>OY997274.1:32831623-33519506 GCA_963921465.1 Triticum timopheevii | reverse complement strand
ATACCGGATCGATTTAGTCACTGACAGTCATTATCCTTGGTCAAACCCAGATTTGGCTTGACGAGGTTTGATTTTCATGGCATCATCATTCTAAGGGAGCTTATGCCAACCCCCCCCCCTCTCTCTCTCTCTCTCTCTCTCTCTCTCTCTCTCTCTCTCTCTCTCTCTCTCTCTCTCTCTCTCTCTCTCTCTTCGCGCGCGCGCTCACTTCTGGATGATCTATTTTCCCCTCTCTCGGTCAAGTCACTCAGGTTGTAACTAGGTTTTTATTATTCATCTTAAGGAACCATATGCAATGTCTTTATGTGATTCGATCATGATGTGTCAGTAACCATATCGGGCCAAAGGTAGAAGTGTAGCCTCAGAGTTTACGTACGTGTCTTGAGGGATCAATGGTATGTTCATTTTACATTTTGTATTGTGATTTGGTCCGAGGCCATTCACAAATTTTATGAAACATTCTCGAATTTTTACCATAACATATAGGTCTTATATCCAGTGGCGGAGCTACCCAAAAGTTTTTGGGCAGGCCAAGGTGGGCCATGCTGAAGAAAATCCATTTTTTTCTCTCTAAAAATGCCCAAATTTACCTATATTCTTCAATGTTTTGGCCATGAGCTGGGCGGGCCATGGCCCATCTGGCCTTTTTGTACATCCGCTAGTGGTTATATCATGACACCATGTGAGATTTTATGTTTTCAAATTCCATTTTCATTTTTGGAAATAAAACCCAAATAAGCTTCATGTTAGTAAAGTTAAAGAAATATAAAATATAAAAAGGAAAGAAAAGAAATAGAAAAGAAAACAAATAAGAACGAGAAAAGGCGGAAAGTGCTTGCGACTGTCGGTTTTTGTTGAACGCTCTATACGGGACACTCGACAATTGTACTATTCGTCGAGTAGTTAATAAAATACAGTCAGCGAAGATCTTGACACTTGGCAAGATGCTCAATTTTGATAGTGTTAGATGAAAAAAAAATAAAGGTTCTCCGCACGAGTTGATCATGCGATCTAGTACGGGTAATATCAGGAAGATCGCGTGGAAACCTTGAAAAGCGATCAAGCATAAATTATTTGCTTTTGAGAATGCGTCGTTCAGTTGGTTAGCTTTGCGGGAGAGCAAGCTGCCCACCCCAGTTCGAGTATTGCCTCTGCCACGGGTGCACGTCGTCAAGGGCTCGTCTTGGCTAGTCTCGTTTTTTTCATAAATTATTTCTTTTTTGAGAAAAAAAATATAGATAGACAGTGCTATTGCTAGATCCTATGCCATTAATCTCGTTTGTCACTACATTTGATGGTGATCCAATTGTCATTTTCATAGTCCCCAGCTTAGGTCACATGTAAGCCCAGCCGACCTAGAAACGTACCACCGTGGCGTCATTAGACATGTTCTCACACAAGGGGAAAATCTCATGCCAAGGTTCCATTCAGAAACTTTAAGGATCCTTACTTTGATCAGTCGATGGAGTCGATGCAGCCGACCTCTAAAGTCGTTGGGCGCCAGACTGCTCGCAACGACTGTTTTGATGCATATGAGCAAATGAAGGATCAATGTGCATTGAGTTCGAGTCCCTTGATTCACTTGTTTGTTTGAGCGCGGACATGTGGACATCGATAAAACAACTAGGCAAAAAAATATAAAACTACTAGGCAATATGTGTATTGCCGCTCATTACATTGATGCCAATTTTAACGTGAAGAAGAAGATAATATCCTTCAAACAAGTCAAGTGTTGGCACATAATTGCGGCTATTTAAGAGACTTTCTGCAAGTGTTTTACTAAATGGGCCATCAAAAGGAAATTGTTTACTTTGACCTTGGACAATGCAACAAACAATTTCAGCCTCATTTAGCTCAAAAAATCATTAAAATAATCAAATAAAAGTTATTATCAAAATAATATTAACTCAAAATTATATAAAATTTATGCAACCAAAATTTTCATGAAGTATTTTTTGTTAATAACTTCAATAGCGAAAAGTACTAAATGAAAACTAGGCACGTATGCATCTCTTTAAAAGAAAACTTTAGAATTAAAACCAAAAGTAGGCATGATCTCTTTCATTAACACAGAATATGAAATTTTGCATTTTTTAGAATTTCATATATTTTGTTATGATCAATTAAAACAAAACTTTAATATTCTTCAATAGCAAAAATAATCAACTAAAAAGCTTTTATAAACCTCGAGTTATGATCAAAATAATATTAACTTAAAATTATATAAAATTTATGCAACTAAAATTATCAAAATATTTTTTGTTAAAAACTTTAATAGCAAAAGGAATTTTCATAAAGTATTTTTTGTTAAAAGCTTTATAATAGCAAAAATATTCATAAAGTATTTTTTTAGAATATCATATAGTTTGTTGAAATTCTTTGATAATCATGTGCATTACACATAAATGAGTATGTATAAAAATTAGAATGTGATTTGAAGAAGCTCAAAAAATTGACATAACATATGCAAAAAAAATAAAAAAAATACCTGCCTACTTGCAGGAGAATACACACATCACGGCCTGCATACGACTAAAGCCCAACTATGGGCCAAGATGCAGGCCAGAGATGCACACATATCTGCTATAAGTAGGCCCCACATGGCAGAAAGGGTTTAGGTAATGTACTGCGTGCTTTAGGGAGGAGCTTGGGAGGGATAACACAGGCGGGCTTATAAACTGGTGATTCCGGCTCTCGCTTGGCGAGGTGGGGACTAAACTCCCACCACCCCTCTGACCAACCCTTTAGTCCTGGTTGGTGGCACCAACCCGGAATAAAGGCCCCCCTTTAGTCCTGGTCTGAGCCACCAACCGGGACTAAAGGCTTGGGCTTCCTGCTCTTTGGGTTGGTGAAATTCAGCTTTAATCCCGGTTGGTGGCTCGGACCGGGACTAAAGGCCTGGGCTTCCCACCCTTTGGGCTGGTGAAATTCACCTTTAGTCCCGGTTGGTGGCTCGGAGTGGGACTAAGGGGGGGGCTTTAGTTCTGGTTGGTGCCACCAACCGGGACTAAAGGTTGGGGTACATAACCAAGCAGTTCGAAATTTTCTCCCACTCACTCCCTCAACGCCGAACTACTAACGCCGCCAGGCTGCTGCGCCCGCCGGAGATCACCGTCGCCCTCCCTCACTGACATCGTCACCGCACCCTGCCCCGATGCCCTCGCCGCGCCCTACTCCGACGCTGTCCCCCGCTCCCCTGCAACACACTGTGAGCCACCGTGCCGTTCCCCTCCTCCTTCCTTCCCCCTCGCGCCCCGATGCTGACGCCGCCCGCACTCTGACGGCCTCTCTGCCCCTCTTTTTCCCCTACAACATCAAAATATTTGATGGATGGATGTTAGATGATGATCTTGCTAAAACAAATTGAAGAATTTTTTTCTGAATTTTCTATATTTTTTACAGTCACATCAAGTGTATGATGAAATGCCAGACGACTCTAGGAATTTTAGGAATTTTGATAATATTTGTGGTGAGGTGCTGATGCACAAAAGAGAGTCTAGCAAAGTTTCAGAATTTTTGCAGCAATTTAAATTGGGCTTTGACCATGGAGTTTGAATGTGGATCAAATTTGAACTGAGTGAAATTTGAAAAATGTGAACTATGGAACCAAATGTTTTTTGTGCAATGGGTTGTGGGTATTGTCAAATAGATGAAGTAATTTTTATGGGTGCAAAAGAATTGGGGAGAATATAGCTTCTTTGCAAATCAAAGAACAAAACTTTTGCATTAGAGTTAATTTTGACTTTTTTGTATGTTTTAGTACAAGCATCTTTTGGGCAATCTTTGAACATGAAGTAGGAGCATTTTGATGTCATCTTGCTGGTAGATTTTAGTTCATGCCATGTTAGGAGCCGTAGTGAGTGCTACAAGCTTGTAAACTTGCTATCTATTCATTTCTGCAATGCCATGCTAATTTTCTCCAAGTATGAAACTGGCAGTATTAGTACTTTGCATTTTGCCTTGAGGTTTGCAACAAATCTGTGCATCTTTGGATCATAATCATTAAGAGTGTTTTGTTGAGGGTAATTAGTTCATGCTTTCCATGCTCTTTATTTCCATGAAAAACTGTTGTAGCATATATTTTACTTGCCTCAAAGGTTGCATCATGAATCTGTTTTCTGCCACTCTATGCAAATATCACTAAGTCTGAAAATATGTTAATACTTGTCAGCTTGATCATGATGATTGCCATTGATCTAGGGGTCATTCGAACTAGTTCGGTAAGCATGTTTTTCCATGTGTTACATGCACATTCATGTCATGCCATTTGTTGCCATGTAGAAATTCTGTAGCCCAATTTTTTCACTCGATGGAATTACATGTTGTGGTGTTGCATGTCCATGCAGTTGGTCACTGATCGTCCCTCCGTTGTTCAACAAAAGGTGTCCATTTGTTGTATGTTGAGTTTTGTTCATAGGATGATGGTTGGTTCATTTGTTGAATTGTGTATTCATCTTGTGTTTAAATCTTGTATTCATTTTGTATTCATCTTGCGAATCAATCTTGTGTTCATCTTATCGTTAAAACATAACCCCGATAACTTTCATTTTGAGGCATATGAAAACATGAGAGAGGGTGTCGTTAAAACATAACCCCAATAACCTTGACATGAGGGGGGTCGTTAAAACATAACCACCGTTAACTTCGACGTGAGGGGGGTCGTTAAAACATAACCCGGTAAATTTGATTTTGAGGCATAAGAAAACATGATTTGCATGTCGGACATGCATGAGAGAGGCAGTCCGCAAAGTATCCTCTCCTGAAAGATAGGACAACTCACCAGACATGAGGGGAGAGCAGTCCTCGACGATTGTCTAAAACTGACTGTTATAAAACTTGTCAACTTTGCATGATGTTTGCCACTAATCCATTGCTCATATGTATATGATTCCTTGTTGTGATTAGGTCTAGGTTTGCCACTAATCCATCTCCCATGGTTGTATATTGCAATGTTGTAATATTTACGGAAACTATGGAACATGATAGAGACTTAGGACAAGAAGAGTTGTTGTGGAATATAATCCGCGACGGAGGTGATGATATCACCTTGTCGTTTCTCAACGACACCGATGCTGAGGGAAGAGAGGATGACAACTCCGATGATCAATTGGTGAGGGAGAATATGATGGCTCTGGTGATCGAATGGTGGAGGGAGGAAATGACAGCTCCGCTGGTGTTGGAGCCTTAACTGTTGCAAAGTCCGGCGAGGTATATATATTAATTAAGCCTCTGCTGACTAGATGCATTAATTGTTTTGTATGTACATATATTAATGCTTCTTTCTTCTTTTAGCCATCTGAATCAAGCCAAGATTCTATAAGGAGACGTTGCTCGAAGAAAAGGTTGGGTGAGCATGAAAGGTTCACGGTCGAAGAAGTCGCTCCAGATGGCCAACCGATTGCTCCCAAGCGAACCAAAGATCGATGTGTACATCAGTGTGCAATCTTTGTTAGGGACAGCGTCCCGATCAGCATCCAAGAATGGAATAAGAAGAACGACGGTGAAGTTTCTTATGTCAATGATAGATAGAAAGATGAGCTTTGGAACTCGTTCATGACAAATTTCAGCCTACCGCCAGAGGAGGATCCAAATAACCCAGTTATATAGCGAAAAGTCAAGGCCTGGGCTCTTAAGAATATTGCAGAACAATTCAAGAACTAGAAGAAAAGATTGAATGAATAGTTTGTCGAGAAAGACGAGACTCTAAAATTCACCGGTCAATATGCAAAGATAAAAGATCACTGGCCCGCATTTGTGGCATACAACAAATTGGAGAACACTAAGAAAAGGTCACAGATAAATAAGCAAAATGTTACAAAGAAGAAGTATCAACATGTTACAGGGTCAGTGTCTGGGAACATAGTATGCAATTTCAAAAATTTCCTACGCTCACGCAAGATCTATCTAGGAAATGCATAGCAACGAGAGGGGGAGAGTGTGTCTACGTACCCTCGTAGACCGAAAGCGGAAGCGTTTGACAACGCGGTTGATGCAGTCGAACTTCTTCTAGCTCCGACCGATCAAGTACCGAATGTACGACAGCTCTGAGTTCTACACACGTTCAGCTCGATGACGTTCCTCGAACTCTTGATGCAGTAAAGTGTTAAGGAAGTAGATGATTTTCGTCAGCACGACAGCATGGTGACGGTGATGGTGAAGTGATCCGCGCAGGGCTTCGCCTAAGTACTACGACAATATGACCGAGGGTATAATCTGCGGAGGGAGGTGCCGCACACGGCTAATGATTATTGGTGTGTGGTCTAGGCGCCCCTTCCCCATGTATATATAGGTGGGAGGGGGAGGGAAGCAGCCTTGGGGTGCCCCAAGTAGGAGGAATCCTACTTGGGGCCCTAGTACAATTCGCCCCCCTTCCTTATTACTAGAAGGGGGAAAAGGGAAGAAGGAAGGGAGAAAGGAAAGGGGGGCCGAACCCCCTCTTCCCTTTCCTATTCGGCCTCCTGCCTTAGTGGGGAGGGGGCTCCAGCCCTTGTGGGCTGGTGTGCTCCCCTCTTATGGCCCATAATGCCCATTATTCCCCGGGGGGTTTCGGTAAACCCCCCCCCCCCCCCGGTAGTTTCATAAATACCCGATACACTTCAGAACACTTTCGTTGTCGGAATAGTATCATCCTATGTATCAATCTTTATCTCTCGACCATTTCGAGACTCCTCGTCATGTTTGTGATCTCATCTGAACAACATTCGGTCACCAAATCACATAACTTATATAATACTAAATTGTTCATCGAACGTTAAGCATGCAGACCCTACGGTTCAAGAACTGTGTAGACATGACCGAGACACCTCTCTGGTCAATAGCCAATAGCAGAACATGGATGCTCATATTGGCTCCTACATATTCTATGAACATCTTTATCGGTCGAACCATAATGACAACATATGTTATTCCCTTTGTCATCGGTATGTTACTTTCCCTAGATTCGATCGTCGGTACCTTCATACCTAGTTCAATCTCATTACTGGCAAGTCTCTTTACTTGTTCCGTAATGCATCATCCTGCAACTAACTCATTTGTCACTTTGCTTGCAAGGCTTCTTAGGATGTGCATTACCGAGAGGGCCCAGAGATACCTCTCCGATACTCGGAGTGACAAATCCTAATCTCGATCTATGCCAACCCAACAAACACCTTCAGAGATACCTGTAGAGCATCTTTATAATCACCCAGTTATGTTGTGACACTTTATAGCACATAAAGCATTCCTCTGGTATCCAGGAGTTGCATAATCTCATAGTCGGAGGAATATGTATTTGACATGAAGAAATCAATAGCAATAAAACTGAATGATCATTATGCTAAGCTAACGAATGGGTCATGTCCATCACATCATTCTCCTAATGATGTGATCCCGTTATCAAATGACAAGTCATGTCCATGGTTAGGAAACCTTAACCGTCTTTGATCAACGAGTTAGTCAAGTAGAGGCTCACTAGGGACACATTGTTTGTCTATGTATTCACATATGTATTAAGGTTTCCCATCAATACAATTCTAGCATGAATAATAAACTATTATCATGAATAAGGAAATATAAAAATAACAACTTTACTATTGCCTCTAGGGCATATTTCCTTCTCCCACTTGCACTAGAGTCAATAATCTAGATTAGTTTTTAATGATTCTAACGCCCATGGAGTCTTGGTGTTGATCATGTTTTGCTTGTGGAAGAGGCTTAGTCAACGGATATGCCACATTCAGATCTGTATGTATTTTGCAAATCTCTATGGCTCCCTCCTTGACTAGATCAGGGTTGGAGTTGAAGCGTCTCTTGATGTGTTTGGTTTTTTTGTGAAATCGGGATTTCTTCGCTAAGGCAATTGCTCTAGTATTGTCACAAAAGATTTTCATTGGACCCGATGCACTATGTATTACACCTAGATCGGATATGAACTTCTTCATCCAGACTCCTTCATTTGTTGCTTCCGAAGCAGCTATGTACTCCGTTTCACATGTAGATCCCACCATGACGCTTTTCTTGGAACTTCACGAACTGACAGCTCCACCATTCAATATAAATACGTATCCAGTTTGTGACTTAGAGTCATCCAGATCAGTGTCAAAACTAGCATCGACGTAACCATTTAAGACGAGCTCTTTGTCACCTCCATAAACGAGAAACATATCCTTTGTCCTCTTCAGGTACTTCAGGATATTCTTGACCGCTGTCGAATGATCCACTCCTGGATTACTTTGGTACCTCCCTGTCAGACTTATGGCAAGGCACCCATCAGGTCTGGTACACAGCATAGCATACATGATAGAACCTATGGCTGAGGCATAGGGAATGGCTTTCATTTTCTCTCTATCTTCTGCAGTGGTCGGGCATTGAGTCTGACTCAATTTCAAACCTTGTAACACAAGCAAGAACCCTTTCTTTGACTGATCCATTTTGAACTTCTTGAAAACTTTATCAAGGTATGTGCTTTGTGAAAGTCCTATTAAGCGTCTTGATCTATCTCTATATATCTTGATGCCTAATATATAAGCAGCTTCACCGAGGTCTTTCATTGAAAAACTTTTATTCAAGTATACTTTTATGCTACCCAGAAATTCTACATCATTTCCAATCAACAATATGTCATCCACATATAGTATTAGAACTCTACAGAGCTACCACTCACTTTCTAGTAAATACAGGCTTCTCCAAAAGTCTGTATAAAACCATATGCTTTGATCACCTCATCAAAGCGTATATTCCAACTCCGAGATGCTTGTACCAGTCCATAGATGGATCGCTGGAGCTTGCACACTTTGTTAGCACCTTTAGGATTGACAAAACCTTTCGGTTGCATCATATACAACTCTTCTTTTAGAAATCCATTAAGGAATGCAGTTTTGACGTCCATTTGCCAGATTTCATAATCATAAAATGTGGCAATTTCTTACATGATTCGGACAGACTTAAGCATCACTACGGGTGAGAAAGTCTCATCGTAGTCAACTCCTCGAACTTGTCAAAAACCTTTTGCGACAAGTCGAGCATTATAGACAGTAACATTACCATCAGTGTCGGTCTTTTTCATGAAGATCCATTTATTCTCTATGGGTCATCGATCATCGGGCAAATCCACCAAAGTCCACGCTTTGTTCTCATACTTGGATCCTATCTCAGATTTCATGGCCCCAAGCCATTTATCGGAATCTGGGCTCATCATTGCTTCTTCATAGTTCATAGGTTTGCTATGGCCTAGTAACATGACTTTCAGAATAGGATTACCGTACCACTTTGGTGTCGATCGTGTTCTGGTTGATGATGCGTCCATTTTGCATCATGCTTTTATGTCAATATTTATTGCTTTATGGGCTGTTATTACACATTATATCTCAATACTTATGGCTATTCTCTCTTATTTTACAAGGTTTACCATGAAGAAGGGGAATGCCGGCAGCTGGAATTCTAGCTGGAAAAGGAGCAAACATTGGAAACCTATTCTGCACTGCTCGAAAAATCCTGAAACTCCACGAAACATCCTTTTGGAATTAATAAGAATTATTGAGCGAAAGAAATACATCAAGGGGCCCACACTTTGGCCAGGAGAGTGGGGGGCGCGCCCCCTCCTACTGGGTGCGCCCCCTGTCTCCTGGGCCCCCTGGTGGGCCTCCGGTGTCCATCTTCTGCTATATCAAAGCTTTTACCCTAGAAAAATTTGTGGGCAAGCTTACGGGACGAAACTCCGCCGCCACGAGGCGGAACCTTGGCAGAACCAATCTAGGGCTCTGGCGGAGCTGTTCTGCCGGGGACACTTCCCTCCGGGAGGGGGAAATCATCACCAACATCATCACCAATGATCCTCTCATCGGGAGGGGGTCAATCTCCATCAACATCTTCACCAGCACCATCTCCTCTCAAAACCCTAGTTCATCTCTTGTATCCAATCTTGTATCAAAACCACAAATTGGTACCTATGGGTTGCTAGTAGTGTTGATTACTCCTTGTAGTTGATGCTAATTGGTTTACTTGGTGTAAGATCATATGTTTAGATCCTTAATGCATATTATTACCCCTCTGATTATGAACATGAATATGCTTTGTGAGTAGTTACATTTGTTCCTGAGGACATGGGTAAAGTCTTGCTATTAGTAGTCATGTGAATTTGGTATTCATTCGATATTTTGATGAGATGTATGTTGTATTTTCCTCTAGTGGTGTTATGTGAACGTCGACTACATGACACTTCACCATTATTTGGGCCTAGAGGAAGGCATTGGGAAGTAATAAGTAGATGATGGGTTGCTAGAGTGACAGAAGCTTAAACCCTAGTTTATGCGTTGCTTCGTTAGGGGCTGATTTGGATCCATATGTTTAATGTTGTGGTTAGGTTTACCTTAATACTTCTTTTGTAGTTGCAGACCCTTGCAATAGGGGTTAATCATAAGTGGGATGCTTGTCCAAGTAAGGGAAGTACCCAAGCACCGGTCCACCCACATATCAAATTATCAAAGTACCGAACGAGAATCATATGAACGTGATGAAAACTAGCTTGACGATAATCCCCATGTGTCATCGGGAGCTCCTTTCTCATTATTAGAAATTGTCCAGGCTTATCCTTTGCTTCATAAAGTATTGGGCCACCTTGCTGCACTTTATTTACTTTAGTTACTTGTTATCCGTTACCATTTATCTTATCACAGAACTATCTATCACCTACAAGTTCAGTGCTTGCAGAGAGAACCTTACTGAAAACCGCTTATCATTTCCTTCTGCTCCTCGTTGGGTTCGACACTCTTACTTATCGAAAGGACTATAATTGATCCCCTACACTTGTGGGTCATCAAGACTTTTTTCTGGCGCCGTTGCCAGGGAGTGTAGCGCTTTTGGTGAGTGGAACTTGGTAAGGAAACATTTATATGGTGTGCTGAAATTTTCTGTTACTTGTCACTATGGAAACTAATCCTTTGAGGGGCTTGTTCGGGGTATCTTCACCCCGACCAGAAGAGAAAAGAGTTGCTCCTCAACCTACTGAACTTTATGAAAATATTTACCTTGAGATTCCTTCGGGTATGATAGAGAAACTGCTAGCGAATCCATTTGCAGGAGATGGAACATTGCATCCCGATTTACACCTTATCTTTGTGGATGAAGTTTGTGTATTATTTAAGCTTGCAGGTATTCCCGATGATGTTGTCAAAAGGAAGGTCTTCCCTTTATCTTTGAAGGGAGATGCATTGACATGGTATAGGCTATGTGATGATACGAGATCTTGGAATTATAAGCGATTGAAGTTGGAATTTCACCGGAAGTTCTATCCTATGCATCTTGTTCATCGTGATCGTAACTACATATATAATTTGTGGCCTAGCGAAGGAGAAAGCATCGATCAAGCTTGGGGGAGGCTTAAGTCAATGTTATATTCATGCCCCAATCATGAGCTCTCCCGGGAAATGATTATTCAAAACTTTTATGCTCGGCTTTCTCTTGATAATCGCAACCTGCTCGATACTTCCTGTGCTGGTTCTTATATGCTGAAGACTATTGATTTCAAATGGGACTTATTGGAAAGAATTAAACGAAACTATGAATATTGGGGTTCCGACGATGGTAAGGAGTCAGGTATGACACCTAAGTTCGATTGTGTTAAATATTTAATGGATACTGATGCTTCTCGTGGATTTAGCGCTAAGTATGGACTTGACTCTGAGATAGTAGCTTCTTTCTGTGAATCTTTTGCTAGTCATGTTGATCTCCCTAAGGAGAAGTGGTTTAAATATAATCCCCCTATTGAAGTGAAAGTAGTTGCACCTATTACAGTTGAAGAAAAGACTATCACCTATAGTGATCCTATTGTTCCTACTACTTATGTTGAGAAACCTACTTTTCCTGTTAGGATAAAGGATCATGCTAAAGCTTCAACTGTTGTTCGTAAGAGTAATACTAGGACTTATACACCTCCTGAGCAAATCAATCTTGAACCTAGTATTGCTATGGTTAAAGATCTCTTGCATGATGATTTAGATGGGCATGTTATTTATTTCTGTGGTGAGACTGCTAATATTGCTAGACCAGGTACTAAGATACATAGACCTATCGTAGGCATGCCTGTTATTTTTGTTAAAATAGGAGATCATTGTTATCATGGCCTATGTGATATGGGTGCAAGTGCTAGTGCGATACCTTATGATCTATATAAAGAAATTATGCATGATATTGCACCCACTGAATTAGAAGACATTGTTGTTACTATTAAGCTTGCTAATAGGGATACCATTAAACCAGTTGGGATTGTTAGAGATGTTGAAGTCTTGTGTGGGAAGGTTAAATACCCTGCTGATTTTCTTGCTCTTGGCTCCTCACAAGATGATTTTTGTCCCATTATTTTTGGTAGAACCTTCTTGAATACAACTAGTGCTAAGATTGATTGTGAAAAAGATAGTGTCACCATTGGCATAGATGGTATGTCTCATGAGTTTAATTTTGCTAAGTTTTGTAGACAACCTCGTGATAGGGAACCACCTAGTAAGGATGAGATTATTGGTCTTGCTTCCATTGCTGTGCCTCCTACTGATCCGTTAGAACAATACTTGCTAGACCATGAAAACGATATGTTTATGAATGAAAGAAGGGAAATAGATGAAGTGTTCCTCAAACAGGAACTTATGCTGAAACATAACCTTCCCGTTGAAATTCTTGGGGATCCCCCTCCACCCAAGGGTGATCCCGTGTTTGAACTCAAACCTTTACCTGATAATCTTAAGTATGCTTATCTTGATGAAAAGAAAATATATCCTGTTATTATTAGTGCTAACCTTTCAGAGCAAGAAGAAGAAAGATTATTGAAAACTCGGAAGAAGCACCGAGCAGCTATTGGATATACTCTGGATGATCTTAAGAGCATTAGTCCCACATTATGCCAACACAAAATTACAGTGGAGAAAGATGCCAAACCAGTTAGAGATCCTCAACGATGACTAAATCCCAAGATGAAAGAAGTGGTAAGAAAGGAGATACTAAAACTCCTTGAGGCAGGTATTATTTATCCCGTTGCTGATACCGAATGGGTAAGCCCTGTCCACTGTGTTCCTAAAATGGGAGGTATTACCGTTGTTCCTAATGATAATGATGAATTGATCCTGCAAAGAATTATTACAGGTTATAGGATGGTAATTGATTTATGTATGTTAAATAAAGCTACTATGAAAGATCATTACCCTTTACCTTTTATTGATCAAATGCTAGAAAGACTACCCAAACACACACATTTCTGCTTTCTAGATGGTTATTCTGGCTTCTCTCAAATACTTGTGTCAGCAAAGGATCAATCTAAAACTACTTTTACTTGCCCTTTTGGTACTTTTGCTTATAGACATATGCCTTTTGGTTTATGTAATGCACCTGCTACCTTTCAAAGATGCATGATGGCTATATTCTCTGATTTTTGTGAAAAGACTTGTGAGGTATTCATGGATGATTTCTCCATTTATGGATCCTCTTTTGATGATTGTTTGAGCAACCTTGATCGAGTTTTGCAGAGATGCGAAGACACCAGTCTCGTCCTCAATTGGGAGAAGTGTCACTTTATGGTTAACGAAGGCATTGTTTTGGGGCATAAGATCTCCGAGAGAGGTATTGAAGTTGATAAAACCAAAGTTGATGCTATTGAAAAGATGCCATGTCCCAAGGACATAAAAGGTATAAGAAGTTTCCTTGGTCATGCCAGTTTTTATAGGAGGTTCATTAAGGACTTTTCTAAAATCTCTAGGCCTCTGACTAATTTATTGCAAAAAGATATTCCTTTTCTCTTTGATGATGATTGCGTAGAAGCATTTGAAATACTTAAGAAAGCTTTGATCACTGCACCTATTGTCCAGCCACCTGATTGGAATTTACCTTTTGAAATTATGTGCGATGCTAGTGATTATGATGTAGGTGCTGTTCTAGGGCAAAGAGTTGATAAGAAATTGAATGTTATCCAGTATGCCAGTAAGACTCTTGATACTGCCCAGAGAAATTATGCTACTACTGAAAAAGAGTTCTTAGCATTTGTGTTTGCATGTGATAAGTTTAGACCTTATATTGTTGATTCCAAAGTTACTATTCACACTGATCACACTGCTATTAAATATCTTATGGAAAATAAAGATGCTAAGCCTAGGCTCATTAGATGGGTCCTCGTGCTCCAAGAATTTGATTTACATATTATTGATAGAAAGGGAGCTCAGAACCCAGTTGCAGATAACTTGTCTAGGTTAGAGAATGTTCTTGATGACCCACTGCCTATTGATGATAGTTTTCCTGATGAACAATTAATGGTCATTAATGCTTCTCGTACTGCTCCTTGGTATGCTGATTATGCTAATTACATTGTTGCTAAATTTATACCGCCTAGTTTCACATACCAGCAAAAGAAAAAGTTATTTTATGGTTTAAGACATTACTTTTGGGATGACCCACACCTTTATAAAGGAGTAGATGGTGTTATTAGACATTGTTTGCCTAAGCATGAACATGAACAGATTCTACGTAAGTGTCACTCTGAATCTTATGGAGGACACCACGCTGGAGATAGAACTTCACATAAGGTACTACAATCTGTTTTTTATTGGCCTACTCTCTTCAAAGATGCTCGTAAGTTTGTCTTATCTTGTGATGAATGCCAAAGAGTAGGTAACATTAGTAGACGTCAAATGCCTATGAATTATTCTCTTGTTATTGAACCGTTTGATGTTTGGGGCTTTGATTATATGGGACCTTTTCCTGCCTCCAATGGTTATACACATATTTTAGTTGCTATTGATTACGTTACTAAGTGGGTAGAAGCTATTCCAACTAGTAGTGCTGATCATAACACTTCTATTAAAATGCTTAAAGAAGTTATTTTTTCGAGGTTTGGAGTCCCTAGATATCTTATGACTGATGGAGGTTCACATTTTATTCATGGTGCTTTCCGTAAGATGCTTGCTAAGTATGATGTCAATCATAGAATCGCATCTCCTTATCATCTGCAGTCTAGTGATCAAGTAGAGTTGAGCAATCCAGAGCTCAAATTAATTTTGCAAAAGACTGTGAATAGATCTAGAAAGAATTGGTCCAAAAAACTTGATGATGCATTATGGTCCTATAGAACTGCATACAAAAATCCTATGGGTGTGTCTCCTTATAAGATGGTTTATGGAAAAGCGTGTCATTTACCTCTTGAACTTGAACATAAAGCATATTGGGCTATTAAAGAGCTCAACTATGACTTCAAACATGCCAGTGAGAAGAGGTTGTTTGATATTAGCTAACTTGAGGAATGGAGAACCCAAGCATATGAGAATGCCAAGCTATTCAAAGAAAAAGTCAAACGCTGGCATGATAAGAGGATACAAAAGCGTGAGTTTAACGTAGGAGACTATGTATTATTATTCAACTCTCGTTTAAGATTTTTTGTAGGAAAACTTCTCTCTAAATGGGAAGGTCCCTACGTTATCGAGGAGTTCTATCGTTCTGGTGCCATAAAAATCAACAACTTCGAAGGCACAAGTCCAAGGGTGGTAAACGATCAAAGAATTAAACATTATATTTCAGGTAATCCAATCAATGTTGAAACTAATATTATTGAAACCGTATCCCCTGAGCAATACATAAGGGACACCTTCCAGAACGTTCCAGACTCCAAAAAGGCATAGGTATGTGGTACGGTAAGTAAACCGACTCCAAAACGACTCCAATGGAAATTTTTATCAGTTTTGGATTATTTAAGAATTTTAGGAAGAAATAAGTAGTCTGAAAGGGACACGAGGCCCCCAAGAGAGTGGAGGGCGCGCCCCCTCCTACTGGGTGCGCCCCCCTGTCTTGTGGGCACCTCGTGTGCCTCCCAGACTCCGTTTTCTTGCACGTTATGTATTTTGGTCGGTAAAAATTCATTATATATACTCCCGAAGGTTTTGACCACCGTATCACACAAATATCCTATGTTTTCGTTTCAAGCTGTTTCTGTTTCAGATCTAGAGCATCATGACGTCACCCTCCTCCAACAACGAAGACAAGGATGCTTGGCTACTGAAGATAGAGCTGAAGATAGAAGAACCGGAAGAGATCAACAAGGATGAAGGGATCAAGAAGGCATGGAGGTTCAAGCTCTGGCGGTGAAAGAAGAAGATATCCCTCAACCTTTACCTAACCTCTTTACTCCAACAGAGATTGAAACTTTCAAGATGATTGAGTTAGCCCGCATACAGAACAAGTATCTCATGCAGGAGAATATTCTGTTGAAGGATCATATCGTCGGACTCAAGGGCATTATCCGCAAGTTGGAGGAGCTTTTACGCTCAATGTGTGATTATCCACCGTCATCATCACCTCCTCCATCACCTCCGAGGACATAATCACATGGGTATGGGCACTCCCCTTGGCAACTGCCAAGCTTGGGGGAGGTGCCCCGGTATCGTATCACCATCACACTCCTATCTTTACCGTTTTATTTAGTTCGACCCTATTAGTAGTATCTTGATCTAGTAGATTGAAGTTTTGATATCAAGTAGTTTTGAGTTTTGCTTTGTGATCTCTTTATGTAATCGAGTCCGGGAGCTATCTATAGTAAAGATTAGTGTTGAGTCAAGGGCTTTGCTATGTTGCTATGATCTTGAGAAAGTAGAAAGAAAAAGAAAAGAGTTCATATTGATCTTATGGATAGTGATGACTTCACATATAGAAAGTATGAGGCATAAAAGTTGGTGAGAGTAGATAAACGTAGTCTTGGTCATCGTTGCAATTAATAGGAAGTGATAAGGAAAGAGGGGTTCACATATAAATATATTATCTTGGACACATTTTATAATTGGGATCACTCATTAGGTATGACATGCTAAAAGAGTTGATGTTGGACAAGGAAGACAACGTAATGGTTTATGTTTTCGCACATCTCAGTTAAAGTATATTGTCATTAACCTTCCAAACATGTTGAGCTTGCCTTTCTCCCTCATGCTAGCCAAATTCCTTGCACCAAGTAGAGATACTACTTGTGCTTCCAAATATCCTTAAACTCAGTTTTGCCATGAGAGTCCACCATACCTACCTATGGATTGAGTAAGATCCTTCAAGTAAGTTGTCATGTTGCAAGCAATAAAAATTGCTATCTAAATATGTATGACTTATTAGTGCAGAGAAAATAAGCTTTGTATGATCTTGTTGTGGAAGTAATAAAAGCGATGGACTGCATAATAAAGGTCCACACACAAGGGGCAATATAAAGCGACATTCTTTTGCATTAAGATTTTGTGCAACAACCCTAAACGCACATGACAACCTTTGCTTCCCTCTACGAAGGGCCTATCTTTTACTTTATGTTTTTACTTTATGCTTGAGTCAAGGTGATCCTCACCTTCCCTTTTTCATTTTGTCCTTTGGCAAGTTCCTTGTGTTTGAAAGATCATGATATAGATATCCAATTGGATGTTAGTTAGTATGGGCTATTATTGTTGACATCACCTAAAGGTGAATACGTTGGGAGGCAACACAATAAGCCCCTATATTTCTCAGTGTCCGGCTGAAACTCCATCACCACAAGTATTTCGAGAGTGTTAGCAATTATAGAAGATTACAAGATAGTTGAGTATGTGAGCTTGCTGAAAAACTCTACTGTTGACTCTATTTGATTTTATGATAAATTGCAGTTGCTTCAATGACTGAGATTATAGTTTGTTAGTTCCCAATGAAGTTTTTGAACCATACTTGACATTGTGAATTGATTGTCACTTCAGCATAGGAAATCATATGATAAAATCTATATAGGTTGCTGTTATAAGAATGATCATGATGCCCTCATGTCTGTATTTTATTTTTATCGACACCTCTATCTCTAAACATGTGGACATATTTTTCGATATCGGCTTCCGCTTGAGGACAAGCGAGGTCTAAGCTTGGGGGAGTTGATACGTCCATTTTGCATGATGCTTTTATGTCAATATTTATTGCTTTATGGGCTGTTATTACACATTATATCTCAATACTTATGGCTATTCTCTCTTATTTTACAAGGTTTACCATGAAGAAGGGGAATGCCGACAGCTGGAATTCTGGCTGGAAAAGGAGCAAACATTGGAAACCTATTCTGCACTGCTCCAAAAATCTTGAAACTCCACGAAACATCTTTTTGGAATTAATAAGAATTATTGAGCGAAATAAATACATCAGGGGGCCCACACTTTGGCCAGGAGAGTGGGGGGCGCGCCCCCTCCTACTGGGTGCGCCCCCTGTCTCCTAGGCCCCCTGGTGGGCCTCTGGTGTCCATCTTCTGCTATATCAGAGCTTTTACCCTGGAAAAATTCGTGGGCAAGCTTATGGGATGAAACTCCACCGCCACGAGGCGGAACCTTGGCGGAACCAATCTAGGGCTCTGGCGGAGCTGTTCTGTCGGGGACACTTTCCTCCGGGAGGGGGAAATCATCACCAACGTCATCACCAACGATCCTCTCATCGGGAGGGGGTCAATCTCCATCAACATCTTCACCAGCACCATGTCCTCTCAAAACCGTAGTTCATCTCTTGTATCCAATCTTGTATCAAAACCACAAATTGGTACCTGTGGGTTGCTAGTAGTGTTGATTACTCCTTGTAGTTGATGCCAATTGGTTTACTTGGTGGAAGATCATATGTTCAGATCCTTACTGCATATTATTACCCCTCTGATTATGAACTTGAATGTGCTTTGTGAGTTGTTACGTTTGTTCCTGAGGACATGGATGAAGTCTTGCTATTAGTAGTCATGTGAATTTGGTATTCGTTCGATATTTTGATGAGATGTATGTTGTCTTTCCCTCTAGTGGTGTTATGTGAACGTCGACTACATGACACTTCACCATTATTTGGGCCTAGAGGAAGGCATTGGGAAGTAATAAGTAGATGATGGGTTGCTAGAGTGACAGAAGCTTAAACCCTAGTTTATGTGCTGCTTCGTTAGGGGCTGATTTGGATCCATATGTTTAATACTGTGGTTAGGTTTACCTTAATACTTCTTTTGTAGTTGCGGACGCTTGCAATAGGGGTTAATCATAAGTGGGATGCTTGTCCAAGTAAGGGTAGTACCCAAGCACCGGTCCATCCACATATCAAATTATCAAAGTACCAAACGTGAATCATATGAACGTGATGAAAACTAGTTTGACGATAATCCCCATGTGTCCTCGGGAGCTCCTTTCTCATTATTAGAAATTGTCCGCGCTTATCCTTTGCTTCATAAAGGATTGGGCCACCTTGCTGCACTTTATTTACATTATTTACTTGTTACTCGTTACCATTTATCTTATCACAAAACTATCTATCACTTGCAATTTCAGTGCTTGAAGAGAAAACCTTACTGAAAACCGCTTATCATTTCCTTCTGCTCCTCGTTGGGTTTGACACTCTTACTTATCGAAAGGACTACGATTGATCCCCTACGCTTGTGGGTCATCAGTTGACCTACGAGGTTCGGTAATAATTTGATCTGAAGTTTCATGATCATCATCATTAGCTTCCTTTCTAGTTGGTGTAGGCATCACGGGAATGGATTTCTTTGATGAACTACTTTCTAAATTGAGAGAAGGTACAATTACTCCCGCGAAGAAGCCCAAAGCTGGACCAAAGCCTGAAACTGAGTGATTATACTGCAAAGGAAATGGTCACTAGAAGCGAAATGCCCTGAATATTTGGTGGATAAGAAGGATGGCAAAGTGAACAAGGGTATATTTGATATACATGTTATTGATGTGTACCTTACTAGTATTTATAGTAACCCCTGAGTATTTGATACTTGTTCGGTTGCTAAGATTAGTAACTCGAAACAGGAGTTACAGAATCAACAGAAACTAGTTGAGGGTGAAGTGACGATGTATGTTGGAAGTGGTTCCAAGATTGATATGATCATCATCGCACACTCCCTATACTTTCGAGATTAGTGTCTCCCAGTACCGCAGCGATCTGAGACCTATTGGCCTCCGGTTCCTTGATGATATGCACCAATGTGGAGCAGTCTGTATCAACTACAAGCTAGTCCCCACTCCATGCGAGTGCAAGATAACCCCCCTCTCATAGTGGTGCAACTTCATCCTCCAAGGCGCTGGTACATCTCTGGATGAATCGACATGAATTGAATATGATGGATCCTGTATGATCGCGAAGGATCATCTTCGTCGCCTCCGGTGCCATTGTCTTCCTGCCATGAACCATGTATATTCAACTTAACCCAACCCGTCGGGGTTTGCTCCAATGCTCCGGAGGGTGTCCGCATGCAACCGACAATCCATGTGGCCTTGTCCTCGTACATCACTCTCCAAAGGCAACTGTGGTCTTCCCTTTAGCAACATCTGCATTGGGGTGTTGTTGAATGTTAAGGAGTGTGTTGATGTAACCGCATAGGTATCAGCTTGAGGCCTCAACTGGTGGTGCCGACTTTGCATGATACACCTCATTTTGTACATGCCAATTCTGCCATAAAATCGTCATCACTGGGAGACGCTCATCATCAGTACATCAATTGACTAAATGGAGAATCCACTCGGTGCCCGTGTTGGTGACAGTCTCCAACTTGGGCATGCTCCATGTCCTAATTGGTGGTTAAACTTTTTGTTTTAACATTGCATGTCATGACCATACTAAATATTGAAATGTCAATTTTTTTGAACTTTTAATCATGTAAATTGAGCGTCTGTTCGGCAGACCTCTGCGGAGCGGAGCGCACGGAGTGCCCTTTTAGCAGCTCCGCAAATTATAACTGGCATGCCGCTCCGCTCTGGTGCGGAGCCGCGGAGCAGTGGGAGTCCGAACGTGCCCTAAATGTATGGAGGAAGGATCATAGCAAATAGAAGGTAAATAACTTCCTGTCATTGTGGTAATTGAACGAAGTAACACATAAATCTTGTGTCTTTTACATTTGTATTTTACCTTTTTTTATAGATCCAGCCAATTGTCGGCTTGATTCAGATTTAGCAGGAAGCGATTAAAGAGCAACACAAGGCCAGTCTGAAGATTAGAGAAAAACAATAAAGGGAACAACAACCCTGTTGAGTGGAGAAAAACACCATAGTCTCATTCTCATGGCAAATCACCATCCATCCGTGACAAGACAACACTGCTCCGACTCTGATGATCAACTACGAAGGAGAACTAGGAAAGCTGGCATCACAGAAGATCACTGAATGGACCACATGTTGCTTGTCATCCTACACCACCAGGGCCCTATCACCACAGCTTTGACTTCAGAGCAACAAACAACCGAGGCAGTCCCATAGACAAACTGGAGAAGAGCCGGCTATCTGAAACAAAGTCAGGTCTTCGACAAATGGCATAACATTGTCTAATTTTCATGATATGACAAATGACTATTTTTTGTTCGCCTATAGTGTAAGTGTACTTGATCCAATTGGGTTTATAAGTCGGCCACTGGGTTTTAGGTTTTTGACTTAACTAATAAAACATGTACAATATGCAACATAAATTATGGCTACAAACTACATTGACAATGAATATAAACATTTATATTTTATAGGATATATACATGTTTCCCTACTTGAATTGAAGACCTCAGAAAGTCAGGCTTCTCATATAAACACTAACAGAGAAAGTATGCCGCATATGGAAGCTAGTAATGACACATTAATGACACTATTTATATACTCGTACATCTGGACAGGATGTAGAGCAGAACAATTAAAAGATTGATTTAAGTGAAATTTCATATGGTTATGGTTGTAGTATTGCTGTTAAATCTTGTAGTTAATTTAATATATCAGTTCCACAAGTTAGAAACAAATATAGTAAACATTCAATTAGGTTTCTTTAGTTACTTTTTACGCATATAGTTTTTACCCGTCTCATGTATATTTTCCAATATCACTGCCATTTATGTTTCCTTAGGGTATCCTATGAAGAAAGACTTCTCCGATTTGAGTTCAAGCTTATCAGGCTGAAGCCTTTTGACATAAGTGTCGCAACCCCAAACTTTAAGAAACGACAGATTAGGTTTCTTGCCAAACCATAGTTCATACGGTGTCGTCCCAACGGATTTAGACGGTTCCCTATTTAACGTGAATGCAGCTATCTTTAGTGCATAACCCCCAAAAGATAATGGTAAATCGGTAAGAGACATCATAGATTGCACCATATTTAATAAACTATGGTTACAACGTTCGGACACACCATTACGCTGTGGTGTTCCAGGTGACGTGAGTTGTGAGACTATTCCATATTGTTTTAAATGAAGGCCCAACTCGTAACTCAAAAGTGAATGAGACCAAATTATATCTCATCTAGATGAGTTCTAGATACCCCCTAAAATATTCTGCCGATTAAACTGTAGCTGGACTACTGTACGTGATCGCTGCCTCCTGCCCTTTCAATCGTGCTCTCTATGGATGGTGGGGCTGATTTTTGTCTTTCAAGTCAAGTGTGCTCGGTTCTCCTAATATATTTTTCTATATGCTAGCTCAAAAAATAAATCTCTCATGTTTTGTAGATACAATATGTATTTTTTGAAAGAAGGTTGACGCGCATCCATAAGGTAGATCGGCGGCTACCCCTCCGATGCGAAAGTAATTGTGCATCATTCGCATACCTGTATCAGCTTCAAATAGATCATATATTAATTCTCTCTCTCTAAAAATATAGAAAAAAGGAGTTTGTGCGCCGAGATCCGCCATAAAAGCCATCTCTGCAGAGCTTAACAAGATAATCCACGCCAACAACCAAAGCCAACAAGCCTTCGCTCAGAAGCTCTTTCTTCATCTAAGCTTTTAGTAACATTAGCTGTCATCAATAGGGTGGAACGCATTAACCAGTAGAAACCTTGCTGAAGTTTGTCAACTATAGATGTGGAGTTGATCGAAACTGACAGCTAGATGAGACGCACCGCAAGGAAAGACTTGGGTCGAGTCAGGACTCAAGACTAATGGATATAGTCGTGGATATGAAGAACCTAGGAAAGCAGATTAGCTGTTGGTTGATATTTTTTTGAGAAATAAATCAATTTTGAGGAATCAGATTACATTTTTTTATTTCCTGAGCTGGCAATATTGGGCCACTTAAATTATAATTTGGTTTTCTTGGCGAGTTTTGTTGGTGCAGAGAGCATAGGGAAAGCCGGCCAATGTACCCAATAATTAGTTTATCATTTTTCCCATATAGTGCATACGACCAAACACTATTATTGGGTGTCCAACAAAAAATAAACGTAAGCATTCCGAATATTGAATGTGTTCATGGTATTGAAAAGCAAAGGACATCCATGTGATCTCGGAAAATTCTGATATATTCCGCAGCTCCACAAGTATTTTGTCGAATTTAAATACAGTCAAAATTTGTACTGCTTTGCTTGCTGCTCCTAATAAACAATATAAACATGGGAGCATGCCATTCTTCTACAAGGAAAGGCCGATCCACTTCACTAACTAATTGGTCAGGAAGTGGAAGAGTGCGTTTACCCGACCAAGATAAATTACTTTGGATCGAGCGACTCATTTCATGAATCTACAGCATGTACTGGCCGGCTCGACGAGCTCCTCCTAAACGCCGCCGGGCTATGGCTGGATCCGACGTCGGCAGGTGCAATGTTGTGCTGTCCTGCAAGTTTTGTCTAGACGCTAAATCAGCTCGAGCATTGATTATAATTATTATGCATGCACATAATTCTACTGTTCTGACATCTATACTACTTTTCCACGCATGCGATTCATGAATTACATGGATCCACATGATTCTTCGCATGTGCAGATTGTCAATACATATTTTATGTGTGTATATTAAATCTATGCATGACTTTATTTTGCTTTATAAGTAAGAGAAAATTATAGCTATTAAAATACCTTCAAAATAACACCTACAGTAACAATACAAAATCTGGATGTGTCATTCACCACAAATATCTCATATGAGGGATATTTATATTTTCGTAGAATGGATAATAAGTATTAAAAATTAGGAACAAACAAAGAACAAATTCTTTAAGAATGTTTTGGTACAAACAACTCAAATCCGAATAATCTATTACAAAGTTCCCAGACACGTTAATAATAAAAGTAATTCTGTAATAATTTATTGGTTAAGAAAACAACATCAAATCTGAATAATCTATGGCTCTTAAGGAATGAGAATTTCCCCAAAAAAGGGCATGAGAAAATAGTTAATTCTCCGCTCCCCATTTGTTCCCAAGAGAGGACTTTTGCTTAAATGTTCATGCACATATAGGATCTAATCTATGAAGTGTTTTAAGATCAAATTCTACCGTGCTTCTGCGGCAGAAAGGATGATGTATGGTTTTTCAGTACATGAAAGAAAGGAAGATGTATGTAACATGTTTTGAATTATAATTTTCCACCAAAATAACAATAATCCATAGCAACGTATTTATATCGCTGTTCAACATTTTCAATTCGTAAGAACTTTTTGACATATTTAATATGGAAAGTGCTAGCCCGTGCAGATGCACGGGTTGACGACTAGTTACAACTAATTACAATAGTACAATTTTATTCTTTTTTGACAAGTAGGTTATGATAACTCACCAGCGCAGAGATCTGCTGATGAACATCCCGGCATTGTGCAAGCTTGATGGAATGCTCCTTGTAATATAAAACTCCACACCCTTCTTTGAATTGTTTACGAGATTGATGTGAAGATACCTGAGTTGCTAATTTGTTACCGTTGCAAATTTCTGATGTCAAACAGGACTATCTCTATAGTTTCAGCGACAAGCAGGAGTTTTGGTATGTGAAGAAAAATGACAATGAATCCGAGAAGGGCGACACGCCACAGAGTGACAAATGGTGGCTCCCGACGGTCAAGGTCCCTCCCGAGGGTCTGTCAGACTCGACGAGGAGATGGCTTCAGCACTAGAAGGAGCTTGCCAACCAAGTCTTGAAGGCAACAATGTTCCAGAAGCTTACATGGAGACTCTGCCTAAGGTGATCCACAAGAACACAAGGACGTTATTATACAACAATTACATTTACCTTGCTTGACTACATTACTGTGATCTCACATGACAACAGTGGTGGATTCGTCCCAACCCACTGACCCCGATTCCGCCTTGAAACTTGAAAGACAGAGCAACCAGATCGAATCTGATGAGTGTTCACTCCACCAAGACGTGTCCAATGAATCCACAGGCAGGATGGATCGACGGCACCGTACCTTTCCTCTCACATGACAAATTAGATGATAGAAAGGTAAATAAATAAATATTTTGCAAGAACAGAATGAATGGATACTAACTTCAAAATGTAGTGTATCACAGAATTAATACTAACTTCAAAATGATGCGTCTAGTATCGATATACAAGGAAAAGGTGCATACATTTCTCGGCAGATTCCATGGATCGAGTACGTACTTGCTAATAATTTGGTAGGAGTAGGGCATAATGTAGGGATCAAGCAAGAGCATCCAGTTGAATCTACGTAAGGGATATGGAATCATTCAGAACGACACCAAGCTACGAGTTGAGTGACTGATTAGTTAATGGCGGCTAGTGAAGCTAAGCTAGTCGTGGTTAGTTGGGGGTCAAGTGTCATTTTATCTCATTATCTCTCAGACAAAATCAGTAAGACCAAAATTTGCCATGCACCCATCAGTCTGACAAAATCAATAAGACTAAAAATGTGAGTACTCATCATCTGCAGCCCGTGAGGAATCAGAGATTTGCCACCGAATGATGGGTAAACAAAAATGCAGCTGAAGCATCTTCAGAGTAGCACATTCCCTTGAAAATATAGAGCCAACGCTGAACATCTTTCACCCATTTCAAAAAAATGATGACAGATCCACTACGCCCCCTTGCTAGCTCAACTAAAACACCTAAAAATGCCCTCAAAATCAACACTAAACACTCATGGTTGAATAAAAAAATCAACAGCACTTCCCCCAAATAAACATTGACCTGGACATGAAACAATATGGATTAATTAATAACGATCTTGGTATGCCTATGTGTGTACCTGCGCGTGGTCGACCACCACAGCGAGCCGACCACCATAGATCCAGGGACCCTTGACTGACATGTCAACCATGCATCAACCGGCCAGCATCAGAGAATGCCACGGCGCTCCTATCTACTCTCCCTCCTCTCTTTCATGGCTGGCACAAGGGATGGGATGAGATTGACGGGAGGCAACCCCTCTCCTTCTCTCTTTCAAGTGGGTCACGGCGCTGCATTTTTACATGAGATTACAAAGTTAATCGGTTCAGTTACATGATAATATACTTAATCCTCAGTATGGTCATGTGTTAGTACCGAACATATCAAAATATAGTAATGTTCATGTTTAAAACCAAGATATACAAGGAGAGAAGTTAAAAATCGATGCTTAGACTAAAACTATAACTTACTGAATGAAAACTTAGTTCCGTTCTGATTATGGATTTGTAGTTTTAAAACGTTGATCGCATCAATAACACATGACCCTTTATAGCCTTCTACAATTTGGTCTATAAATCTTCAAAGTAGTTTGGACAAAAAACTACCTGATGTGCAAAAAGAAGAGATACTAATACAATATTCATCGTACTTGAATGCAAAAAAGAACAGCAAAATCGGAACCGACTGAAAAATAAGAAAAGAGCACCTACTACTTTGAAATTCTTTGATAATCATGTGCATTACACATAAATGAGTATGTATAAAAATTAGAATGTGATTTGAAGAAGCTCAAAAAATTGACATAACATATGCAAAAAAAATAAAAAAAATACCTGCCTACTTGCAGGAGAATACACACATCACGGCCTGCATACGACTAAAGCCCAACTATGGGCCAAGATGCAGGCCAGAGATGCACACATATCTGCTATAAGTAGGCCCCACATGGCAGAAAGGGTTTAGGTAATGTACTGCGTGCTTTAGGGAGGAGCTTGGGAGGGATAACACAGGCGGGCTTATAAACTGGTGATTCCGGCTCTCGCTTGGCGAGGTGGGGACTAAACTCCCACCACCCCTCTGACCAACCCTTTAGTCCTGGTTGGTGGCACCAACCCGGAATAAAGGCCCCCCTTTAGTCCTGGTCTGAGCCACCAACCGGGACTAAAGGCTTGGGCTTCCTGCTCTTTGGGTTGGTGAAATTCAGCTTTAATCCCGGTTGGTGGCTCGGACCGGGACTAAAGGCCTGGGCTTCCCACCCTTTGGGCTGGTGAAATTCACCTTTAGTCCCGGTTGGTGGCTCGGAGTGGGACTAAGGGGGGGGGCTTTAGTTCTGGTTGGTGCCACCAACCGGGACTAAAGGTTGGGGTACATAACCAAGCAGTTCAAAATTTTCTCCCACTCACTCCCTCAACGCCGAACTACTAACGCCGCCAGGCTGCTGCGCCCGCCGGAGATCACCGTCGCCCTCCCTCACTGACATCGTCACCGCACCCTGCCCCGATGCCCTCGCCGCACCCTACTCCGACGCTGTCCCCCGCTCCCCTGCAACACACTGTGAGCCACCGTGCCGTTCCCCTCCTCCTTCCTTCCCCCTCGCGCCCCGATGCTGACGCCGCCCGCACTCTGACGGCCTCTCTGCCCCTCTTTTTCCCCTACAACATCAAAATATTTGATGGATGGATGTTAGATGATGATCTTGCTAAAACAAATTGAAGAATTTTTTTCTGAATTTTCTATATTTTTTACAGTCACATCAAGTGTATGATGAAATGCCAGACGACTCTAGGAATTTTAGGAATTTTGATAATATTTGTGGTGAGGTGCTGATGCACAAAAGAGAGTCTAGCAAAGTTTCAGAATTTTTGCAGCAATTTAAATTGGGCTTTGACCATGGAGTTTGAATGTGGATCAAATTTGAACTGAGTGAAATTTGAAAAATGTGAACTATGGAACCAAATGTTTTTTGTGCAATGGGTTGTGGGTATTGTCAAATAGATGAAGTAATTTTTATGGGTGCAAAAGAATTGGGGAGAATATAGCTTCTTTGCAAATCAAAGAACAAAACTTTTGCATTAGAGTTAATTTTGACTTTTTTGTATGTTTTAGTACAAGCATCTTTTGGGCAATCTTTGAACATGAAGTAGGAGCATTTTGATGTCATCTTGCTGGTAGATTTTAGTTCATGCCATGTTAGGAGCCGTAGTGAGTGCTACAAGCTTGTAAACTTGCTATCTATTCATTTCTGCAATGCCATGCTAATTTTCTCCAAGTATGAAACTGGCAGTATTAGTACTTTGCATTTTGCCTTGAGGTTTGCAACAAATCTGTGCATCTTTGGATCATAATCATTAAGAGTGTTTTGTTGAGGGTAATTAGTTCATGCTTTCCATGCTCTTTATTTCCATGAAAAACTGTTGTAGCATATATTTTACTTGCCTCAAAGGTTGCATCATGAATCTGTTTTCTGCCACTCTATGCAAATATCACTAAGTCTGAAAATATGTTAATACTTGTCAGCTTGATCATGATGATTGCCATTGATCTAGGGGTCATTCGAACTAGTTCGGTAATCATGTTTTTCCATGTGTTACATGCACATTCATGTCATGCCATTTGTTGCCATGTAGAAATTCTGTAGCCCAATTTTTTCACTCGATGGAATTACATGTTGTGGTGTTGCATGTCCATGCAGTTGGTCACTGATCGTCCCTCCGTTGTTCAACAAAAGGTGTCCATTTGTTGTATGTTGAGTTTTGTTCATAGGATGATGGTTGGTTCATTTGTTGAATTGTGTATTCATCTTGTGTTTAAATCTTGTATTCATTTTGTATTCATCTTGCGAATCAATCTTGTGTTCATCTTATCGTTAAAACATAACCCCGATAACTTTCATTTTGAGGCATATGAAAACATGAGAGAGGGTGTCGTTAAAACATAACCCCAATAACCTTGACATGAGGGGGGTCGTTAAAACATAACCACCGTTAACTTCGACGTGAGGGGGGTCGTTAAAACATAACCCGGTAAATTTGATTTTGAGGCATAAGAAAACATGATTTGCATGTCGGACATGCATGAGAGAGGCAGTCCGCAAAGTATCCTCTCCTGAAAGATAGGACAACTCATCAGACATGAGGGGAGAGCAGTCCTCGACGATTGTCTAAAACTGACTGTTATAAAACTTGTCAACTTTGCATGATGTTTGCCACTAATCCATTGCTCACATGTATATGATTCCTTGTTGTGATTAGGTCTAGGTTTGCCACTAATCCATCTCCCATGGTTGTATATTGCAATGTTGTAATATTTACGGAAACTATGGAACATGATAGAGACTTAGGACAAGAAGAGTTGTTGTGGAATATAATCCGCGACGGAGGTGATGATATCACCTTGTCGTTTCTCAACGACATCGATGCTGAGGGAAGAGAGGATGACAACTCCGATGATCAAATGGGTGAGGGAGAATATGATGGCTCTGGTGATCGAATGGTGGAGGGAGGAAATGACAGCTCCGCTGGTGTTGGAGCCTTAACTGTTGCAAAGTCCGGCGAGGTATATATATTAATTAAGCCTCTGCTGACTAGATGCATTAATTGTTTTGTATGTACATATATTAATGCTTCTTTCTTCTTTTAGCCATCTGAATCAAGCCAAGATTTTATAAGGAGACGTTGCTCGAAGAAAAGGTTGGGTGAGCATGAAAGGTTCACGGTCGAAGAAGTCGCTCCAGATGGCCAACCGATTGCTCCCAAGCGAACCAAAGATCGATGTGTACATCAGTGTGCAATCTTTGTTAGGGACAGCGTCCCGATCAGCATCCAAGAATGGAATAAGAAGAACGACGGTGAAGTTTCTTATGTCAATGATAGATAGAAAGATGAGCTTTGGAACTCGTTCATGACAAATTTCAGCCTACCGCCAGAGGAGGATCCAAATAACCCAGTTATATAGCGAAAAGTCAAGGCCTGGGCTCTTAAGAATATTGCAGAACAATTCAAGAACTAGAAGAAAAGATTGAATGAATAGTTTGTCGAGAAAGACGAGACTCTAAAATTCACCGGTCAATATGCAAAGATAAAAGATCACTGGCCCGCATTTGTGGCATACAACAAATTGGAGAACACTAAGAAAAGGTCACAGATAAATAAGCAAAATGTTACAAAGAAGAAGTATCAACATGTTACAGGGTCAGTGTCTGGGAACATAGTATGCAATTTCAAAAATTTCCTACGCTCACGCAAGATCTATCTAGGAAATGCATAGCAACGAGAGGGGGAGAGTGTGTCTACGTACCCTCGTAGACCGAAAGCGGAAGCGTTTGACAACGCGGTTGATGCAGTCGAACTTCTTCTAGCTCCGACCGATCAAGTACCGAATGTACGACAGCTCTGAGTTCTACACACGTTCAGCTCGATGACGTTCCTCGAACTCTTGATGCAGTAAAGTGTTAAGGAAGTAGATGATTTTCGTCAGCACGACAGCATGGTGACGGTGATGGTGAAGTGATCCGCGCAGGGCTTCGCCTAAGTACTACGACAATATGACCGAGGGTATAATCTGCGGAGGGAGGTGCCGCACACGGCTAATGATTATTGGTGTGTGGTCTAGGCGCCCCTTCCCCATGTATATATAGGTGGGAGGGGGAGGGAAGCAGCCTTGGGGTGCCCCAAGTAGGAGGAATCCTACTTGGGGCCCTAGTACAATTCGCCCCCCTTCCTTATTACTAGAAGGGGGAAAAGGGAAGAAGGAAGGGAGAAAGGAAAGGGGGGCCGAACCCCCTCTTCCCTTTCCTATTCGGCCTCCTGCCTTAGGGGGGAGGGGGCTCCAGCCCTTGTGGGCTGGTGTGCTCCCCTCTTATGGCCCATAATGCCCATTATTCCCCGGGGGGTTTCGGTAAACCCCCCCCCCCCCGGTAGTTTCATAAATACCCGATACACTTCAGAACACTTTCGTTGTCGGAATAGTATCATCCTATGTATCAATCTTTATCTCTCGACCATTTCGAGACTCCTCGTCATGTTTGTGATCTCATCTGAACAACATTCGGTCACCAAATCACATAACTTATATAATACTAAATTGTTCATCGAACGTTAAGCATGCAGACCCTACGGTTCAAGAACTATGTAGACATGACCGAGACACCTCTCTGGTCAATAGCCAATAGCAGAACATGGATGCTCATATTGGCTCCTACATATTCTATGAACATCTTTATCGGTCGAACCATAATGACAACATATGTTATTCCCTTTGTCATCGGTATGTTACTTTCCCTAGATTCGATCGTCGGTACCTTCATACCTAGTTCAATCTCATTACTGGCAAGTCTCTTTACTCGTTCCGTAATGCATCATCCTGCAACTAACTCATTTGTCACTTTGCTTGCAAGGCTTCTTAGGATGTGCATTACCGAGAGGGCCCAGAGATACCTCTCCGATACTCGGAGTGACAAATCCTAATCTCGATCTATGCCAACCCAACAAACACCTTCAGAGATACCTGTAGAGCATCTTTATAATCACCCAGTTATGTTGTGACACTTTATAGCACATAAAGCATTCCTCTGGTATCCAGGAGTTGCATAATCTCATAGTCGGAGGAATATGTATTTGACATGAAGAAATCAATAGCAATAAAACTGAATGATCATTATGCTAAGCTAACGAATGGGTCATGTCCATCACATCATTCTCCTAATGATGTGATCCCGTTATCAAATGACAAGTCATGTCCATGGTTAGGAAACCTTAACCGTCTTTGATCAACGAGTTAGTCAAGTAGAGGCTCACTAGGGACACATTGTTTGTCTATGTATTCACATATGTATTAAGGTTTCCCATCAATACAATTCTAGCATGAATAATAAACTATTATCATGAATAAGGAAATATAAAAATAACAACTTTACTATTGCCTCTAGGGCATATTTCCTTCTCCCACTTGCACTAGAGTCAATAATCTAGATTAGTTTTTAATGATTCTAACGCCCATGGAGTCTTGGTGTTGATCATGTTTTGCTTGTGGAAGAGGCTTAGTCAACGGATATGCCACATTCAGATCTGTATGTATTTTGCAAATCTCTATGGCTCCCTCCTTGACTAGATCAGGGTTGGAGTTGAAGCGTCTCTTGATGTGTTTGGTTTTTTTGTGAAATCGGGATTTCTTCGCTAAGGCAATTGCTCTAGTATTGTCACAAAAGATTTTCATTGGACCCGATGCACTATGTATTACACCTAGATCGGATATGAACTTCTTCATCCAGACTCCTTCATTTGTTGCTTCCGAAGCAGCTATGTACTCCGTTTCACATGTAGATCCCACCATGACGCTTTTCTTGGAACTTCACGAACTGACAGCTCCACCATTCAATATAAATACGTATCCAGTTTGTGACTTAGAGTCATCCAGATCAGTGTCAAAACTAGCATCGACGTAACCATTTAAGACGAGCTCTTTGTCACCTCCATAAACGAGAAACATATCCTTTGTCCTCTTCAGGTACTTCAGGATATTCTTGACCGCTGTCGAATGATCCACTCCTGGATTACTTTGGTACCTCCCTGTCAGACTTATGGCAAGGCACCCATCAGGTCTGGTACACAGCATAGCATACATGATAGAACCTATGGCTGAGGCATAGGGAATGGCTTTCATTTTCTCTCTATCTTCTGCAGTGGTCGGGAATTGAGTCTGACTCAATTTCAAACCTTGTAACACAAGCAAGAACCCTTTCTTTGACTGATAAAACCATATGCTTTGATCACCTCATCAAAGCGTATATTCCAACTCCGAGATGCTTGTACCAGTCCATAGATGGATCGCTGGAGCTTGCACACTTTGTTAGCACCTTTAGGATCGACAAATCCTTTTGGTTGCATCATATACAACTCTTCTTTTAGAAATCCATTAAGGAATGCAGTTTTGACGTCCATTTGCCAGATTTCATAATCATAAAATGTGGCAATTTCTTACATGATTCGGACAGACTTAAGCATCACTACGGGTGAGAAAAGTCTCATCGTAGTCAACTCCTCGAACTTGTCAAAAACCTTTTGCGACAAGTCGAGCATTATAGACAGTAACATTACCATCAGTGTCGGTCTTTTTCATGAAGATCCATTTATTCTCTATGGGTCATCGATCATCGGGCAAATCCACCAAAGTCCACGCTTTGTTCTCATACTTGGATCCTATCTCAGATTTCATGGCCCCAAGCCATTTATCGGAATCTGGGCTCATCATAGCTTCTTCATAGTTCATAGGTTTGCTATGGCCTAGTAACATGACTTTCAGAATAGGATTACCGTACCACTTTGGTGTCGATCGTGTTCTGGTTGATGATGCGTCCATTTTGCATCATGCTTTTATGTCAATATTTATTGCTTTATGGGCTGTTATTACACATTATATCTCAATACTTATGGCTATTCTCTCTTATTTTACAAGGTTTACCATGAAGAAGGGGAATGCCGGCAGCTGGAATTCTAGCTGGAAAAGGAGCAAACATTGGAAACCTATTCTGCACTGCTCGAAAAATCCTGAAACTCCACGAAACATCCTTTTGGAATTAATAAGAATTATTGAGCGAAAGAAATACATCAAGGGGCCCACACTTTGGCCAGGAGAGTGGGGGGCGCGCCCCCTCCTACTGGGTGCGCCCCTGTCTCCTGGGCCCCCTGGTGGGCCTCCGGTGTCCATCTTCTGCTATATCAAAGCTTTTACCCTAGAAAAATTTGTGGGCAAGCTTACGGGACGAAACTCCGCCGCCACGAGGCGGAACCTTGGCAGAACCAATCTAGGGCTCTGGCGGAGCTGTTCTGCCGGGGACACTTCCCTCCGGGAGGGGGAAATCATCACCAACATCATCACCAATGATCCTCTCATCGGGAGGGGGTCAATCTCCATCAACATCTTCACCAGCACCATCTCCTCTCAAAACCCTAGTTCATCTCTTGTATCCAATCTTGTATCAAAACCACAAATTGGTACCTATGGGTTGCTAGTAGTGTTGATTACTCCTTGTAGTTGATGCTAATTGGTTTACTTGGTGTAAGATCATATGTTTAGATCCTTAATGCATATTATTACCCCTCTGATTATGAACATGAATATGCTTTGTGAGTAGTTACATTTGTTCCTGAGGACATGGGTAAAGTCTTGCTATTAGTAGTCATGTGAATTTGGTATTCATTCGATATTTTGATGAGATGTATGTTGTATTTTCCTCTAGTGGTGTTATGTGAACGTCGACTACATGACACTTCACCATTATTTGGGCCTAGAGGAAGGCATTGGGAAGTAATAAGTAGATGATGGGTTGCTAGAGTGACAGAAGCTTAAACCCTAGTTTATGCGTTGCTTCGTTAGGGGCTGATTTGGATCCATATGTTTAATGTTGTGGTTAGGTTTACCTTAATACTTCTTTTGTAGTTGCAGACCCTTGCAATAGGGGTTAATCATAAGTGGGATGCTTGTCCAAGTAAGGGAAGTACCCAAGCACCGGTCCACCCACATATCAAATTATCAAAGTACCGAACGAGAATCATATGAACGTGATGAAAACTAGCTTGACGATAATCCCCATGTGTCATCGGGAGCTCCTTTCTCATTATTAGAAATTGTCCAGGCTTATCCTTTGCTTCATAAAGTATTGGGCCACCTTGCTGCACTTTATTTACTTTAGTTACTTGTTATTCGTTACCATTTATCTTATCACAGAACTATCTATCACCTACAAGTTCAGTGCTTGCAGAGAGAACCTTACTGAAAACCGCTTATCATTTCCTTCTGCTCCTCGTTGGGTTCGACACTCTTACTTATCGAAAGGACTATGATTGATCCCCTACACTTGTGGGTCATCAAGACTTTTTTCTGGCGCCGTTGCCAGGGAGTGTAGCGCTTTTGGTGAGTGGAACTTGGTAAGGAAACATTTATATGGTGTGCTGAAATTTTCTGTTACTTGTCACTATGGAAACTAATCCTTTGAGGGGCTTGTTCGGGGTATCTTCACCCCGACCAGAAGAGAAAAGAGTTGCTCCTCAACCTACTGAACTTTATGAAAATATTTACCTTGAGATTCCTTCGGGTATGATAGAGAAACTGCTAGCGAATCCATTTGCAGGAGATGGAACATTGCATCCCGATTTACACCTTATCTTTGTGGATAAAGTTTGTGTATTATTTAAGCTTGCATGTATTCCCGATGATGTTGTCAAAAGGAAGGTCTTCCCTTTATCTTTGAAGGGAGATGCATTGACATGGTATAGGCTATGTGATGATACGAGATCTTGGAATTATAAGCGATTGAAGTTGGAATTTCACCGGAAGTTCTATCCTATGCATCTTGTTCATCGTGATCGTAACTACATATATAATTTGTGGCCTAGCGAAGGAGAAAGCATCGATCAAGCTTGGGGGAGGCTTAAGTCAATGTTATATTCATGCCCCAATCATGAGCTCTCCCGGGAAATGATTATTCAAAACTTTTATGCTCGGCTTTCTCTTGATAATCGCAACCTGCTCGATACTTCCTGTGCTGGTTCTTATATGCTGAAGACTATTGATTTCAAATGGGACTTATTGGAAAGAATTAAACGCAACTATGAATATTGGGGTTCCGACGATGGTAAGGAGTCAGGTATGACACCTAAGTTCTATTGTGTTAAATATTTAATGGATACTGATGCTTCTCGTGGATTTAGCGCTAAGTATGGACTTGACTCTGAGATAGTAGCTTCTTTCTGTGAATCTTTTGCTAGTCATGTTGATCTCCCTAAGGAGAAGTGGTTTAAATATAATCCCCCTATTGAAGTGAAAGTAGTTGCACCTATTACAGTTGAAGAAAAGACTATCACCTATAGTGATCCTATTGTTCCTACTACTTATGTTGAGAAACCTACTTTTCCTGTTAGGATAAAGGATCATGCTAAAGCTTCAACTGTTGTTCGTAAGAGTAATACTAGGACTTATACACCTCCTGAGCAAATCAATCTTGAACCTAGTATTGCTATGGTTAAAGATCTCTTGCATGATGATTTAGATGGGCATGTTATTTATTTCTGTGGTGAGACTGCTAATATTGCTAGACCAGGTACTAAGATACATAGACCTATCGTAGGCATGCCTGTTATTTTTGTTAAAATAGGAGATCATTGTTATCATGGCCTATGTGATATGGGTGCAAGTGCTAGTGCGATACCTTATGATCTATATAAAGAAATTATGCATGATATTGCACCCACTGAATTAGAAGACATTGTTGTTACTATTAAGCTTGCTAATAGGGATACCATTAAACCAGTTGGGATTGTTAGAGATGTTGAAGTCTTGTGTGGGAAGGTTAAATACCCTGCTGATTTTCTTGCTCTTGGCTCCTCACAAGATGATTTTTGTCCCATTATTTTTGGTAGAACCTTCTTGAATACAGCTAGTGCTAAGATTGATTGTGAAAAAGATAGTGTCACCATTGGCATAGATGGTATGTCTCATGAGTTTAATTTTGCTAAGTTTTGTAGACAACCTCGTGATAGGGAACCGCCTAGTAAGGATGAGATTATTGGTCTTGCTTCCATTGCTGTGCCTCCTACTGATCCGTTAGAACAATACTTGCTAGACCATGAAAACGATATGTTTATGAATGAAAGAAGGGAAATAGATGAAGTGTTCCTCAAACAGGAACTTATGCTGAAACATAACCTTCCCGTTGAAATTCTTGGGGATCCCCCTCCACCCAAGGGTGATCCCGTGTTTGAACTCAAACCTTTACCTGATAATCTTAAGTATGCTTATCTTGATGAAAAGAAAATATATCCTGTTATTATTAGTGCTAACCTTTCAGAGCAAGAAGAAGAAAGATTATTGAAAACTCGGAAGAAGCACCGAGCAGCTATTGGATATACTCTGGATGATCTTAAGAGCATTAGTCCCACATTATGCCAACACAAAATTACAGTGGAGAAAGATGCCAAACCAGTTAGAGATCCTCAACGATGACTAAATCCCAAGATGAAAGAAGTGGTAAGAAAGAAGATACTAAAACTCCTTGAGGCAGGTATTATTTATCCCGTTGCTGATACCGAATGGGTAAGCCCTGTCCACTGTGTTCCTAAAATGGGAGGTATTACCGTTGTTCCTAATGATAACGATGAATTGATCCTGCAAAGAATTATTACAGGTTATAGGATGGTAATTGATTTATGTATGTTAAATAAAGCTACTATGAAAGATCATTACCCTTTACCTTTTATTGATCAAATGCTAGAAAGACTACCCAAACACACACATTTCTGCTTTCTAGATGGTTATTCTGGCTTCTCTCAAATACTTGTGTCAGCAAAGGATCAATCTAAAACTACTTTTACTTGCCCTTTTGGTACTTTTGCTTATAGACATATGCCTTTTGGTTTATGTAATGCACCTGCTACCTTTCAAAGATGCATGATGGCTATATTCTCTGATTTTTGTGAAAAGACTTGTGAGGTATTCATGGATGATTTCTCCATTTATGGATCCTCTTTTGATGATTGTTTGAGCAACCTTGATCGAGTTTTGCAGAGATGCGAAGACACCAGTCTCGTCCTCAATTGGGAGAAGTGCCACTTTATGGTTAACGAAGGCATTGTTTTGGGGCATAAGATCTCCGAGAGAGGTATTGAAGTTGATAAAACCAAAGTTGATGCTATTGAAAAGATGCCATGTCCCAAGGACATAAAAGGTATAAGAAGTTTCCTTGGTCATGCCAGTTTTTATAGGAGGTTCATTAAGGACTTTTCTAAAATCTCTAGGCCTCTGACTAATTTATTGCAAAAAGATATTCCTTTTCTCTTTGATGATGATTGCGTAGAAGCATTTGAAATACTTAAGAAAGCTTTGATCACTGCACCTATTGTCCAGCCACCTGATTGGAATTTACCTTTTGAAATTATGTGCGATGCTAGTGATTATGATGTAGGTGATGTTCTAGGGCAAAGAGTTGATAAGAAATTGAATGTTATCCAGTATGCCAGTAAGACTCTTGATACTGCCCAGAGAAATTATGCTACTACTGAAAAAGAGTTTTTGCATTTGTGTTTGCATGTGATAAGTTTAGACCTTATATTGTTGATTCCAAAGTTACTATTCACACTGATCACACTGCTATTAAATATCTTATGGAAAATAAAGATGCTAAGCCTAGGCTCATTAGATGGGTCCTCGTGCTCCAAGAATTTGATTTACATATTATTGATAGAAAGGGAGCTCAGAACCCAGTTGCAGATAACTTGTCTAGGTTAGAGAATGTTCTTGATGACCCACTGCCTATTGATGATAGTTTTCCTGATGAACAATTAATGGTCATTAATGCTTCTCGTACTGCTCCTTGGTATGCTGATTATGCTAATTACATTGTTGCTAAATTTATACCGCCTAGTTTCACATACCAGCAAAAGAAAAAGTTATTTTATGGTTTAAGACATTACTTTTGGGATGACCCACACCTTTATAAAGGAGTAGATGGTGTTATTAGACATTGTGTGCCTAAGCATGAACATGAACAGATTCTACGTAAGTGTCACTCTGAATCTTATGGAGGACACCACGCTGGAGATAGAACTTCACATAAGGTACTACAATCTGTTTTTTATTGGCCTACTCTCTTCAAAGATGCTCGTAAGTTTGTCTTATCTTGTGATGAATGCCAAAGAGTAGGTAACATTAGTAGACGTCAAATGCCTATGAATTATTCTCTTGTTATTGAACCGTTTGATGTTTGGGGCTTTGATTATATGGGACCTTTTCCTGCCTCCAATGGTTATACACATATTTTAGTTGCTATTGATTACGTTACTAAGTGGGTAGAAGCTATTCCAACTAGTAGTGCTGATCATAACACTTCTATTAAAATGCTTAAAGAAGTTATTTTTTCGAGGTTTGGAGTCCCTAGATATCTTATGACTGATGGAGGTTCACATTTTATTCATGGTGCTTTCCGTAAGATGCTTGCTAAGTATGATGTCAATCATAGAATCGCATCTCCTTATCATCTGCAGTCTAGTGATCAAGTAGAGTTGAGCAATCCAGAGCTCAAATTAATTTTGCAAAAGACTGTGAATAGATCTAGAAAGAATTGGTCCAAAAAACTTGATGATGCATTATGGTCCTATAGAACTGCATACAAAAATCCTATGGGTGTGTCTCCTTATAAGATGGTTTATGGAAAAGCGTGTCATTTACCTCTTGAACTTGAACATAAAGCATATTGGGCTATTAAAGAGCTCAACTATGACTTCAAACATGCCAGTGAGAAGAGGTTGTTTGATATTAGCTAACTTGAGGAATGGAGAACCCAAGCATATGAGAATGCCAAGCTATTCAAAGAAAAAGTCAAACGCTGGCATGATAAGAGGATACAAAAGCGTGAGTTTAACGTAGGAGACTATGTATTATTATTCAACTCTCGTTTAAGATTTTTTGTAGGAAAACTTCTCTCTAAATGGGAAGGTCCCTACGTTATCGAGGAGTTCTATCGTTCTGGTGCCATAAAAATCAACAACTTCGAAGGCACAAGTCCAAGGGTGGTAAACGATCAAAGAATTAAACATTATATTTCAGGTAATCCAATCAATGTTGAAACTAATATTATTGAAACCGTATCCCCTGAGCAATACATAAGGGACACCTTCCAGAACGTTCCAGACTCCAAAAAGGCATAGGTATGTGGTACGGTAAGTAAACCGACTCCAAAACGAATCCAATGGAAATTTTTATCAGTTTTGGATTATTTAAGAATTTTAGGAAGAAATAAGTAGTCTGAAAGGGACACGAGGCCCCCAAGAGAGTGGAGGGCGCGCCCCCTCCTACTGGGTGCGCCCCCCTGTCTTGTGGGCACCTCGTGTGCCTCCCAGACTCCGTTTTCTTGCACGTTATGTATTTTGGTCGGTAAAAATTCATTATATATACTCTCGAAGGTTTTGACCACCGTATCACACAAATATCCTATGTTTTCGTTTCAAGCTGTTTCTGTTTCAGATCTAGAGCATCATGACGTCACCCTCCTCCAACAACGAAGACAAGGATGCTTGGCTACTGAAGATAGAGCTGAAGATAGAAGAACCGGAAGAGATCAACAAGGATGAAGGGATCAAGAAGGCATGGAGGTTCAAGCTCTGGCGGTGAAAGAAGAAGATATCCCTCAACCTTTACCTAACCTCTTTACTCCAACAGAGATTGAAACTTTCAAGATGATTGAGTTAGCCCGCATACAGAACAAGTATCTCATGCAGGAGAATATTCTGTTGAAGGATCATATCGTCGGACTCAAGGGCATTATCCGCAAGTTGGAGGAGCTTTTACGCTCAATGTGTGATTATCCACCGTCATCATCACCTCCTCCATCACCTCCGAGGACATAATCACATGGGTATGGGCACTCCCCTTGGCAACTGCCAAGCTTGGGGGAGGTGCCCCGGTATCGTATCACCATCACACTCCTATCTTTACCGTTTTATTTAGTTCGACCCTATTAGTAGTATCTTGATCTAGTAGATTGAAGTTTTGATATCAAGTAGTTTTGAGTTTTGCTTTGTGATCTCTTTATGTAATCGAGTCCGTGAGCTATCTATAGTAAAGATTAGTGTTGAGTCAAGGGCTTTGCTATGTTGCTATGATCTTGAGAAAGTAGAAAGAAAAAGAAAAGAGTTCATATTGATCTTATGGATAGTGATGACTTCACATATAGAAAGTATGAGGCATAAAAGTTGGTGAGAGTAGATAAACGTAGTCTTGGTCATCGTTGCAATTAATAGGAAGTGATAAGGAAAGAGGGGTTCACATATAAATATATTATCTTGGACACATTTTATAATTGGGATCACTCATTAGGTATGACATGCTAAAAGAGTTGATGTTGGACAAGGAAGACAACGTAATGGTTTATGTTTTCGCACATCTCAGTTAAAGTATATTGTCATTAACCTTCCAAACATGTTGAGCTTGCCTTTCTCCCTCATGCTAGCCAAATTCCTTGCACCAAGTAGAGATACTACTTGTGCTTCCAAATATCCTTAAACTCAGTTTTGCCATGAGAGTCCACCATACCTACCTATGGATTGAGTAAGATCCTTCAAGTAAGTTGTCATGTTGCAAGCAATAAAAATTGCTATCTAAATATGTATGACTTATTAGTGCAGAGAAAATAAGCTTTGTATGATCTTGTTGTGGAAGTAATAAAAGCGATGGACTGCATAATAAAGGTCCACACACAAGGGGCAATATAAAGCGACATTCTTTTGCATTAAGATTTTGTGCAACAACCCTAAACGCACATGACAACCTTTGCTTCCCTCTACGAAGGGCCTATCTTTTACTTTATGTTTTTACTTTATGCTTGAGTCAAGGTGATCCTCACCTTCCCTTTTTCATTTTGTCCTTTGGCAAGTTCCTTGTGTTTGAAAGATCATGATATAGATATCCAATTGGATGTTAGTTAGTATGGGCTATTATTGTTGACATCACCTAAAGGTGAATACGTTGGGAGGCAACACAATAAGCCCCTATATTTCTCAGTGTCCGGCTGAAACTCCATCACCACAAGTATTTCGAGAGTGTTAGCAATTATAGAAGATTACAAGATAGTTGAGTATGTGAGCTTGCTGAAAAACTCTACTGTTGACTCTATTTGATTTTATGATAAATTGCAGTTGCTTCAATGACTGAGATTATAGTTTGTTAGTTCCCAATGAAGTTTTTGAACCATACTTGACATTGTGAATTGATTGTCACTTCAGCATAGGAAATCATATGATAAAATCTATATAGGTTGCTGTTATAAGAATGATCATGATGCCCTCATGTCTGTATTTTATTTTTATCGACACCTCTATCTCTAAACATGTGGACATATTTTTCGATATCGGCTTCCGCTTGAGGACAAGCGAGGTCTAAGCTTGGGGGAGTTGATACGTCCATTTTGCATGATGCTTTTATGTCAATATTTATTGCTTTATGGGCTGTTATTACACATTATATCTCAATACTTATGGCTATTCTCTCTTATTTTACAAGGTTTACCATGAAGAAGGGGAATGCCGTCAGCTGGAATTCTGGCTGGAAAAGGAGCAAACATTGGAAACCTATTCTGCACTGCTCCAAAAATCTTGAAACTCCACGAAACATCTTTTTGGAATTAATAAGAATTATTGAGCGAAATAAATACATCAGGGGGCCCACACTTTGGCCAGGAGAGTGGGGGGCGCGCCCCCTCCTACTGGGTGCACCCCCTGTCTCCTAGGCCCCCTGGTGGGCCTCCGGTGTCCATCTTCTGCTATATCAGAGCTTTTACCCTGGAAAAATTCGTGGGCAAGCTTATGGGATGAAACTCCACCGCCACGAGGCGGAACCTTGGCGGAACCAATCTAGGGCTCTGGCGGAGCTGTTCTGTCGGGGACACTTTCCTCCGGGAGGGGGAAATCATCACCAACGTCATCACCAACGATCCTCTCATCGGGAGGGGGTCAATCTCCATCAACATCTTCACCAGCACCATCTCCTCTCAAAACCGTAGTTCATCTCTTGTATCCAATCTTGTATCAAAACCACAAATTGGTACCTGTGGGTTGCTAGTAGTGTTGATTACTCCTTGTAGTTGATGCCAATTGGTTTACTTGGTGGAAGATCATATGTTCAGATCCTTAATGCATATTATTACCCCTCTGATTATGAACTTGAATGTGCTTTGTGAGTAGTTACGTTTGTTCCTGAGGACATGGATGAAGTCTTGCTATTAGTAGTCATGTGAATTTGGTATTCGTTCGATATTTTGATGAGATGTATGTTGTCTTTCCCTCTAGTGGTGTTATGTGAACGTCGACTACATGACACTTCACCATTATTTGGGCCTAGAGGAAGGCATTGGGAAGTAATAAGTAGATGATGGGTTGCTAGAGTGACAGAAGCTTAAACCCTAGTTTATGTGTTGCTTCGTTAGGGGCTGATTTGGATCCATATGTTTAATACTGTGGTTAGGTTTACCTTAATACTTCTTTTGTAGTTGCGGACGCTTGCAATAGGGGTTAATCATAAGTGGGATGCTTGTCCAAGTAAGGGTAGTACCCAAGCACCGGTCCATCCACATATCAAATTATCAAAGTACCAAACGTGAATCATATGAACGTGATGAAAACTAGTTTGACGATAATCCCCATGTGTCCTCGGGAGCTCCTTTCTCATTATTAGAAATTGTCCGCGCTTATCCTTTGCTTCATAAAGGATTGGGCCACCTTGCTGCACTTTATTTACATTATTTACTTGTTACTCGTTACCATTTATCTTATCACAAAACTATCTATCACTTGCAATTTCAGTGCTTGAAGAGAAAACCTTACTGAAAACCGCTTATCATATCCTTCTGCTCCTCGTTGGGTTTGACACTCTTACTTATCGAAAGGACTACGATTGATCCCCTACGCTTGTGGGTCATCAGTTGACCTACGAGGTTCGGTAATAATTTGATCTGAAGTTTCATGATCATCATCATTAGCTTCCTTTCTAGTTGGTGTAGGCATCACGGGAATGGATTTCTTTGATGAACTACTTTCTAAATTGAGAGAAGGTACAATTACTCCCGCGAAGAAGCCCAAAGCTGGACCAAAGCCTGAAACTGAGTGCTTACACTGCAAAGGAAATGGTCACTAGAAGCGGAAATGCCTTGAATATTTGGTGGATAAGAAGGATGGCAAAGTGAACAAGGGTATATTTGATATACATGTTATTGATGTGTACCTTACTAGTATTTATAGTAACCCCTGAGTATTTGATACTTGTTCGGTTGCTAAGATTAGTAACTCGAAACAGGAGTTACAGAATAAACAGAAACTAGTTGAGGGTGAAGTGACGATGTATGTTGGAAGTGGTTCCAAGATTGATATGATCATCATCGCACACTCCCTATACTTTCGAGATTAGTGTCTCCCAGTACCGCAGCGATCTGCGACCTATTGGCCTCCGGTTCTTTGATGATATGCACCAATGTGGAGCAGTCTGTATCAACTACAAGCTAGTCCCCACTCCATAGTTCATACGGTGTTGTCCCAACGGATTTAGACGGTGCCCTATTTAACCTGAATGCAGCTATCTTTAGTGCATAACCCCCAAAAGATAATGGTAAATCGGTAAGAGACATCATAGATTGCACCATATTTAATAAACTATGGTTACAACGTTCGGACACACCATTACGCTGTGGTGTTCCAGGTGGCGTGAGTTGTGAGACTATTCCATATTGTTTTAAATGAAGGCCCAACTCGTAACTCAAAAGTGAATGAGACCAAATTATATCTCATCTAGATGAGTTCTAGATACCCCCTAAAATATTCTGCCGATTAAACTGTAGTTGGACTACTGTACGTGATCGCTGCCTCCTGCCCTTTCAATCGTGCTCTCTATGGATGGTGGGGCTGATTTTTGTCTTTCAAGTCAAGTGTGCTCGGTTCTCCTAATATATTTTTCTATATGCTAGCTCAAAAAATAAATCTCTCATGTTTTGTAGATACAATATGTATTTTTTGAAAGAAGGTTGACGCGCATCCATAAGGTAGATCGGCGGCTACTCCTCCGATGCGAAAGTAATTGTGCATCATTCGCATACCTGTATCAGCTTCAAATAGATCATATATTAATTCTCTCTCTCTAAAAATATAGAAAAAAGGAGTTTGTGCGCCGAGATCCGCCATAAAAGCCATCTCTGCAGAGCTTAACAAGATAATCCACGCCAACAACCAAAGCCAACAAGCCTTCGCTCAGAAGCTCTTTCTTCATCTAAGCTTTTAGTAACATTAGCTGTCATCAATAGGGTGGAACGCATTAACCAGTAGAAACCTTGCTGAAGTTTGTCAACTATAGATGTGGAGTTGATCGAAACTGACAGCTAGATGAGACGCACCGCAAGGAAAGACTTGGGTCGAGTCAGGACTCAAGACTAATGGATATAGTCGTGGATATGAAGAACCTAGGAAAGCAGATTAGCTGTTGGTTGATATTTTTTTGAGAAATAAATCAATTTTGAGGAATCAGATTACATTTTTTTATTTCCTGAGCTGGCAATATTGGGCCACTTAAATTATAATTTGGTTTTCTTGGCGAGTTTTGTTGGTGCAGAGAGCATAGGGGAAGCCGGCCAATGTACCCAATAATTAGTTTATCATTTTTCCCATATAGTGCATACGACCAAACACTATTATTGGGTGTCCAACAAAAAATAAACGTAAGCATTCCGAATATTGAATGTGTTCATGGTATTGAAAAGCAAAGGACATCCATGTGATCTCGGAAAATTCTGATATATTCCGCAGCTCCACAAGTATTTTGTCGAATTTAAATACAGTCAAAATTTGTACTGCTTTGCTTGCTGCTCCTAATAAACAATATAAACATGGGAGCATGCCATTCTTCTACAAGGAAAGGCCGATCCACTTCACTAACTAATTGGTCAGGAAGTGGAAGAGTGCGTTTACCCGACCAAGATAAATTACTTTGGATCGAGCGACTCATTTCATGAATCTACAGCATGTACTGGCCGGCTCGACGAGCTCCTCCTAAACGCCGCCGGGCTATGGCTGGATCCGACGTCGGCAGGTGCAATGTTGTGCTGTCCTGCAAGTTTTGTCTAGACGCTAAATCAGCTCGAGCATTGATTATAATTATTATGCATGCACATAATTCTACTGTTCTGACATCTATACTACTTTTCCACGCATGCGATTCATGAATTACATGGATCCACATGATTCTTCGCATGTGCAGATTGTCAATACATATTTTATGTGTGTATATTAAATCTATGCATGACTTTATTTTGCCTTATAAGTAAGAGAAAATTATAGCTATTAAAATACCTTCAAAATAACACCTACAGTAACAATACAAAATCTGGATGTGTCATTCACCACAAATATCTCATATGAGGGATATTTATATTTTCGTAGAATGGATAATAAGTATTAAAAATTAGGAACAAACAAAGAACAAATTCTTTAAGAATGTTTTGGTACAAACAACTCAAATCCGAATAATCTATTACAAAGTTACCAGACACGTTAATAATAAAAGTAATTCTGTAATAATTTATTGGTTAAGAAAACAACATCAAATCTGAATAATCTATGGCTCTTAAGGAATGAGAATTTCCCCAAAAAAGGGCATGAGAAAATAGTTAATTCTCCGCTCCCCATTTGTTCCCAAGAGAGGACTTTTGCTTAAATGTTCATGCACATATAGGATCTAATCTATGAAGTGTTTTAAGATCAAATTCTACCGTGCTTCTGCGGCAGAAAGGATGATGTATGGTTTTTCAGTACATGAAAGAAAGGAAGATGTATGTAACATGTTTTGAATTATAATTTTCCACCAAAATAACAATAATCCATAGCAACGTATTTATATCGCTGTTCAACATTTTCAATTCGTAAGAACTTTTTGACATATTTAATATGGAAAGTGCTAGCCCGTGCAGATGCACGGGTTGACGACTAGTTACAACTAATTACAATAGTACAATTTTATTCTTTTTTGACAAGTAGGTTATGATAACTCACCAGCGCAGAGATCTGCTGATGAACATCCCGGCATTGTGCAAGCTTGATGGAATGCTCCTTGTAATATAAAACTCCACACCCTTCTTTGAATTGTTTACGAGATTGATGTGAAGATACCTGAGTTGCTAATTTGTTACCGTTGCAAATTTCTGATGTCAAACAGGACTATCTCTATAGTTTCAGCGACAAGCAGGAGTTTTGGTATGTGAAGAAAAATGACAATGAATCCGAGAAGGGCGACACGCCACAGAGTGACAAATGGTGGCTCCCGACGGTCAAGGTCCCTCCCGAGGGTCTGTCAGACTCGACGAGGAGATGGCTTCAGCACTAGAAGGAGCTTGCCAACCAAGTCTTGAAGGCAACAATGTTCCAGAAGCTTACATGGAGACTCTGCCTAAGGTGATCCACAAGAACACAAGGACGTTATTATACAACAATTACATTTACCTTGCTTGACTACATTACTGTGATCTCACATGACAACAGTGGTGGATTCGTCCCAACCCACTGACCCCGATTCCGCCTTGAAACTTGAAAGACAGAGCAACCAGATCGAATCTGATGAGTGTTCACTCCACCAAGACGTGTCCAATGAATCCACAGGCAGGATGGATCGACGGCACCGTACCTTTCCTCTCACATGACAAATTAGATGATAGAAAGGTAAATAAATAAATATTTTGCAAGAACAGAATGAATGGATACTAACTTCAAAATGTAGTGTATCACAGAATTAATACTAACTTCAAAATGATGCGTCTAGTATCGATATACAAGGAAAAGGTGCATACATTTCTCGGCAGATTCCATGGATCGAGTACGTACTTGCTAATAATTTGGTAGGAGTAGGGCATAATGTAGGGATCAAGCAAGAGCATCCAGTTGAATCTACGTAAGGGATATGGAATCATTCAGAACGACACCAAGCTACGAGTTGAGTGACTGATTAGTTAATGGCGGCTAGTGAAGCTAAGCTAGTCGTGGTTAGTTGGGGGTCAAGTGTCATTTTATCTCATTATCTCTCAGACAAAATCAGTAAGACCAAAATTTGCCATGCACCCATCAGTCTGACAAAATCAATAAGACTAAAAATGTGAGTACTCATCATCTGCAGCCCGTGAGGAATCAGAGATTTGCCACCGAATGATGGGTAAACAAAAATGCAGCTGAAGCATCTTCAGAGTAGCACATTCCCTTGAAAATATAGAGCCAACGCTGAACATCTTTCACCCATTTCAAAAAAATGATGACAGATCCACTACGCCCCCTTGCTAGCTCAACTAAAACACCTAAAAATGCCCTCAAAATCAACACTAAACACTCATGGTTGAATAAAAAAATCAACAGCACTTCCCCCAAATAAACATTGACCTGGACATGAAACAATATGGATTAATTAATAACGATCTTGGTATGCCTATGTGTGTACCTGCGCGTGGTCGACCACCACAGCGAGCCGACCACCATAGATCCAGGGACCCTTGACTGACATGTCAACCATGCATCAACCGGCCAGCATCAGAGAATGCCACCGCGCTCCTATCTACTCTCCCTCCTCTCTTTCATGGCTGGCACAAGGGATGGGATGAGATTGACGGGAGGCAACCCCTCTCCTTCTCTCTTTCAAGTGGGTCACGGCGCTGCATTTTTACATGAGATTACAAAGTTAATCGGTTCAGTTACATGAGATTACAAAGTCATGTGTTAGTACCGAACATATCAAAATATAGTAATGTTCATGTTTAAAACCAAGATATACAAGGAGAGAAGTTAAAAATCGATGCTTAGACTAAAACTATAACTTACTGAATGAAAACTTAGTTCCGTTCTGATTATGGATTTGTAGTTTTAAAACGTTGATCGCATCAATAACACATGACCCTTTATAGCCTTCTACAATTTGGTCTATAAATCTTCAAAGTAGTTTGGACAAAAAACTACCTGATGTGCAAAAAGAAGAGATACTAATACAATATTCATCGTACTTGAATGCAAAAAAGAACAGCAAAATCGGAACCGACTGAAAAATAAGAAAAGAGCACCTACTGACTCACCTGTATGCTATGGCACTTCTGCCTCACAGACTTCGTTGACCCGCTTAGTTTACGGCAACAACCCTACCTCTTCTGCTGCATCCGTGCTTGGCCACCATGATGTCTCCTCCTCCGAGTGCATCCCCTCCCCCAAACTCCACCGGGAGATCCTCCCATGCTTACTATGCAAAAATAGTTGATGAAATATATGAGGCCCATGTGAAATTGGAGTTTAATATCTTGGCACTCTGCAGTTAACTCTTAACTACAACACTTCATTGATGTAAAAAACCTGCAGCACTTCAGACGTTGAAAGCTTTAGAATTGCTGCAAACAATATAGAACATGTTTGCACTATAGTCTAGCAATACATCTACTAACAATTGGAAACATATTCTGAATGTTCTAGTCTTCATAGTATTGATAGCATAGTTAGAATGCTCTTCTACATAACAAGGACTCGTACACAACCAGTCATATTGATGACTCCACATTTTCAAGACAAATTAAAATAAGAAAAATTGCAGTTTTGTATTCAAATGTGAGAGGTATATCTGACTACCCCGAGAGAATGTACTACTTCGTACCAGCTGAGAGTTATCACTATTATCAATCTGAAACCTTATCCAAAGAAAAATATGGGTTGCATATATGCACGCAGATGCTCCACCAAGAATAGAAAAAAAGACAGGCAGGCAAGTAGATTATTCAGAATAGAAGCACATAGAAGACAAATCGAAACATCAGCAAACCACACCAACCAAATGAAAAGAGAGAGGCGAAAAACTGATGTTGAGCACCTTCATAGTGGGCATCCTCACGGCCCCTTGGACCCGCAACGGCTTCTCCTTGCATCTCCGTCACTAGATCGTACTCCCTGTCCGACCGGAAATACTTGTCATCATAATGGATAAAAGGGGATGTATCTTGACATATTTTAGTTCTAGATACATCTCTTTTTATCCATTTTTATGACAAGTATTTTTGGACGAAGGGAGTAGAAAATTGCACGCACACCCGAATTAGACGCGGAGATGAACCAAACCAAAAGAAGTGGAGGAGGGATTCATACCTGGGCGAGGTCATGGAGCATAGGGTGATCTATGGCGCCAACGCCAGATCGTTCATCATGGCGGCGGGCTAGGGAGGCGACGATGACGTCTTGAGGAGGAGGATGAGGGCGAGGGCGTGAGGAAGAGATCATCGCCGAGAGACACCGCGTTGGCGTGAGGTGAAGAGCCAGATCGAGGATTGGGGTGCGGCGGCGGCTGCGGCTGCGTTGGAGACCGGGAGACGACCTAGGGATAGCTAGGTATTGAAGGAAGGAGCAGGTATGTGGATTTTTCTATGTCTGCAGCTGCGGGGGTGGGTTTTTTTTCATGCGTAGATGAGAGGGGACGAAAAAAACCAGCAAAAAAATATTGAAAGTGGTGGGACGAAAATAAACCATGGAGGCTATTCACCAACTCAGACATTAGGAGTAGAGATATAGTCGATCGACCGATTGCTATCCCTCCCAAACAAAATCGCTCGATGCAAGAGAAGGTGAAGGGGATGGGTTGGCCGCTGCGAGAGAGAAGGGAGGGGATCGGTCTATCGATCTGCCGCCACGAGGGATGCAACCGTCCATGGGTTCGATTGAAACTGCTCTACGCAGATTTCAAGGATGCAATCTGTTTTTTAGGGGAAGGATGCAATCAGTTTCTCAGGTATTTATCTTTATGTACGGTTCCTTCTTCCAGCACACAATTACATTGTCCTCATATCCTCTCAATCCAAAATAGGTGTTGTTCATATTGGCCTTTGTAAATTGATTTGCGCAGATCTTGGAGATTGGTACTCGTTTTTTACTTAGAAAATTCTTTAGCTCATAATATCCAGCGGCTTCTGGATGGATAATTACTTCAATTGTCCTGTCAGATCTTATCCTTCCATGTTTTTACGCCAGACACGATTGTGTAGATTATATGTTTTCATGTCATGGTGCTACCTTCTGTTGTATGAAATTTCTCCATAACTTTGCACACAATTTATTTGCAGAAGACTAGAAGAGAATTCGTACTGTTTTTATTTATATGATAAATTGATAATGGGTGGTTCATAATTAGACCAAGGTAGCACTATTGATGCATCAGTTCACAAGAAATCTCTTTCAAATGGAATCCTTTGCAAGGGTTTGTTCGGATCTATCTCTGTTCTCAAGTAGCTGGCAATATATATTACTTGTGAAAAAATGAGTTGCTACCATTGCTAAACTACTCTACTACCATGTCAAGAAATTGCCTTACTCATGGTTTGAATTTATGGATGATCATACAAAATTTTTATGCTGGATTGAATTTTGCTTCTAGAAATCTTTTAGATTCGACCGTGGGAGGCACTTTTATGGAAATCACCTTAGGATAAGCTACTAAACTCCTTGATAACACTATGGCTAATTATTCTCAATGGCACACCAAAAGATCCACTAGTAAGAAAGTGCATGCTATAGAAGAAATTAATGTTTTGAGTGGAAAGATGGATGAACTTATGAAATTGTTTTCTACTAAGAGTGCTCCTCTTGATCCCAATGATATGCCTTTGTCTACTTTGATTGAGAATAATAATGAATCTATGGATGTGAATTTTGTTGGTAGGAATAATTTTGGTAACAATGCTTATAGAGGAAATAATTCTGCAGCCTACGGGTTGAGAATGACATCGCACGGTTGTAGTGCTATCTCTTAACCTTACTAGCATACACCCATTTTTATTAGCTGCTTTTGGAAGTTTCACACATTTCCGAAGGAAATATGCCCTAGAGGCAATAATAAAGTTATTATTTATTTCCTTATTTCATGATAAATGTTTATTATTCATGCTAGAATTGTATTAACCAGAAACATGATACATGTGTGAATACATAGACAAACATATAGTCACTAGTATGCCTCTACTTGACTAGCTCATTAATCAAAGATGGTTATGTTTCCTAACCATAGACATGTGTTGTCATTTGATTAATGCGATCACATCATTAGAAGAATGATGTGATTGACATGACCCATTCCGTTAGCCTAGCACTTGATCATTTAGTATACTGCTATTGCTTTCTTCATGACTTATACATGTTCCTGTAACTATGAGAAATATGCGACTCCCGTTTACCGGAGGAACACTTTGGGTACTACCAAACGTCACAACATAACTGGGTGATTATAAAGGAGTACTACAGGTGTCTCCGAAGGTACATGTTGAGTTGGTGTATTTCGAGATTAGGTTTTGTCACTCCGATTGTCGGAGAGGTATCTCTGGGCCCTCTCTGTAATGCACATCATTATAAGCCTTGCAAGCAATGTGACCAAATGAGTTGGTTACGGGATGATGCATTACGGAACGAGTAAAGAGACTTGCTGGTAACGAGATTGAACTAGGTATTGGATACCGACGATCAAATCTCGGGCAAGTAACATACCGATGACAAAGGGAACAACGTATATTGTTATGCGGTTTGACCGATAAAGATCTTCGTAGAATATGAAGGAACCAATATGGGCATCCAGGTCCCGCTATTGGTTATTGACCGAGAATGGTTCTAGGTCATGTCTACATAGTTCTCGAACCCGTAGGGTCCGCACGCTTAACGTTACGATGACAATTTTATTATGAGTTTATAAGTTTTGATGTACCGAAGTTTGTTCGGAGTCCCGGATGTGATCACGGACATGACGAGGAGTCTCGAAATGGTCGAGACATAAAGATTGATATATTGGAAGCCTATGTTTGGACATCGGAAAGGTTCCGGGTGAAATCGGGATTTTACCGGAACACCGGGGGGTTACCGGAACCCTCCCGGGGGTTAATGGGCCTTAGTGGGCCATGAGGGAGAAGAGGAGGGCCGGCCAGGGCAGGCCGCGCGCCCCCTCCCCCCCTAGTCCGAATAGGACAAGGAAGGGGGGGGGGGGCGCCCCCCTTTCCTTTTTCCCCTCCCCCCTTTCCTTCTCCACCGAGGCAAGAGGGGGGAGTCCTACTCCCGGTGGGAGTAGGACTCCTCCAGGCGCACCCCAAAGGGGCTGGCCGCACCTCCCCCTCCCTCCTTTATATACGGGGGCAGGGGGCACCCCATAACACACAAGTTGATCTACGGATCGTTCCTTAGCCGTGTGCGGTGCCCCCCTCCACCATATTCCACCTCGGTCATATCGTTGCAGAGTTTAGGCGAAGCCCTGCGCCGGTGGAGCATCATCATCATCATCACGCCGTCGTGCTGACAGAACTCATCCCCGAAGCTTTGCTGGATCGGAGCCCGGGGATCGTCATCGAGTTGAACGTGTGTTGAACTCGGAGGTGCCGTACGTTTGGTGATTGGATCGGTCGGATCGTGAAGACGTACGACTACATCAACCGCGTTGTCATAACGCTTCCGCTTACGGTTTACGAGGGTACATGGACGGACACTCTCCCCTCTCGTTGCTATGCCATCACCATGATCTTGCGTGTACGTAGGAAATTTTTTGAAATTACTACGTTCCCCAACAGTGGCATCCGAGCCTAGGTTTTATGCGTTGATGTTATATGCACGAGTAGAACACAATTGGGTTGTGGGCGATACAAGTCATACTGCTTACCAGCATGTCATACTTTGGTTCGGCGGTATTGTGAGATGAAGCGGCCGGGACCGACATTACGCGTACGCTTACGCGAGACTGGTTTCACCGTTACGAGCACTTGTGCTTAAAGGTGGATGGCGGGTGTCTGTCTCTCTCACTTTAGCTGAATCGAGTGTGGCTACGCCCGGTCCTTGCGAAGGTTAAAACAGCACTAACTTGACGAACTATCGTTGTGGTTTTGATGCGTAGGTAAGAACGGTTCTCGCTAAGCCCGTAGCAGCCACGTAAAATTTGCAACAACAAAGTAGAGGACATCTAACTTGTTTTTGCAGGGCATGTTGTGATGTGATATGGTCAAGATGTGATGCTATATTTTATTGTATGAGATGATCATGTTTTGTAACCGAAGTTATCGGCAACTGGCAGAAGCCCTATGGTTGTCTCTTTGTTGCATAAGATGCAAGTGCCAAATAATTGCTTTACTTTATTGCTATGCGATAGCAATAGTTGCAAGAGCAATAGTTGGCGAGACGACCATGTAACGACACATTGATATAGATCAAGATGATGAAGATCATGGTGTCATGCCGGTAACGATAGAGATCATGACAGTACTTTGGAGATGGAGATCAAAGGCGCAAGATGATCATGGCCATATCATGTCACATATTTTGATTGCATATGATGTTTATCTGTTATACATCTTATTCTGTTTTGTTTGATGGTAGCATTTTAAGATGATCTCTCACTAATTATCAAGAAGTGTTCTCCCTGAGTATGCACCGTTGTGAAAGTTCTTCGTGCTGAGACACCACGTGATGATCGGGTTTGATAGGCTCTACGTTCAAATACAACGGGTGCAAAACAGTTGCACACGTGGAATACTCGGGTTAAACTTGACGAGCCTAGCATATACAGATATGGCCTCAGAACACGGAGACCGAAAGGTCGAGCGTGAATCATATAGTAGATATGATCAACATAGTGATGTTCACCATTGAAAACTACTCCATCTCACGTGATGATCGGACATGGTTTAGTTGATTTGGATCACGTGATCACTTAGATGACTAGAGAGATGTCTGTCTAAGTGGGAGTTCTTAAGTAATATGATTAATTGAACTTAAATTTATCATGAACTTAGTCCTGGTAGTATTTTGCAAATTATGTTGTAGATCAATAGCTTGCGTTGTTGCTTTCATATGTTTATTTTGATATGTTCCTACAGAAAATTGTTTTGAAAGATGTTAGTAGCAATGATGCGGATTGGATCCGTGATCTGAGGTTTATCCTCGTTGCTGCACAGAAGAATTATGTCCTTAATGCACTGCTAGGTGACAGACCTATTGCAGGAGCAGACGCAGACGTTATGAACGTTTGGCTAGCTCAATATGATGACTACTTGATAGTTTAGTGCTCCATGCTTAACGGCTTAGAATCGGGACTTCAAAGACGTTTTGAACGTCATGGACCATATGAGATGTTCCAGGAATTGAAGTTAGTATTTCAAGCAAATACCCTAGTTGAGACATATGAAGTCTCCAACAAGTTCTATAGCTAAAAGATGGAGGAGAATCGCTCAACTAGTAAGCATGTGCTCAGATTGTCTGGGTACTACAATCACTTGAATCCAGTGGGAGTTAATCTTCCAGATAAGATAGTGATTGACAGAATTCTCTAGTCACGACCACCAAGTTAGTAGAACTTCGTGGTGAACTATAATGCAAGGGATGACGAAAACGATTCCCGAGCTCTTCGTGATGCTGAAATCGACGAAGGTAGAAATCAAAAAAGAGCATCAAGTGTTGATGATTGACAAGACCACTAGTTTCAAGAAAAGGGCAAAGCGAAAGAAAGGGAACTTCAAGCAGAATGGCAAGCAAGTTGTCACTCCCATGAAGAAGCCCAAAGCTGAACCAAAGCCTGAAACTGAGTGCTTACACTGCAAAGGAAATGGTCACTAGAAGCGGAAATGCCTTGAATATTTGGTGGATAAGAAGGATGGCAAAGTGAACAAGGGTATATTTGATATACATGTTATTGATGTGTACCTTACTAGTATTTATAGTAACCCCTGAGTATTTGATACTTGTTCGGTTGCTAAGATTAGTAACTCGAAACAGGAGTTACAGAATAAACAGAAACTAGTTGAGGGTGAAGTGACGATGTATGTTGGAAGTGGTTCCAAGATTGATATGATCATCATCGCACACTCCCTATACTTTCGAGATTAGTGTCTCCTAGTACCGCAGCGATCTGAGACCTATTGGCCTCCGGTTCCTTGATGATATGCACCAATGTGGAGCAGTCTGTATCAACTACAAGCTAGTCCCCACTCCATGCGAGTGCAAGATAACCCCCCTCTCATAGTGGTGCAACTTCATCCTCCAAGGCGCTGGTACATCTCTGGATGAATCGACATGAATTGAATATGATGGATCCTGTATGATCGCGAAGGATCATCTTCGTCGCCTCCGGTGCCATTGTCTTCCTGCCATGAACCATGTATATTCAACTTAACCCAACCCGTCGGGGTTTGCTCCAATGCTCCGGAGGGTGTCCGCATGCAACCGACAATCCATGTGGCCTTGTCCTCGTACATCACTCTCCAAAGGCAACTGTGGTCTTCCCTTTAGCAACATCTGCATTGGGGTGTTGTTGAATGTTAAGGAGTGTGTTGATGTAACCGCATAGGTATCTGCTTGAGGCCTCAACTGGTGGTGCCGACTTTGCATGATACACCTCATTTTGTACATGCCAATTCTGCCATAAAATCGTCATCACTGGGAGACGCTCATCATCAGTACATCGATTGACTAAATGGAGAATCCACTCGGTGCCCGTGTTGGTGACAGTCTCCAACTTGGGCATGCTCCATGTCCTAATTGGTGGTTAAACTTTTTGTTTTAACATTGCATGTCATGACCATACTAAATATTGAAATGTCAATTTTTTTGAACTTTTAATCATGTAAATTGAGCGTCTGTTCGGCAGACCTCTGCGGAGCGGAGCGCACGGAGTGCCCTTTTAGCAGCTCCGCAAATTATAACTGGCATGCCGCTCCGCTCTGGCGCGGAGCCGCGGAGCAGTGGGAGTCCGAACGTGCCCTAAATGTATGGAGGAAGGATCATAGCAAATAGAAGGTAAATAACTTCCTGTCATTGTGGTAATTGAACGAAGTAACACATAAATCTTGTGTCTTTTACATTTGTATTTTACCTTTTTTTATAGATCCAGCCAATTGTCGGCTTGATTCAGATTTAGCAGGAAGCGATTAAAGAGCAACACAAGGCCAGTCTGAAGATCAGAGAAAAACAATAAAGGGAACAACAACCCTGTTGAGTGGAGAAAAACACCATAGTCTCACTCTCATGGCAAATCACCATCCATCCGTGACAAGACAACACTGCTCCCACTCTGATGATCAACTACGAAGGAGAACTAGGAAAGCTGGCATCACAGAAGATCACTGAATGGACCACATGTTGCTCGTCATCCTACACCACCAGGGCCCTATCACCACAGCTTTGACTTCAGAGCAACAAACAACCGAGGCAGTCCCATAGACAAACTGGAGAAGAGCCGGCTATCTGAAACAAAGTCAGGTCTTCGACAAATGGCATAACATTGTCTAATTTTCATGATATGACAAATGACTATTTTTTGTTCGCCTATAGTGTAAGTGTACTTGATCCAATTGGGTTTATAAGTCGGCCACTGGGTTTTAGGTTTTTGACTTAACTAATAAAACATGTACAATATGCAACATAAATTATGGTTACAAACTACATTGACAATGAATATAAACATTTATATTTTATAGGATATATACATGTTTCCCTACTTGAATTGAAGACCTCAGAAAGTCAGGCTTCTCATATAAACACTAACAGAGAAAGTATGCCGCATATGGAAGCTAGTAATGACACATTAATGACACTATTTATATACTCGTACATCTGGACAGGATGTAGAGCAGAACAATTAAAAGATTGATTTAAGTGAAATTTCATATGGTTATGGTTGTAGTATTGCTGTTAAATCTTGTAGTTAATTTAATATCTCAGTTGCACAAGTTAGAAACAAATATAGTAAACATTCAATTAGGTTTCTTTAGTTACTTTTTACGCATATAGTTTTTACCCGTCTCATGTATATTTTCCAATATCACTGCCATTTATGTATTCGATTTGTGTGTTAGATTACTATACGGAGTGATTTGAACATCCTTATTTCAATAGCTTTGACAATATAAATCGTCATGTCACACAAGAATCCATACTTATATTATTACTATTTCACTGACCATGACAAACTTCCACCTTTTTATAGACACTGAATTGGTTACTCTAAATCCATATATTTACATTATCTTATATTTACTAATTGGAGGCACCATACGAGGCTCCACATTAATCTAGGAAAACAACAATAATTACCGTAAGATCATTAAACATATGGCTAGGATAAGAAAACATCTATACTAACAGTCCTATGAGATTACGGTAGCAATAAACGTGTCCTTGCACAATTTCTAAAATATACACGTTACATCTGACCATGAACAAAGGCAATAAAGAATCCCCACTCTAACACGTCTCCATAGAGTATAGACTTCAGCAAAAAAGAATGGAGAATAGACCGTGTCTTATTATAAAAAGGTGAATCAGGTAAAAAAAAGAGCCCTCGCGCTTCACGCTATGAAAAAAGAGAGCCATAGTCCCTAAAAAAAGAGAGAGCCATAGTCACGGTAGAACAAAGTTCGAATAAATAACATGCCTTCTCCCTTTGGAATAAACAAGAAAAAAAGGGTACGTACAAACATGTTCCTTCTCCTCATGCGAAAAATGGGTGCAGGCCCTAGTTTTCAACTGTAAGAGACCACTCTGCTTGAAGAAAGTAAAAAAAAACATACAGAAGAAGTCCATATGCCTCACGTTAAAAAGAAAACCTATGCCTGATTTTTTTTAATCCACATGTACAAAAAAAAGTCCAAGTCAATTAAAATAAAATAAATTAGACGCACGTACATAAGTCTCTCCGTAGTGACTCCTACATATCATCATAGCCTAGGCTATTAATTTAATATATGAAAGCACCTAATTGTGACACAACAAGGAAAATATGGATAAATTGTCATGCATCAAAAAATATGGATAATTACAGAGTGACTAGAAATTACCACGTTCATTAGAAATTACTAGCCATCTATCTGGTGGGACAAAATTATTACGGTGGGGATCAATCAATAAAATCATTGGAAAAAATCGCTTGAAAGGCACACAATCCTTTCTTGGTTTCCCAAATCAAAGTAAGAAAAAAAGTTGTTGCTTAATCTATCTACCCTCAAATAGAGGTAAAAAATCCTAGTTCAATCTATCTACATCTTATGTCCCTTTCACAGTTGAAAAAATAAAAGGAAAATATATCATCTCAATGTATGTCTACTGGAAGAAAGAAAGAAGCTCTGTCCATATAATGGAGTCCTCAAGGCACACGTTAAATAAGCCAACGCCCCCACACTAAAAATGATTCCACATGACTATCTCACGGAAACAAATTCCACATACATGTCTTCTTGAAAAAGGAAAGAAGAACTGTACAAATAAAGAGTCCTAAAGTGTCATGTTCATCTTACATGTTAATAGAATTTATTAATAATTATGCATCCCTATAATAGCTAGGCCGTGCAGGTGCACGGGTTGATGACTAGTTTTATTATAGTTCATATGAAATCCAAGAAATGTGTATCACTATGCCGCCTCCCGATTATAAGTCATGCATGGTTTTTTAGGTCTATAGTTTGACTAACAAAACATGTGAAATATGCCCTAACATATATGTTCAGAAACTTAATTCGACAAGGAATCTTAAGTTATATATTTTGTGGAAAATAATATTTGTTTGTTCCATCGAATTAAAAACATATATAAGATCCCGTATCTGTAGGGGAAATGCATTGGAGCACCCGGGTGCCACACACCCCTATATGAAAATAGCATTAGAAAATACCATGAAATTTTGAAGAAGTCAGAAATTTTGGGATATGAAACCTGGGTGCCCATTATACACCCGTTTTCATTCTCGTATGGAATGAGTGCCCGTGGTATCCGCGCCACAGAAATTACAGTTCAACAAATGTTACATCCAGTTCTTTTTTCTACACATACGAACTTTTTGTCTTTTTTGCTGACATTACCACGGGCACCCATTCCCCACGAAACTGAACACGTGTGTACAACGGGCACCCAGATTTCATATCCCAGAAATTTAGAAGGGGTATGTGTGGCACCAGAGAGCCATAAATACTCTTCCGTGTATGTAGGGCGTATATAAGATTTCATCCAATATATAATGTAAAAAAATACTTAAGTGGCTTGTATATATATTTCATCTACTGTAGGAGTTTGTTGACATTCTTTTTTTTTTGTCTTCTTGATTTTTAGCGTATTAATTGTTATGGGTAACCTAGGAGTAGTTTTCTTTATGATCAGTAGTTACTATAGGGAGTCCATTGATTCAGAAAAAGATGGACCCATCTATGATTATGAGTGATTAAACTACATGTGATGCATATATATCAATCACGCAGGTAATTAAGGTGCAAAGAGAGAGTCGTGAGTATGATGCATAGAAGCTTTCCATTTATATATTAATATTTTATTTTGCATTGATGCACATAAGAGAGTTTTCCTGCTAAAATGAGAAGCTTATAAAGATTTTAATGGGTAGATGCAGGGAGCTGATCATGAAGATAGTGCAAGTTGAATCAACCACAATGCGCTCACAGCCTTCCTGGCCCTTAACGTTTTCTCCTCAGAAATGCTCTTCCTGAGAAGCATCCCTTTGAGAACTACAAACCGTGTTCACGCACACGAAGTCCATGCATGCGCCATCGCACTCCCATGGATTTTAATTCCTACCAATGGCTAATGGAACACAACATGTGAAATCGTAGCCCATAATTTCCTCCCATGAATTTTTGTTTTTGTTTTCTGGGCATAGAACGAAGATATTCATTACCAATATTGGTCCTCCTACGTTTACGTTACCAGTTACATCACATCACATTTGCTTCGGGCAGTCATCGTGGAAGATAGGGTCCTCTCTGGTGAACACATATAGTGATGAGAAAGATCTACGACAAGCTACTCCGCTAATGACATGCTAGAAGTCAACGGCATAGCAAAGAAATCAAGAATAGTTGTATATGTTGACTCTGACGCATGATGTCTCGCACATCGCAAAAAATATCAGAAGTGTGGTTTTTGGCCGGTTGAAGGTTACTCACTATACCCTGAAGTATTGAAACATGCATGTTGAGAGAGCCATCGATAAGATGGCAATGCTATACGAAATTCATACACTAAAATTAACTCGAGATAGGTGATCGTCTTAAATAACGTCCTTTAGGCTGATTAGCCTGACTCACAGCTTCGCAAAAATTCTGGTCATAGCTTTGGCAAATAAGTTGGTTCCCAAATTGGAGGAACTGATCTCGCACAATTAGAGCTCCTTCACTGGAGGATAACACATTCAAGACAATTTTTTGCTGGTCCAAAGCAAAATCAATTCACTACAGGAGGGTATCAACCCTCTTGCTAAAACTCGATGTGGCGGATGCTTTTGACTATGTTGCCTTGCAGTTCCTTTTGGAAATTCTAGCCCATAGTGGTTTTCACCCGAAATGGCAGTTTTGGATAACTTCCATCATGGGGTCCTTCTAAACACAAGTGCTAATCAATGGCAGCCCAAAACAGTACATGGCACACTTGCGGCCTCAGACAAGGTGACCCAATTTCACCATTGTCATAGACATCCTCGGCGCATTAATGACATCTATGGAGAATATGTGACTGATAGAATCTTTCGCGGAGACGGGAATGAAGCACAAAATCTCACTCTTTATTGATAACATGATCATGTTCATCTGACCCAAACCCCTCGAATTCAAAGTGGTGGCAGGCACATTGGAATTATTTGGCACTACGTCCGGTTTGCAAGCCAACCAGGGGAAGAGCTCAATTAGTCCCATATGATGTGGCCCCAAGATTGATTAGGATTTCCTTGCTGATCTTCCTTGCATTCTCGGATCGTTCACTATGTCGGGGAAACTTGAAAAAGGAAGAGCTCTATAAAATGGTGGACTGCATAGCGAACCACGTGCCGACCTCGATAGGAAGGCTGATATTCGAAGGAGAGCATGTCATTTGGCTTATAGCCACCTCGGTTTATTAGATGCTATAATTTGATCTTCCACCATGTGTGATCAAGAAAGCTAAGAAGATATGCAGGGATTTTGTGTGGAAAGGAGCGTATAAAGTGAAGGCTAGGCACGACAAGGTGGCCTAGGATTTGGTCTATTGGCCTACTGAATAGGGATGGCTAGAAATCCACAATCTCCATTTGCTAAATGTCGTACTGAGGGTTCAATGGCTATGGCTAGTAAGAATTGATAACTCCCGCCCATGGCAGGGGTTTGTCATCTCGGTTTCTCCTCCGCTGGACAATGTTTTCCATGCTTCCATCACCTTTTTTCGAAGAGGAGGATTACCCCCGGTCGATGCTTCCACCGCTTTTGTGCTGGGCGATGGTCAACCGGCCATATCTGGTCTGACAGATGGATTGAGGGGTCCTCTCCTCATGAATTAGGGATGGACTTGTACGCTACAAACCATTCTGGTAGGCGGCATGTTACGGTTAGGTAAGAGCTCCATCAGGATTGCTGGATCAGAGACACAAAAGGGGCATATTCGGCCAATAAAATATATCAGTTATGCCCTTCTGGGTATCATTTGAGCACCAGAGGAGCAAAATGATGGACTTCGTAGAGGATTTCTGTTAGATCTGTACGGAATCAGGCGGCTAGGTCGGCGTACTTGGCTTTCTTCACGGGCTCGACACGCATGCCGGGCGCTGAGAAACCGTGGCTTCGATGGCTTACTTCCATGCAAAGTTCTTTGGATGGCTTGCTCTCCTCAATACATGCTAGTCGGTTGATCGTGTATAGGCCAGAGTGTTTCCGCACCAACCAGCGTGCACCCTTTGCTTGCAAGAGCCGTAATCCATGAACCTCATGCTAATGCAATATCCTTTTGCTAGGACTGTGTGGTCCCTGGTGGCCTAGGCCCATCACCTTAACATTCCTTGCCCACTAATATATTCAATCGTTGTGGACTGGTGGAGCAAGCACATGGATTAACGCCATGGTTTCGCAGGAAGGGAATCAACGCACTAATCAACCTTGTGTTCCTCTCCATCTGGAAGGAGTGAAACTGCCATACCTTTGAGAATACATTGGCGGAAGAATCTAATGTGGCTGAGAGAATTTTGATGGCCTCGAACATGTGGAGAAGAGGTGCGAAGGCGGTGGGAGAGCATGAAATCTAAGGTACGTAATTGGGATTGCCAAATCTCAGTCGACCGAGACTTGACGAGGTCTCAATCGATGCTATATTCATGAGACCTTATGTGGAGATCTGCGTAAAATTTCCTTTTAATTTTTTTCTTTCTTCATTCTTATATGTTTTGTCACGTCCCTGAGACTTCGTTCTCAGTCGACGGAGATCTAGGCACCCCCTTATGTAATAGTGGAGGTTGAAGTGGGTTTGTCGATCTGACTTTGAGGTCTCTGTAATATAAATTTTGTACTAAAATCTAATACTTCTGTTTCTATCACATGGAAGAAAGAAGTGTAATACAGTACATCATAAATTCCTTATTTTTCAGAAAATAAATATAGATAGATCGATCGAGCTACAACACGGTGGTGTAGAGCAATGCTAGGGCTGCATCAATTGCGACTAATCTCAGGCGTCCCAACAGTTGATTGTGGTTGTAGCAAGGCTTCCATTGAAACTGAAGAAGTAGTCTACGGGGTCACACAACACCCCGATGGAGTATGGCCACGTGTAAACCCGCCCGACCTTGAACCGCACCCCGGTGACCACCAGCACCCTGATAAGGGTAGGGGCGCTGGCCGTGCCGTCAATGTTCCGGCGGCCGCTTGTGGCCGGGTTGGGGAAGTTCGTTGTCCAGTCGTCGATCGACATTAAAGCCGACACTTCCATGGTTGTCGTGCTCAGGGGCGGTTGCGAGCTCCACAGCTCGCTGAAGCCGGCTTGTATCAACAAGTTGCTTGAATCCGGTGATGGGCTCGTGTATTGCAAGAGGACGATGCTGCTGAGGTAGTCAACTCCGGCGCGGGGGCTGGTGTTGTTGGCGACGAGGGTGAGGTTCAACTCCACGGATTGCACCAACCCGCTGTTTGCTTTGATTGTTGCATTGGAGGCATGGGTGATGGAGAAACGGATGTTCCCCGGTCTGAGCACGAAGGAGACGACGCTGGCGATGCCCGCGATGAAGACGATCAGGGCAAGGGCAGCGAGGATGCGCCGCTTTGTGCTCCACCATCTGCCGGTAGAAGGAGAAGGGGCTTTCGCCATGCTGTTAGCTAAGCCTAGCTGCATGCTGAATACAGTTAAGTATCTAATCAACCGTAGATGTGTAGCCATGATGGAGCCGGGCATGAATATATGGGCAGAGCACATGCCCGACAAAGTGAATGCCTGGGCTATACATTGCAGACTTTGGAAGTGTAGTTTGGAAAAAAATGGTGACGTGAACTTCAATGCATGTGTTGTATATATAAGAGATAGGAATATATATACCGGATCAAGATGCTATCAAAGAATGGAGAAATACAGTATTAAAATAGGAAAGATAAAGCTATGCCTAAGCATGGTCTCTTTATATCTTTACAGTAGTATTTCTTTAGTGAGGTGACTTCCATCTGAGTGCTACTGTGCGATTCTCTCATTGTAAACCGACTTGCAAGGTGGTCCAACTAGCAGGTTTGCTTTGGCGTCGGCGGTGCATGCCCAATTCAAATAATGGATCGATCTACATATACTTGACACTAGCACCAAGCTAGGCATCCATGTTGTTCACAAATAAGTGACGTTTGACCATAGATTTAGTAATCGACTTAGAAATTTAACCTTTAATAATATTATGATTGATATTTTTTAAGATCTACTGTATAGACTAGTCTCAGAAGTTATTTCAAGATTATTTATTTTACATGGGTTTTACACATACTTAAATAAATAGTGATCACAGTTACATAAATATGATATCTTTGGCTGTTTGTGAGATGAGTCATCCACGTTTGGCATTTTATAAGGACCAAGACTAAGAAGGAACAAAGGGAAGTATCTCAAACACTTTGAGTTTTGTACAATTCTTTCATTTGTCCATCTTGAGAGAAATTGTTGCTTCCTTGATGCAAAGTTGTTGTTCACCAAGTTGCCATATCGGTGTCTAATTGAAGTTTTTTTTAAAACGGTCACGGGAAGGAAAGGGGTGTTCTTCTTCACCTGAACATATTACTTACTAAAACATATCAACTACCATGTTTCAAGAGAGCATCAGGACCGAATAATAGGCTTAGCTAACAGATTTCTTGCTCTCACTGAAATCGTCCCTCTGGTCATTCACAAAATTTTCTATCAGTAGTATCTAATACCATTTCTCCTACTTTCCTCCACATCTGAGAAAAGTGGGCATGCTAAACACAAAAACAGTCATGGATAGTGGTAAGAATTGCATCCTTCCAAATGGGTCGATAATAAGACTACCCTTTAAATCCTCTAGAGGCCTGGGATGTTATCCCTCTTCAAAATAAACATAGTCTAAACTCCAGGTTATGCAATTGGTAGTCATACTGACCCATGGGACCCACAAGTCAAAGACCTCGCCCTCTCTTGGATCCGGGAGTCGCCGGACACAAAACAGAACCACGTGGAGATGGAAGAAAAAGCAAGTGCGCAGGACCAGAGATCCAAATACTTTTGGTTTTGTTAGAGATAGCTTCCATCCGAGTGCTACTGTAGATTCTCTCCTAACGCATGCATGTGTGCTCAATCTAAATGACAAGTTGCTACCAAAAGTAAGTGTGCTCCCTTCCTAATCTAAAGTTATCGTATATATCTGTGTAGCGTCGCTAAGCAAAACTGATCGGTATACACAAACTTCCGTGTAGCTACTAATCAAGTTATAGCGCACTAGCTATAGCTATATATAGAAACAACAAACACAGGCCGAAATTACATTGACGTTGCCATGGAGGAAGACAGACACCAGAAGCACCGCAACCACACCAAAGCCCGGTGGTGTGTCGACACGGCGCGCTACACGGCGACCGCCCTGCTGGTCCTGCTCGTCTTGGTTGTCATCCTTGGGGCCATCGCGGCGTCCCTGCGCAGCCAGCGGCTCGACATCTACATCGCCAGGGGCTACGTCTCCGTGGCAGGCCCTGCCGCCGGCGTCAAATTCTTCGCTGCCACCACCGGGCAACGTGAGCCTCTCCCTCGTGTTGGTGCTCTCCAACCCCAGCGGCCGAGCCGATGTCTCCTACAACAAAAGCCGCCTTGTTGTCGCCGACAACAACGACAAGGTGATATATTCTTCGCCTCATGACATAGTGGTACAGGTGGGCCGCAAGGAGGTTCTTGAACTGTCCATGACGGTTGCCCTCGACGAGCATTCTCCGATGTCGTTGATGGCCACACTCGTCCAGATGATGAACGGCACGAAGACCGCGAAGGTGAGCTTGAGTGGTATGCTCGAGACCCAGTTCACTGGGCTCAACTTCATACCCCCACGTCCCCACCTTGCCAACTATAATTGCTCTCAGGTCACCATCGGCAGATTACCGCAGCGTGAGGTGCGGGTTGCGGGTGCCGTCGACGTGTATTGCCAAGATCTTAGCGCCACCAAATGGCAGTGATTAGTACTATTTCATAAGTACCCCTGTACTGACTACCGAGTGTAGCACTAGTATGTGTCATGCGTGGAACGCTACCTTACTCTGGAAGATTTAGCAAAACTAGCACATTTTTATTCGCTTTGTAAATATACTAGTTTAAGTTTTGTATGGTATTTTACTATTATTATGCAGCAACTTTGCTTGTTTCCTTCATGGGGAAGATATTTGTAGTATCATCTAGTAGTAGATCTGAGTAAAGTGCAATTTATCGTCCCTCAACTTATCACGAAGTGTCAGTTTATGTTTATGTTTTGTACCTTTCTTTTTGAGTTGTCTCTCAACTATTAATACCGGATCGATTTAGTCACTGACAGTCATTATCCTTGGTCAAACCCAGATTTGGCTTGACGAGGTTTGATTTTCATGGCATCATCATTCTAAGGGAGCTTATGCCAACCCCTCTCTCTCTCTCTCTCTCTCTCTCTCTCTCTCTCTCTCTCTCTCTCTCTCTCTCTCTCTCTCTCTCTCTCTCTCTCTCTCTCTCTCTCTCTCTCTTCGCGCGCGTGCTCACTTCTGGATGATCTATTTTCCCCTCTCTCGGTCAAGTCACTCAGGTTGTAACTAGGTTTTTATTATTCATCTTAAGGAACCATATGCAATGTCTTTATGTGATTCGATCATGATGTGTCAATAACCATATCGGGCCAAAGGTAGAAGTGTAGCCTCAGAGTTTACGTACGTGTCTTGAGGGATCAATGGTATGTTCATTTTACATTTTGTATTGTGATTTGGTCCGAGGCCATTCACAGATTTTATGAAACATTCTCGAATTTTTACCATAACATATAGGTCTTATATCCAGTGGCGGAGCTACCCAAAAGTTTTTGGGCAGGCCAAGGTGGGCCATGCTGAAGAAAATCCATTTTTTTCTCTCTAAAAATGCCCAAATTTACCTATATTCTTCAATGTTTTGGCCATGAGCTGGGCGGGCCATGGCCCATCTGGCCTTTTTGTACATCCGCTAGTGGTTATATCATGACACCATGTGAGATTTTATGTTTTCAAATTCCATTTTCATTTTTGGAAATAAAACCCAAATAAGCTTCATGTTAGTAAAGTTAAAGAAATATAAAATATAAAAAGGAAAGAAAAGAAATAGAAAAGAAAACAAATAAGAACGAGAAAAGGCGGAAAGTGCTTGCGACTGTCGGTTTTTGTTGAACGCTCTATACGGGACACTCGACAATTGTACTATTCGTCGAGTAGTTAATAAAATACAGTCAGCGAAGATCTTGACACTTGGCATGATGCTCAATTTTGATATTGTTAGATGAAAAAAAAATAAAGGTTCTCCTCACGAGTTGATCATGCGATCTAGTACGGGTAATATCAGGAAGATCGCGTGGAAACCTTGAAAAGCGATCAAGCATAAATTATTTGCTTTTGAGAATGCGTCGTTCAGTTGGTTAGCTTTGCGGGAGAGCAAGCTGCCCACCCCAGTTCGAGTATTGCCTCTGCCACGGGTGCACGTCGTCAAGGGCTCGTCTTGGCTAGTCTCGTTTTTTTCATAAATTATTTCTTTTTTGAGAAAAAAAATATAGATAGACAGTGCTATTGCTAGATCCTATGCCATTAATCTCGTTTGTCACTACATTTGATGGTGATCCAATTGTCATTTTCATAGTTCCCAGCTTAGGTCACATGTAAGCCCAGCCGACCTAGAAACGTACCACCGTGGCGTCATTAGACATGTTCTCACACAAGGGGAAAATCTCATGCCAAGGTTCCATTCAGAAACTTTAAGGATCCTTACTTTGATCAGTCGATGGAGTCGATGCAGCCGACCTCTAAAGTCGTTGGGCGCCAGACTACTCGCAACGACTGTTTTGATGCATATGAGCAAATGAAGGATCAATGTGCATTGAGTTCGAGTCCCTTGATTCACTTGTTTGTTTGAGCGCGGACATGTGGACATCGATAAAACAACTAGGCAAAAAAAATATAAAACTACTAGGCAATATGTGTATTGCCGCTCATTACATTGATGCCAATTTTAACGTGAAGAAGAAGATAATATCCTTCAAACAAGTCAAGTGTTGGCACATAATTGCGGCTATTTAAGAGACTTTCTGCAAGTGTTTTACTAAATGGGCCATCAAAAGGAAATTGTTTACTTTGACCTTGGACAATGCAACAAACAATTTCAGCCTCATTTAGCTCAAAAAATCATTAAAATAATCAAATAAAAGTTTTTATAAAACTCTAGTTATTATCAAAATAATATTAACTCAAAATTATATAAAATTTATGCAACCAAAATTTTCATGAAGTATTTTTTGTTAATAACTTCAATAGCGAAAAGTACTAAATGAAAACTAGGCATGTATGCATCTCTTTAAAAGAAAACTTTAGAATTAAAACCAAAAGTAGGCATGATCTCTTTCATTAACACAGAATATGAAATTTTGCATTTTTTAGAATTTCATATATTTTGTTATGATCAATTAAAACAAAACTTTAATATTCTTCAATAGCAAAAATAATCAACTAAAAAGCTTTTATAAACCTCTAGTTATGATCAAAATAATATTAACTTAAAATTATATAAAATTTATGCAACTAAAATTATCAAAATATTTTTTGTTAAAAACTTTAATAGCAAAAGGAATTTTCATAAAGTATTTTTTGTTAAAAGCTTTATAATAGCAAAAATATTCATAAAGTATTTTTTTAGAATATCATATAGTTTGTTGAAATTCTTTGATAATCATGTGCATTACACATAAATGAGTATGTATAAAAATTAGAATGTGATTTGAAGAAGCTCAAAAAATTGACATAACATATGCAAAAAAAAATAAAAAAATACCTGCCTACTTGCAGGAGAATACACACATCACGGCCTGCATACGACTAAAGCCCAACTATGGGCCAAGATGCAGGCCAGAGATGCACACATATCTGCTGTAAGTAGGCCCCACATGGCAGAAAGGGTTTAGGTAATGTACTGCGTGCTTTAGGGAGGAGCTTGGGAGGGATAACACAGGCGGGCTTATAAACTGGTGATTGCGGCTCTCGCTTGGCGAGGTGGGGACTAAACTCCCACTACCCCTCTGACCAACCCTTTAGTCCTGGTTGGTGGCACCAACCGGGAATAAAGGCCCCCCTTTAGTCCTGGTCTGAGCCACCAACCGGGACTAAAGGCTTGGGCTTCCTGCTCTTTGGGTTGGTGAAATTCAGCTTTAATCCCGGTTGGTGGCTCGGACCGGGACTAAAGGCCTGGGCTTCCCACCCTTTGGGCTGGTGAAATTCACCTTTAGTCCCGGTTGGTGGCTCGGAGTGGGACTAAGGGGGGGGGGGGCTTTAGTTCTGGTTGGTGCCACCAACCGGGACTACAGGTTGGGGTACATAACCAAGCAGTTCGAAATTTTCTCCCACTCACTCCCTCAACGCCGAACTACTAACGCCGCCAGGCTGCTGCGCCCGCCGGAGATCACCGTCGCCCTCCCTCACTGACATCGTCACCGCACCCTGCCCTGATGCCCTCACCGCGCCCTACTCCGACGCTGTCCCCCGCTCCCCTACAACACACTGTGAGCCACCGTGCCGTTCCCCTCCTCCTTCCTTCCCCCTCGCGCCCCGATGCTGACGCCGCCCGCACTCTGACGGCCTCTCTGCCCCTCTTTTTCCCCTACAACATCAAAATATTTGATGGATGGATGTTAGATGATGATCTTGCTAAAACAAATTGAAGAATTTTTTTTCTGAATTTTCTATATTTTTTACAGTCACATCAAGTGTATGATGAAATGCCAGACGACTCTAGGAATTTTAGGAATTTTGATAATATTTGTGGTGAGGTGCTGATGCACAAAAGAGAGTCTAGCAAAGTTTCAGAATTTTTGCAGCAATTTAAATTGGGCTTTGACCATGGAGTTTGAATCTGGATCAAATTTGAACTGAGTGAAATTTGAAAAATGTGAACTATGGAACCAAATGTTTTTTGTGCAATGGGTTGTGGGTATTGTCAAATAGATGAAGTAATTTTTATGGGTGCAAAAGAATTGGGGAGAATATAGCTTCTTTGCAAATCAAAGAACAAAACTTTTGCATTAGAGTTAATTTTGACTTTTTTGTATGTTTTAGTACAAGCATCTTTTGGGCAATCTTTGAACATGAAGTAGGAGCATTTTGATGTCATCTTGCTGGTAGATTTTAGTTCATGCCATGTTAGGAGCCGTAGTGAGTGCTACAAGCTTGTAAACTTGCTATCTATTCATTTCTGCAATGCCATGCTAATTTTCTCCAAGTATGAAACTGGCAGTATTAGTACTTTGCATTTTGCCTTGAGGTTTGCAACAAATCTGTGCATCTTTGGATCATAATCATTAAGAGTGTTTTGTTGAGGGTAATTAGTTCATGCTTTCCATGCTCTTTATTTCCATGAAAAACTGTTGTAGCATATATTTTACTTGCCTCAAAGGTTGCATCATGAATCTATTTTCTGCCACTCTATGCAAATATCACTAAGTCTGAAAATATGTTAATACTTGTCAGCTTGATCATGATGATTGCCATTGATCTAGGGGTCATTTGAACTAGTTCGGTAAGCATGTTTTTCCATGTGTTACATGCACATTCATGTCATGCCATTTGTTGCCATGTAGAAATTCTGTAGCCCAATTTTTTCACTCGATGGAATTACATGTTGTGGTGTTGCATGTCCATGCAGTTGGTCACTGATCGTCCCTCCGTTGTTCAACAAAAGGTGTCCATTTGTTGTATGTTGAGTTTTGTTCATAGAATGATGGTTGGTTCATTTGTTGAATTGTGTATTCATCTTGTGTTTAAATCTTGTATTCATTTTGTATTCATCTTGCGAATCAATCTTGTGTTCATGTTATCGTTAAAACATAACCCCGATAACTTTCATTTTGAGGCATATGAAAACATGAGAGAGGGTGTCGTTAAAACATAACCCCAATAACCTTGACATGAGGGGGGTCGTTAAAACATAACCACCGTTAACTTCGACGTGAGGGGGGTCGTTAAAACATAACCCGGTAAATTTGATTTTGAGGCATAAGAAAACATGATTTGCATGTCGGACATGCATGAGAGAGGCAGTCCGCAAAGTATCCTCTCCTGAAAGATAGGACGACTCATCAGACATGAGGGGAGAGCAGTCCTCGACGATTGTCTAAAACTGACTGTTATAAAACTTGTCAACTTTGCATGATGTTTGCCACTAATCCATTGCTCATATGTATATGATTCCTTGTTGTGATTAGGTCTAGGTTTGCCACTAATCCATCTCCCATGGTTGTATATTGCAATGTTGTAATATTTACGGAAACTATGGAACATGATAGAGACTTAGGACAAGAAGAGTTGTTGTGGAATATAATCCGCGACGGAGGTGATGATATCACCTTGTCGTTTCTCAACGACACCGATGCTGAGGGAAGAGAGGATGACAACTCCGATGGTCAAATGGGTGAGGGAGAATATGATGGCTCTGGTGATCGAATGGTGGAGGGAGGAAATGACAGCTCCGCTGGTGTTGGAGCCTTAACTGTTGCAAAGTCCGGCGAGGTATATATATTAATTAAGCCTCTGCTGACTAGATGCATTAATTGTTTTGTATGTACATATATTAATGCTTCTTTCTTCTTTTAGCCATCTGAATCAAGCCAAGATTCTATAAGGAGACGTTGCTCGAAGAAAAGGTTGGGTGAGCATGAAAGGTTCACGGTCGAAGAAGTCGCTCTAGATGGCCAACCGATTGCTCCTAAGCGAACCAAAGATCGATGTGTACATCAGTGTGCAATCTTTGTTAGGGACAGCGTCCCGATCAGCATCCAAGAATGGAATAAGAAGAACGACGGTGAAGTTTCTTATGTCAATGATAGATAGAAAGATGAGCTTTGGAACTCGTTCATGACAAATTTCAGCCTACCGCCAGAGGAGGATCCAAATAACCCAGTTATATAGCGAAAAGTCAAGGCCTGGGCTCTTAAGAATATTGCAGAACAATTCAAGAACTAGAAGAAAAGATTGAACGAATAGTTTGTCGAGAAAGACGAGACTCTAAAATTCACCGGTCAATATGCAAAGATAAAAGATCACTGGCCCGCATTTGTGGCATACAACAAATTGGAGAACGCTAAGAAAAGGTCACAGATAAACAAGCAAAATGTTACAAAGAAGAAGTATCAACATGTTACAGGGTCAGTGTCCGGGAACATAGTATGCAATTTCAAAAATTTCCTACGCTCACGCAAGATCTATCTAGGAAATGCATAGCAACGAGAGGGGGAGAGTGTGTCTACGTACCCTCGTAGACCGAAAGCGGAAGCGTTTGACAACGCGGTTGATGCAGTCGAACTTCTTCTAGCTCCGACCGATCAAGTACCGAATGTACGACAGCTCTGAGTTCTACACACGTTCAGCTCGATGACGTTCCTCGAACTCTTGATGCAGTAAAGTGTTAAGGAAGTAGATGATTTTCGTCAGCACGACAGCATGGTGACGGTGATGGTGAAGTGATCCGCGCAGGGCTTCGCCTAAGTACTACGACAATATGACCGAGGGTATAATCTGTGGAGGGAGGTGCCGCACACGGCTAATGATTATTGGTGTGTGGTCTAGGCGCCCCTTCCCCATGTATATATAGGTGGGAGGGGGAGGGAAGCAGCCTTGGGGCGCCCCAAGTAGGAGGAATCCTACTTGGGGCCCTAGTACAATTCGCCCCCCTTCCTTATTACTGGAAGGGGGAAAAGGGAAGAAGGAAGGGAGAAAGGAAAGGGGGGCCGAACCCCCTCTTCCCTCTCCTATTCGGCCTCCTACCTTAGGGGGGAGGGGGCTCCAGCCCTTGTGGGCTGGTGTGCTCCCCTCTTATGGCCCATAATGCCCATTATTCCCCGGGGGGTTTCGGTAACCCCCCCCCCCCCCCCCCCCCCCGGTAGTTTCATAAATACCCGATACACTTCGGAACACTTTCATTGTCGGAATAGTATCATCCTATGTATCAATCTTTATCTCTCGACCATTTCGAGACTCCTCGTCATGTTTGTGATCTCATCTGAACAACATTCGGTCACCAAATCACATAACTTATATAATACTAAATTGTTCATCGAACGTTAAGCATGCAGACCCTACGGTTCAAGAACTATGTAGACATGACCGAGACACCTCTCTGGTCAATAGCCAATAGCAGAACATGGATGCTCATATTGGCTCCTACATATTCTATGAACATCTTTATCGGTCGAACCATAATGACAACATATGTTATTCCCTTTGTCATCGGTATGTTACTTTCCCTAGATTCGATCGTCGGTACCTTCATACCTAGTTCAATCTCATTACTGGCAAGTCTCTTTACTCGTTCCGTAATGCATCATCCTGCAACTAACTCATTTGTCACTTTGCTTGCAAGGCTTCTTAGGATGTGCATTACCGAGAGGGCCCAGAGATACCTCTCCGATACTCGGAGTGACAAATCCTAATCTCGATCTATGCCAACCCAACAAACACCTTCAGAGATACCTGTAGAGCATCTTTATAATCACCCAGTTATGTTGTGACACTTTATAGCACATAAAGCATTCCTCTGGTATAAAGGAGTTGCATAATCTCATAGTCGGAGGAATATGTATTTGACATGAAGAAATCAATAGCAATAAAACTGAATGATCATTATGCTAAGCTAACGAATGGGTCATGTCCATCACATCATTCTCCTAATGATGTGATCCCATTATCAAATGACAAGTCATGTCCATGGTTAGGAAACCTTAACCGTCTTTGATCAACGAGTTAGTCAAGTAGAGGCTCACTAGGGACACATTGTTTGTCTATGTATTCACATATGTATTAAGGTTTCCCATCAATACAATTCTAGCATGAATAATAAACTATTATCATGAATAAGGAAATATAAAAATAATAACTTTACTATTGCCTCTAGGGCATATTTCCTTCTCCCACTTGCACTAGAGTCAATAATCTAGATTAGTTTTTAATGATTCTAACGCCCATGGAGTCTTGGTGTTGATCATGTTTTGCTTGTGGAAGAGGCTTAGTCAACGGATATGCCACATTCAGATCTGTATGTATTTTGCAAATCTCTATGGCTCCCTCCTTGACTAGATCAGGGTTGGAGTTGAAGCGTCTCTTGATGTGTTTGGTTTTTTTGTGAAATCGGGATTTCTTCGCTAAGACAATTGCTCTAGTATTGTCACAAAAGATATTCATTGGACCCGATGCACTATGTATTACACCTAGATCGGATATGATCTTCTTCATCCAGACTCCTTCATTTGTTGCTTCCGAAGCAGCTATGTACTCCGTTTCACATGTAGATCCCACCATGACGCTTTTCTTGGAACTTCACGAACTGACAGCTCCACCATTCAATATAAATACGTATCCAGTTTGTGACTTAGAGTCATCCAGATCAGTGTCAAAACTAGCATCGACGTAACCATTTAAGACGAGCTCTTTGTCACCTCCATAAACGAGAAACATATCCTTTGTCCTCTTCAGGTACTTCAGGATATTCTTGACCGCTGTCGAATGATCCACTCCTGGATTACTTTGGTACCTCCCTGTCAGACTTATGGCAAAGCACCCATCAGGTCTGGTACACAGCATAGCATACATGATAGAACCTATGGCTGAGGCATAGGGAATGGCTTTCATTTTCTCTCTATCTTCTGAAGTGGTCGGGCATTGAGTCTGACTCAATTTCAAACCTTGTAACACAAGCAAGAACCCTTTCTTTGACTGATCCATTTTGAACTTCTTGAAAACTTTATCAAGGTATGTGCTTTGTGAAAGTCCTATTAAGCGTCTTGATCTATCTCTATATATCTTGATGCCTAATATATAAGCAGCTTCACCGAGGTCTTTCATTGAAAAACTTTTATTCAAGTATACTTTTATGCTACCTAGAAATTCTACATCATTTCCAATCAACAATATGTCATCCACATATAGTATTAGAACTCTACAGAGCTACCACTCACTTTCTAGTAAATACAGGCTTCTCCAAAAGTCTGTATAAAACCATATGCTTTGATCACCTCATCAAAGCGTATATTCCAACTCCGAGATGCTTGCACCAGTCCATAGATGGATCGCTGGAGCTTGCACACTTTGTTAGCACCTTTAGGATCGACAAAACCTTCTGGTTGCATCATATACAACTCTTCTTTTAGAAATCCATTAAGGAATGCAGTTTTGACGTCCATTTGCCAGATTTCATAATCATAAAATGTGGCAATTGCTTACATGATTCGGACAGACTTAAGCATCACTACGGGTGAGAAAGTCTCATCGTAGTCAACTCCTCGAACTTGTCAAAAACCTTTTGCGACAAGTCGAGCATTATAGACAGTAACATTACCATCAGTGTCGGTCTTTTTCATGAAGATCCATTTATTCTCTATGGGTCATCGATCATCGGGCAAATCCACCAAAGTCCACACTTTGTTCTCATACTTGGATCCTATCTCAGATTTCATGGCCCCAAGCCATTTATCGGAATCTGGGCTCATCATAGCTTCTTCATAGTTCATAGGTTTGCTATGGTCTAGTAACATGACTTTCAGAATAGGATTACCGTACCACTTTGGTGTCGATCGTGTTCTGGTTGATGATGCATCCATTTTGCATCATGCTTTTATGTCAATATTTATTGCTTTATGGGCTGTTATTACACATTATATCTCAATACTTATGGCTATTCTCTCTTATTTTACAAGGTTTTCCATGAAGAAGGGGAATGCCGTCAGCTGGAATTCTAGCTGGAAAAGGAGCAAACATTGGAAACCTATTCTGCACTGCTCCAAAAATCCTGAAACTCCACGAAACATCCTTTTGGAATTAATAAGAATTATTGAGCGAAAGAAATACATCAAGGGGCCCACACTTTGGCCAGGAGAGTGGGGGGCGCGCCCCCTCCTACTGGGTGCGCCCCCTGTCTCCTGGGCCCCCTGGTGGGCCTCCGGTGTCCATCTTCTGCTATATCAAAGCTTTTACCCTAGAAAAATTTGTGGGCAAGCTTATGGGACGAAACTCCGCCGCCACGAGGCGGAACCTTGGCGGAACCAATCTAGGGCTCTGGCGGAGCTGTTCTGCCGGGGACACTTCCCTCCGGGAGGGGGAAATCATCACCAACATCATCACCAACGATCCTCTCATCAGGAGGGGGTCAATCTCCATCAACATCTTCACCAGCACCATCTCCTCTCAAAACCCTAGTTCATCTCTTGTATCCAATCTTGTATCAAAACCACAAATTGGTACCTATGGGTTGCTAGTAGTGTTGATTACTCCTTGTAGTTGATGCTAATTGGTTTACTTGGTGTAAGATCATATGTTTAGATCCTTAATGCATATTATTACCCCTCTGATTATGAACATGAATATGCTTTGTGAGTAGTTACATTTGTTCCTGAGGACATGGGTAAAGTCTTGCTATTAGTAGTCATGTGAATTTGCTATTCATTCGATATTTTGATGAGATGTATGTTGTATTTTCCTCTAGTGGTGTTATGTGAACATCGACTACATGACACTTCACCATTATTTGGGCCTAGAGGAAGGCATTGGGAAGTAATTAGTAGATGATGGGTTGCTAGAGTGACAGAAGCTTAAACCCTAGTTTATGCGTTGCTTCGTTAGGGGCTGATTTGGATCCATATGTTTAATGTTGTGGTTAGGTTTACCTTAATAATTCTTTTGTAGTTGCAGACGCTTGCAATAGGGGTTAATCATAAGTGGGATGCTTGTCCAAGTAAGGGAAGTACCCAAGCACCGGTCAACCCACATATCAAATTATCAAAGTACCGAACGAGAATCATATGAACGTGATGAAAACTAGCTTGACGATAATCCCCATGTGTCATCGGGAGCTCCTTTCTCATTATTAGAAATTGTCCAGGCTTATCCTTTGCTTCATAAAGGATTGGGCCACCTTTCTGCACTTTATTTACTTTATTTACTTGTTATTCGTTACCATTTATCTTATCACAAAACTATCTATCACCTACAAGTTCAGTGCTTGCAGAGAGAACCTTACTGAAAACCGCTTATCATTTCCTTCTGCTCCTCGTTGGGTTCGACACTCTTACTTATCGAAAGGACTATGATTGATACCCTACACTTGTGGGTCACCAAGACTTTTTTCTGGCGCCGTTGCCAGGGAGTGTAGCGCTTTTGGTGAGTGGAACTTGGTAAGGAAACATTTATATGGTGTGCTGAAATTTTCTGTTACTTGTCACGATGGAAACTAATCCTTTGAGGGGCTTGTTCGGGGTATCTTCACCCCGACCAGAAGAGAAAAGAGTTGCTCCTCAACCTACTGAACTTTATGAAAATATTTACCTTGAGATTCCTTCGGGTATGATAGAGAAACTGCTAGCGAATCCATTTGCAGGAGATGGAACATTGCATCCCGATTTACACCTTATCTTTGTGGATGAAGTTTGTGTATTATTTAAGCTTGCAGGTATTCCCGATGATGTTGTCAAAAGGAAGGTCTTCCCTTTATCTTTGAAGGGAGATGCATTGACATGGTATAGGCTATGTGATGATACGAGATCTTGGAATTATAAGCGATTGAAGTTGGAATTTCACCGGAAGTTCTATCCTATGCATCTTGTTCATCGTGATCGTAACTACATATATAATTTGTGGCCTAGCGAAGGAGAAAGCATCGATCAAGCTTGGGGGAGGCTTAAGTCAATGTTATATTCATGCCCCAATCATGAGCTCTCCCGGGAAATGATTATTCAAAACTTTTATGCTCGGCTTTCTCTTGATAATCGCAACCTGCTCGATACTTCCTGTGCTGGTTCTTATATGCTGAAGACTATTGATTTCAAATGGGACTTATTGGAAAGAATTAAACGCAACTATGAATATTGGGGTTCCGACGATGGTAAGGAGTCAGGTATGACACCTAAGTTCGATTGTGTTAAATATTTAATGGATACTGATGCTTCTCGTGGATTTAGCGCTAAGTATGGACTTGACTCTGAGATAGTAGCTTCTTTCTGTGAATCTTTTGCTAGTCATGTTGATCTCCCTAAGGAGAAGTGGTTTAAATATAATCCCCCTACTGAAGTGAAAGTAGTTGCACCTATTACAGTTGAAGAAAAGACTATCACCTATAGTGATCCTATTGTTCCTACTACTTATGTTGAGAAACCTACTTTTCCTGTTAGGATAAAGGATCATGCTAAAGCTTCAACTGTTGTTCGTAAGTGTAATACTAGGACTTATACACCTCCTGAGCAAATCAATCTTGAACCTAGTATTGCTATGGTTAAAGATCTCTTGCATGATGATTTAGATGGGCATGTTATTTATTTCTGTGGTGAGACTGCTAATATTGCTAGACCAGGTACTAAGATACATAGACCTGTCGTAGGCATGCCTGTTATTTTTGTTAAAATAGGAGATCATTGTTATCATGGCCTATGTGATATGGGTGCAAGTGCTAGTGCGATACCTTATGATCTATATAAATAAATTATGCATGATATTGCACCCATTGAATTAGAAGACATTGTTGTTACTATTAAGCTTGCTAATAGGGATACCATTAAACCAGTTGGGATTGTTAGAGATGTTGAAGTCTTGTGTGGGAAGGTTAAATACCCTGCTGATTTTCTTGCTCTTGGCTCCTCACAAGATGATTTTTGTCCCATTATTTTTGGTAGAACCTTCTTGAATACAGCTAGTGCTAAGATTGATTGTGAAAAAGATAGTGTCACCGTTGGCATAGATGGTATGTCTCATGAGTTTAATTTTGCTAAGTTTCGTAGACAACCTCGTGATAGGGAACCACCTAGTAAGGATGAGATTATTGGTCTTGCTTCCATTGCTGTGCCTCCTACTGATCCGTTAGAACAATACTTGCTAGACCATGAAAACGATATGTTTATGAATGAAAGAAGGGAAATAGATGAAGTGTTCCTCAAACAGGAACTTATGCTGAAACATAACCTTCCCGTTGAAATTCTTGGGGATCCCCCTCCACCCAAGGGTGATCCCGTGTTTGAACTCAAACCTTTACCTGATAATCTTAAGTATGCTTATCTTGATGAAAAGAAAATATATCCTGTTATTATTAGTGCTAACCTTTCATAGCAAGAAGAAGAAAGATTATTGAAAACTCTGAAGAAGCACCGAGCAGCTATTGGATATACTCTGGATGATCTTAAGTGCATTAGTCCCACATTATGCCAACACAAAATTACAGTGGAGAAAGATGCCAAACCAGTTAGAGATCCTCAACGATGACTAAATCCCAAGATGAAAGAAGTGGTAAGAAAGGAGATACTAAAACTCCTTGAGGCAGGTATTATTTATCCCGTTGCTGATACCGAATGGGTAAGCCCTGTCCACTGTGTTCCTAAAATGGGAGGTATTACCGTTGTTCCTAATGATAACGATGAATTGATCCTGCAAAGAATTATTACAGGTTATAGGATGGTAATTGATTTATGTATGTTAAATAAAGCTACTAAGAAAGATCATTACCCTTTACCTTTTATTGATCAAATGCTAGAAAGACTACCCAAACACACACATTTCTGCTTTCTAGATGGTTATTCTGGCTTCTCTCAAATACTTGTGTCAGCAAAGGATCAATCTAAAACTACTTTTACTTGCCCTTTTGGTACTTTTGCTTATAGACATATGCCTTTTGGTTTATGTAATGCACCTGCTACCTTTCAAAGATGCATGATGGCTATATTCTCTGATTTTTGTGAAAAGATTTGTGAGGTATTCATGGATGATTTCTCCGTTTATGGATCCTCTTTTGATGATTGTTTGAGCAACCTTGATCGAGTTTTGCAGAGATGCGAAGACACCAGTCTCGTCCTCAATTGGGAGAAGTGTCACTTTATGGTTAACGAAGGCATTGTTTTGGGGCATAAGATCTCCGAGAGAGGTATTGAAGTTGATAAAACCAAAGTTGATGCTATTGAAAAGATGCCATGTCCCAAGGACATAAAAGGTATAAGAAGTTTCCTTGGTCATGCCAGTTTTTATAGGAGGTTCATTAAGGACTTTTCTAAAATCTCTAGGCCTCTGACTAATTTATTGCAAAAAGATATTCCTTTTCTCTTTGATGATGATTGCGTAGAAGCATTTGAAATACTTAAGAAAGCTTTGATCAATTCACCTATTGTCCAGCCACCTGATTGGAATTTACCTTTTGAAATTATGTGCGATGCTAGTGATTATGATGTAGGTGCTGTTCTAGGGCAAAGAGTTGATAAGAAATTGAATGTTATCCAGTATGCCAGTAAGACTCTTGATACTGCCCAGAGAAATTATGCTACTACTGAAAAAGAGTTCTTAGCATTTGTGTTTGCATGTGATAAGTTTAGACCTTATATTGTTGATTCCAAAGTTACTATTCACACTGATCACACTGCTATTAAATATCTTATGGAAAATAAAGATGCTAAGCCTAGGCTCATTAGATGGGTCCTCGTGCTCCAAGAATTTGATTTACATATTATTGATAGAAAGGGAGCTCAGAACCCAGTTGCAGATAACTTGTCTAGGTTAGAGAATGTTCTTGATGACCCACTGCCTATTGATGATAGTTTTCCTGATGAACAATTAACGGTCATTAATGCTTCTCGTACTGCTCCTTGGTATGCTGATTATGCTAATTACATTGTTGCTAAATTTATACCGCCTAGTTTCACATACCAGCAAAAGAAAAAGTTATTTTATGGTTTAAGACATTACTTTTGGGATGACCCACACCTTTATAAAGGAGTAGATGGTGTTATTAGACATTGTGTGCCTAAGCATGAACATGAACAGATTCTACGTAAGTGTCACTCTGAATCTTATGGAGGACACCACGCTGGAGATAGAACTTCACATAAGGTACTACAATCTGTTTTTTATTGGCCTACTCTCTTCAAAGATGCTCGTAAGTTTGTCTTATCTTGTGATGAATGCCAAAGAGTAGGTAACATTAGTAGACGTCAAGAAATGCCTATGGATTATTCTCTTGTTATTGAACCGTTTGATGTTTGGGGCTTTGATTATATGGGACCTTTTCCTGCCTCCAATGGTTATACACATATTTTAGTTGCTATTGATTACATTACTAAGTGGGTAGAAGCTATTCCAACTAGTAGTGCTGATCATAACACTTCTATTAAAATGCTTAAAGAAGTTATTTTTTCAAGGTTTGGAGTCCCTAGATATCTTATGACTGATGGAGGTTCACATTTTATTCATGGTGCTTTCCGTAAGATGCTTGCTAAGTATGATGTCAATCATAGAATCGCATCTCCTTATCATCTGCAGTCTAGTGATCAAGTAGAGTTGAGCAATCCAGAGCTCAAATTAATTTTGCAAAAGACTGTGAATAGATCTAGAAAGAATTGGTCCAAAAAACTTGATGATGCATTATGGTCCTATAGAACTGCATACAAAAATCCTATGGGTGTGTCTCCTTATAAGATGGTTTATGGAAAAGCGTGTCATTTACCTCTTGAACTTGAACATAAAGCATATTGGGCTATTAAAGAGCTCAACTATGACATCAAACATGCCAGTGAGAAGAGGTTGTTTGATATTAGCTAACTTGAGGAATGGAGAACCCAAGCATATGAGAATGCCAAGCTATTCAAAGAAAAAGTCAAACGCTGGCATGATAAGAGGATACAAAAGCGTGAGTTTAACGTAGGAGACTATGTATTATTATTCAACTCTCGTTTAAGATTTTTTGTAGGAAAACTTCTCTCTAAATGGGAAGGTCCCTACGTTATCGAGGAGTTCTATCGTTTTGGTGCCATAAAAATCAACAACTTCGAAGGCACAAGTCCAAGGGTGGTAAACGATCAAAGAATTAAACATTATATTTCAGGTAATCCAATCAATGTTGAAACTAATATTATTGAAACCGTAACCCCTGAGCAATACATAAGGGACACCTTCCAGAACGTTCCAGACTCCAAAAAGGGATAGGTATGTGGTACGGTAAGTAAACCGACTCCAAAACGACTCCAATGGCAATTTTTATCAGTTTTGGATTATTTAAGAATTTTAGGAAGAAATAAGTAGTCTGAAAGGGACACGAGGCCCCCAAGAGAGTGGAGGGCGCGCCCCCTCCTACTGGGTGCGCCCCCCTGTCTCGTGGGCACCTCGTGTGCCTCCCAGACTCTGTTTTCTTGCACGTTATGTATTTTGGTCGGTAAAAATTCATTATATATACTCCCGAAGGTTTTGACCACCGTGTCACACAAATATCCTATGTTTTCGTTTCACGCTGTTTCTGTTTCAGATCTAGAGCATCATGACGTCACCCTCCTCCAACAACGAAGACAAGGATGCTTGGCTACTGAAGATAGAGCTGAAGATAGAAGAACCGGAAGAGATCAACAAGGATGAAGGGATCAAGAAGGCATGGAGGTTCAAGCTCTGGCGGTGAAAGAAGAAGATATCCCTCAACCTTTACCTAACCTCTTTACTCCAACAGAGATTGAAACTTTCAAGATGATTGAGTTAGCCCGCATACAGAACAAGTATCTCATGCAGGAGAATATTCTGTTGAAGGATCATATCGTCGGACTCAAGGGCATTATCCGCAAGTTGGAGGAGCTTTTACGCTCAATGTGTGATTATCCACCGTCATCATCACCTCCTCCATCACCTCCGAGGACATAATCACATGGGTATGGGCACTCCCCTTGGCAACTGCCAAGCTTGGGGGAGGTGCCCCGGTATCGTATCACCATCACACTCCTATCTTTACCGTTTTATTTAGTTCGACCCTATTAGTAGTATCTTGATCTAGTAGATTGAAGTTTTGATATCAAGTAGTTTTGAGTTTTGCTTTGTGATCTCTTTATGTAATCGAGTCCGTGAGCTATCTATAGTAAAGATTAGTGTTGAGTCAAGGGCTTTGCTATGTTGCTATGATCTTGAGAAAGTAGAAAGAAAAAGAAAAGAGTTCATATTGATCTTATGGATAGTGATGACTTCACATATAGAAAGTATGAGGCATAAAAGTTGGTGAGAGTAGATAAACGTAGTCTTGGTCATCGTTGCAATTAATAGGAAGTGATAAGGAAAGAGGGGTTCACATATAAATGTATTATCTTGGACACCTTTTATAATTGGGATCACTCATTAGGTATGACATGCTAAAAGAGTTGATGTTGGACAAGGAAGACAACGTAATGGTTTATGTTTTCGCACATCTCAGTTAAAGTATATTGTCATTGACCTTCCAAACATGTTGAGCTTGCCTTTCTCCCTCATGCTAGCCAAATTCCTTGCACCAAGTAGAGATACTACTTGTGCTTCCAAATATCCTTAAACTCAGTTTTGCCATGAGAGTCCACCATACCTACCTATGGATTGAGTAAGATCCTTCAAGTAAGTTGTCATGTTGCAAGCAATAAAAATTGCTATCTAAATATGTATGACTTATTAGTGCAGAGAAAATAAGCTTTGTATGATCTTGTTGTGGAAGTAATAAAAGCGATGGACTGCATAATAAAGGTCCACACACAAGGGGCAATATAAAGCGACATTCTTTTGCATTAAGATTTTGTGCAACAACCCTAAACGCACATGACAACCTTTGCTTCTCTCTACGAAGGGCCTATCTTTTACTTTATGTTTTTACTTTATGCTTGAGTCAAGGTGATCCTCACCTTCCCTTTTTCATTTTTTCCTTTGGCAAGTTCCTTGTGTTTGAAAGATCATGCTATAGATATCCAATTGGATGTTAGTTAGTATGGGCTATTATTGTTGACATCACCTAAAGGTGAATACGTTGGGAGGCAACACAATAAGCCCCTATATTTCTCAGTGTCCGGCTGAAACTCCATCACCACAAGTATTTCGAGAGTGTTAGCAATTATAGAAGATTACAAGATAGTTGAGTATGTGAGCTTGCTGAAAAACTCTACTGTTGACTCTATTTGATGTTATGATAAATTGCAGTTGCTTCAATGACTGAGATTATAGTTTGTTAGTTCCCAATGAAGTTTTTGAACCATACTTGACATTGTGAATTGATTGTCACTTCAGCATAGGAAATCATATGATAAAATCTATATAGGTTGCTGTTATAAGAATGATCATGATGCCCTCATGTCTGTATTTTATTTTTATCGACACCTCTATCTCTAAACATGTGGACATATTTTTCGATATCGGCTTCCGCTTGAGGACAAGCGAGGTCTAAGCTTGGGGGAGTTGATACGTCCATTTTGCATGATGCTTTTATGTCAATATTTATTGCTTTATGGGCTGTTATTACACATTATATCTCAATACTTATGGCTATTCTCTCTTATTTTACAAGGTTTACCATGAACAAGGGGAATGCCGACAGCTGGAATTCTGGCTGGAAAAGGAGCAAACATTGGAAACCTATTCTGCACTGCTCCAAAAATCTTGAAACTCCACGAAACATCTTTTTGGAATTAATAAGAATTATTGAGCGAAATAAATACATCAGGGGGCCCACACTTTGGCCAGGAGAGTGGGGGGCGCGCCCCCTCCTACTGGGTGCGCCCCCTGTCTCCTAGGCCCCCTGGTGGGCCTCCGGTGTCCATCTTCTGCTATATCAGAGCTTTTACCCTGGAAAAATTCGTGGGCAAGCTTATGGGATGAAACTCCACCGCCACGAGGCGGAACCTTGGCGGAACCAATCTAGGGCTCTGGCGGAGCTGTTCTGTCGGGGACACTTTCCTCCGGGAGGGGGAAATCATCACCAACGTCATCACCAACGATCCTCTCATCGGGAGGGGGTCAATCTCCATCAACATCTTCACCAGCACCATCTCCTCTCAAAACCGTAGTTCATCTCTTGTATCCAATCTTGTATCAAAACCACAAATTGGTACCTGTGGGTTGCTAGTAGTGTTGATTACTCCTTGTAGTTGATGCCAATTGGTTTACTTGGTGGAAGATCATATGTTCAGATCCTTAATGCATATTATTACCCCTCTGATTATGAACTTGAATGTGCTTTGTGAGTAGTTACGTTTGTTCCTGAGGACATGGATGAAGTCTTGCTATTAGTAGTCATGTGAATTTGGTATTCGTTCGATATTTTGATGAGATGTATGTTGTCTTTCCCTCTAGTGGTGTTATGTGAACGTCGACTACATGACACTTCACCATTATTTGGGCCTAGAGGAAGGCATTGGGAAGTAATAAGTAGATGATGGGTTGCTACAGTGACAGAAGCTTAAACCCTAGTTTATGTGTTGCTTCGTTAGGGGCTGATTTGGATCCATATGTTTAATACTGTGGTTAGGTTTACCTTAATACTTCTTTTGTAGTTGCGGACGCTTGCAATAGGGGTTAATCATAAGTGGGATGCTTGTCCAAGTAAGGGTAGTACCCAAGCACCGGTCCATCCACATATCAAATTATCAAAGTACCAAACGTGAATCATATGAACGTGATGAAAACTAGTTTGACGATAATCCCCATGTGTCCTCGGGAGCTCCTTTCTCATTATTAGAAATTGTCCGCGCTTATCCTTTGCTTCATAAAGGATTGGGCCACCTTGCTGCACTTTATTTACATTATTTACTTGTTACTCGTTACCATTTATCTTATCACAAAACTATCTATCACTTGCAATTTCAGTGCTTGAAGAGAAAACCTTACTGAAAACCGCTTATCATTTCCTTCTGCTCCTCGTTGGGTTTGACACTCTTACTTATCGAAAGGACTACGATTGATCCCCTACGCTTGTGGGTCATCAGTTGACCTACGAGGTTCGGTAATAATTTGATCTGAAGTTTCATGATCATCATCATTAGCTTCCTTTCTAGTTGGTGTAGGCATCACGGGAATGGATTTCTTTGATGAACTACTTTCTAAATTGAGAGAAGGTACAATTACTCCCGCGAAGAAGCCCAAAGCTGGACCAAAGCCTGAAACTGAGTGATTATACTGCAAAGGAAATGGTCACTAGAAGCGAAATGCCCTGAATATTTGGTGGATAAGAAGGATGGCAAAGTGAACAAGGGTATATTTGATATACATGTTATTGATGTGTACCTTACTAGTATTTATAGTAACCCCTGAGTATTTGATACTTGTTCGGTTGCTAAGATTAGTAACTCGAAACAGGAGTTACAGAATAAACAGAAACTAGTTGAGGGTGAAGTGACGATGTATGTTGGAAGTGGTTCCAAGATAGATATGATCATCATCGCACACTCCCTATACTTTCGAGATTAGTGTCTCCCAGTACCGCAGCGATCTGCGACCTATTGGCCTCCGGTTCCTTGATGATATGCACCAATGTGGAGCAGTCTGTATCAACTACAAGCTAGTCCCCACTCCATGCGAGTGCAAGATAAACCCCCTCTCATAGTGGTGCAACTTCATCCTCCAAGGCGCTGGTACATCTCTGGATGAATCGACATGAAGTGAATATGATGGATCCTGTATGATCGCGAAGGATCATCTTCGTCGCCTCCGGTGCCATTGTCTTCCTGCCATGAACCATGTATATTCAACTTAACCCAACCCGTCGGGGTTTGCTCCAATGCTCCGGAGGGTGTCCGCATGCAACCGACAATCCATGTGGCCTTGTCCTCGTACATCACTCTCCAAAGGCAACTGTGGTCTTCCCTTTAGCAACATCTGCATTGGGGTGTTGTTGAATGTTAAGGAGTGTGTTGATGTAACCGCATAGGTATCTGCTTGAGGCCTCAACTGGTGGTGCCGACTTTGCATGATACACCTCATTTTGTACATGCCAATTCTGCCATAAAATCGTCATCACTGGGAGACGCTCATCATCAGTACATCGATTGACTAAATGGAGAATCCACTCGGTGCCCGTGTTGGTGACAGTCTCCAACTTGGGCATGCTCCATGTCCTAATTGGTGGTTAAACTTTTTGTTTTAACATTGCATGTCATGACCATACTAAATATTGAAATGTCAATTTTTTTGAACTTTTAATCATGGAAATTGAGCGTCTGTTCGGCAGACCTCTGCGGAGCGGAGCGCACGGAGTGCCCTTTTAGCAGCTCCGCAAATTATAACTGGCATGCCGCTCCGCTCTGGTGCGGAGCCGCGGAGCAGTGGGAGTCCGAACGTGCCCTAAATGTATGGAGGAAGGATCATAGCAAATAGAAGGTAAATAACTTCCTGTCATTGTGGTAATTCAACGAAGTAACACATAAATCTTGTGTCTTTTACATTTGTATTTTACCTTTTTTTATAGATCCAGCCAATTGTCGGCTTGATTCAGATTTAGCAGGAAGCGATTAAAGAGCAACACAAGGCCAGTCTGAAGATCAGAGAAAAACAATAAAGGGAACAACAACCCTGTTGAGTGGAGAAAAACACCATAGTCTCACTCTCATGGCAAATCACCATCCATCCGTGACAAGACAACACTGCTCCCACTCTGATGATCAACTACAAAGGAGAACTAGGAAAGCTGGCATCAAAGAAGATCACTGAATGGACCACATGTTGCTTGTCATCCTACACCACCAGGGCCCTATCACCACAGCTTTGACTTCAGAGCAACAAACAACCGAGGCAGTCCCATAGACAAACTGGAGAAGAGCCGGCTATCTGAAACAAAGTCAGGTCTTCGACAAATGGCATAACATTGTCTAACTTTCATGATATGACAAATGACTATTTTTTGTTCGCCTATAGTGTAAGTGTACTTGATCCAATTGGGTTTATAAGTCGGCCACTGGGTTTTAGGTTTTTGACTTAACTAATAAAACATGTACAATATGCAACATAAATTATGGCTACAAACTACATTGACAATGAATATAAACATTTATATTTTATAGGATATATACATGTTTCCCTACTTGAATTGAAGACCTCAGAAAGTCAGGCTTCTCATATAAACACTAACAGAGAAAGTATGCCGCATATGGAAGCTAGTAATGACACATTAATGACACTATTTATATACTCGTACATCTGGACAGGATGTAGAGCAGAACAATTAAAAGATTGATTTAAGTGAAATTTCATATGGTTATGGTTGTAGTATTGCTGTTAAATCTTGTAGTTAATTTAATATATCAGTTGCACAAGTTAGAAACAAATATAGTAAACATTCAATTAGGTTTCTTTAGTTACTTTTTACGCATATAGTTTTTACCCGTCTCATGTATATTTTCCAATATCACTGCCATTTATGTTTCCTTAGGGTATCCTATGAAGAAAGACTTCTCCGATTTGAGTTCAAGCTTATCAGGCTGAAGCCTTTTGACATAAGTGTCGCAACCCCAAACTTTAAGAAACGACAGATTAGGTTTCTTGCCAAACCATAGTTCATACGGTGTCGTCCCAACGGATTTAGACGGTGCCCTATTTAACGTGAATGCAGCTATCTTTAGTGCATAACCCCCAAAAGATAATGGTAAATCGGTAAGAGACATCATAGATTGCACCATATTTAATAAACTATGGTTACAACGTTCGGACACACCATTACGCTGTGGTGTTCCAGGTGGCGTGAGTTGTGAGACTATTCCATATTGTTTTAAATGAAGGCCCAACTCGTAACTCAAAAGTGAATGAGACCAAATTATATCTCATCTAGATGAGTTCTAGATACCCCCTAAAATATTCTGCCGATTAAACTGTAGCTGGACTACTGTACGTGATCGCTGCCTCCTGCCCTTTCAATCGTGCTCTCTATGGATGGTGGGGCTGATTTTTGTCTTTCAAGTCAAGTGTGCTCGGTTCTCCTAATATATTTTTCTATATGCTAGCTCAAAAAGTAAATCTCTCATGTTTTGTAGATACAATATATATTTTTTGAAAGAAGGTTGACGCGCATCCATAAGGTAGATCGGCGGCTACTCCTCCGATGCGAAAGTAATTGTGCATCATTCGCATACCTGTATCAGCTTCAAATAGATCATATATTAATTCTCTCTCTCTAAAAATATAGAAAAAAGGAGTCTGTGCGCCGAGATCCGCCATAAAAGCCATCTCTGCAGAGCTTAACAAGATAATCCACGCCAACAACCAAAGCCAACAAGCCTTCGCTCAGAAGCTCTTTCTTCATCTAAGCTTTTAGTAACATTAGCTGTCATCAATAGGGTGGAACGCATTAACCAGTAGAAACCTTGCTGAAGTTTGTCAACTATAGATGTGGAGTTGATCGAAACTGACAGCTAGATGAGACGCACCGCAAGGAAAGACTTGGGTCGAGTCAGGACTCAAGACTAATGGATATAGTCGTGGAGATGAAGAACCTAGGAAATCAGATTAGCTGTTGGTTGATATTTTTTTGAGAAATAAATCAATTTTGAGGAATCAGATTACATTTTTTTATTTCCTGAGCTGGCAATATTGGGCCACTTAAATTATAATTTGGTTTTCTTGGCGAGTTTTGTTGGTGCAGAGAGCATAGGGGAAGCCGGCCAATGTACCCAATAATTAGTTTATCATTTTTCCCATATAGTGCATACGACCAAACACTATTATTGGGTGTCCAACAAAAAATAAACGTAAGCATTCCGAATATTGAATGTGTTCATGGTATTGAAAAGCAAAGGACATCCATGTGATCTCGGAAAATTCTGATATATTCCGCAGCTCCACAAGTATTTTGTCGAATTTAAATACAGTCAAAATTTGTACTGCTTTGCTTGCTGCTCCTAATAAACAATATAAACATGGGAGCATGCCATTCTTCTACAAGGAAAGGCCGATCCACTTCACTAACTAATTGGTCAGGAAGTGGAAGAGTGCGTTTACCCGACCAAGATAAATTACTTTGGATCGAGCGACTCATTTCATGAATCTACAGCGTGTACTGGCCGGCTCGACGAGCTCCTCCTAAACGCCGCCGGGCTATGGCTGGATCCGACGTCGGCAGGTGCAATGTTGTGGTGTCCTGCAAGTTTAGTCTAGACGCTAAATCAGCTCGAGCATTGATTATAATTATTATGCATGCACATAATTCTACTGTTCTGACATCTATACTACTTTTCCACGCATGCGATTCATGAATTACATGGATCCACATGATTCTTCGCATGTGCAGATTGTCAATACATATTTTATGTGTGTATATTAAATCTATGCATGACTTTATTTTGCCTTATAAGTAAGAGAAAATTATAGCTATTAAAATACCTTCAAAATAACACCTACAGTAACAATACAAAATCTGGATGTGTCATTCACCACAAATATCTCATATGAGGGATATTTATATTTTCGTAGAATGGATAATAAGTATTAAAAATTAGGAACAAACAAAGAACAAATTCTTTAAGAATGTTTTGGTACAAACAACTCAAATCCGAATAATCTATTACAAAGTTCCCAGACACGTTAATAATAAAAGTAATTCTGTAATAATTTATTGGTTAAGAAAACAACATCAAATCTGAATAATCTATGGCTCTTAAGGAATGAGAATTTCCCCAAAAAAGGGCATGAGAAAATAGTTAATTCTCTGCTCCCCATTTGTTCCCAAGAGAGGACTTTTGCTTAAATGTTCATGCACATATAGGATCTAATCTATGAAGTGTTTTAAGATCAAATTCTACCGTGCTTCTGCGGCAGAAAGGATGATGTATGGTTTTTCAGTACATGAAAGAAAGGAAGATGTATGTAACATGTTTTGAATTATAATTTTCCACCAAAATAACAATAATCCATAGCAACGTATTTATATCGCTGTTCAACATTTTCAATTCGTAAGAACTTTTTGACATATTTAATATGGAAAGTGCTAGCCCGTGCAGAAGCACGGGTTGACGACTAGTTACAACTAATTACAATAGTACAATTTTATTCTTTTTTGACAAGTAGGTTATGATAACTCACCAGCGCAGAGATCTGCTGATGAACATCCCGGCATTGTGCAAGCTTGATGGAATGCTCCTTGTAATATAAAACTCCACACCCTTCTTTGAATTGTTTACGAGATTGATGTGAAGATACCTGAGTTGCTAATTTGTTACCGTTGCAAATTTCTGATGTCAAACAGGACTATCTCTATAGTTTCAGCGACAAGCAGGAGTTTTGGTATGTGAAGAAAAATGACAATGAATCCGAGAAGGGCGACACGCCACAGAGTGACAAATGGTGGCTCCCGACGGTCAAGGTCCCTCCCGAGGGTCTGTCAGACTCGACGAGGAGATGGCTTCAGCACTAGAAGGAGCTTGCCAACCAAGTCTTGAAGGCAACAATGTTCCAGAAGCTTACATGGAGACTCTGCCTAAGGTGATCCACAAGAACACAAGGACGTTATTATACAACAATTACATTTACCTTGCTTGACTACATTACTGTGATCTCACATGACAACAGTGGTGGATTCGTCCCAACCCACTGACCCCGATTCCGCCTTGAAACTTGAAAGACAGAGCAACCAGATCGAATCTGATGAGTGTTCACTCCACCAAGACGTGTCCAATGAATCCACAGGCAGGATGGATCGACGGCACCGTACCTTTCCTCTCACATGACAAATTAGATGATAGCAAGGTAAATAAATAAATATTTTGCAAGAACAGAATGAATGGATACTAACTTCAAAATGTAGTGTATCACAGAATTAATACTAACTTCAAAATGATGCATCTAGTATCGATATACAAGGAAAAGGTGCATACATTTCTCGGCAGATTCCATGGATCGAGTACGTACTTGCTAATAATTTGGTAGGAGTAGGGCATAATGTTGGGATCAAGCAAGAGCATCCAGTTGAATCTACGTAAGGGATATGGAATCATTCAGAACGACACCAAGCTACGAGTTGAGTGACTGATTAGTTAATGGCGGCTAGTGAAGCTAAGCTAGTCGTGGTTAGTTGGGGGTCAAGTGTCATTTTATCTCATTATCTCTCAGACAAAATCAGTAAGACCAAAATTTGCCATGCACCCATCAGTCTGACAAAATCAATAAGACTAAAAATGTGAGTACTCATCATCTGCAGCCCGTGAGGAATCAGAGATTTGCCACCGAATGATGGGTAAACAAAAATGCAGCTGAAGCATCTTCAGAGTAGCACATTCTCTTGAAAATATAGAGCCAACACTGAACATCTTTCACCCATTTCAAAAAAATGATGACAGATCCACTACGCCCCCTTGCTAGCTCAACTAAAACACCTCAAAATGCCCTCAAAATCAACACTAAACACTCATGGTTGAATAAAAAAATCAACAGCACTTCCCCCAAATAAACATTGACCTGGACATGAAACAATATGGATTAATTAATAACGATCTTGGTATGCCTATGTGTGTACCTGCGCGTGGTCGACCACCACAGCGAGCCGACCACCATAGATCCAGGGACCCTTGACTGACATGTCAACCATGCATCAACCGGCCAGCATCAGAGAATGCCACCGCGCTCCTATCTACTCTCCCTCCTCTCTTTCATGGCTGGCACAAGGGATGGGATGAGATTGACGGGAGGCAACCCCTCTCCTTCTCTCTTTCAAGTGGGTCACGGCGCTGCATTTTTACATGAGATTACAAAGTTAATCGGTTCAGTTACATGATAATATACTTAATCCTCAGTATGGTCATGTGTTAGTACCGAACATATCAAAATATAGTAATGTTCATGTTTAAAACCAAGATATACAAGGAGAGAAGTTAAAAATCGATGCTTAGACTAAAACTATAACTTACTGAATGAAAACTTAGTTCCGTTCTGATTATGGATTTGTAGTTTTAAAACGTTGATCGCATCAATAACACATGACCCTTTATAGCCTTCTACAATTTGGTCTATAAATCTTCAAAGTAGTTTGGACAAAAAACTACCTGATGTGCAAAAAGAAGAGATACTAATACAATATTCATCGTACTTGAATGCAAAAAAGAACAGCAAAATCGGAACCGACTGAAAAATAAGAAAAGAGCACCTACTGACTCACCTGTATGCTATGGCACTTCTGCCTCACAGACTTCGTTGACCCGCTTAGTTTACGGCAACAACCCTACCTCTTCTACTGCATCCGTGCTTGGCCACCATGACGTCTCCTCCTCCGAGTGCATCCCCTCCCCCAAACTCCACCGGGAGATCCTCCCATGCTTACTATGCAAAAATAGTTGATGAAATATATGAGGCCCATGTGAAATTGGAGTTTAATATCTTGGCACTCTGCAGTTAACTCTTAACTACAACACTTCATTGATGTAAAAAACCTGCAGCACTTCAGACGTTGAAAGCTTTAGAATTGCTGCAAACAATATAGAAGATGTTTGCACTATAGTCTAGCAATACATTTACTAACAATTGGAAACATATTCTGAATGTTCTAGTCTTCATAGTATTGATAGCATAGTTAGAATGCTCTTCTACATAACAAGGACTCGTACACAACCAGTCATATTGATGACTCCACATTTTCAAGACAAATTAAAATAAGAAAAATTGCAGTTTTGTATTCAAATGTGAGAGGTATATCTGACTATCCCGAGAGAATGTATTACTTCGTACCAGCTGAAAGTTATCACTATTATCAATCTTAAACCTTATCCAAAGAAAAATATGGGTTGCATATATGCACGCAGATGCTCCACTAAGAATAGAAAAAAAGACAGGCAGGCAAGTAGATTATTCAGAATAGAAGCACATAGAAGACAAATCGAAACATCAGCAAACCACACCAACCAAATGAAAAGACAGAGGCGAAAAACTGATGTTGAGCACCTTCATAGTGGGCATCCTCACGGCCCCTTGAACCCGCAACGGCTTCTCCTTGCATCTCCGTCACTAGATCGTACTCCTTGTCCGACCGGAAATACTTGTCATCATAATGGATAAAAGGGGATGTATCTTGACATATTTTAGTTCTAGATACATCTCTTTTTATCCATTTATATGACAAGTATTTTTGGACGAAGGGAGTAGAAAATTGCACGCACACCCGAATTAGACGCGGAGATGAACCAAACCAAAAGAAGTGGAGGAGGGATTCATACCTGGGCGAGGTCATGGAGCATAGGGTGATCTATGGCGCCAACGCCAGATCGTTCATCATGGCGGCGGGCTAGGGAGGCGACGATGACGTCTTGAGGAGGAGGATGAGGGCGAGGGCGTGAGGAAGAGATCATCGCCGAGAGACACCGCGTTGGCGTGAGGTGAAGAGCCAGATCGAGGATTGGAGTGCGGCGGCGGCTGCGGCTGCGTTGGAGACCGGGAGACGACCTAGGGATAGCTAGGTATTGAAGGAAGGAGCAGGTATGTGGATTTTTCTATGTCTGCAGCTGCGGGGGTGGGGTTTTTTTCGTGCGTAGATGAGAGGGGACGATAAAAACCAGCAAAAAAATATTGAAAGTGGTGGGACGAAAATAAACCATGGAGGCTATTCACCAACTCAGACATTAGGAGTAGAGATATAGTCGATCGACCGATTGCTATCCCTCCCAAACAAAATCGCTCGATGCAAGAGAAGGTGAAGGGGATGGGTTGGCCGCTGCGAGAGAGAAGGGAGGGGATCGGTCTATCGATCTGCCGCCACGAGGGATGCAACCGTCCATGGGTTCGATTGAAACTGCTCTACGCAGATTTCAAGGATGCAATCTGTTTTTTAGGGGAAGGATGCAATCAGTTTCTCAGGTATTTATCTTTATGTACGGTTCCTTCTTCCAGCACACAATTACATTGTCCTCATATCCTCTCAATCCAAAATAGGTGTTGTTCATATTGGCCTTTGTAAATTGATTTGCGCAGATCTTGGAGATTGGTACTCGTTTTTTACTTAGAAAATTCTTTAGCTCATAATATCCAGCGGCTTCTGGATGGATAATTACTTCAATTGTCCTGTCAGATCTTATCCTTCCATGTTTTTACGCCACACACGATTGTGTAGATTATATGTTTTCATGTCATGGTGCTACCTTCTGTTGTATGACATTTCTGCATAACTTTGCACACAATTTATTTGCAGAAGACTAGAAGAGAATTCGTACTGTTTTTATTTATATGATAAATTGATAATGGGTTGTTCATAATTAGACCAAGGTAGCACTATTGATGCATCAGTTCACAAGAAATCTCTTTCAAATGGAATCCTTTGCAAGGGTTTGTTCGGATCTATCTCTGTTCTCAAGTAGCTGGCAATATATATTACTTTTGAAAAACTGAGTTGCTACCATTGCTAAACTACTCTACTACCATGTCAAGAAATTGCATTACTCATGGTTTGAATTTATGGATGATCATACAAAAATTTTATGCTGGATTGAATTTTGCTTCTAGAAATCTTTTAGATTCGACCGTGGGAGGCACTTTTATGGAAATCACCTTAGGATAAGCTACTAAACTCCTTGATAACACTATGGCTAATTATTCTCAATGGCACACCAAAAGATCCACTAGTAAGAAAGTGCATGCTATAGAAGAAATTAATGTTTTGAGTGGAAAGATGGATGAACTTATGAAATTGTTTTCTACTAAGAGTGCTCCTCTTGATCCCAATGATATGCCTTTGTCTACTTTGATTGAGAATAATAATGAATCTATGGATGTGAATTTTGTTGGTAGGAATAATTTTGGTAACAATGCTTATAGAGGAAATAATTCTGCAGCCTACGGGTTGAGAATGACATCGCACGGTTGTAGTGCTATCTCTTAACCTTACTAGCATACACCCATTTTTATTAGCTGCTTTTGGAAGTTTCACACATTTCTGAAGGAAATATGCCCTAGAGGCAATAATAAAGTTATTATTTATTTCCTTATTTCATGATAAATGTTTATTATTCATGCTAGAATTGTATTAACCGGAAACATGATACATGTGTGAATACATAGACAAACATATAGTCACTAGTATGCCTCTACTTGACTAGCTCATTAATCAAAGATGGTTATGTTTCCTAACCATAGACATGTGTTGTCATTTGATTAATGCGGTCACATCATTAGAAGAATGATGTGATTGACATGACCCATTCCGTTAGCCTAGCACTTGATCATTTAGTATACTGCTATTGCTTTCTTCATGACTTATACATGTTCCTGTAACTATGAGAAATATGCAACTCCCGTTTACCGGAGGAACACTTTGGGTACTACCAAATGTCACAACATAACTGGGTGATTATAAAGGAGTACTACAGGTGTCTCCGAAGGTACATGTTGAGTTGGTTTATTTCGAGATTAGGTTTTGTCACTCCGATTGTCGGAGAGGTATCTCTGGGCCCTCTCGGTAATGCACATCATTATAAGCCTTGCAAGCAATGTGACCAAATGAGTTGGTTACGGGATGATGCATTACGGAACGAGTAAAGAGACTTGCCGGTAACGAGATTGAACTAGGTATTGGATACCGACGATCAAATCTCGGGCAAGTAACATACCGATGACAAAGGGAACAACGTATATTGTTATGCGGTTTGACCGATAAAGATCTTCGTAGAATATGAAGGAACCAATATGGGCATCCAGGTCCCGCTATTGGTTATTGACCGAGAATGGATCTAGGTCATGTCTACATAGTTCTCGAACCCGTAGGGTCCGCACGCTTAACGTTACGATGACAATTTTATTATGAGTTTATAAGTTTTGATGTACCGAAGTTTGTTCGGAGTCCCGGATGTGATCACGGACATGACGAGGAGTCTCGAAATGGTCGAGACATAAAGATTGATATATTGGAAGCCTATGTTTGGACATCGGAAAGGTTCCGGGTGAAATCGGGATTTTACCGGAACACCGGGGGGTTACCGGAACCCTCCCGGGGGTTAATGGGCCTTAGTGGGCCATGAGGGAGAAGAGGAGGGCCGGCCAGGGAAGGCCGCGCGCCCCCTCCCCCCCCTAGTCCGAATAGGACAAGGAAGGAGGGGGGCGCCCCCCTTTCCTTTTTCCCCTCCCCCCTTTCCTTCTCCACCGAGGCAAGAGGGGGGAGTCCTACTCCCGGTGGGAGTAGGACTCCTCCAGGCGCACCCCAAAGGGGCTGGCCGCACCTCCCCCTCCCTCCTTTATATACGGGGGCAGGGGGCACCCCATAACACACAAGTTGATCTACGGATCGTTCCTTAGCCGTGTGCGGTGCCCCCCTCCACCATATTCCACCTCGGTCATATCGTTGCAGAGTTTAGGCGAAGCCCTGCGCCGGTGGAGCATCATCATCATCATCACGCCGTCGTGCTGACAGAACTCATCCCCGAAGCTTTGCTGGATCGGAGCCCGGGGATCGTCATCGAGTTGAACGTGTGTTGAACTCGGAGGTGCCGTACGTTCGGTGATTGGATCGGTCGGATCGTGAAGACGTACGACTACATCAACCGCGTTGTCATAACGCTTCTGCTTACGGTCTACGAGGGTACGTGGACGGACACTCTCCCCTCTCGTTGCTATGCCATCACCATGATCTTGCGTGTACGTAGGAAATTTTTTGAAATTACTACGTTCCCCAACAGTGGCATCCGAGCCTAGGTTTTATGCGTTGATGTTATATGCACGAGTAGAACACAAGTGGGTTGTGGGCGATACAAGTCATACTGCTTACCAGCATGTCATGCTTTGGTTCGGCGGTATTGTGAGATGAAGCGGCCGGGACCGACATTACGCGTACGCTTACGCGAGACTGGTTTCACCGTTACGAGCACTTGTGCTTAAAGGTGGATGGCGGGTGTCTGTCTCTCTCACTTTAGCTGAATCGAGTGTGGCTACGCCCGGTCCTTGCGAAGGTTAAAACAGCACTAACTTGACGAACTATCGTTGTGGTTTTGATGCGTAGGTAAGAACGGTTCTTGCTAAGCCCGTAGCAGCCACGTAAAATTTGCAACAACAAAGTAGAGGACATCTAACTTGTTTTTGCAGGGCATGTTGTGATGTGATATGGTCAAGATGTGATGCTATATTTTATTGTATGAGATGATCATGTTTTGTAACCGAAGTTATCGGCAACTGGCAGAAGCCCTATGGTTGTCTCTTTGTTGCATAAGATGCAAGTGCCAAATAATTGCTTTACTTTATTGCTATGCGATAGCAATAGTTGCAAGAGCAATAGTTGGCGAGACGACCATGTAACGACACATTGATATAGATCAAGATGATGAAGATCATGGTGTCATGCCGGTAACGATAGAGATCATGACAGTACTTTGGAGATGGAGATCAAAGGCGCAAGATGATCATGGCCATATCATGTCACATATTTTGATTGCATATGATGTTTATCTGTTATACATCTTATTCTGTTTTGTTTGATGGTAGCATTTTAAGATGATCTCTCACTAATTATCAAGAAGTGTTCTCCCTGAGTATGCACCGTTGCGAAAGTTCTTCGTGCTGAGACACCACGTGATGATCGGGTGTGATAGGCTCTACGTTCAAATACAACGGGTGCAAAACAGTTGCACACGCGGAATACTCGGGTTAAACTTGACGAGCCTAGCATATACAGATATGGCCTCGGAACACGGAGACCGAAAGGTCGAGCGTGAATCATATAGTAGATATGATCAACATAGTGATGTTCACCATTGAAAACTACTCCATCTCACGTGATGATCGGACATGGTTTAGTTGATTTGGATCACGTGATCACTTAGATGACTAGAGAGATGTCTGTCTAAGTGGGAGTTCTTAAGTAATATGATTAATTGAACTTAAATTTATCATGAACTTAGTCCTGGTAGTATTTTGCAAATTATGTTGTAGATCAATAGCTTGCGTTGTTGCTTTCATATGTTTATTTTGATATGTTCCTACAGAAAATTGTGTTGAAAGATGTTAGTAGCAATGATGCGGATTGGATCCGTGATCTGAGGTTTATCCTCGTTGCTGCACAGAAGAATTATGTCCTTAATGCACCGCTAGGTGACAGACCTATTGCAGGAGCAGACGCAGACGTTATGAATGTTTGGCTAGCTCAATATGATGACTACTTGATAGTTTAGTGCACCATGCTTAACGGCTTAGAATCGGGACTTCAAAGACGTTTTGAACGTCATGGACCATATGAGATATTCCAGGAATTGAAGTTAATATTTCAAGCAAATACCCTAGTTGAGAGATATGAAGTCTCCAACAAGTTCTATAGCTAAAAGATGGAGGAGAATCGCTCAACTAGTAAGCATGTGCTCAGATTGTCTGGGTACTACAATTACTTGAATCAAGTGGGAGTTAATCTTCCAGATAAGATAGTGATTGACAGAATTCTCTAGTCACGACCACCAAGTTAGTAGAACTTCGTGATGAACTATAATGCAAGGGATGACGAAAACGATTCCCGAGCTCTTCGTGATGCTGAAATCGACGAAGGTAGAAATCAAAAAAGAGCATCAAGTGTTGATGATTGACAAGACCACTAGTTTCAAGAAAAGGGCAAAGGGAAAGAAAGGGAACTTCAAGCAGAATGGCAAGCAAGTTGTCACTCCCATGAAGAAGCCCAAAGCTGAACCAAAGCCTGAAACTGAGTGCTTACACTGCAAAGGAAATGGTCACTAGAAGCGGAAATGCCTTGAATATTTGGTGGATAAGAAGGATGGCAAAGTGAACAAGGGTATATTTGATATACAAGTTATTGATGTGTACCTTACTAGTATTTATAGTAACCCCTGAGTATTTGATACTTGTTCGGTTGCTAAGATTAGTAACTCGAAACAGGAGTTACAGAATAAACAGAAACTAGTTGAGGGTGAAGTGACGATGTATGTTGGAAGTGGTTCCAAGATTGATATGATCATCATCGCACACTCCCTATACTTTCGAGATTAGTGTCTCCCAGTACCGCAGCGATCTGCGACCTATTGGCCTCCGGTTCTTTGATGATATGCACCAATGTGGAGCAGTCTGTATCAACTACAAGCTAGTCCCCACTCCATGCGAGTGCAAGATAAACCCCCTCTCATAGTGGTGCAACTTCATCCTCCAAGGTGCTGGTACATCTCTGGATGAATCGACATGAAGTGAATATGATGGATCCTGTATGATCGCGAAGGATCATCTTCGTCGCCTCCGGTGCCATTGTCTTCCTGCAATGAACCATGTATATTCAACTTAACCCAACTCGTCGGGGTTTGCTCCAATGCTCCGGAGGGTGTCCGCATGCAACCGACAATCCATGTGGCCTTGTCCTCGTACATCACTCTCCAAAGGCAACTGTGGTCTTCCCTTTAGCAACATCTGCATTGGGGTGTTGTTGAATGTTAAGGAGTGTGTTGATGTAACCGCATAGGTATCTGCTTGAGGCCTCAACTGGTGGTGCCGACTTTGCATGATACACCTCATTTTGTACATGCCAATTCTGCCATAAAATCGTCATCACTGGGAAATGCTCATCATCAGTACATCGATTGACTAAATGGAGAATCCACTCGGTGCCCGTGTTGGTGACAGTCTCCAACTTGGGCATGCTCCATGTCCTAATTGGTGGTTAAACTTTTTGTTTTAACATTGCATGTCATGACCATACTAAATATTGAAATGTCAATTTTTTTGAACTTTCAATCATGGAAATTGAGCGTCTGTTCGGCAGACCTCTGCGGAGCGGAGCGCACGGAGTGCCCTTTTAGCAGCTCCACAAATTATAACTGGCATGCCGCTCCGCTCTGGTGCGGAGCCGCGGAGCAGTGGAAGTCTGAACGTGCCCTAAATGTATGGAGGAAGGATCATAGCAAATAGAAGGTAAATAACTTCCTGTCATTGTGGTAATTGAACGAAGTAACACATAAATCTTGTGTCTTTTACATTTGTATTTTACCTTTTTTTTATAGATCCAGCCAATTGTCGGCTTGATTCAGATTTAGCAGGAAGCGATTAAAGAGCAACATAAGGCCAGTCTGAAGATCAGAGAAAAACAATAAAGGGAACAACAACCCTGTTGAGTGGAGAAAAACACCATAGTCTCACTCTCATGGCAAATCACCATCCATCCGTGACAAGACAACACTGCTCCCACTCTGATGATCAACTACGAAGGAGAACTAGGAAAGCTGGCATCACAGAAGATCACTGAATGGACCACATGTTGCTTGTCATCCTACACCACCAGGGCCCTATCACCACAGCTTTGACTTCAGAGCAACAAACAACCGAGGCAGTCCCATAGACAAACTGGACAAGAGCCGGCTATCTGAAACAAAGTCAGGTCTTCGACAAATGGCATAACATTGTCTAATTTTCATGATATGACAAATGACTATTTTTTGTTCGCCTATAGTGTAAGTGTACTTGATCCAATTGGGTTTATAAGTCGGCCACTGGGTTTTAGGTTTTTGACTTAACTAATAAAACATGTACAATATGCAACATAAATTATGGTTACAAACTACATTGACAATGAATATAAACATTTATATTTTATAGGATATATACATGTTTCCCTACTTGAATTGAAGACCTCAGAAAGTCAGGCTTCTCATATAAACACTAACAGAGAAAGTATGCCGCATATGGAAGCTAGTAATGACACATTAATGACACTATTTATATACTCGTACATCTGGACAGGATGTAGAGCAGAACAATTAAAAGAATGATTTAAGTGAAATTTCATATGGTTATGGTTGTAGTATTGCTGTTAAATCTTGTAGTTAATTTAATATATCAGTTGCACAAGTTAGAAACAAATATAGTAAACATTCTATTAGGTTTCTTTAGTTACTTTTTACGCATATAGTTTTTACCCGTCTCATGTATATTTTCCAATATCACTGCCATTTATGTTTCCTTAGGGTATCCTATGAAGAAAGACTTCTCCGATTTGAGTTCAAGCTTATCAGGCTGAAGCCTTTTGACATAAGTGTCGCAACCCCAAACTTTAAGAAACGACAGATTAGGTTTCTTGCCAAACCATAGTTCATACGGTGTCGTCCCAACGGATTTAGACGGTGCCCTATTTAACGTGAATGCAGCTATCTTTAGTGCATAACCCCCAAAAGATAGTGGTAAATCGGTAAGAGACATCATAGATTGCACCATATTTAATAAACTATGGTTACAACGTTCGGACACACCATTACGCTGTGGTGTTCCAGGTGGCGTGAGTTGTGAGACTATTCCATATTGTTTTAAATGAAGGCCCAACTCGTAACTCAAAAGTGAATGAGACCAAATTATATCTCATCTAGATGAGTTCAAGATACCCCCTAAAATATTCTGCCGATTAAACTGTAGCTGGACTCCTGTACGTGATCGCTGCCTCCTGCCCTTTCAATCGTGCTCTCTATGGATGGTGGCGCTGATTTTTGTCTTTCAAGTCAAGTGTGCTCGGTTCTCCTAATATATTTTTCTATATGCTAGCTCAAAAAATAAATCTCTCATGTTTTGTAGATACAATATATATTTTTTGAAAGAAGGTTGACGCGCATCCATAAGGTAGATCGGCGGCTACTCCTCCGATGCGAAAGTAATTGTGCATCATTCGCATACCTGTATCAGCTTCAAATAGATCATATATTAATTCTCTCTCTCTAAAAATATAGAAAAAAGGAGTCTGTGCGCCGAGATCCGCCATAAAAGCCATCTCTGCAGAGCTTAACAAGATAATCCACGCCAACAACCAAAGCCAACAAGCCTTTGCTCAGAAGCTCTTTCTTCATCTAAGCTTTTAGTAACATTAGCTGTCATCAATAGGGTGGAACGCATTAACCAGTAGAAACCTTGCTGAAGTTTGTCAACTATAGATGTGGAGTTGATCGAAACTGACAGCTAGATGAGACGCACCGCAAGGAAAGACTTGGGTCGAGTCAGGACTCAAGACTAATGGATATAGTCGTGGAGATGAAGAACCTAGGAAATCAGATTAGCTGTTGGTTGATATTTTTTTGAGAAATAAATCAATTTTGAGGAATCAGATTACATTTTTTTATTTCCTGAGCTGGCAATATTGGGCCACTTAAATTATAATTTGGTTTTCTTGGCGAGTTTTGTTGGTGCAGAGAGCATAGGGGAAGCCGGCCAATGTACCCAATAATTAGTTTATCATTTTTCCCATATAGTGCATACGACCAAACACTATTATTGGGTGTCCAACAAAAAATAAACGTAAGCATTCCGAATATTGAATGTGTTCATGGTATTGAAAAGCAAAGGACATCCATGTGATCTCGGAAAATTCTGATATATTCCGCAGCTCCACAAGTATTTTGTCGAATTTAAATACAGTCAAAATTTGTACTGCTTTGCTTGCTGCTCCTGATAAACAATATAAACATGGGAGCATGCCATTCTTCTACAAGGAAAGGCCGATCCACTTCACTAACTAATTGGTCAGGAAGTGGAAGAGTGCGTTTACCCGACCAAGATAAATTACTTTGGATCGAGCGACTCATTTCATGAATCTACAGCGTGTACTGGCCGGCTCGACGAGCTCCTCCTAAACGCCGCCGGCCTATGGCTGGATCCGACGTCGGCAGGTGCAATGTTGTGGTGTCCTGCAAGTTTAGTCTAGACGCTAAATCAGCTCGAGCATTGATTATAATTATTATGCATGCACATAATTCTACTGTTCTGACATCTATACTACTTTTCCACGCATGCGATTCATGAATTACATGGATCCACATGATTCTTCGCATGTGCAGATTGTCAATACATATTTATGTGTGTATATTAAATCTATGCATGACTTTATTTTGCCTTATAAGTAAGAGAAAATTATAGCTATTAAAATACCTTCAAAATAACACCTACAGTAACAATACAAAATCTGGATGTGTCATTCACCACAAATATCTCATATGAGGGATATTTATATTTTCGTAGAATGGATAATAAGTATTAAAAATTAGGAACAATCAAAGAACAAATTCTTTAAGAATGTTTTGGTACAAACAACTCAAATCCGAATAATCTATTACAAAGTTCCCAGACACGTTAATAATAAAAGTAATTCTGTAATAATTTATTGGTTAAGAAAACAACATCAAACCTGAATAATCTATGGCTCTTAAGGAATGAGAATTTCCCCAAAAAAGGGCATGAGAAAATAGTTAATTCTCCGCTCCCCATTTGTTCCCAAGAGAGGACTTTTGCTTAAATGTTCATGCACATATAGGATCTAATCTATGAAGTGTTTTAAGATCAAATTCTACCGTGCTTCTGCGGCAGAAAGGATGATGTATGGTTTTTCAGTACATGAAAGAAAGGAAGATGTATGTAACATGTTTTGAATTATAATTTTCCACCAAAATAACAATAATCCATAGCAACGTATTTATATCGCTGTTCAACATTTTCAATTCGTAAGAACTTTTTGACATATTTAATATGGAAAGTGCTAGCCCGTGCAGATGCACGGGTTGACGACTAGTTACAACTAATTACAATAGTACAATTTTATTCTTTTTTGACAAGTAGGTTATGATAACTCACCAGCGCAGAGATCTGCTGATGAACATCCCGGCATTGTGCAAGCTTGATGGAATGCTCCTTGTAATATAAAACTCCACACCCTTCTTTGAATTGTTTACGAGATTGATGTGAAGATACCTGAGTTGCTAATTTGTTACCGTTGCAAATTTCTGATGTCAAACAGGACTATCTCTATAGTTTCAGCGACAAGCAGGAGTTTTGGTATGTGAAGAAAAATGACAATGAATCCGAGAAGGGCGACACGCCACAGAGTGACAAATGGTGGCTCCCGACGGTCAAGGTCCCTCCCGAGGGTCTGTCAGACTCGACGAGGAGATGGCTTCAGCACTAGAAGGAGCTTGCCAACCAAGTCTTGAAGGCAACAATGTTCCAGAAGCTTACATGGAGACTCTGCCTAAGGTGATCCACAAGAACACAAGGACGTTATTATACAACAATTACATTTACCTTGCTTGACTACATTACTGTGATCTCACATGACAACAGTGGTGGATTCGTCCCAACCCACTGACCCCGATTCCGCCTTGAAACTTGAAAGACAGAGCAACCAGATCGAATCTGATGAGTGTTCACTCCACCAAGACGTGTCCAATGAATCCACAGGCAGGATGGATCGACGGCACCGTACCTTTCCTCTCACATGACAAATTAGATGATAGCAAGGTAAATAAATAAATATTTTGCAAGAACAGAATGAATGGATACTAACTTCAAAATGTAGTGTATCACAGAATTAATACTAACTTCAAAATGATGCGTCTAGTATCGATATACAAGGAAAAGGTGCATACATTTCTCGGCAGATTCCATGGATCGAGTACGTACTTGCTAATAATTTGGTAGGAGTAGGGCATAATGTAGGGATCAAGCAAGAGCATCCAGTTGAATCTACGTAAGGGATATGGAATCATTCAGAACGACACCAAGCTACGAGTTGAGTGACTGATTAGTTAATGGCGGCTAGTGAAGCTAAGCTAGTCGTGGTTAGTTGGGGGTCAAGTGTCATTTTATCTCATTATCTCTCAGACAAAATCAGTAAGACCAAAATTTGCCATGCACCCATCAGTCTGACAAAATCAATAAGACTAAAAATGTGAGTACTCATCATCTGCAGCCCGTGAGGAATCAGAGATTTGCCACCGAATGATGGGTAAACAAAAATGCAGCTGAAGCATCTTCAGAGTAGCACATTCCCTTGAAAATATAGAGCCAACGCTGAACATCTTTCACCCATTTCAAAAAAATGATGACAGATCCACTACGCCCCCTTGCTAGCTCAACTAAAACACCTAAAAATGCCCTCAAAATCAACACTAAACACTCATGGTTGAATAAAAAAATCAACAGCACTTCCCCCAAATAAACATTGACCTGGACATGAAACGATCTTGGTATGCCTATGTGTGTACCTGCGCGTGGTCGACCACCACAGCGAGCCGACCACCATAGATCCAGGGACCCTTGACTGACATGTCAACCATGCATCAACCGGCCAGCATCAGAGAATGCCACCGCGCTCCTATCTACTCTCCCTCCTCTCTTTCATGGCTGGCACAAGGGATGGGATGAGATTGACGGGAGGCAACCCCTCTCCTTCTCTCTTTCAAGTGGGTCACGGCGCTGCATTTTTACATGAGATTACAAAGTTAATCAGTTCAGTTACATGATAATATACTTAATCCTCAGTATGATCATGTGTTAGTACCGAACATATCAAAATATAGTAATGTTCATGTTTAAAACCAAGATATACAAGGAGAGAAGTTAAAAATCGATGCTTAGACTAAAACTATAACTTACTGAATGAAAACTTAGTTCTGTTCTGCTTATGGATTGTAGTTTTAAAACGTTGATCGCATCAATAACACATGACCCTTTATAGCCTTCTACAATTTGGTCTATAAATCTTCAAAGTAGTTTGGACAAAAAACTACCTGATGTGCAAAAAGAAGAGATACTAATACAATATTCATCGTACTTGAATGCAAAAAAGAACAGCAAAATCGGAACCGACTGAAAAATAAGAAAAGAGCACCTACTGACTCACCTGTATGCTATGGCACTTCTGCCTCACAGACTTCGTTGACCCGCTTAGTTTACGGCAACAACCCTACCTCTTCTGCTGCATCCGTGCTTGGCCACCATGACGTCTCCTCCTCCGAGTGCATCCCCTCCCCCAAACTCCACCGGGAGATCCTCCCATGCTTACTATGCAAAAATAGTTGATGAAATATATGAGGCCCATGTGAAATTGGAGTTTAATATCTTGGCACTCTGCAGTTAACTCTTAACTACAACACTTCATTGATGTAAAAAACCTGCAGCACTTCAGACGTTGAAAGCTTTAGAATTGCTGCAAACAATATAGAAGATGTTTGCACTATAGTCTAGCAATACATCTACTAACAATTGGAAACATATTCTGAATGTTCTAGTCTTCATAGTATTGATAGCATACTTAGAATGCTCTTCTACATAACAAGGACTCGTACACAACCAGTCATATTGATGACTCCACATTTTCAAGACAAATTAAAATAAGAAAAATTGCAGTTTTGTATTCAAATGTGAGAGGTATATCTGACTACCCCGAGAGAATGTACTACTTCGTACCAGCTGAGAGTTATCACTATTATCAATCTGAAACCTTATCCAAAGAAAAATATGGGTTGCATATATGCACGCAGATGCTCCACCAAGAATAGAAAAAAAGACAGGCAGGCAAGTAGATTATTCAGAATAGAAGCACATAGAAGACAAATCGAAACATCAGCAAACCACACCAACCAAATGAAAAGAGAGAGGCGAAAAACTGATGTTGAGCACCTTCATAGTGGGCATCCTCACGGCCCCTTGAACCCGCAACGGCTTCTCCTTGCATCTCCGTCACTAGATCGTACTCCCTGTCCGACCGGAAATACTTGTCATCATAATGGATAAAAGGGGATGTATCTTGACATATTTTAGTTCTAGATACATCTCTTTTTATCCATTTTTATGACAAGTATTTTTGGACGAAGGGAGTAGAAAATTGCACGCACACCCGAATTAGACGCGGAGATGAACCAAACCAAAAGAAGTGGAGGAGGGATTCATACCTGGGCGAGGTCATGGAGCATAGGGTGATCTATGGCGCCAACGCCAGATCGTTCATCATGGCGGCGGGCTAGGGAGGCGACGATGACGTCTTGAGGAGGAGGATGAGGGCGAGGGCGTGAGGAAGAGATCATCGCCGAGAGACACCGCGTTGGCTTGAGGTGAAGAGCCAGATCGAGGATTGGGGTGCGGCGGCGGCTGCGGCTGCGTTGGAGACCGGGAGACGACCTAGGGATAGCTAGGTATTGAAGGAAGGAGCAGGTATGTGGATTTTTCTATGTCTGCAGCTGCGGGGGTGGGGTTTTTTTCATGCGTAGATGAGAGGGGACGAAAAAAACCAGCAAAAAAATATTGAAAGTGGTGGGACGAAAATAAACCATGGAGGCTATTCACCAACTCAGACATTAGGAGTAGAGATATAGTCGATCGACCGATTGCTATCCCTCCCAAACAAAATCGCTCGATGCAAGAGAAGGTGAAGGGGATGGGTTGGCCGCTGCGAGAGAGAAGGGAGGGGATCGGTCTATCGATCTGCCGCCACGAGGGATGCAACCGTCCATGGGTTCGATTGAAACTGCTCTACGCAGATTTCAAGGATGCAATCTGTTTTTTAGGGGAAGGATGCAATCAGTTTCTCAGGTATTTATCTTTATGTACGGTTCCTTCTTCCAGCACACAATTACATTGTCCTCATATCTCTCAATCCAAAATAGGTGTTGTTCATATTGGCCTTTGTAAATTGATTTGCGCAGATCTTGGAGATTGGTACTCGTTTTTTACTTAGAAAATTCTTTAGCTCATAATATCCAGCGGCTTCTGGATGGATAATTACTTCAATTGTCCTGTCAGATCTTATCCTTCCATGTTTTTACGCCACACATGATTGTGTAGATTATATGTTTTCATGTCATGGTGCTACCTTCTGTTGTATGACATTTCTGCATAACTTTGCACACAATTTATTTGCAGAAGACTAGAAGAGAATTCGTACTGTTTTTATTTATATGATAAATTGATAATGGGTTGTTCATAATTAGACCAAGGTAGCACTATTGATGCATCAGTTCACAAGAAATCTCTTTCAAATGGAATCCTTTGCAAGGGTTTGTTCGGATCTATCTCTGTTCTCAAGTAGCTGGCAATATATATTACTTGTGAAAAAATGAGTTGCTACCATTGCTAAACTACTCTACTACCATGTCAAGAAATTGCCTTACTCATGGTTTGAATTTATGGATGATCATACAAAAATTTTATGCTGGATTGAATTTTGCTTCTAGAAATCTTTTAGATTCGACCGTGGGAGGCACTTTTATGGAAATCACCTTAGGATAAGCTACTAAACTCCTTGATAACACTATGGCTAATTATTCTCAATGGCACACCAAAAGATCCACTAGTAAGAAAGTGCATGCTATAGAAGAAATTAATGTTTTGAGTGGAAAGATGGATGAACTTATGAAATTGTTTTCTACTAAGAGTGCTCCTCTTGATCCCAATGATATGCCTTTGTCTACTTTGATTGAGAATAATAATGAATCTATGGATGTGAATTTTGTTGGTAGGAATAATTTTGGTAACAATGCTTATAGAGGAAATAATTCTGCAGCCTACGGGTTGAGAATGACATCGCACGGTTGTAGTGCTATCTCTTAACCTTACTAGCATACACCCATTTTTATTAGCTGCTTTTGGAAGTTTCACACATTTCTGAAGGAAATATGCCCTAGAGGCAATAATAAAGTTATTATTTATTTCCTTATTTCATGATAAATGTTTATTATTCATGCTAGAATTGTATTAACCGGAAACATGATACATGTGTGAATACATAGACAAACATATATTCACTAGTATGCCTCTACTTGACTAGCTCATTAATCAAAGATGGTTATGTTTCCTAACCATAGACATGTGTTGTCATTTGATTAATGCGATCACATCATTAGAAGAATGATGTGATTGACATGACCCATTCCGTTAGCCTAGCACTTGATCATTTAGTATACTGCTATTGCTTTCTTCATGACTTATACATGTTCCTGTAACTATGAGAAATATGCAACTCCCGTTTACCGGAGGAACACTTTGGGTACTACCAAACGTCACAACATAACTGGGTGATTATAAAGGAGTACTACAGGTGTCTCCGAAGGTACATGTTGAGTTGGTGTATTTCGAGATTAGGTTTTGTCACTCCGATTGTCGGAGAGGTATCTCTGGGCCCTCTCGGTAATGCACATCATTATAAGCCTTGCAAGCAATGTGACCAAATGAGTTGGTCACGGGATGATGCATTACGGAACGAGTAAAGAGACTTGCCGGTAACGAGATTGAACTAGGTATTGGATACCGACGATCAAATCTCGGGCAAGTAACATACCGATGACAAAGGGAACAACGTATATTGTTATGCGGTTTGACCGATAAAGATCTTCGTAGAATATGAAGGAACCAATATGGGCATCCAGGTCCCGCTATTGGTTATTGACCGAGAATGGTTCTAGGTCATGTCTACATAGTTCTCGAACCCGTAGGGTCCGCACGCTTAACGTTACGATGACAATTTTATTATGAGTTTATAAGTTTTGATGTACTGAAGTTTGTTCGGAGTCCCGAATGTGATCACGGACATGACGAGGAGTCTCGAAATGGTCGAGACATAAAGATTGATATATTGGAAGCCTATGTTTGGACATCGGAAAGGTTCCGGGTGAAATCGGGATTTTACCGGAACACCGGGGGGTTACCGGAACACCGGGGGGTTACCGGAACCCTCCCGGGGGTTAATGGGCCTTAGTGGGCCATGAGGGAGAAGAGGAGGGCCGGCCAGGGCAGGCCGCACGCCCCCTCCCCCCCCCCTAGTCCGAATAGGACAAGGAAGGGGGGGGCGCCCCCCTTTCCTTTTTCCCCTCCCCCCTTTCCTTCTCCACCGAGGCAAGAGGGGGGAGTCCTACTCCCGGTGGGAGTAGGACTCCTCCAGGCGCACCCCAAAGGGGCTGGCCGCACCTCCCCCTCCCTCCTTTATATACGGGGGCAGGGGGCACCCCATAACACACAAGTTGATCTACGGATCGTTCCTTAGCAGTGTGCGGTGCCCCCCTCCACCATATTCCACCTTGGTCATATCGTCGCAGAGTTTAGGCGAAGCCCTGCGCCGGTGGAGCATCATCATCATCATCACGCCGTCGTGCTGACAGAACTCATCCCCGAAGCTTTGCTGGATCGGAGCCCGGGGATCGTCATCGAGTTGAACGTGTGCTGAACTCGGAGGTGCCGTACGTTCGGTGATTGGATCGGTCGGATCGTGAAGACGTACGACTACATCAACCGCGTTGTCATAACGCTTCCACTTACGGTCTACGAGGGTACGTGGACGGACACTCTCCCCTCTCGTTGCTATGCCATCACCATGATCTTGCGTGTACGTAGGAAATTTTTTGAAATTACTACGTTCCCCAACAGTGGCATCCGAGCCTAGGTTTTATGCATTGATGTTATATGCACGAGTAGAACACAAGTGGGTTGTGGGCGATACAAGTCATACTGCTTACCAGCATGTCATACTTTGGTTCGGCGGTATTGTGAGATGAAGCGGCCGGGACCGACATTACGCGTACGCTTACGCGAGACTGGTTTCACCGTTACGAGCACTTGTTCTTAAAGGTGGCTGGCGGGTGTCTGTCTCTCTCACTTTAGCTGAATCGAGTGTGGCTACGCCCGGTCCTTGCGAAGGTTAAAACAGCACTAACTTGATGAACTATCGTTGTGGTTTTGATGCGTAGGTAAGAACGGTTTTTGCTAAGCCCGTAGCAGCCACGTAAAATTTGCAACAACAAAGTAGAGGACATCTAACTTGTTTTTGCAGGGCATGTTGTGATGTGATATGGTCAAGATGTGATGCTATATTTTATTGTATGAGATGATCATGTTTTGTAACCGAAGTTATCGGCAACTGGCAGAAGCCCTATGGTTGTCTCTTTGTTGCATAAGATGCAAGTGCCAAATAATTGCTTTACTTTATTGCTATGCGATAGCAATAGTTGCAAGAGCAATAGTTGGCGAGACGACCATGTAACGACACATTGATATAGATCAAGATGATGAAGATCATGGTGTCATGCCGGTAACGATAGAGATCATGACAGTACTTTGGAGATGGAGATCAAAGGCGCAAGATGATCATGGCCATATCATGTCACATATTTTGATTGCATATGATGTTTATCTGTTATACATCTTATTCTGTTTTGTTTGATGGTAGCATTTTAAGATGATCTCTCACTAATTATCAAGAAGTATTCTCCCTGAGTATGCACCGTTGCGAAAGTTCTTCGTGCTGAGACACCACGTGATGATCGGGTGTGATAGGCTCTACGTTCAAATACAACGGGTGCAAAACAGTTGCACACGCGGAATACTCGGGTTAAACTTGACGAGCCTAGCATATACAGATATGGCCTCGGAACACGGAGACCGAAAGGTCGAGCGTGAATCATATAGTAGATATGATCAACATAGTGATGTTCACCATTGAAAACTACTCCATCTCACGTGACGATCGGACATGGTTTAGTTGATTTGGATCACGTGATCACTTAGATGACTAGAGAGATGTCTGTCTAAGTGGGAGTTCTTAAGTAATATGATTAATTGAACTTAAATTTATCATGAACTTAGTCCTGGTAGTATTTTGCAAATTATGTTGTAGATCAATAGCTTGCGTTGTTGCTTTCATATGTTTATTTTGATATGTTCCTACAGAAAATTGTGTTGAAAGATGTTAGTAGCAATGATGCGGATTGGATCCGTGATCTGAGGTTTATCCTCGTTGCTGCACAGAAGAATTATGTGCTTAATGCACCGCTAGGTGACAGACCTATTGCAGGAGCAGACGCAGACGTTATGAACGTTTGGCTAGTTCAATATGATGACTACTTGATAGTTTAGTGCACCATGCTTAACGGCTTAGAATCGGGACTTCAAAGACGTTTTGAACGTCATGGACCATATGAGATGTTCCAGGAATTGAAGTTAGTATTTCAAGCAAATACCCTAGTTGAGAGATATGAAGTCTCCAACAAGTTTTATAGCTAAAAGATGGAGGAGAATCGCTCAACTAGTAAGCATGTGCTCAGATTGTCTGGGTACTACAATCACTTGAATCAAGTGGGAGTTAATCTTCCAGATAAGATAGTGATTGACAGAATTCTCTAGTCACGACCACCAAGTTAGTAGAACTTCGTGATGAACTATAATGCAAGGGATGACGAAAACGATTCCCGAGCTCTTCGTGATGCTGAAATCGACGAAGGTAGAAATCAAAAAAGAGCATCAAGTGTTGATGATTGACAAGACCACTAGTTTCAAGAAAAGGGCAAAGGGAAAGAAAGGGAACTTCAAGCAGAATGGCAAGCAAGTTGTCACTCCCATGAAGAAGCCCAAAGCTGAACCAAAGCCTGAAACTGAGTGCTTACACTGCAAAGGAAATGGTCACTAGAAGCGGAAATGCCTTGAATATTTGGTGGATAAGAAGGATGGCAAAGTGAACAAGGGTATATTTGATATACATGTTATTGATGTGTACCTTACTAGTATTTATAGTAACCCCTGAGTATTTGATACTTGTTCGGTTGCTAAGATTAGTAACTCGAAACAGGAGTTACAGAATAAACAGAAACTAGTTGAGGGTGAAGTGACGATGTATGTTGGAAGTGGTTCCAAGATTGATATGATCATCATCGCACACTCCCTATACTTTCGAGATTAGTGTCTCCCAGTACCGCAGCGATCTGCGACCTATTGGCCTCCGGTTCTTTGATGATATGCACCAATGTGGAGCAGTCTGTATCAACTACAAGCTAGTCCCCACTCCATGCGAGTGCAAGATAAACCCCCTCTCATAGTGGTGCAACTTCATCCTCCAAGGTGCTGGTACATCTCTGGATGAATCGACATGAAGTGAATATGATGGATCCTGTATGATCGCGAAGGATCATCTTCGTCGCCTCCAGTGCCATTGTCTTCCTGCCATGAACCATGTATATTCAACTTAACCCAACTCGTCGGGGTTTGCTCCAATGCTCCGGAGGGTGTCCGCATGCAACCGACAATCCATGTGGCCTTGTCCTCGTACATCACTCTCCAAAGGCAACTGTGGTTTTCCCTTTAGCAACATCTGCATTGGGGTGTTGTTGAATGTTAAGGAGTGTGTTGATGTAACCGCATAGGTATCTGCTTGAGGCCTCAACTGGTGGTGCCGACTTTGCATGATACACCTCATTTTGTACATGCCAATTCTGCCATAAAATCGTCATCACTGGGAGACGCTCATCATCAGTACATCGATTGACTAAATGGAGAATCCACTCAGTGCCCGTGTTGGTGACAGCCTCCAACTTGGGCATGCTCCATGTCCTAATTGGTGGTTAAACTTTTTGTTTTAACATTGCATGCCATGACCATACTAAATATTGAAATGTCAATTTTTTTGAACTTTTAATCATGGAAATTGAGCGTCTGTTCGGCAGACCTCTGCGGAGCGGAGCGCACGGAGTGCCCTTTTAGCAGCTCCGCAAATTATAACTGGCATGCCGCTCCGCTCTGGTGCGGAGCCGCGGAGCAGTGGGAGTCCGAACGTGCCCTAAATGTATGGAGGAAGGATCATAGCAAATAGAAGGTAAATAACTTCCTGTCATTGTGGTAATTGAACGAAGTAACACATAAATCTTGTGTCTTTTACATTTGTATTTTACCTTTTTTTATAGATCCAGCCAATTGTCGGCTTGATTCAGATTTAGCAGGAAGCGATTAAAGAGCAACACAAGGCCAGTCTGAAGATCAGAGAAAAACAATAAAGGGAACAACAACCCTGTTGAGTGGAGAAAAACACCATAGTCTCACTCTCATGGCAAATCACCATCCATCCGTGACAAGACAACACTGCTCCCACTCTGATGATCAACTACGAAGGAGAACTAGGAAAGCTGGCATCACAGAAGATCACTGAATGGACCACATGTTGCTTGTCATCCTACACCACCAGGGCCCTATCACCACAGCTTTGACTTCAGAGCAACAAACAACCGAGGCAGTCCCATAGACAAACTGGAGAAGAGCCGGCTATCTGAAACAAAGTCAGGTCTTCGACAAATGGCATAACATTGTCTAATTTTCATGATATGACAAATGACTATTTTTTGTTCGCCTATAGTGTAAGTGTACTTGATCCAATTGGGTTTATAAGTCGGCCACTGGGTTTTAGGTTTTTGACTTAACTAATAAAACATGTACAATATGCAACATAAATTATGGTTACAAACTACATTGACAATGAATATAAACATTTATATTTTATAGGATATATACATGTTTCCCTACTTGAATTGAAGACCTCAGAAAGTCAGGCTTCTCATATAAACACTAACAGAGAAAGTATGCCGCATATGGAAGCTAGTAATGACACATTAATGACACTATTTATATACTCGTACATCTGGACAGGATGTAGAGCAGAACAATTAAAAGATTGATTTAAGTGAAATTTCATATGGTTATGGTTGTAGTATTGCTGTTAAATCTTGTAGTTAATTTAATATCTCAGTTGCACAAGTTAGAAACAAATATAGTAAACATTCTATTAGGTTTCTTTAGTTACTTTTTACGCATATAGTTTTTACCCGTCTCATGTATATTTTCCAATATCACTGCCATTTATGTATTCGATTTGTGTGTTAGATTACTATACGGAGTGATTTGAACATCCTTATTTCAATAGCTTTGACAATATAAATCGTCATGTCACACAAGAATCCATACTTATATTATTACTATTTCACTGACCATGACAAACTTCCACCTTTTTATAGACACTGAATTGGTTACTCTAAATCCATATATTTACATTATCTTATATTTACTAATTGGAGGCACCATACGAGGCTCCACATTAATCTAGGAAAACAACAATAATTACCGTAAGATCATTAAACATATGGCTAGGATAAGAAAACATCTATACTAACAGTCCTATGAGATTACGGTAGCAATAAACGTGTCCTTGCACAATTTCTAAAATATACACGTTACATCTGACCATGAACAAAGGCAATAAAGAATCCCCACTCTAACACGTCTCCATAGAGTATAGACTTCAGCAAAAAAGAATGGAGAATAGACCGTGTCTTATTATAAAAAGGTGAATCAGGTAAAAAAAAGAGCCCTCGCGCTTCACGCTATGAAAAAAGAGAGCCATAGTCCCTAAAAAAAGAGAGAGCCATAGTCACGGTAGAACAAAGTTCGAATAAATAACATGCCTTCTCCCTTTGGAATAAACAAGAAAAAAAGGGTACGTACAAACATGTTCCTTCTCCTCATGCGAAAAATGGGTGCAGGCCCTAGTTTTCAACTGTAAGAGACCACTCTGCTTGAAGAAAGTAAAAAAAAACATACAGAAGAAGTCCATATGCCTCACGTTAAAAAGAAAACCTATGCCTGATTTTTTTTTAATCTACATGTACAAAAAAAAAGTCCAAGTCAATTAAAATAAAATAAATTAGACGCACGTACATAAGTCTCTCCGTAGTGACTCCTACATATCATCATAGCCTAGGCTATTAATTTAATATATGAAAGCACCTAATTGTGACACAACAAGGAAAATATGGATAAATTGTCATGCATCAAAAAATATGGATAATTACAGAGTGACTAGAAATTACCACGTTCATTAGAAATTACTAGCCATCTATCTGGTGGGACAAAATTATTACGGTGGGGATCAATCAATAAAATCATTGGGAAAAAACGCTTGAAAGGCACACAATCCTTTCTTGGTTTCCCAAATCAAAGTAAGAAAAAAAGTTGTTGCTTAATCTATCTACCCTCAAATAGAGGTAAAAAATCCTAGTTCAATCTATCTACATCTTATGTCCCTTTCACAGTTGAAAAAATAAAAGGAAAATATATCATCTCAATGTATGTCTACTGGAAGAAAGAAAGAAGCCCTGTCCATATAATGGAGTCCTCAAGGCACACGTTAAATAAGCCAACGCCCCCACACTAAAAATGATTCCACATGACTATCTCACGGAAACAAATTCCACATACATGTCTTCTTGAAAAAGGAAAGAAGAACTGTACAAATAAAGAGTCCTAAAGGGTCATGTTCATCTTACATGTTAATAGAATTTATTAATAATTATGCATCCCTATAATAGCTAGGCCGTGCAGGTGCACGGGTTGATGACTAGTTTTATTATAGTTCATATGAAATCCAAGAAATGTGTATCACTATGCCGCCTCCCGATTATAAGTCATGCATGGTTTTTTAGGTCTATAGTTTGACTAACAAAACATGTGAAATATGCCCTAACATATATGTTCAGAAACTTAATTCGACAAGGAATCTTAAGTTATATATTTTGTGGAAAATAATATTTGTTTGTTCCATCGAATTAAAAACATATATAAGATCCCGTATCTGTAGGGGAAATGCATTGGAGCACCCGGGTGCCACACACCCCTATATGAAAATAGCATTAGAAAATACCATGAAATTTTGAAAAAGTCAGAAATTTTGGGATATGAAACCTGGGTGCCCATTATACACCCGTTTTCATTCTCGTATGGAATGAGTGCCCGTGGTATCCGCGCCACAGAAATTACAGTTCAACAAATGTTACATCCAGTTCTTTTTTCTACACATACGAACTTTTTGTCTTTTTTGCTGACATTACCACGGGCACCCATTCCCCACGAAACTGAACACGTGTGTACAACGGGCACCCAGGTTTCATATCCGAGAAATTTAGAAGGGGTCTGTGTGGCACCAGAGAGCCATAAATACTCTTCCGTGTATGTAGGGCGTATATAAGATTTCATCCAATATATAATGTAAAAAAATACTTAAGTGGCTTGTATATATATTTCATCTACTGTAGGAGTTTGTTGACATTCTTTTTTTTTTGTCTTCTTGATTTTTAGCGTATTAATTGTTATGGGTAACCTAGGAGTAGTTTTCTTTATGATCAGTAGTTACTATAGGGAGTCCATTGATTCAGAAAAAGATGGACCCATCTATGATTATGAGTGATTAAACTACATGTGATGCATATATATCAATCACGCAGGTAATTAAGGTGCAAAGAGAGAGTCGTGAGTACGATGCATAGAAGCTTTCCATTTATATATTAATATTTTATTTTGCATTGATGCACATAAGAGAGTTTTCCTGCTAAAATGAGAAGCTTATAAAGATTTTAATGGGTAGATGCAGGGAGCTGATCATGAAGATAGTGCAAGTTGAATCAACCACAATGCGCTCACAGCCTTCCTGGCCCTTAACGTTTTCTCCTCAGAAATGCTCTTCCTGAGAAGCATCCCTTTGAGAACTACAAACCGTGTTCACGCACACGAAGTCCATGCATGCGCCATCGCACTCCCATGGATTTTAATTCCTACCAATGGCTAATGGAACACAACATGTGAAATCGTAGCCCATAATTTCCTCCCATGAATTTTTGTTTTTGCTTTCTGGGCATAGAACGAAGATATTCATTACCAATATTGGTCCTCCTACGTTTACGTTACCAGTTACATCACATCACATTTGCTTCGGGCAGTCATCGTGGAAGATAGGGTCCTCTCTGGTGAACACATATAGTGATGAGAAAGATCTACGACAAGCTACTCCGCTAATGACATGCTAGAAGTCAACGGCATAGCAAAGAAATCAAGAATAGTTGTATATGTTGACTCTGACGCATGATGTCTCGCACATCGCAAAAAATATCAGAAGTGTGGTTTTTGGCCGGTTGAAGGTTACTCACTATACCCTGAAGTATTGAAACATGCATGTTGAGAGAGCCATCGATAAGATGGCAATGCTATACGAAATTCATACACTAAAATTAACTCGAGATAGGTGATCGTCTTAAATAACGTCCTTTAGGCTGATTAGCCTGACTCACAGCTTCGCAAAAATTCTGGTCATAGCTTTGGCAAATAAGTTGGTTCCCAAATTGGAGGAACTGATCTCGCACAATTAGAGCTCCTTCACTGGAGGATAACACATTCAAGACAATTTTTTGCTGGTCCAAAGCAAAAACAATTCACTACAGGAGGGTATCAACCCTCTTGCTAAAACTCGATGTGGCGGATGCTTTTGACTATGTTGCCTTGCAGTTCCTTTTGGAAATTCTAGCCCATAGTGGTTTTCACCCGAAATGGTAGTTTTGGATAACTTCCATCATGGGGTCCTTCTAAACACAAGTGCTAATCAATGGCAGCCCAAAACAGTATATGGCACACTTGCGGCCTCAGACAAGGTGACCCAATTTCACCATTGTCATAGACATCCTCGGCGCATTAATGACATCTATGGAGAATATGTGACTGATAGAATCTTTCGCGGAGACGGGAATGAAGCACAAAATCTCACTCTTTATTGATAACATGATCATGTTCATCTGACCCAAACCCCTCGAATTCAAAGTGGTGGCAGGCACATTGGAATTATTTGGCACTACGTCCGGTTTGCAAGCCAACCAGGGGAAGAGCTCAATTAGTCCCATATGATGTGGCCCCAAAATTGATTAGGATTTCCTTGCTGATCTTCCTTGCATTCTCGGATCGTTCACTATGTCGGGGAAACTTGAAAAAGGAAGAGCTCTATAAAATGGTGGACTGCATAGCGAACCACGTGCCGACCTCGATAGGAAGGCTGATATTCGAAGGAGAGCATTTGGCTTATAGCCACCTCGGTTTATTAGATGCTATAATTTGATCTTCCACCATGTGTGATCAAGAAAGCTAAGAAGATATGCAGGGATTTTGTGTGGAAAGGAGCATATAAAGTGAAGGCTAGGCACGACAAGGTGGCCTAGGATTTGGTCTATTGGCCTACTGAATAGGGATGGCTAGAAATCCACAATCTCCATTTGCCAAATGTCGTACCGAGGGTTCAATGGCTATGGCTAGTAAGAATTGATAACTCCCGCCCATGGCAGGGGTTTATCATCTCAGTTTCTCCTCCGCTGGACAATGTTTTCCATGCTTCCATCACCTTTTTTCGAAGAGGAGGATTACCCCCGGTCGATGCTTCCACCGCTTTTGTGCTGGGCGATGGTCAACCGGCCATATCTGGTCTGACAGATGGATTGAGGGGTCCTCTCCTCATGAATTAGGGATGGACTTGTACGCTACAAACCATTCTGGTAGGCGGCATGTTACGGTTAGGTAAGAGCTCCATCAGGATTGCTGGATCAGAGACACAAAAGGGGCATATTCGGCCAATAAAATATATCAATTATGCCCTTCTGGGTATCATTTGAGCACCAGAGGAGCAAAATGATGGACTTCGTAGAGGATTTCTGTTAGATCTGTACGGAATCAGGCGGCTAGGTCGGCGTACTTGGCTTTCTTCACGGGCTCGACACGCATGCCGGGCGCTGAGAAACCGTGGCTTCGATGGCTTACTTCCATGCAAAGTTCTTTGGATGGCTTGCTCTCCTCAATACATGCTAGTCGGTTGATCGTGTATAGGCCAGAGTGTTTCCGCACCAACCAGCGTGCACCCTTTGCTTGCAAGAGCCGTAATCCATGAACCTCATGCTAATGCAATATCCTTTTGCTAGGACTGTGTGGTCCCTGGTGGCCTAGGCCCATCACCTTAACATTCCTTGCCCACTAATATATTCAATCGTTGTGGACTGGTGGGAGCAAGCACATGGATTAACGCCATGGTTTCGCAAGAAGGGAATCAACGCACTAATCAACCTTGTGTTCCTCTCCATCTGGAAGGAGTGAAACTGCCATACCTTTGAGAATACATTGGCGGAAGAATCTAATGTGGCTGAGAGAATTTTGATGGCCTCGAACATGTGGAGAAGAGGTGCGAAGGCGGTGGGAGAGCATGAAATCTAAGGTATGTAATTGGGATTGCCAAATCTCAGTCGACCGAGACTTGACGAGGTCTCAATCGATGCTATATTCATGAGACCTTATGTGGAGATCTGCGTAAAATTTCCTTTTAATTTTTTTCTTTCTTCATTCTTATATGTTTTGTCACGTCCCTGAGACTTCGTTCTCAGTCGACGGAGATCTAGGCACCCCCTTATGTAATAGTGGAGGTTGAAGTGGGTTTGTCGATCTGACTTTGAGGTCTCTGTAATATAAATTTTGTACTAAAATCTAATACTTCTGTTCCTATCACATGGAAGAAAGAAGTGTAATACAGTACATCATAAATTCCTTATTTTTCAGAAAATAAATATAGATAGATCGATCGAGCTACAACACGGTGGTGTAGAGCAATGCTAGGGCTGCATCAATTGCGACTAATCTCAGGCGTCCCAACAGTTGATTGTGGTTGTAGCAAGGCTTCCATTGAAACTGAAGAAGTAGTCTACGGGGTCACACAACACCCCGATGGAGTATGGCCACGTGTAAACCCGCCCGACCTTGAACCGCACCCCGGTGACCACCAGCACCCTGATAAGGGTAGGGGCGCTGGCCGTGCCGTCAATGTTCCGGCGGCCGCTTGTGGCCGGGTTGGGGAAGTTCGCTGTCCAGTCGTCGATCGACATTAAAGCCGACACTTCCATGGTTGTCGTGCTCAGGGGCGGTTGCGAGCTCCACAGCTCGCTGAAGCCGGCTTGTATCAACAAGTTGCTTGAATCCGGTGATGGGCTCGTGTATTGCAAGAGGACGATGCTGCTGAGGTAGTCAACTCCGGCGCGGGGGCTGGTGTTGTTGGCGACGAGGGTGAGGTTCAACTCCACGGATTGCACCAACCCGCTGTTTGCTTTGATTGTTGCATTGGAGGCATGGGTGATGGAGAAACGGATGTTCCCCGGTCTGAGCACGAAGGAGACGACGCTGGCGATGCCCGCGATGAAGACGATCAGGGCAAGGGCAGCGAGGATGCGCCGCTTTGTGCTCCACCATCTGCCGGTAGAAGGAGAAGGGGCTTTCGCCATGCTGTTAGCTAAGCCTAGCTGCATGCTGAATACAGTTAAGTATCTAATCAACCGTAGATGGGTAGCCATGATGGAGCCGGGCATGAATATATGGGCAGAGCACATGCCCGACAAAGTGAATGCCTGGGCTATAGTGACGTTTGACCATAGATTTAGTAATCGACTTAGAAATTTAACCTTTAATAATATTATGATTGATATTTTTTAAGATCTACTGTATAGACTTGTCTCAGAAGTTATTTCAAGATTATTTATTTTACATGGGTTTTACACATACTTAAATAAATAGTGATCACAGTTACATAAATATGATATCTTTGGCTGTTTGTGAGATGAGTCATCCACGTTTGGCATTTTATAAGGACCAAGACTAAGAAGGAACAAAGGGAAGTATCTCAAACACTTTGAGTTTTGTACAATTCTTTCATTTGTCCATCTTGAGAGAAATTGTTGCTTCCTTGATGCAAAGTTGTTGTTCACCAAGTTGCCATATCGGTGTCTAATTGAAGTTTTTTTTAAAACGGTCACGGGAAGGAAAGGGGTGTTCTTCTTCACCTGAACATATTACTTACTAAAACATATCAACTACCATGTTTCAAGAGAGCATCAGGACCGAATAATAGGCTTAGCTAACAGATTTCTTGCTCTCACTGAAATCGTCCCTCTGGTCATTCACAAAATTTTCTATCAGTAGTATCTAATACCATTTCTCCTACTTTCCTCCACATCTGAGAAAAGTGGGCATGCTAAACACAAAAACAGTCATGGATAGTGGTAAGAATTGCATCCTTCCAAATGGGTCGATAATAAGACTACCCTTTAAATCCTCTAGAGGCCTGGGATGTTATCCCTCTTCAAAATAAACACAGTCTAAACTCCAGGTTATGCAATTGGTAGTCATACTGACCCATGGGACCCACAAGTCAAAGACCTCGCCCTCTCTTGGATCCGGGAGTCGCCGGACACAAAACAGAACCACGTGGAGATGGAAGAAAAAGCAAGTGCGCAGGACCAGAGATCCAAATACTTTTGGTTTTGTTAGAGATAGCTTCCATCCGAGTGCTACTGTAGATTCTCTCCTAACGCATGCATGTGTGCTCAATCTAAATGACAAGTTGCTACCAAAAGTAAGTGTGCTCCCTTCCTAATCTAAAGTTATCGTATATATCTGTGTAGCGTCGCTAAGCAAAACTGATCGGTATACACAAACTTCCGTGTAGCTACTAATCAAGTTATAGCGCACTAGCTATAGCTATATATAGAAACAACAAACACAGGCCGAAATTACATTGACGTTGCCATGGAGGAAGACAGACACCAGAAGCGCCGCAACCACACCAAAGCCCGGTGGTGTGTCGACACGGCGCGCTACACGGCGACCGCCCTGCTGGTCCTGCTCGTCTTGGTTGTCATCCTTGGGGCCATCGCGGCGTCCCTGCGCAGCCAGCAGCTCGACATCTACATCGCCAGGGGCTACGTCTCCGTGGCAGGCCTGCCGCCGGCGTCAAATTCTTCGCTGCCACCACCGGGCAACGTGAGCCTCTCCCTCGTGTTGGTGCTCTCCAACCCCAGCGGCCGAGCCGATGTCTCCTACAACAAAAGCCGCCTTGTTGTCGCCGACAACAACGACAAGGTGATATATTCTTCGCCTCATGACATAGTGGTACAGGTGGGCCGCAAGGAGGTTCTTGAACTGTCCATGACGGTTGCCCTCGACGAGCATTCTCCGATGTCGTTGATGGCCACACTCGTCCAGATGATGAACGGCACGAAGACCGCGAAGGTGAGCTAAAGTGGTATGCTCGAGACCCAGTTCACTGGGCTCAACTTCATACCCCCACGTCCCCACCTTGCCAACTATAATTGCTCTCAGGTCACCATCGGCAGATTACCGCAGCGTGAGGTGCGGGTTGCGGGTGCCGTCGACGTGTATTGCCAAGATCTTAGCGCCACCAAATGGCAGTGATTAGTACTATTTCATAAGTACCCCTGTACTGACTACCGAGTGTAGCACTAGTATGTGTCATGCGTGGAACGCTACCTTACTCTGGAAGATTTAGCAAAACTAGCACATTTTTATTCGCTTTGTAAATATACTAGTTTAAGTTTTGTATGGTATTTTACTATTATTATGCAGCAACTTTGCTTGTTTCCTTCATGGGGAAGATATTTGTAGTATCATCTAGTAGTAGATCCACTGTTTTAAATAGCCCGCTATAGCTCCGCTATAGCACGCTATAGCGTTTACAAAAGGTCTTGCGCTAAGAGACTTTGGTCCAAACAAATGAACAAACATTTTAAATAGCTCGCTATAGCTTCGCTATAGCACGCTATAGCATTTGGAAGAGGTCCGCTGCTAAGATGCTTAGCGCGCTATTTAAAACTATGAGTAGATCTGAGTAAAGTGCAATTTATCGTCCCTCAACTTATCACGAAGTGTCAGTTTATGTTTATGTTTTGTACCTTTCTTTTTGAGTTGTCTCTCAACTATTAATACCGGATCGATTTAGTCACTGACAGTCATTATCCTTGGTCAAACCCAGATTTGGCTTGACGAGGTTTGATTTTCATGGCATCATCATTCTAAGGGAGCTTATGCCAACCCCCTCTCTCTCTCTCTCTCTCTCTCTCTCTCTCTCTCTCTCTCTTCGCGCGCGCGCTCACTTCTGGATGATCTATTTTCCCCTCTCTCGGTCAAGTCACTCAGGTTGTAACTAGGTTTTTATTATTCATCTTAAGGAACCATATGCAATGTCTTTATGTGATTCGATCATGATGTGTCAGTAACCATATCGGGCCAAAGGTAGAAGTGTAGCCTCAGAGTTTACGTACGTGTCTTGAGGGATCAATGGTATGTTCATTTTACATTTTGTATTGTGATTTGGTCCGAGGCCATTCACAAATTTTATGAAACATTCTCGAATTTTTACCATAACATATAGGTCTTATATCCAGTGGCGGAGCTACCCAAAAGTTTTTGGGCAGGCCAAGGTGGGCCATGCTGAAGAAAATCCATTTTTTCTCTCTAAAAATGCCCAAATTTACCTATATTCTTCAATGTTTTGGCCATGAGCTGGGCGGGCCATGGCCCATCTGGCCTTTTTGTACATCCGCTAGTGGTTATATCATGACACCATGTGAGATTTTATGTTTTCAAATTCCATTTTCATTTTTGGAAATAAAACCCAAATAAGCTTCATGTTAGTAAAGTTAAAGAAATATAAAATATAAAAAGGAAAGAAAAGAAATAGAAAAGAAAACAAATAAGAACGAGAAAAGGCGGAAAGTGCTTGCGACTGTCGGTTTTTGTTGAACGCTCTATACGGGACACTCGACAATTGTACTATTCGTCGAGTAGTTAATAAAATACAGTCAGCGAAGATCTTGACACTTGGCAAGATGCTCAATTTTGATAGTGTTAGATGAAAAAAAAATAAAGGTTCTCCTCACGAGTTGATCATGCGATCTAGTACGGGTAATATCAGGAAGATCGCGTGGAAACCTAGAAAAGCGATCAAGCATAAATTATTTGCTTTTGAGAATGCGTCGTTCAGTTGGTTAGCTTTGCGGGAGAGCAAGCTGCCCACCCCAGTTCGAGTATTGCCTCTGCCAAGGGTGCATGTCGTCAAGGGCTCGTCTTGGCTAGTCTCGTTTTTTTCATAAATTATTTCTTTTTTGAGAAAAAAAATATAGATAGACAGTGCTATTGCTAGATCCTATGCCATTAATCTCGTTTGTCACTACATTTGATGGTGATCCAATTGTCATTTTCATAGTCCCCAGCTTAGGTCACATGTAAACGTACCACCGTGGCGTCATTAGACATGTTCTCACACAAGGGGAAAATCTCATGCCAAGGTTCCATTCAGAAACTTTAAGGATCCTTACTTTGATCAGTCGATGGAGTCGATGCAGCCGACCTCTAAAGTCGTTGGGCGCCAGACTACTCGCAACGACTGTTTTGATGCATATGAGCAAATGAAGGATCAATGTGCATTGAGTTCGAGTCCCTTGATTCACTTGTTTGTTTGAGCACGGACATGTGGACATTGATAAAACAACTAGGCAAAAAAATATAAAACTACTAGGCAATATGTGTATTGCCGCTCATTACATTGATGCCAATTTTAACGTGAAGAAGAAGATAATATCCTTCAAACAAGTCAAGTGTTGGCACATAATTGCGGCTATTTAAGAGACTTTCTGCAAGTGTTTTACTAAATGGGCCATCAAAAGGAAATTGTTTACTTTGACCTTGGACAATGCAACAAACAATTTCAGCCTCATTTAGCTCAAAAAATCATTAAAAATAATCAAATAAAAGTTTTTATAAAACTCTAGTTATTATCAAAATAATATTAACTCAAAATTATATAAAATTTATGCAACCAAAATTTTCATGAAGTATTTTTTGTTAATAACTTCAATAGCGAAAAGTACTAAATGAAAACTAGGCATGTATGCATCTCTTTAAAAGAAAACTTTAGAATTAAAACCAAAAGTAGGCATGATCTCTTTCATTAACACAGAATATGAAATTTTGCATTTTTTAGAATTTCATATATTTTGTTATGATCAATTAAAACAAAACTTTAATATTCTTCAATAGCAAAAATAATCAACTAAAAAGCTTTTATAAACCTCTAGTTATGATCAAAATAATATTAACTTAAAATTATATAAAATTTATGCAACTAAAATTATCAAAATATTTCTTGTTAAAAACTTTAATAGCAAAAGGAATTTTCATAAAGTATTTTTTGTTAAAAGCTTTATAATAGCAAAAATATTCATAAAGTATTTTTTTAGAATATCATATAGTTTGTTGAAATTCTTTGATAATCATGTGCATTACACATAAATGAGTATGTATAAAAATTAGAATGTGATTTGAAGAAGCTCAAAAAATTGACATAACATATGCAAAAAAAATAAAAAAATACCTGCCTACTTGCAGGAGAATACACACATCACGGCCTGCATACGACTAAAGCCCAACTATGGGCCAAGATGCAGGCCAGAGATGCACACATATCTGCTGTAAGTAGGCCCCACATGGCAGAAAGGGTTTAGGTAATGTACTGCGTGCTTTAGGGAGGAGCTTGGGAGGGATAACACAGGCGGGCTTATAAACTGGTGATTGCGGCTCTCGCTTGGCGAGGTAGGGACTAAACTCCCACCACCCCTCTGACCAACCCTTTAGTCCTGGTTGGTGGCACCAACCGGGAATAAAGGCCCCCCTTTAGTCCTGGTCTGAGCCACCAACCGGGACTAAAGGCTTGGGCTTCCTGCTCTTTGGGTTGGTGAAATTCAGCTTTAATCCCGGTTGGTGGCTCGGACCGGGACTAAAGGCCTGGGCTTCCCACCCTTTGGGCTGGTGAAATTCACCTTTAGTCCCGGTTGGTGGCTCGGAGTGGGACTAAGGGGGGGGCTTTAGTTCTGGTTGGTGCCACCAACCGGGACTAAAGGTTGGGGTACATAACCAAGCAGTTCGAAATTTTCTCCCACTCACTCCCTCAACGCCGAACTACTAACGCCGCCAGGCTGCTGCGCCCGCCGGAGATCACCGTCGCCCTCCCTCACTGACATCGTCACCGCACCCTGCCCCGATGCCCTCGCCGCGCCCTACTCCGACGCTGTCCCCCGCTCCCCTACAACACACTGTGAGCCACCGTGCCGTTCCCCTCCTCCTTCCTTCCCCCTCGCGCCCCGATGCTGACGCCGCCCGCACTCTGACGGCCTCTCTGCCCCTCTTTTTCCCCTACAACATCAAAATATTTGATGGATGGATGTTAGATGATGATCTTGCTAAAACAAATTGAAGAATTTTTTTCTGAATTTTCTATATTTTTTACAGTCACATCAAGTGTATGATGAAATGCCAGACGACTCTAGGAATTTTAGGAATTTTGATAATATTTGTGGTGAGGTGCTGATGCACAAAAGAGAGTCTAGCAAAGTTTCAGAATTTTTGCAGCAATTTAAATTGGGCTTTGACCATGGAGTTTGAATCTGGATCAAATTTGAACTGAGTGAAATTTGAAAAATGTGAACTATGGAACCAAATGTTTTTTGTGCAATGGGTTGTGGGTATTGTCAAATAGATGAAGTAATTTTTATGGGTGCAAAAGAATTGGGGAGAATATAGCTTCTTTGCAAATCATAGAACAAAACTTTTGCATTAGAGTTAATTTTGACTTTTTTGTATGTTTTAGTACAAGCATCTTTTGGGCAATCTTTGAACATGAAGTCGGAGCATTTTGATCTCATCTTGCTGGTAGATTTTAGTTCATGCCATGTTAGGAGCCGTAGTGAGTGCTACAAGCTTGTAAACTTGCTATCTATTCATTTCTGCAATGCCATGCTAATTTTCTCCAAGTATGAAACTGGCAGTATTAGTACTTTGCATTTTGCCTTGAGGTTTGCAACAAATCTGTGCATCTTTGGATCATAATCATTAAGAGTGTTTTGTTGAGGGTAATTAGTTCATGCTTTCCATGCTCTTTATTTCCATGAAAAACTGTTGTAGCATATATTTTACTTGCCTCAAAGGTTGCATCATGAATCTGTTTTCTGCCACTCTATGCAAATATCACTAAGTCTGAAAATATGTTAATACTTGTCAGCTTGATCATGATGATTGCCATTGATCTAGGGGTCATTTGAACTAGTTCGGTAAGCATGTTTTTCCATGTGTTACATGCACATTCATGTCATGCCATTTGTTGCCATGTAGAAATTCTGTAGCCCAATTTTTTCACTCGATGGAATTACATGTTGTGGTGTTGCATGTCCATGCAGTTGGTCACTGATCGTCCCTCCGTTGTCCAACAAAAGGTGTCCATTTGTTGTATGTTGAGTTTTGTTCATAGAATGATGGTTGGTTCATTTGTTGAATTGTGTATTCATCTTGTGTTTAAATCTTGTATTCATTTTGTATTCATCTTGCGAATCAATCTTGTGTTCATCTTATCGTTAAAACATAACCCCGATAACTTTCATTTTGAGGCATATGAAAACATGAGAGAGGGTGTCGTTAAAACATAACCCCAATAGCCTTGACATGAGGGGGGTCGTTAAAACATAACCACCGTTAACTTCGACGTGAGGGGGGTCGTTAAAACATAACCCGGTAAATTTGATTTTGAGGCATAAGAAAACATGATTTGCATGTCGGACATGCATGAGAGAGGCAGTCCGCAAAGTATCCTCTCCTGAAAGATAGGACAACTCATCAGACATGAGGGGAGAGCAGTCCTCGACGATTGTCTAAAACTGACTGTTATAAAACTTGTCAACTTTGCATGATGTTTGCCACTAATCCATTGCTCATATGTATATGATTCCTTGTTGTGATTAGGTCTAGGTTTGCCACTAATCCATCTCCCATGGTTGTATATTGCAATGTTGTAATATTTACGGAAACTATGGAACATGATAGAGACTTAGGACAAGAAGAGTTGTTGTGGAATATAATCCGCGACGGAGGTGCTGATATCACCTTGTCGTTTCTCAACGACACCGATGCTGAGGGAAGAGAGGATGACAACTCCGATGATCAAACGGGTGAGGGAGAATATGATGGCTCTGGTGATCGAATGGTGGAGGGAGGAAATGACAGCTCCGCTGGTGTTGGAGCCTTAACTGTTGCAAAGTCCGGCGAGGTATATATATTAATTAAGCCTCTGCTGACTAGATGCATTAATTGTTTTGTATGTACATATATTAATGCTTCTTTCTTCTTTTAGCCATCTGAATCAAGCCAAGATTCTATAAGGAGACGTTGCTCGAAGAAAAGGTTGGGTGAGCATGAAAGGTTCACGGTCGAAGAAGTCGCTCCAGATGGCCAACCGATTGCTCCCAAGCGAACCAAAGATCGATGTGTACATCAGTGTGCAATCTTTGTTAGGGACAGCGTCCCGATCAGCATCCAAGAATGGAATAAGAAGAACGACGGTGAAGTTTCTTATGTCAATGATAGATAGAAAGATGAGCTTTGGAACTCGTTCATGACAAATTTCAGCCTACCGCCAGACGAGGATCCAAATAACCCAGTTATATAGCGAAAAGTCAAGGCCTGGGCTCTTAAGAATATTGCAGGACAATTCAAGAACTAGAAGAAAAGATTGAACGAATAGTTTGTCGAGAAAGACGAGACTCTAAAATTCACCGGTCAATATGCAAAGATAAAAGATCACTGGCCCGCATTTGTGGCATACAACAAATTGGAGAACGCTAAGAAAAGGTCACAGATAAATAAGCAAAATGTTACAAAGAAGAAGTATCAACATGTTACAGGGTCAGTGTCCGGGAACATAGTATGCAATTTCAAAAATTTCCTACGCTCACGCAAGATCTATCTAGGAAATGCATAGCAACGAGAGGGGGAGAGTGTGTCTACGTACCCTCGTAGACCGAAAGCGGAAGCGTTTGACAACGCGGTTGATGCAGTCGAACTTCTTCTAGCTCCGACCGATCAAGTACCGAATGTACGACAGCTCTGAGTTCTACACACGTTCAGCTCGATGACGTTCCTCGAACTCTTGATGCAGTAAAGTGTTAAGGAAGTAGATGATTTTCGTCAGCACGACAGCATGGTGACGGTGATGGTGAAGTGATCCGCGCAGGGCTTCGCCTAAGTACTACGACAATATGACCGAGGGTATAATCTGTGGAGGGAGGTGCCGCACACGGCTAATGATTATTGGTGTGTGGTCTAGGCGCCCCTTCCCCATGTATATATAGGTGGGAGGGGGAGGGAAGCAGCCTTGGGGCGCCCCAAGTAGGAGGAATCCTACTTGGGGCCCTAGTACAATTCGCCCCCCTTCCTTATTACTGGAAGGGGGAAAAGGGAAGAAGGAAGGGAGAAAGGAAAGGGGGGCCGAACCCCCTCTTCCCTCTCCTATTCGGCCTCCTACCTTAGGGGGGAGGGGGCTCCAGCCCTTGTGGGCTGGTGTGCTCCCCTCTTATGGCCCATAATGCCCATTATTCCCCGGGGGGTTTCGGTAACCCCCCCCCCCCCCCCCCCCCCGGTAGTTTCATAAATACCCGATACACTTTGGAACACTTTCGTTGTCGGAATAGTATCATCCTATGTATCAATCTTTATCTCTCGACCATTTCGAGACTCCTCGTCATGTTTGTGATCTCATCTAAACAACATTCGGTCACCAAATCACATAACTTATATAATACTAAATTGTTCATCGAACGTTAAGCATGCAGACCCTACGGTTCAAGAACTATGTAGACATGACCGAGACACCTCTCTGGTCAATAGCCAATAGCAGAACATGGATGCTCATATTGGCTCCTACATATTCTATGAACATCTTTATCGATCGAACCATAATGACAACATATGTTATTCCCTTTGTCATCGGTATGTTACTTTCCCTAGATTCGATCGTCGGTACCTTCATACCTAGTTCAATCTCATTACTGGCAAGTCTCTTTACTCGTTCCGTAATGCATCATCCTGCAACTAACTCATTTGTCACTTTGCTTGCAAGGCTTCTTAGGATGTGCATTACCGAGAGGGCCCAGAGATACCTCTCCGATACTCGGAGTGACAAATCCTAATCTCGATCTATGCCAACCCAACAAACACCTTCAGAGATACCTGTAGAGCATCTTTATAATCACCTAGTTATGTTGTGACACTTTATAGCACATAAAGCATTCCTCTGGTATCCAGGAGTTGCATAATCTCATAGTCGGAGGAATATGTATTTGACATGAAGAAATCAATAGCAATAAAACTGAATGATCATTATGCTAAGCTAACGAATGGGTCATGTCCATCACATCATTCTCCTAATGATGTGATCCCGTTATCAAATGACAAGTCATGTCCATGGTTAGGAAACCTTAACCGTCTTTGATCAACGAGTTAGTCAAGTAGAGGCTCACTAGGGACACATTGTTTGTCTATGTATTCACATATGTATTAAGGTTTCCCATCAATACAATTCTAGCATGAATAATAAACTATTATCATGAATAAGGAAATATAAAAATAATAACTTTACTATTGCCTCTAGGGCATATTTCCTTCTCCCACTTGCACTAGAGTCAATAATCTAGATTAGTTTTTAATGATTCTAACGCCCATGGAGTCTTGGTGTTGATCATGTTTTGCTTGTGGAAGAGGCTTAGTCAACGGATATGCCACATTTAGATCTGTATGTATTTTGCAAATCTCTATGGCTCCCTCCTTGACTAGATCAGGGTTGGAGTTGAAGCGTCTCTTGATGTGTTTGGTTTTTTTGTGAAATCGGGATTTCTTCGCTAAGGCAATTGCTCTAGTATTGTCACAAAAGATTTTCATTAGACCCGATGCACTATGTATTACACCTAGATCGGATATGAACTTCTTCATCCAGACTCCTTCATTTGTTGCTTCCGAAGCAGCTATGTACTCCGTTTCACATGTAGATCCCACCATGACGCTTTTCTTGGAACTTCACGAACTGACAGCTCCACCATTCAATATAAATACGTATCCAGTTTGTGACTTAGAGTCATCCAGATCAGTGTCAAAACTAGCATCGACGTAACCATTTAAGACGAGCTCTTTGTCACCTCCATAAACGAGAAACATATCCTTTGTCCTCTTCAGGTACTTCAGGATATTCTTGACCGCTGTCGAATGATCCACTCCTGGATTACTTTGGTACCTCCCTGTCAGACTTATGGCAAGGCACCCATCAGGTCTGGTACACAGCATAGCATACATGATAGAACCTATGGCTGAGGCATAGGGAATGGCTTTCATTTTCTCTCTATCTTCTGCAGTGGTCGGGCATTGAGTCTAACTCAATTTCAAACCTTGTAACACAAGCAAGAACCCTTTCTTTGACTGATCCATTTTGAACTTCTTGAAAACTTTATCAAGGTATGTGCTTTGTGAAAGTCGTATTAAGCGTCTTGATCTATCTCTATATATCTTGATGCCTAATATATAAGCAGCTTCACCGAGGTCTTTCATTGAAAAACTTTTATTCAAGTATACTTTTATGCTACCCAGAAATTCTACATCATTTCCAATCAACAATATGTCATCCACATATAGTATTAAAACTCTACAGAGCTACCACTCACTTTCTAGTAAATACAGGCTTCTCCAAAAGTCTGTATAAAACCATATGCTTTGATCACCTCATCAAAGCGTATATTCCAACTCCGAGATGCTTGCACCAGTCCATAGATGGATCGCTGGAGCTTGCACACTTTGTTAGCACCTTTAGGATCGACAAAACCTTCTGGTTGCATCATATACAACTCTTCTTTTAGAAATCCATTAAGGAATGCAGTTTTGACGTCCATTTGCTAGATTTCATAATCATAAAATGTGGCAATTGCTTACATGATTCGGACAGACTTAAGCATCACTACGGGTGAGAAAGTCTCATCGTAGTCAACTCCTCGAACTTGTCAAAAACCTTTTGCGACAAGTCGAGCATTATAGACAGTAACATTACCATCAGTGTCAGTATTTTTCATGAAGATCCATTTATTCTCTATGGGTCATCGATCATCGGGCAAATCCACCAAAGTCCACACTTTGTTCTCATACTTGGATCCTATCTCAGATTTCATGGCCCCAAGCCATTTATCGGAATCTGGGCTCATCATAGCTTCTTCATAGTTCATAGGTTTGCTATGGTCTAGTAACATGACTTTCAGAATAGGATTACCGTACCACCTTGGTGTCGATCGTGTTCTGGTTGATGATGCGTCCATTTTGCATCATGCTTTTATGTCAATATTTATTGCTTTATGGGCTGTTATTACACATTATATCTCAATACTTATGGCTATTCTCTCTTATTTTACAAGGTTTACCATGAAGAAGGGGAATGCCGGCAGCTGGAATTCTAGCTGGAAAAGGAGCAAACATTGGAAACCTATTCTGCACTGCTCCAAAAATCCTGAAACTCCACGAAACATCCTTTTGGAATTAATAAGAATTATTGAGCGAAAGAAATACATCAAGGGGCCCACACTTTGGCCAGGAGAGTGGGGGGCGCGCCCCCTCCTACTGGGTGCGCCCCCTGTCTCCTGGGCCCCCTGGTGGGCCTCCGGTGTCCATCTTCTGCTATATCAAAGCTTTTAGCCTAGAAAAATTTGTGGGCAAGCTTATGGGACGAAACTCCGCCGCCACGAGGCGGAACCTTGGCGGAACCAATCTAGGGCTCTGGCGGAGCTGTTCTGCCGGGGACACTTCCCTCCGGGAGGGGGAAATCATCACCAACATCATCACCAACGATCCTCTCATCGGGAGGGGGTCAATCTCCATCAACATCTTCACCAGCACCATCTCCTCTCAAAACCCTAGTTCATCTCTTGTATCCAATCTTGTATCAAAACCACAAATTGGTACCTATGGGTTGCTAGTAGTGTTGATTACTCCTTGTAGTTGATGCTAATTGGTTTACTTGGTGTAAGATCATATGTTTAGATCCTTAATGCATATTATTACCCCTCTGATTATGAACATGAATATGCTTTGTGAGTAGTTACATTTGTTCCTGAGGACATGGGTAAAGTCTTGCTATTAGTAGTCATGTGAATTTGCTATTCATTCGATATTTTGATGAGATGTATGTTGTATTTTCCTCTAGTGGTGTTATGTGAACGTCGACTACATGACACTTCACCATTATTTGGGCCTAGAGGAAGGCATTGGGAAGTAATAAGTAGATGATGGGTTGCTAGAGTGACAGAAGCTTAAACCCTAGTTTATGCGTTGCTTCGTTAGGGGCTGATTTGGATCCATATGTTTAATGTTGTGGTTAGGTTTACCTTAATACTTCTTTTGTAGTTGCAGACGCTTGCAATAGGGGTTAATCATAAGTGGGATGCTTGTCCAAGTAAGGAAGTACCCAAGCACCGGTCCACCCACATATCAAATTATCAAAGTACCGAACGAGAATCATATGAACGTGATGAAAACTAGCTTGACGATAATCCCCATGTGTCATCGGGAGCTCCTTTCTCATTATTAGAAATTGTCCAGGCTTATCCTTTGCTTCATAAAGGATTGGGCCACCTTGCTGCACTTTATTTACTTTATTTACTTGTTATTCATTACCATTTATCTTATCACAAAACTATCTATCACCTACAAGTTCAGTGCTTGCAGAGAGAACCTTACTGAAAACCGCTTATCATTTCCTTCTGCTCCTCGTTGGGTTCGACACTCTTACTTATCGAAAGGACTATGATTGATACCCTACACTTGTGGGTCATCAAGACTTTTTTCTGGCGCCATTGCCAGGGAGTGTAGCGCTTTTGGTGAGTGGAACTTGGTAAGGAAACATTTATATGGTGTGCTGAAATTTTCTGTTACTTGTCACGATGGAAACTAATCCTTTGAGGGGCTTGTTCGGGGTATCTTCACCCCGACCAGAAGAGAAAAGAGTTGCTCCTCAACCTACTGAACTTTATGAAAATATTTACCTTGAGATTCCTTCGGGTATGATAGAGAAACTGCTAGCGAATCCATTTGCAGGAGATGGAACATTGCATCCCGATTTACACCTTATCTTTGTGGATGAAGTTTGTGTATTATTTAAGCTTGCAGGTATTCCCAATGATGTTGTCAAAAGGAAGGTCTTCCCTTTATCTTTGAAGGGAGATGCATTGACATGGTATAGGCTATGTGATGATACGAGATCTTGGAATTATAAGCGATTGAAGTTGGAATTTCACCGGAAGTTCTATCCTATGCATCTTGTTCATCGTGATCGTAACTACATATATAATTTGTGGCCTAGCGAAGGAGAAAGCATCGATCAAGCTTGGGGGAGGCTTAAGTCAATGTTATATTCATGCCCCAATCATGAGCTCTCCCGGGAAATGATTATTCAAAACTTTTATGCTCGGCTTTCTCTTGATAATCGCAACCTGCTCGATACTTCCTGTGCTGGTTCTTATATGCTGAAGACTATTGATTTCAAATGGGACTTATTGGAAAGAATTAAACGCAACTATGAATATTGGGGTTCCGACGATGGTAAGGAGTCAGGTATGACACCTAAGTTCGATTGTGTTAAATATTTAATGGATACTGATGCTTCTCGTGGATTTAGCGCTAAGTATGGACTTGACTCTGAGATAGTCGCTTCTTTCTGTGAATCTTTTGCTAGTCATGTTGATCTCCCTAAGGAGAAGTGGTTTAAATATAATCCCCCTATTGAAGTGAAAGTAGTTGCACCTATTACAGTTGAAGAAAAGACTATCACCTATAGTGATCCTATTGTTCCTACTACTTATGTTGAGAAACCTACTTTTCCTGTTAGGATAAAGGATCATGCTAAAGCTTCAACTGTTGTTCGTAAGAGTAATACTAGGACTTATACACCTCCTGAGCAAATCAATCTTGAACCTAGTATTGCTATGGTTAAAGATCTCTTGCATGATGATTTAGATGGGCATGTTATTTATTTCTGTGGTGAGACTGCTAATATTGCTAGACCAGGTACTAAGATACATAGACCTGTCGTAGGCATGCCTGTTATTTTTGTTAAAATAGGAGATCATTGTTATCATGGCCTATGTGATATGGGTGCAAGTGCTAGTGCGATACCTTATGATCTATATAAAGAAATTATGCATGATATTGCACCCATTGAATTAGAAGACATTGTTGTTACTATTAAGCTTGCTAATAGGGATACCATTAAACCAGTTGGGATTGTTAGAGATGTTGAAGTCTTGTGTGGGAAGGTTAAATACCCTGCTGATTTTCTTGCTCTTGGCTCCTCACAAGATGATTTTTGTCCCATTATTTTTGGTAGAACCTTCTTGAATACAGCTAGTGCTAAGATTGATTGTGAAAAAGATAGTGTCACCGTTGGCATAGATGGTATGTCTCATGAGTTTAATTTTGCTAAGTTTCATAGACAACCTCGTGATAGGGAACCACCTAGTAAGGATGAGATTATTGGTCTTGCTTCCATTGCTGTGCCTCCTACTGATCCGTTAGAACAATACTTGCTAGACCATGAAAACGATATGTTTATGAATGAAAGAAGGGAAATAGATGAAGTGTTCCTCAAACAGGAACTTATGCTGAAACATAACCTTCCCGTTGAAATTCCTGGGGATCCCCCTCCACCCAAGGGTGATCCCGTGTTTGAACTCAAACCTTTACCTGATAATCTTAAGTATGCTTATCTTGATGAAAAGGAAATATATCCTGTTATTATTAGTGCTAACCTTTCAGAGCAAGAAGAAGAAAGATTATTGAAAACTCTGAAGAAGCACCGAGCAGCTATTGGATATACTCTGGATGATCTTAAGAGCATTAGTCCCACATTATGCCAACACAAAATTACAGTGGAGAAAGATGCCAAACCAGTTAGAGATCCTCAACGATGACTAAATCCCAAGATGAAAGAAGTGGTAAGAAAGGAGATACTAAAACTCCTTGAGGCAGGTATTATTTATCCTGTTGCTGATACCGAATGGGTAAGCCCTGTCCACTGTGTTCCTAAAATGGGAGGTATTACCGTTGTTCCTAATGATAACGATGAATTGATCCTGCAAAGAATTATTACAGGTTATAGGATGGTAATTGATTTATGTATGTTAAATAAAGCTACTAAGAAAGATCATTACCCTTTACCTTTTATTGATCAAATGCTAGAAAGACTACCCAAACACACACATTTCTGCTTTCTAGATGGTTATTCTGGCTTCTCTCAAATACTTGTGTCAGCAAAGGATCAATCTAAAACTACTTTTACTTGCCCTTTTGGTACTTTTGCTTATAGACATATGCCTTTTGGTTTATGTAATGCACCTGCTACCTTTCAAAGATGCATGATGGCTATATTCTCTGATTTTTGTGAAAAGATTTGTGAGGTATTCATGGATGATTTCTCCGTTTATGGATCCTCTTCTGATGATTGTTTGAGCAACCTTGATCGAGTTTTGCAGAGATGCGAAGACACCAGTCTCGTCCTCAATTGGGAGAAGTGTCACTTTATGGTTAACGAAGGCATTGTTTTGGGGCATAAGATCTCCGAGAGAGGTATTGAAGTTGATAAAACCAAAGTTGATGCTATTGAAAAGATGCCATGTCCCAAGGACATAAAAGGTATAAGAAGTTTCCTTGGTCATGCCAGTTTTTATAGGAGGTTCATTAAGGACTTTTCTAAAATCTCTAGGCCTCTGACTAATTTATTGCAAAAAGATATTCCTTTTCTCTTTGATGATGATTGCGTAGAAGCATTTGAAATACTTAAGAAAGCTTTGATCACTTCACCTATTGTCCAGCCACCTGATTGGAATTTACCTTTTGAAATTATGTGCGATGCTAGTGATTATGATGTAGGTGCTGTTCTAGGGCAAAGAGTTGATAAGAAATTGAATGTTATCCAGTATGCCAGTAAGACTCTTGATACTGCCCAGAGAAATTATGCTACTACTGAAAAAGAGTTCTTAGCATTTGTGTTTGCATGTGATAAGTTTAGACCTTATATTGTTGATTCCAAAGTTACTATTCACACTGATCACACTGCTATTAAATATCTTATGGAAAATAAAGATGATAAGCCTAGGCTCATTAGATGGGTCCTCGTGCTCCAAGAATTTGATTTACATATTATTGATAGAAAGGGAGCTCAGGACCCAGTTGCAGATAACTTGTCTAGGTTAGAGAATGTTCTTGATGACCCACTGCCTATTGATGATAGTTTTCCTGATGAACAATTAACGGTCATTAATGCTTCTCATACTGCTCCTTGGTATGCTGATTATGCTAATTACATTGTTGCTAAATTTATACCGCCTAGTTTCACATACCAGCAAAAGAAAAAGTTATTTTATGGTTTAAGACATTACTTTTGGGATGACCCACACCTTTATAAAGGAGTAGATGGTGTTATTAGACATTGTGTGCCTAAGCATGAACATGAACAGATTCTACGTAAGTGTCACTCTGAATCTTATGGAGGACACCACGCTGGAGATAGAACTTCACATAAGGTACTACAATCTTTTTTTTATTGGCCTACTCTCTTCAAAGATGCTCGTAAGTTTGTCTTATCTTGTGATGAATGCCAAAGAGTAGGTAACATTAGTAGACGTCAAGAAATGCCTATGGATTATTCTCTTGTTATTGAACCGTTTGATGTTTGGGGCTTTGATTATATGGGACCTTTTCCTGCCTCCAATGGTTATACACATATTTTAGTTGCTATTGATTACGTTACTAAGTGGGTAGAAGCTATTCCAACTAGTAGTGCTGATCATAACACTTCTATTAAAATGCTTAAAGAAGTTATTTTTTCGAGGTTTGGAGTCCCTAGATATCTTATGACTGATGGAGGTTCACATTTTATTCATGGTGCTTTCCGTAAGATGCTTGCTAAGTATGATGTCAATCATAGAATCGCATCTCCTTATCATCTGCAGTCTAGTGATCAAGTAGAGTTGAGCAATCCAGAGCTCAAATTAATTTTGCAAAAGACTGTGAATAGATCTAGAAAGAATTGGTCCAAAAAACTTGATGATGCATTATGGTCCTATAGAACTGCATACAAAAATCCTATGGGTGTGTCTCCTTATAAGATGGTTTATGGAAAAGCGTGTCATTTACCTCTTGAACTTGAACATAAAGCATATTGGGCTATTAAAGAGCTCAACTATCACTTCAAACATGCCAGTGAGAAGAGGTTGTTTGATATTAGCTAACTTGAGGAATGGAGAACCCAAGCATATGAGAATGCCAAGCTATTCAAAGAAAAAGTCAAACGCTGGCATGATAAGAGGATACAAAAGCGTGAGTTTAACGTAGGAGACTATGTATTATTATTCAACTCTCGTTTAAGATTTTTTGTAGGAAAACTTCTCTCTAAATGGGAAGGTCCCTACGTTATCGAGGAGTTCTATCGTTCTGGTGCCATAAAAATAAACAACTTCGAAGGCACAAGTCCAAGGGTGGTAAACGATCAAAGAATTAAACATTATATTTCAGGTAATCCAATCAATGTTGAAACTAATATTATTGAAACCGTAACCCCTGAGCAATACATAAGGGACACCTTCCAGAACGTTCCAGACTCCAGAAAGGGATAGGTATGTGGTACGGTAAGTAAACCGACTCCAAAACGACTCCAATGGCAATTTTTATCAGTTTTGGATTATTTAAGAATTTTAGGAAGAAATAAGTAGTCTGAAAGGGACACGAGGCCCCCAAGAGAGTGGAGGGCGCGCCCCCTCCTACTGGGTGCGCCCCCCTGTCTCGTGGGCACCTCATGTGCCTCCCAGACTCCGTTTTCTTGCACGTTATGTATTTTGGTCGGTAAAAATTCATTATATATACTCCCGAAGGTTTTGACCACCGTGTCACACAAATATCCTATGTTTTCGTTTCACGCTGTTTCTGTTTTAGATCTAGAGCATCATGACGTCACCCTCCTCCAACAACGAAGACAAGGATGCTTGGCTACTGAAGATAGAGCTGAAGATAGAAGAACCGGAAGAGATCAACAAGGATGAAGGGATCAAGAAGGCATGGAGGTTCAAGCTCTGGCGGTGAAAGAAGAAGATATCCCTCAACCTTTACCTAACCTCTTTACTCCAACAGAGATTGAAACTTTCAAGATGATTGAGTTAGCCCGCATACAGAACAAGTATCTCATGCCAGAGAATATTCTGTTGAAGGATCATATCGTCGGACTCAAGGGCATTATCCGCAAGTTGGAGGAGCTTTTACGCTCAATGTGTGATTATCCACCGTCATCATCACCTCCTCCATCACCTCCGAGGACATAATCACATGGGTATGGGCACTCCCCTTGGCAACTGCCAAGCTTGGGGGAGGTGCCCCGGTATCGTATCACCATCACACTCCTATCTTTACCGTTTTATTTAGTTCGACCCTATTAGTAGTATCTTGATCTAGTAGATTGAAGTTTTGATATCAAGTAGTTTTGAGTTTTGCTTTGTGATCTCTTTATGTAATCGAGTCCGTGAGCTATCTATAGTAAAGATTAGTGTTGAGTCAAGGGCTTTGCTATGTTGCTATGATCTTGAGAAAGTAGAAAGAAAAAGAAAAGAGTTCATATTGATCTTATGGATAGTGATGACTTCACATATAGAAAGTATGAGGCATAAAAGTTGGTGAGAGTAGATAAACGTAGTCTTGGTCATCGTTGCAATTAATAGGAAGTGATAAGGAAAGAGGGGTTCACATATAAATATATTATCTTGGACACCTTTTATAATTGGGATCACTCATTAGGTATGACATGCTAAAAGAGTTGATGTTGGACAAGGAAGACAACGTAATGGTTTATGTTTTCGCACATCTCAGTTAAAGTATGTTGTCATTGACCTTCCAAACATGTTGAGCTTGCCTTTCTCCCTCATGCTAGCCAAATTCCTTGCACCAAGTAGAGATACTACTTGTGCTTCCAAATATCCTTAAACTCAGTTTTGCCATGAGAGTCCACCATACCTACCTATGGATTGAGTAAGATCCTTCAAGTAAGTTGTCATGTTGCAAGCAATAAAAATTGCTATCTAAATATGTATGACTTATTAGTGCAGAGAAAATAAGCTTTGTATGATCTTGTTGTGGAAGTAATAAAAGCGATGGACTGCATAATAAAGGTCCACACACAAGGGGCAATATAAAGCGACATTCTTTTGCATTAAGATTTTGTGCAACAACCCTAAACGCACATGACAACCTTTGCTTCCCTCTACGAAGGGCCTATCTTTTACTTTATGTTTTTACTTTATGCTTGAGTCAAGGTGATCCTCACCTTCCCTTTTTCATTTTGTCCTTTGGCAAGTTCCTTGTGTTTGAAAGATCATGATATAGATATCCAATTGGATGTTAGTTAGTATGGGCTATTATTGTTGACATCACCTAAAGGTGAATACGTTGGGAGGCAACACAATAAGCCCCTATATTTCTCAGTGTCTGGCTAAAACTCCATCACCACAAGAATTTCGAGAGTGTTAGCAATTATAGAAGATTACAAGATAGTTGAGTATGTGAGCTTGCTGAAAAACTCTACTGTTGACTCTATTTGATGTTATGATAAATTGCAATTGCTTCAATGACTGAGATTATAGTTTGTTAGTTCCCAATGAAGTTTTTGAACCATACTTGACATTGTGAATTGATTGTCACTTCAGCATAGCAAATCATATGATAAAATCTATATAGGTTGCTGTTATAAGAATGATCATGATGCCCTCATGTCTGTATTTTATTTTTATCGACACCTCTATCTCTAAACATGTGGACATATTTTTCGATATCGGCTTCCGCTTGAGGACAAGCGAGGTCTAAGCTTGGGGGAGTTGATACGTCCATTTTGCATGATGCTTTTATGTCAATATTTATTGCTTTATGGGCTGTTATTACACATTATATCTCAATACTTATGGCTATTCTCTCTTATTTTACAAGGTTTACCATGAAGAAGGGGAATGCCGACAGCTGGAATTCTGGCTGGAAAAGGAGCAAACATTGGAAACCTATTCTGCACTGCTCCAAAAATCTTGAAACTCCACGAAACATCTTTTTGGAATTAATAAGAATTATTGAGCGAAATAAATACATCAGGGGGCCCACACTTTGGCCAGGAGAGTGGGGGGCGCGCCCCCTCCTACTGGGTGCGCCCCCTGTCTCCTAGGCCCCCTGGTGGGCCTCCGGTGTCCATCTTCTGCTATATCAGAGCTTTTACCCTGGAAAAATTCGTGGGCAAGCTTATGGGATGAAACTCCACCGCCACGAGGAGGAACCTTGGCGGGACCAATCTAGGGCTCTGGCGGAGCTGTTCTGTCGGGGACACTTTCCTCCGGGAGGGGGAAATCATCACCAACGATCCTCTCATCGGGAGGGGGTCAATCTCCATCAACATCTTCACCAGCACCATCTCCTCTCAAAACCATAGTTCATCTCTTGTATCCAATCTTGTATCAAAACCAAAAATTGGTACCTGTGGGTTGCTAGTAGTGTTGATTACTCCTTGTAGTTGATGCCAATTGGTTTACTTGGTGGAAGATCATATGTTCAGATCCTTAATGCATATTATTACCCCTCTGATTATGAACTTGAATGTGCTTTGTGAGTAGTTATGTTTGTTCCTGAGGACATGGATGAAGTCTTGCTATTAGTAGTCATGTGAATTTGGTATTCGTTCGATATTTTGATGAGATGTATGTTGTCTTTCCCTCTAGTGGTGTTATGTGAACGTCGACTACATGACACTTCACCATTATTTGGGCCTAGAGGAAGGCATTGGGAAGTAATAAGTAGATGATGGGTTGCTAGAGTGACAGAAGCTTAAACCCTAGTTTATGTGTTGCTTCGTTAGGGGCTGATTTGGATCCATATGTTTAATACTGTGGTTAGGTTTACCTTAATACTTCTTTTGTAGTTGCGGATGCTTGCAATAGGGGTTAATCATAAGTGGGATGCTTGTCCAAGTAAGGGTAGTACCCAAGCACCGGTCCATCCACATATCAAATTATCAAATTACCAAACGTGAATCATATGAACGTGATGAAAACTAGTTTGACGATAATCCCCATGTGTCCTCGGGAGCTCCTTTCTCATTATTAGAAATTGTCCGCGCTTATCCTTTGCTTCATAAAGGATTGGGCCACCTTGCTGCACTTTATTTACATTATTTACTTGTTACTCGTTACCATTTATCTTATCACAAAACTATCTATCACTTGCAATTTCAGTGCTTGAAGAGAAAACCTTACTGAAAACCGCTTATCATTTCCTTCTGCTCCTCGTTGGGTTTGACACTCTTACTTATCGAAAGGACTACGATTGATCCCCTACGCTTGTGGGTCATCAGTTGACCTACGAGGTTCGGTAATAATTTGATCTGAAGTTTCATGATCATCATCATTAGCTTCCTTTCTAGTTGGTGTAGGCATCACGGGAATGGATTTCTTTGATGAACTACTTTCTAAATTGAGAGAAGGTACAATTACTCCCGCGAAGAAGCCCAAAGCTGGACCAAAGCCTGAAACTGAGTGATTATACTGCAAAGGAAATGGTCACTAGAAGTGAAATGCCCTGAATATTTGGTGGATAAGAAGGATGGCAAAGTGAACAAGGGTATATTTGATATACATGTTATTGATGTGTACCTTAATAGTATTTATAGTAACCCCTGAGTATTTGATACTTGTTCGGTTGCTAAGATTAGTAACTCGAAACAGGAGTTACAGAATAAACAGAAACTAGTTGAGGGTGAAGTGACGATGTATGTTGGAAGTGGTTCCAAGATTGATATGATCATCATCGCACACTCCCTATACTTTAGAGATTAGTGTCTCCCAGTACCGCAGCGATCTGAGACCTATTGGCCTCCGGTTCCTTGATGATATGCACCAATGTGGAGCAGTATGTATCAACTACAAGCTAGTCCCCACTCCATGCGAGTGCAAGATAAACCCCCTCTCATAGTGGTGCAACTTCATCCTCCAAGGCGCTGGTACATCTCTGGATGAATCGACATGAAGTGAATATGATGGATCTTGTATGATCGCGAAGGATCATCTTCGTCGCCTCCGGTGCCATTGTCTTCCTGCCATGAACCATGTATATTCAACTTAACCCAACCCGTCGGGGTTTGCTCCAATGCTCCGGAGGGTGTCCGCATGCAACCGACAATCCATGTGGCCTTGTCCTCGTACATCACTCTCCAAAGGCAACTGTGGTCTTCCCTTTAGCAACATCTGCATTGGGGTGTTGTTGAATGTTAAGGAGTGTGTTGATGTAACCGCATAGGTATCTGCTTGAGGCCTCAACTGGTGGTGCCGACTTTGCATGATACACCTCATTTTGTACATGCCAATTCTGCCATAAAATCGTCATCACTGGGAGACGCTCATCATCAGTACATCGATTGACTAAATGGAGAATCCACTCGGTGCCCGTGTTGGTGACAGTCTCCAACTTGGGCATGCTCCATGTCCTAATTGGTGGTTAAACTTTTTGTTTTAACATTGCATGTCATGACCATACTAAATATTGAAATGTCAATTTTTTTGAACTTTTAATCATGGAAATTGAGCGTCTGTTCGGCAGACCTCTGCGGAGCGGAGCGCACGGAGTGCCCTTTTAGCAGCTCCGCAAATTATAACTGGCATGCCGCTCCGCTCTGGTGCGGAGCCGCGGAGCAGTGGGAGTCCGAACGTGCCCTAAATGTATGGAGGAAGGATCATAGCAAATAGAAGGTAAATAACTTCCTGTCATTGTGGTAATTGAACGAAGTAACACATAAATCTTGTGTCTTTTACATTTGTATTTTACCTTTTTTTATAGATCCAGCCAATTGTCGGCTGGATTCAGATTTAGCAGGAAGCGATTAAAGAGCAACACAAGGCCAGTCTGAAGATCAGAGAAAAACAATAAAGGGAACAACAACCCTGTTGAGTGGAGAAAAACACCATAGTCTCACTCTCATGGCAAATCACCATCCATCCGTGACAAGACAACACTGCTCCGACTCTGATGATCAACTACGAAGGAGAACTAGGAAAGCTGGCATCACAGAAGATCACTGAATGTACCACATGTTGCTTGTCATCCTACACCACCAGGGCCCTATCACCACAGCTTTGACTTCAGAGCAACAAACAACCGAGGCAGTCCCATAGACAAACTGGAGAAGAGCCGGCTATCTGAAACAAAGTCAGGTCTTCGACAAATGGCATAACATTGTCTAATTTTCATGATATGACAAATGACTATTTTTTTGTTTGCCTATAGTGTAAGTGTACTTGATCCAATTGGGTTTATAAGTCGGCCACTGGGTTTTAGGTTTTTGACTTAACTAATAAAACATGTACAATATGCAACATAAATTATGGTTACAAACTACATTGACAATGAATATAAACATTTATATTTTATAGGATATATACATGTTTCCCTACTTGAATTGAAGACCTCAGAAAGTCAGGCTTCTCATATAAACACTAACAGAGAAAGTATGCCGCATATGGAAGCTAGTAATGACACATTAATGACACTATTTATATACTCGTACATCTGGACAGGATGTAGAGCAGAACAATTAAAAGATTGATTTAAGTGAAATTTCATATGGTTATGGTTGTAGTATTGCTGTTAAATCTTGTAGTTAATTTAATATATCAGTTGCACAAGTTAGAAACAAATATAGTAAACATTCAATTAGGTTTCTTTAGTTACTTTTTACGCATATAGTTTTTACCCGTCTCATGTATATTTTCCAATATCACTGCCATTTATGTTTCCTTAGGGTATCCTATGAAGAAAGACTTCTCCGATTTGAGTTCAAGCTTATCAGGCTGAAGCCTTTTGACATAAGTGTCGCAACCCCAAACTTTAAGAAATGACAGATTAGGTTTCTTGCCAAACCATAGTTCATACGGTGTCGTCCCAACGGATTTAGACGGTGCCCTATTTAACGTGAATGCAGCTATCTTTAGTGCATAACCCCCAAAAGATAGTGGTAAACCGGTAAGAGACATCGTAGATTGCAGCATATTTAATAAACTATGGTTACAACGTTCGGACACACCATTATGCTGTGGTGTTCCAGGTGGCGTGAGTTGTGAGACTATTCCATATTGTTTTAAATGAAGGCCCAACTCGTAACTCAAAAGTGAATGAGACCAAATTATATCTCATCTAGATGAGTTCTAGATACCCCCTAAAATATTCTGCCGATTAAACTGTAGCTGCACTCCTGTACGTGATTGCTGCCTCCTGCCCTTTCAATCGTGCTCTCTATGGATGGTGGCGCTGATTTTTGTCTTTCAAGTCAAGTGTGCTCGGTTCTCCTAATATATTTTTCTATATGCTAGCTCAAAAAATAAATCTCTCATGTTTTGTAGATACAATATATATTTTTTGAAAGAAGGTTGACGCGCATCCATAAGGTAGATCGGCGGCTACTCCTCCGATGCAAAAGTAATTGTGCATCATTCGCATACCTGTATCAGCTTCAAATAGATCATATATTAATTCTCTCTCTCTAAAAATATAGAAAAAAAGAGTCTGTGCGCCGAGATCCGCCATAAAAGCCATCTCTGCAGAGCTTAACAAGATAATCCACGCCAACAACCAAAGCCAACAAGCCTTCGCTCAGAAGCTCTTTCTTCATCTAAGCTTTTAGTAACACTAGCTGTCATCAATAGGGTGGAACGCATTAACCAGTAGAAACCTTGCTGAAGTTTGTCAACTATAGATGTGGAGTTGATCGAAACTGACAGCTAGATGAGACGCACCGCAAGGAAAGACTTGGGTCGAGTCAGGACTCAAGACTAATGGATATAGTCGTGGAGATGAAGAACCTAGGAAATCAGATTAGCTGTTGGTTGATATTTTTTTGAGAAATAAATCAATTTTGAGGAATCAGATTACATTTTTTTATTTCCTGAGCTGGCAATATTGGGCCACTTAAATTATAATTTGGTTTTCTTGGCGAGTTTTGTTGGTGCAGAGAGCATAGGGGAAGCCGGCCAATGTACCCAATAATTAGTTTATCATTTTTCCCATATAGTGCATACGACCAAACACTATTATTGGGTGTCCAACAAAAAATAAACATAAGCATTCCGAATATTGAATGTGTTCATGGTATTGAAAAGCAAAGGACATCCATGTGATCTCGGAAAATTCTGATATATTCCGCAGCTCCACAAGTATTTTGTCGAATTTAAATACAGTCAAAATTTGTACTGCTTTGCTTGCTGCTCCTAATAAACAATATAAACATGGGAGCATGCCATTCTTCTACAAGGAAAGGCCGATCCACTTCACTAACTAATTGGTCAGGAAGTGGAAGAGTGCGTTTACCCGACCAAGATAAATTACTTTGGATCGAGCGACTCATTTCATGAATCTACAGCGTGTACTGGCCGGCTCGACGAGCTCCTCCTAAACGCCGCCGGGCTATGGCTGGATCCGACGTCGGCAGGTGCAATGTTGTGGTGTCCTGCAAGTTTAGTCTAGACGCTAAATCAGCTCGAGCATTGATTATAATTATTATGCATGCACATAATTCTACTGTTCTGACATCTATACTACTTTTCCACGCATGCGATTCATGAATTACATGGATCCACATGATTCTTCGCATGTGCAGATTGTCAATACATATTTTATGTGTGTATATTAAATCTATGCATGACTTTATTTTGCCTTATAAGTAAGAGAAAATTATAGCTATTAAAATACCTTCAAAATAACACTTACAGTAACAATACAAAATCTGGATGTGTCATTCACCACAAATATCTCATATGAGGGATATTTATATTTTCGTAGAATGGATAATAAGTATTAAAAATTAGGAACAATCAAAGAACAAATTCTTTAAGAATGTTTTGGTACAAACAACTCAAATCCGAATAATCTATTACAAAGTTCCCAGACACGTTAATAATAAAAGTAATTCTGTAATAATTTATTGGTTAAGAAAACAACATCAAATCTGAATAATCTATGGCTCTTAAGGAATGAGAATTTCCCCAAAAAAGGGCATGAGAAAATAGTTAATTCTCCGCTCCCCATTTGTTCCCAAGAGAGGACTTTTGCTTAAATGTTCATGCACATATAGGATCTAATCTATGAAGTGTTTTAAGATCAAATTCTACCGTGCTTCTGCGGCAGAAAGGATGATGTATTGTTTTTCAGTACATGAAAGAAAGGAAGATGTATGTAACATGTTTTGAATTATAATTTTCCACCAAAATAACAATAATCCATAGCAACGTATTTATATCGCTGTTCAACATTTTCAATTCGTAAGAACTTTTTGACATATTTAATATGGAAAGTGCTAGCCCGTGCAGATGCACGGGTTGACGACTAGTTACAACTAATTACAATAGTACAATTTTATTCTTTTTTGACAAGTAGGTTATGATAACTCACCAGCGCAGAGATCTGCTGATGAACATCCCGGCATTGTGCAAGCTTGATGGAATGCTCCTTGTAATATAAAACTCCACACCCTTCTTTGAATTGTTTTCGAGATTGATGTGAAGATACCTGAGTTGCTAATTTGTTACCGTTGCAAATTTCTGATGTCAAACAGGACTATCTCTATAGTTTCAGCGACAAGCAGGAGTTTTGGTATGTGAAGAAAAATGACAATGAATCCGAGAAGGGCGACACGCCACAGAGTGACAAATGGTGGCTCCCGACGGTCAAGGTCCCTCCCGAGGGTCTGTCAGACTCGACGAGGAGATGGCTTCAGCACTAGAAGGAGCTTGCCGACCAAGTCTTGAAGGCAACAATGTTCCAGAAGCTTACATGGAGACTCTGCCTAAGGTGATCCACAAGAACACAAGGACGTTATTATACAACAATTACATTTACCTTGCTTGACTACATTACTGTGATCTCACATGACAACAGTGGTGGATTCGTCCCAACCCACTGACCCCGATTCCGCCTTGAAACTTGAAAGATAGAGCAACCAGATCGAATCTGATGAGTGTTCACTCCACCAAGACGTGTCCAATGAATCCACAGGCAGGATGGATCGACGACACCGTACCTTTCCTCTCACATGACAAATTAGATGATAGCAAGGTAAATAAATAAATATTTTGCAAGAACAGAATGAATGGATACTAACTTCAAAATGTAGTGTATCACAGAATTAATACTAACTTCAAAATGATGCGTCTAGTATCGATATACAAGGAAAAGGTGCATACATTTCTCGGCAGATTCCATGGATCGAGTACGTACTTGCTAATAATTTGGTAGGAGTAGGGCATAATGTAGGGATCAAGCAAGAGCATCCAGTTGAATCTACGTAAGGGATATGGAATCATTCAGAACGACACCAAGCTACGAGTTGAGTGACTGATTAGTTAATGGCGGCTAGTGAAGCTAAGCTAGTCGTGGTTAGTTGGGGGTCAAGTGTCATTTTATCTCATTATCTCTCAGACAAAATCAGTAAGACCAAAATTTGCCATGCACCCATCAGTCTGACAAAATCAATAAGACTAAAAATGTGAGTACTCATCATCTGCAGCCCGTGAGGAATCAGAGATTTGCCACCGAATGATGGGTAAACAAAAATGCAGCTGAAGCATCTTCAGAGTAGCACATTCCCTTGAAAATATAGAGCCAACGCTGAACATCTTTCACCCATTTCAAAAAAATGATGACAGATCCACTACGCCCCCTTGCTAGCTCAACTAAAACACCTAAAAATGCCCTCAAAATCAACACTAAACACTCATGGTTGAATAAAAAAATCAACAGCACTTCCCCCAAATAAACATTGACGTGGACATGAAACAATATGGATTAATTAATAACGATCTTGGTATGCCTATGTGTGTACCTGCGCGTGGTCGACCACCACAGCGAGCCGACCACCATAGATCCAGGGACCCTTGACTGACATGTCAACCATGCATCAACCGGCCAGCATCAGAGAATGCCACCGCGCTCCTATCTACTCTCCCTCCTCTCTTTCATGGCTGGCACAAGGGATGGGATGAGATTGACGGGAGGCAACCCCTCTCCTTCTGTCTTTCAAGTGGGTCACGGCGCTGCATTTTTACATGAGATTACAAAGTTAATCGGTTCAGTTACATGATAATATACTTAATCCTCAGTATGGTCATGTGTTAGTACCGAACATATCAAAATATAGTAATGTTCATGTTTAAAACCAAGATATACAAGGAGAGAAGTTAAAAATCGATGCTTAGACTAAAACTATAACTTACTGAATGAAAACTTAGTTCCGTTCTGATTATGGATTTGTAGTTTTAAAACGTTGATCGCATCAATAACACATGACCCTTTATAGCCTTCTACAATTTGGTCTATAAATCTTCAAAGTAGTTTGGACAAAAAACTACCTGATGTGCAAAAAGAAGAGATACTGATACAATATTCATCGTACTTGAATGCAAAAAAGAACAGCAAAATCGGAACCGACTGAAAAATAAGAAAAGAGCACCTACTGACTCACCTGTATGCTATGGCACTTCTGCCTCACAGACTTCGTTGACCCGCTTAGTTTACGGCAACAACCCTACCTCTTCTGCTGCATCCGTGCTTGGCCACCATGACGTCTCCTCCTCCGAGTGCATCCCCTCCCCCAAACTCCACCGGGAGATCCTCCCATGCTTACTATGCAAAAATAGTTGATGAAATATATGAGGCCCATGTGAAATTGGAGTTTAATATCTTGGCACTCTGCAGTTAACTCTTAACTACAACACTTCATTGATGTAAAAAACCTGCAGCACTTCAGACGTTGAAAGCTTTGGAATTGCTGCAAACAATATAGAAGATGTTTGCACTATAGTCTAGCAATACATTTACTAACAATTGGAAACATATTCTGAATGTTCTAGTCTTCATAGTATTGATAGCATAGTTAGAATGCTCTTCTACATAACAAGGACTCGTACACAACCAGTCATATTGATGACTCCACATTTTCAAGACAAATTAAAATAAGAAAAATTGCAGTTTTGTATTCAAATGTGAGAGGTATATCTGACTATCCCGAGAGAATGTATTACTTCGTACCAGCTGAGAGTTATCACTATTATCAATCTGAAACCTTATCCAAAGAAAAATATGGGTTGCATATATGCACGCAGATGCTCCACCAAGAATAGAAAAAAAGACAGGCAGGCAAGTAGATTATTCAGAATAGAAGCACATAGAAGACAAATCGAAACATCAGCAAACCACACCAACCAAATGAAAAGAGAGAGGCGAAAAACTGATGTTGAGCACCTTCATAGTGGGCATCCTCACGGCCCCTTGAACCCGCAACGGCTTCTCCTTGCATCTCCGTCACTAGATCGTACTCCCTGTCCGACCGGAAATACTTGTCATCATAATGGATAAAAGGGGATGTATCTTGACATATTTTAGTTCTAGATACATCTCTTTTTATCCATTTTTATGACAAGTATTTTTGGACGAAGGGAGTAGAAAATTGCACGCACACCCGAATTAGACGCGGAGATGAACCAAACCAAAAGAAGTGGAGGAGGGATTCATACCTGGGCGAGGTCATGGACCATAGGGTGATCTATGGCGCCAATGCTAGATCGGTCAACATGGCGGCGGGCTAGGGAGGCGACGATGACGTCTTGAGGAGGAGGATGAGGGCGAGGGCGTGAGGAAGAGATCATCGCCGAGAGACACTGTGTTGGCGTGAGGTGAAGAGCCAGATCGAGGATTGGGGGTGCGGCGGCGGCTGCGGCTGCGTTGGAGACCGGGAGACGACCTAGGGATAGCTAGGTATTGAAGGAAGGAGCAGGTATGTGGACTTTTCTATGTTTGCAGCTGCGGGGGTGGGGTTTTTTTCGTGCGTAGATGAGAGGGGACGAAAAAAACCAGCAAAAAAATATTGAAAGTGGTGGGACGAAAATAAACCATGGAGGCTATTCACCAACTCAGACATTAGGAGTAGAGATATAGTCGATCGACCGATTGCTATCCCTCCCAAACAAAATCGCTCGATGCAAGAGAAGGTGAAGGGCATGGGTTGGCCGCTGCGAGAGAGAAGGGAGGGGATCGGTCTATCGATCTGCCGCCACGAGGGATGCAACCATCCATGGGTTCGATTGAAACTGCTCTACGCATATTTCAAGGATGCAATCTGTTTTTTAGGGGAAGGATGCAATCAGTTTCTCAGGTATTTATCTTTATGTACGGTTCCTTCTTCCAGCACACAATTACATTGTCCTCATATCCTCTCAATCCAAAATAGGTGTTGTTCATATTGGCCTTTGTAAATTGATTTGCGCAGATCTTGGAGATTGGTACTCGTTTTTTACTTAGAAAATTCTTTAGCTCATAATATCCAGCGGCTTCTGGATGGATAATTACTTCAATTGTCCTGTCAGATCTTATCCTTCCCTGTTTTTACGCCACACACGATTGTGTAGATTATATGTTTTCATGTCATGGTGCTACCTTCTGTTGTATGACATTTCTGCATAACTTTGCACACAATTTATTTGCAGAAGACTAGAAGAGAATTCGTACTGTTTTTATTTATATGATAAATTGATAATGGGTTGTTCATAATTAGACCAAGGTAGCACTATTGATGCATCAGTTCACAAGAAATCTCTTTCAAATGGAATCCTTTGCAAGGGTTTGTTCGGATCTATCTCTGTTCTCAAGTAGCTGGCAATATATATTACTTGTGAAAAAATGAGTTGCTACCATTGCTAAACTACTCTACTACCATGTCAAGAAATTGCCTTACTCATGGTTTGAATTTATGGATGATCATACAAAAATTTTATGCTGGATTGAATTTTGCTTCTAGAAATCTTTTAGATTCGACCGTGGGAGGCACTTTTATGGAAATCACCTTAGGATAAGCTACTAAACTCCTTGATAACACTATGGCTAATTATTCTCAATGGCACACCAAAAGATCCACTAGTAAGAAAGTGCATGCTATAGAAGAAATTAGTGTTTTGAGTGGAAAGATGGATGAACTTATGAAATTGTTTTCTACTAAGAGTGCTCCTCTTGATCCCAATGATATGCCTTTGTCTACTTTGATTGAGAATAATAATGAATCTATGGATGTGAATTTTGTTGGTAGGAATAATTTTGGTAACAATGCTTATAGAGGAAATAATTCTGCAGCCTACGGGTTGAGAATGACATCGCACGGTTGTAGTGCTATCTCTTAACCTTACTAGCATACACCCATTTTTATTAGCTGCTTTTGGAAGTTTCACACATTTCTGGAGGAAATATGCCCTAGAGGCAATAATAAAGTTATTATTTATTTCCTTATTTCATGATAAATGTTTATTATTCATGCTAGAATTGTATTAACCGGAAACATGATACATGTGTGAATACATAGACAAACATATAGTCACTAGTATGCCTCTACTTGACTAGCTCATTAATCAAAGATGGTTATGTTTCCTAACCATAGACATGTGTTGTCATTTGATTAATGCGATCACATCATTAGAAGAATGATGTGATTGACATGACCCATTCCGTTAGCCTAGCACTTGATCATTTAGTATACTGCTATTGCTTTCTTCATGACTTATACATGTTCCTGTAACTATGAGAAATATGCAACTCCCGTTTACCGGAGGAACACTTTGGGTACTACCAAACGTCACAACGTAACTGGGTGATTATAAAGGAGTACTACAGGTGTCTCCAAAGGTACATGTTGAGTTGGTGTATTTCGAGATTAGGTTTTGTCACTCCGATTGTCGGAGAGGTATCTCTGGGCCCTCTCGGTAATGCACATCATTATAAGCCTTGCAAGCAATGTGACCAAATGAGTTGGTTACAGGATGATGCATTACGGAACGAGTAAAGAGACTTGCCGGTAACAAGATTGAACTAGGTATTGGATACCGACGATCAAATCTCGGGCAAGTAACATACCGATGACAAAGGGAACAACGTATATTATTATGCGGTTTGACCGATAAAGATCTTCGTAGAATATGAAGGAACCAATATCGGCATCCAGGTCCCGCTATTGGTTATTGACCGAGAATGGTTCTAGGTCATGTCTACATAGTTCTCGAACCCGTAGGGTCCGCACGCTTAACGTTACGATGACAGTTTTATTATGAGTTTATAAGTTTTGATGTACCGAAGTTTGTTCGGAGTCCCGGATGTGATCACGGACATGACGAGGAGTGTCGAAATGGTCGAGACATAAAGATTGATATATTGGAAGCCTATGTTTGGACATCGGAAAGGTTCCGGGTGAAATCGGGATTTTACCGGAACACCGGGGGGTTACCGGAACCCTCCCGGGGGTTAATGGGCCTTAGTGGGCCATGAGGGAGAAGAGGAGGGCCGGCCAGGGCAGGCCGCGCGCCCCCTCCCCCCCCCCCTAGTCCGAATAGGACAAGGAAGGGGGGGGGCGTCCCCCTTTCCTTTTTCCCCTCCCCTCTTTCCTTCACCGAGGCAAGAGGGGGGAGCCCACTCCAAAGGGGCCGGCTGCACCTCCCCCTCCCTCCTTTATATACGGGGGCAGGGGGCACCCCATAACACACAAGTTGATCTACGGATCGTTCCTTAGCCGTGTGCGGTGCCCCCCTCCACCATATTCCACCTCGGTCATATCGTCGCAGAGTTTAGGCGAAGCCCTGCGCCGGTGGAGCATCATCATCATCATCACGCCGTCGTGCTGACAGAACTCATCCCCGAAGCTTTGCTGGATCGGAGCCCGGGGATCGTCATCGAGCTAAACGTGTGTTGAACTCGGAGGTGCCGTACGTTCGGTGATTGGATCGGTCGGATCGTGAAGACGTACGACTACATCAACCGCATTGTCATAACGCTTCCGCTTACGGTCTACGAGGGTACGTGGACAGACACTCTCCCCTCTCGTTGCTATGCCATCACCATGATCTTGCGTGTACGTAGGAAATTTTTTGAAATTACTACGTTCCCCAACAGTGGCATCCGAGCCTAGGTTTTATGCGTTGATGTTATATGCACGAGTAGAACACAAGTGGGTTGTGGGCGATACAAGTCATACTGCTTACCAGCATGTCATACTTTGGTTCGGCGGTATTGTGAGATGAAGCGGCCGGGACCGACATTACGCGTACGCTTACGCAAGACTGGTTTCACCGTTACGAGCACTTGTGCTTAAAGGTGGCTGGCGGGTGTCTGTCTCTCTCACTTTAGCTGAATCGAGTGTGGATACGCCCGGTCCTTGCGAAAGTTAAAACAGCACTAACTTGACGAACTATCGTTGTGGTTTTGATGCGTAGGTAAGAACGGTTCTTGCTAAGCCCGTAGCAGCCACGTAAAATTTGCAACAACAAAGTAGAGGACGTCTAACTTGTTTTTGCAGGGCATGTTGTGATGTGATATGGTCAAGACGTGATGCTATATTTTATTGTATGAGATGATCATGTTTTGTAACCGAAGTTATCGGCAACTGGCAGAAGCCCTATGGTTGTCTCTTTGTTGCATAAGATGCAAGTGCCAAATAATTGCTTTACTTTATTGCTATGCGATAGCAATAGTTGCAAGAGAAATAGTTGGCAAGACGACCATGTAACGACACATTGATATAGATCAAGATGATGAAGATCATGGTGTCATGCCGGTAACGATAGAGATCATGACAGTACTTTGGAGATGGAGATCAAAGGCGCAAGATGATCATGGCCATATCATGTCACATATTTTGATTGCATATGATGTTTATCTGTTATACATCTTATTCTGTTTTGTTTGATGGTAGCATTTTAAGATGATCTCTCACTAATTATCAAGAAGTGTTCTCCCTGAGTATTCACCGTTGCGAAAGTTCTTCGTGCTGAGACACCACGTGATGATCGGGTGTGATAGGCTCTACGTTCAAATACAACGGGTGCAAAACAGTTGCACACGCGGAATACTCGGGTTAAACTTGACGAGCCTAGCATATATAGATATGGCCTCGGAACACGGAGACCGAAAGGTCGAGCGTGAATCATATAGTAGATATGATCAACATAGTGATGTTCACCATTGAAAACTACTCCATCTCACGTGATGATCGGACATGGTTTAGTTGATTTGGATCACGTGATCACTTAGATGACTAGAGAGATGTCTGTCTAAGTGGGAGTTCTTAAGTAATATGATTAATTGAACTTAAATTTATCATGAACTTAGTCCTGGTAGTATTTTGCAAATTATGTTGTAGATCAATAGCTTGCGTTGTTGCTTTCATATGTTTATTTTGATATGTTCCTACAGAAAATTGTGTCGAAAGATGTTAGTACCAATGATGCGGATTGGATCCGTGATCTGAGGTTTATCCTCGTTGCTGCACAGAAGAATTATGTCCTTAATGCACCGCTAGGTGACAGACCTATTGCAGGAGCAGACGCAGACGTTATGAACGTTTGGCTAGCTCAATATGATGACTACTTGATAGTTTAGTGCACCATGCTTAACGGCTTAGAATCGGGACTTCAAAGACGTTTTGAACGTCATGGACCATATGAGATGTTCCAGGAATTGAATTTAATATTTCAAGCAAATACCCTAGTTGAGAGATATGAAGTCTCCAACAAGTTCTATAGCTAAAAGATGGAGGAGAATCGCTCAACTAGTAAGCATGTGCTCAGATTGTCTGGGTACTACAATCACTTCAATCAAGTGGGAGTTAATCTTCCAGATAAGATAGTGATTGACAGAATTCTCCAGTCACCACCACCAAGTTAGTAGAACTTCGTGATGAACTATAATGCAAGGGATGACCAAAACGATTCCCGAGCTCTTCGTGATGCTGAAATCGATGAAGGTAGAAATCAAAAAAGAGCATCAAGTGTTGATGATTGACAAGACCACTAGTTTCAAGAAAAGGGCAAAGGGAAAGAAAGGGAACTTCAAGCAGAATGGCAAGCAAGTTGTCACTCCCATGAAGAAGCCCAAAGCTGAACCAAAGCCTGAAACTGAGTGCTTACACTGCAAAGGAAATGGTCACTAGAAGCGGAAATGCCTTGAATATTTGGTGGATAAGAAGGATGGCAAAGTGAACAAGGGTATATTTGATATACATGTTATTGATGTGTACCTTACTAGTATTTATAGTAACCCCTGAGTATTTGATACTTGTTCGGTTGCTAAGATTAGTAACTCGAAACAGGAGTTACAGAATAAACAGAAACTAGTTGAGGGTGAAGTGACGATGTATGTTGGAAGTGGTTCCAAGATTGATATGATCATCATCGCACACTCCCTATACTTTCGAGATTAGTGTTGAACCTAAATAAATGTTATTTGGTGTTTTCATTGAGCATGAATATGATTTGATCATGTTTATTGCAATATAGTTATTCATTTAAAATCAGAGAATAATTGTTGTTCTGTTTAAATGAATAAAACCTTTGATGGTCATACACCCAATGAAAATAGTTTGTTGGATCTCGGTCGTAGTGATACACATGTTCATAATATTGATGCCAAAAGATGCAAAGTTGATAATGATAGTGCAACTTATTTGTGGCACTGCCGTTTGGGTCATATCGGTGTAAAGCGCATGAAGAAACTCCATAAAGATGGATTTTTGGAATCACTTGGTTATGAATCATTTGATGCTTGCGAACCGTGCCTTTTGGGCAAGATGACTAAAAACTCCGTTCTCCGGAACAATGGAACAAGCTACTGACTTATTGGAAATAATACATACCGATGTATGCGATCCAATGAGTGTTGATGCTCGTGGCAAGTATCGTTATTTTCTAACCTTCACAAAATGATTTGAGCAGATATGGGTATATCTACTTGATGAAACATAAGTCTGAAATAATTGAAAGGTTCAAAGAATTTTAGAGTGAAGTGGAAAAATCATCGTAACAAGAAAATAAAGTTTCTACGATCTGATCGCGGAGACGAATATTTGAGTTACGAGTTTGGTCTTCAGTTAAAACAATGTGGAATAGTTTCACAGCTCATGCCACCTGGAACACCACAACGTTATGGTGTGTCCGAACGTCGTAACCGCACTTTATTGGATATGGTGCGATCTATGATGTCTCTTATCGATTTTACCACTATCGTTTTGGGGTTGTGCATTAGAGACAACTGCATTCACGTTTAAAAGGGCACCATCTAAATCCGTTGAGATGGCACCGTATGAACTATGGTTTAGCAGTAAACCTAAGCTGTCGTTTCTTAAAGTTTGGAGTTGCGATGCTTATATGAAAAAGTTTCAACCTGATAAGCTCAAACCCAAATCGGAGAAGTGCGTCTTCATAGAATACCCAAAGTTAACTATTGGGTACACCTTCTATCACAGATCGGAAGGCAAGTTATTCATTGCTAAGAATGGATCCTTTCTAGAGAAGGAGTTTCTCTCGAAAGAAGTGAGTGGGAGGAAAGTAGAACTTAATGAGGTAACTGTACCTGCTCCCTTATTGGAAAGTAGTTCATCACAGAAATCTGTTCCTGTGACTACTACACCAATTAGTGAGGAAGTTAATGATGATGATCATGAAACTTCAGATTAAGTTACTACAGAACCTCGTAGGTCTTCTAGAGTGAGATCCGCAATAGAGTCATCCGGTAATCCTGTTCTGGAAGTCATGTTACTAGACCATGATGAACCTACGAACTATGAGAAAGCGATGATGAGCCCAGATTCCACGAAATGGCTTGAGGCCATAAAATCTGAGATATGATCCATGTATGAGAACAAAGTATGGACTTTGATTGACTTGCTCGATGATCAGCAAGCCATGTTAAATAAATGGATCTTCAAGAGGAAGACGGACATTGATAGTAGTGTTACTATCTACTAAGCTCGACTTGTTGCGAAATGTTTTCAACAAGTTCAAGGTGTTGAATACGATGAGATTTTCTCACTCGTACCGAAGCTTAAGTCTGTCTGAATCATGTTAGCAATTGCCACATTTTATGAAATTTGGCAAATGGATGTCAAAACTGCATTCCTTAATGGATCTATTAAAGAAGAGTTGTATATGATGCAACCAGAAAGTTTTTGTCAATCCTAAAGATACTAAAAAAGTGTGCAAGCTCCAGCAATCCATCAATGGACTAGTGCAAGCATCTCGGAGTTGGAATATACGCTTTGATGAGTTGATCAAGGCATATGGTTTTATATAGACTTTTGAAGAAGCCTGTATTTACAAGAAAGTGAGTGGGAGCTCTGTAGCATTTCTAATATTATATGTGGATGACATATTGTTAATTGCAAATGATATGGAAATTCTGGATAGCATGAAAGGATACTTTAATAAGAGTTTTTCAAAGCAAGACCTCGGTGAAGCTGCTTACACATTGAGCATCAAGATCTATATAGATAGATCAAGACGCTTGATAAAAAATTTCAATGAGTACATACCTTGATAAATCTTTGAAATAGTTCAAAATGGAACAGTCAAAGAAGGAGTTCTTGCCTGTGTTACAAGGTGTGAAGTTGAGTAAGACTCAAGACCCGACCATTGCAGAAAATAGAAAGAGAATGAAAAGTCATTCCCTATGCCTCAGTCATAGGTTCTATAAAGTATGCTGTGCTGTGAACCAGACCTATTGTATACCTTGCTCTGTGTTTGGCAAAGGAATACAATTTTGATCTAATAAGTAGATCACTGGACATGGGTCAAGAATATCCTTAGTGAGGACTAAGGAGATGTTTCTCGCTTATGGAGGTGATAAAAGAGCCCGTCGTAAAAGTTACAACGATGCAAGATTTTACACCAATCCAGATGACTCTAAGTCTCAATCTGGATACATATTGAAAGTGGGAACAATTAGCTAGAGTAGCTCCGTGCTGAGCATTGTGGACATAGAATATTTGCGAAATACATACGGCTCTGAATATGACAGACCCATTGACTAAGCTTCTCTCACAAGCAAAACATGATCATACCTTAGTACTCTTTTGGGTGTTAATCACAAAGCGATGTGAACTAGATTATTGACTCGAGTTAACCCTTTGGGTGTTGATCACATAATGATGTGAACTATGGGTATTAATCACATGCAGATGTGAATATTGGTGTTAAATCACATAGCGATGTGAACTAGATTATTGACTCTAGTGCAAGTGGGAGACTGAAGGAAATATGCCCTAGAGGCAATAATAAAGTTATTATTTATTTCCTTATTTCATGATAAATGTTTATTATTCATGCTAGAATTGTATTAACCGGAAACATGATACATGTGTGAATACATAGACAAACATATAGTCACTAGTATGCCTCTACTTGACTAGCTCATTAATCAAAGATGGTTATGTTTCCTAACCATAGACATGTGTTGTCATTTGATTAATGGGATCACATCATTAGAAGAATGATGTGACTGACATGACCCATTCCATTAGCCTAGCAGTTGATCGTTTAGTATACTGCTATTGCTTTCTTCATGACTTATACATGTTCCTGTAACTATGAGAAATATGCAACTCCCGTTTACCGGAGGAACACTTTGGGTACTACCAAACGTCACAACGTAACTGGGTGATTATAAAGGAGTACTACAGGTGTCTCCGAAGGTACATGTTGAGTTGGTGTATTTCGAGATTAGGTTTTGTCACTCCGATTGTCGGAGAGGTATCTCTAGGCCCTCTCGGTAATGCACATCATTATTATCCTTGCAAGCAATGTGACCAAATGAGTTGGTTACGGGATGATGCATTACGGAACGAGTAAAGAGACTTGCCGGTAACGAGATTGAACTAGGTAATGGATACTGACGATCAAATCTCGGGCAAGTAACATACCGATGACAAAGGGAACAACGTATATTGTTATGCGGTTTGACCGATAAAGATCTTCGTAGAATATGAAGGAACCAATATGGGCATCCAGGTCCCGCTATTGGTTATTGACCGAGAATGGTTCTAGGTCATGTCTACATAGTTCTCGAACCCGTAGGATCCGCACGCTTAACGTTACGATGACAGTTTTATTATGAGTTTATAAGTTTTGATGTACCGAAGTTTGTTCGGAGTCCTGGATGTGATCACGGACATGACGAGGAGTCTCCAAATGGTCGAGACATAAAGATTGATATATTGGAAGCCTATGTTTGGACATCGGAAAGGTTCCGGGAGAAATCGGGATTTTACCGGAACACCGGGGGGTTACCGGAACCCTCCCGGGGGTTAATGGGCCTTAGTGGGCCATGAGGGAGAAGAGGAGGGCCGGCCAGGGCAGGCCGCGTGCCCCCTCCCCCCTAGTCCGAATAGGACAAGGAAGGGGGGGCGGCGCCCCCCTTTCCTCTTTCCCCTCCCCCCTTTCCTTCTACACCAAGGCAAGAGGGGGGAGTCCTACTCCCGGTGGGAGTAGGACTCCTCCAGGCGCACCCCAAAGGGGCCGGCCGCACCTCCCCCTCCCTCCTTTATATACGGGGGCAGGGGAGCACCCCATAACACACAAGTTGATCTACGGATCGTTCCTTAGCCGTGTACGGTGCCCCCCTCCACCATATTCCACCTCGGTCATATCGTCGCAGAGTTTAGGCGAAACCCTGCGCCGGTGGAGCATCATCATCGTCATCACGCCGTCGTGATGACAGAACTCATCCCCGAAGCTTTGCTGGATCGGAGCCCGGGGATCGTCATCGAGCTGAACGTGTGCTGAACTCGGAGGTGCCGTACGTTCGGTGATTGGATCGGTCGGATCATGAAGACGTAGACTACATCAACCGCGTTGTCATAACGCTTCCGCTTACGGTCTACGAGGGTACGTGGACGGACACTCTCCCCTCTCATTGCTATGCCATCACCATGATCTTGCGTGTACGTAGGAATTTTTTTGAAATTACTACGTTCCCCAACAATTTCATCTTATACTTGTAATTATTTGTTGTTTTGACATATTTATCATACTATATGTTATGTCGCATTATCTCCAAAGAACAAGCGTCATATTATCCCCCAAAAAAGTATTGTGCAATGCTTTGTTGATATAGAAAGTTAAACTTAATTTTGTTACTGGACAAACAACTTAATAAGTATTTCATCAACCATTCATGTTTGATAACATTATACACGTTCAACTCTACCTCTCTATCGAACAATATAGGGTCATGGTAACGCTTGTCATCTTGAGCCAGAAGAGTACATGCTTTATCAAAAACATGTGTCCATCAACCATATTAATTAAAAACAATACACATGAGACATCCTGAGGCAAAAGAACCCACGATCTATCACAAAACATTGATCAGCAGTCCTAATTCAAAGCTCATAAACTCGAAACCCAAGCTCAAACCAAGTCTACTCGACTTAATACGAAATAAAAAAGCTCATGACACAACTTTCTTGATAAGCTATCTGATTCTTCTTCAACTACATACCATTTTTAAAATGAAGGAATCAAGCACAAGCTACAAGAAAGCACGATACCAAAAAGCATTCAGCAAAATTATACAGATTACTCTATACACCAAATAACTGACAAAATAGATGGATGGGACAGGGCTAAATAGCACTTCATCATTGCTGGCAAGAATCTCTAGGTTGGACAGACATATTAGTCACTATCAGGAACACCCGCCGCCATGATTTTGTCATCGACCTCATTTACAAGTATGTCTGTGGCGGGGCCATCGATTGCTAAATAAAATGCTTATTAGCACTATTTACTATTGTTTTAGCTCGTGTTTGTCAAGAGACGATGATTGTCGTTTTATTAGTGATCTACAACTATTTGTGAGATTGTTACTTATTAACTTGTAATGTTCTATTAACTGGTACTGTTCTACTGTGTAATGTTCTATATGTGCTTAATTTTAATGTGTAATGCTAAATGTTGGATGGTGTGAAAAAATAATTTTTCTTCCTGCACGTAACATTGATGGCGTGCAAAATACATTGTGTGTCCCTAGGTGAGAGATTACAAGGGTGGCGTTGTTGGCATGCCAGCAACACGTATAATACTGCTGACATGGGCACCAGCGCCATCACTATAATTTAACAATGGCGCCATATTGGTGGTGTGGTGTGTCCACGCCAGCAAGGCCATTTTTTACACGCCATAGCTAGCATTTTCTGCACAAGTGTCATGTGCACATCTTCAGGGGGAGTTTTTCAATATCTTGTAGCCAATTTCTTCATACTCTGTTCTTACACTTTCATTATTTACGACCATTGAAAGATTAACCAATTTATCATCAATCACCAAAAAGGAGGTGATTGTAGTGCGCCCTTAGTAGTTTTGAAGTATTGAAGACAAATAGGTTAAGGGACTAATGTGTTTGCGAGTGTACAAAGGAGTTATAGTCCCTGAAGATTTGGTTTAACCCAGAAAAGACGACCCCTAAAAATGTATTTCTTCAAGTGAAGAAATTGGTACGGCCTTTGAAGAAATTGATGTGAAGACTTTGAAGCTTTAAGACTCTGTTTTCATGGTTTCTCTTCTTATTTGAGTCATAGGAAAAACCGTAATGTTAAAGAGGGGTCTCTCGTTTAAGATTTTTCGCAGGAAAACTCCTCTCTAAATGGGAAGGTCCATACATCATCGAGGAGGTCTATCATTCCGGTGCCATAAAATCAACAACATCGAAGGCACAAATCCGAAGGTGGTGAACGGTCAAAGAATCAAACACTATACCTCAAGTAATCCCATAAATGTTGAAAACAATGTGATTGAAACCCTAACCCCGGAGGAATGCATAAGGGACACTTTCCAGAATGTTTCAGACTCCGAAAAGGAATAGGTACGTGGTATGGTAAGTAAACTGGCTCCAAAACAGTTCTAATAGCAATTTTTTCTCCGTTTTGGATATTTAAGAAAATAGGAAAATAAGAAGTAGTCCGGGAAGGACACGAGGCATCCACGAGGGTGGAGGGCGCTGATACATCTCCAACCTATCTATAGTTATTGATTGTTCCATGCTATTATATTACCCGTTTTGGATGTTTATGGACTTTACTTTACACTTTTATATCATTTTTGGGACTAACCTACTAACCGGAGGCCTAGCCCAAATTGTTGTTTTTTTGCCTATTTCAGTGTTTCGAAGAAAAGGAATATCAAACGGAGTCCAAACGTGATGAAACCTTCGGGAGCAATCTTTTTGGAACAAATGCAAACCTGGAGACTTGGAGTGGACGTCAAGCAACAACCAAGGCGGCCACGAGGGTGCCCAGAGCGCCCCCACCCTCGTGGGCCCCTCGAGCATCCACCGACCTACTTCTTCCTCCTATATATACCCACGTACCCTGAAACCTTCGAGGAGCACCACGAAAACCTAATTCCACCGCCGCAACCTTCTGTATCCGCAAGATCCCATCTTGGAGCCTTCGGCAGCGCTCCGCGGGAGGGGGAATCGACCATGGAGGGCCTCTACATCATCTCCAAGGCCCTTCCGATGAGTTGTGAGTAGTTTACCACAGACCTTCGGGTCCATAGTTATTAGCTAGATGGCTTCTTCTCTCTCTTTGAATCTCAATACAAAGTTCTCCTCGATCTTCTTGGAGATCTATTCAATGTAACTCTTTTTGCGGTCTGTCTGTCGAGATCTGATGAATTGTGGGTTTATGATCATGTTTATCTATGAGAAATATTTGAATCTCCTCTGAATTCTTTTATGTGTGATTAAGTTATCTTTGCAAGTCTCTTCGAATTATCAGTTGGGTTTGGCCTACTAGATTGATCTTTCTTGCAATGGGAGAAGTGCTTAGCTTTGGGTTCAATCTTGCGGTGTCCTTTCCCTGTGACAGCAGGGGCAGTAAGGCACGTATTGTATTGTTGCCATCGAGGATAAAAAGATGGGGTTTATATCATATTGCATGAGTTTATCCCTCTACATCATGTCATCTTTCTTAATGCGTTACTCTATTCTTTATGAACTTAATACTCTAGATGCAGGCAGGAGTCGGTCAATGTGTCGAGTAATAGTAGTAGATGCAGGCAGGAGTCGATCTACTTGTCACGGACATGATGCCTTGATACATGATCATGCCTAGATAATCTCATAACTATGCACTTTTCTATCAATTGCTCGACAGTAATTTGTTCACCTACCGTAATACTTATGCTATCTTGGGAGAAGCCACTAGTGAAACCTATGGCCCCTGGATCTATCTTTTATCATATAAGTTTTCAATCTACTTTTATTTGCATCTTTTACTTTTGAATCTATATCATAAAAATACCAAAAATATTTATCGTATCATATTATCTCTATCAGATCTCACTTTTGCAAGTGGTCGTGAAGGGATTGACAACCCCTTTATTGTGTTGGTTGCGAGGTTCTTGTTTGTTTGTGTAGGTGTGTGGGACTTTTGAGGAGCCTCCTACTGGATTGATACCTTGGTTCTCAAAAACTGAGGGAAATACTTACGCTACTTTGCTGCATCACTCTTTCCTCTTCAAGGAAAACCAACGCAAGCTCAAGACGTAGCAAGAAGGATTTCTGGCGCCGTTGCCGGGGAGGTCTTCTCTCGAGTCAAGACATACCAAGTACCCATCACAAACTCATCTCCCTCGCATTACATTATTTGCCATTTTCCTCTCATTTTCCTCTCCCCCACTTCACCCTTGCCGTTTTATTTGCCCTCTCTTTCCTAATCTCAACTCTCTTTCGCTTGCCTTTTTGTTTGCTTGTGTGTTGGATTGCTTGTCACGATGGCGCAAGATAATACTAAATTGTGTGACTTTTCCAATACCAATAATAATGATTTCCTCAGTACTCCGATTGCTCCTCTTAATGATGTTGAGTCTTGTGAAATCAATGCTGCTTTGCTGAATCTTGTTATGAAAGATCAATTCTCCGGCCTTCCTAGTGAAGATGTCGCTACCCATCTAAAAAACTTTGTTGATTTGTCTGAGATGCAAAATAAGAAAGATATGGATAATGATATTGTTGAATTGAAGTTATTTCCGTTTTCACTTAGAGGTCGTGCTAAAGTTTGGTTTTTGTCTTTGCCTAAGAATAGTATTGATTCATGGAATAAGTGCAAAGATGCTTTTATCTCTAAGTATTTTCCTCCCGCTAAGATCATCAATCTTAGGAACGATATTATGAATTTTAAACAACTTGATCAGGAGCATGTTGCCCAATCTTGGGAAAGAATGAAATTAATGATTCGCAATTGCCCTACTCATGGTTTGAGTTTATGGATGATCATACAAAAAATTTATGCTGGATTGAATTTTGCTTCTAGAAATCTTTTAGATTCAGTCGCGGTAGGCACTTTTAAGGAAATCACCTTAGGATAAGCTACTAAACTCCTTGATAACATTATGGCTAATTATTCTCAATGGCACACCGAAAGATCCACTAGTAAGAAAGTGCATGCTATAGAAGAAATTAATGTTTTGAGTGGAAAGATGGATGAACTTATGAAATTGTTTGCTACTAAGAGTGCTCCTCTTGATCCCAATGATATGCCTTTGTCTACTTTGATTGAGAATAATAATGAATCTATGGATGTGAATTTTGTTGGTAGGAATAATTTTGGTAACAATGCTTATAGAGGAAATAATTCTGCAGCCTACGGGTTGAGAATGACATCACGCGGTTGTAGTGCTATCTCTTAACCTTACTAGCATACACCCATTTTTATTAGCTGCTTTTGGAAGCTTCACACATTTCATCTTATACTTGTAATTATTTGTTGTTTTGACATATTTGTCATACTATATGTTCTGTCGTGTTATCTCCAAAGAACAAGCGTCATATTATCCCCCAAACAAGTATTGTGCAATGCTTTGTTGATATAGAAAGTTAAACTTAATTTTGTTACTGGACAAACAACTTAATAAGTATTTCATCAACAATTCATGCTTGATACCATTATACACATTCAATTCTACCACTCTATCGAACAATAGAGGGTCATGGTATTCCTTTTGTATTCCTTCCTAGATTGTATTCCTTTTGTCTACACAAAAAGCTCTCAGTCAAAGAAGTCTTTTTTGCAAGATCTTTTTTTCCTGCCTCTCACTCAGCAAGCACATCAAGAGTTGCAGCAGCTTTCAACACTAATGAGCTTTTTCAATCTGGATTCCAGTTGTAGTGATATCTGGTCATGGAGGCATGGAAAGAAATCTACCTATACTGCAAAAAATTTCTATGACTTTGCTTACCAGCCTAAGGTCTCAAACCCCATTTTGAGTTGGATTTGGAAGAGTTGCTGCACAATGTCAATTAAGATGTTTGCCTGGCTTGTCATTATGGATAGGGTTAATACCAATGACATGATCCAAACAAGGAAATGGAGGATTAATGATGGGCCACAATGTGTTCTCTGCCCAACAGGGACTTTGGAGGACAGAGATCATCTTTTCTTCCAGTGCAATTTCAGTGCTCGCGTATGGATCTATTTGCAGATTCCTTCGAAAGACAGTCAAGATATGGTGGACATTGCCTTGCATGCGAAGAAGGAATTCAACAAGCCTTTCTTTGCTGAAGTGGTGTTTACTGCCTGGTGGAATATCTGGAAGGTTAGAAATGACAGGGCATTCAGGAACATCAGACCTTCCTTCAGAGCATGGAGATATGGATTTATTCATGACCTCACTATGCTTTCTCATAGAATCAAGCAGAAGCACAAGGAAGCCTTACTTAAATGGATTGATTTCCTTCCTCCCTGAAGGAAGTTGCTATAGCCCCTCTTTGTACATTTGTATTTTGTAGGTTCTTTTTTCTCCTGTTTAGTTTTCTTTTTGATGTTCTTTCCTCCTATTGAGGAAAACTTTGTATTAGTCCTGTTTTATCTTGCTTTCAATAAAATACTGTGGGGTGTAAGCCCTGCAGTCTTCAAGGTCAAAAAAAAATAGAGGGTCATGGTAACGCTTGTTATCTTGAGCTAGAAGAGTACACGCTTTATCAAAAACATGTGTCCATCAACCATCCTAATTAAAAACAATACACATGAGACATCTTGAGGCAAAAGAGCCCACGATCTATCACAAAACATTTATCAGCCGTCCTAATTCAAAGCTCATAAACTCGAAACCCAAGCTCGAACAAAGTCTACTCGACTAAATACGAAATAAAAAAGCTCATGACACAACTTTCTTGATAAGCTATCAGATTCTTCTTCAACTACATACCATTTTTAAAATAAAGGAATCAAGCACAAGCTACAAGAAAGCATGATACCAAAAAGCATTCAGCACAAATTATACAGATTACTCTATACACCACATAATTGACAAAATAGATGGATGGGACAGGGCTAAATAGCACTTCATCATTGCTGGCAAGAATCTCCGGGTTGGACAGCCATATTAGTCACTATCAGGAACACCCAGCGCAATGATTTGGTCATCGACCTCATTTACAGGTATGTGTGCGGCGGGGCCATCGATTGCTAAATAAAATGCTTATTAGCTCTATTTACTACTGTTTTAGCTCGTGTTTGTCAAGAGAAGATGATTGTCGCTTTATTAGTGATCTACAACTATTTGTGAGACTGTCACTTATTAACTTGTAATGTTCTATTAACTGGTACTGTTCTACTGTGTAATGTTCTATATGTGCTTAATTTTAATGTGTAATGCTAAATGTTGGATGGTGTGAAAAAATAATTTTTTTCCTGCACGTAACATTGATGGCGTGCAAAATACATTGTGTGTCCCTAGGTGAGAGATTACAAGGGTGGCGTTGTTGGCATGCCAGCAACACGTATAATACTGCTGACATGGGCACCAACGCCATCACTATAATTTAACAATGGCGCCATATTGTTGGTGTGGTGTGTCCACGCCAGCAAGGCCATTTTTTACACGCCATAGCTAGCATTTTCTGCACAAGTGTCATGTGCACATCTTCAGGGGGAGTTTTTCAATATCTTGTAGCCAATTTCTTCATACTCTGTTCTTACACTTTCATTATTTACTCCCATTGAAAGATTAACCAATTTATCATCAATCACCAAAAAGGAGGTGATTGTAGTGCACCCTTAGTAGTTTTGAAGCATTGAAGACAAATAGGTTAAGGGACTAATGTGTTTGCGATTGTACAAAGGAGTTATAGTCCCTGAAGATTTGGTTTAACCCAGAAAAGACGACCCCTAAAAATGTATTTCTTCAAGTGAAGAAATTGGTACGGCCTTTGAAGAAATTGATGTGAAGACTTTGAAGCTTTAAGACTCTGTTTTCATGGTTTCTCTTCTTATTTGAGTCATAGGAAAAACCGTAATGTTACAGAGGGGTCTCTCGTTTAAGATTTTTCGCAGGAAAACTCCTCTCTAAATGGGAAGGTCCATACATCATCCAGGAGGTCTATCGTTCCGGTGCCATAAAATCAACAACATCGAAGGCACAAATCCGAAGGTGGTGAACAGTCAAAGAATCAAACATTATACCTCAGGTAATCCCATGAATGTTGAAAACAATGTGATTGAAACCCTAACCCCGGAGGAATACATAAGGGACACTTTCCAGAACGTTTCAGACTCCGAAAAGGAATAGGTATGTGGTATGGTAAGTAAACTGGCTCCAAAACAGTTCTAATAGCAATTTTTTCTCCGTTTGGGATATTTAAGAAAATAGGAAAATAAGAAGTAGTCCGGGAAGGACACGAGGCATCCACGAGGGTGGAGGGCGCTGATACGTCTCCAACGTATCTATAATTATTGATTGTTCCATGGGCTTTATGGGCTTTACTTTACACATTTATGGGCTTTACTTTACACTTTTATATCATTTTTGGGACTAACCTACTAACCGGAGGCCAAGCCCAAATTGCTGGTTTTTTTGCCTATTTCGGTGTTTCGAAGAAAAGGAATATCGAACGGAGTCCAAACGGGATGAAACCTTTGGGAGCGATCTTTTTGGAACAAATGCAAACTTGGAGACTTGGAGTGGACATCAAGCAACAACCGAGGTGGCCACGAGGGTGCCCGGAGTGCCCCCCCACCCTCGTGGGCCCCTCGAGCATCCGCTGACCTACTTCTTCCTCCTATATATACCCACGGACCCTGAAACCTTCGAGGAGCACCACGAAAACCTAATTCCACCGCCGCAACCTTCTGTATCCGCAAGATCCCATCTTGGAGCCTTCGGCGGAGCTCCGCGGGAGGGGGAATCGACCATGGAGGGCCTCTACATCATCTCCAAGGCCCTTCCGATGAGTTGTGAGTAGTTTACCACAGACCTTCGAGTCCATAGTTATTAGCTAGATTGCTTATTCTCTCTCTTTGAATCTCAATACAAAGTTCTCCTTGATCTTCTTGGAGATCTATTTGATGTAACTCTTTTTGCGGTGTGTTTGTAGAGATCCGATGAACTGTGGGTTTATGATCAAGTTTATCTATGAGAAATATTTGAATCTCCTCTGAATTCTTTTATCTGTGATTAAGTTCTCTTTGCAAGTCTCTTCGAATTATCAGTTGGGTTTGGCCTACTAGATTGATCTTTCTTGCAATGGGAGAAGTGCTTAGCTTTGGCTTCAATCTTGCGGTGTCCTTTCCCCATGATAGCAGGGGCAGAAAGGCACGTATTGTATTGTTGCCATCGAGGATAAAAGGATGTGGTTTATATCATATTGCATGAGTTTATCCCTCTACATCATGTCATCTTTCTTAATGCGTTACTCTATTCTTTATGAACTTAATACTCTAGATGCAGGCAGGAGTCGGTCAATGTGTGGAGTAATAGTAGTAGATGCAGGCGGGACTCAATCTACTTTTCACGGACGTGATGCCGACATACATGATCATGCCTAGATAATCTCATAACTATGCACTTTTCTATCAATTGCTCGACAGTAATTTGTTCACCTACCGTAATACTTATGCTATCTTGGGAGAAGCCACTAGTGAAACATATGGCCCCCAGGTCTATCTTTTATCATATAAGTTTTCAATCTACTTTTATTTGCATCTTTTACTTTCCAATCTATATCATAAAAATACCAAAAATATTTATCTATTATATTATCTCTATCAGATCTCACTTTCGCAAATGGTCGTGAAGGGATTGACAACCCCTTTATTGCGTTGGTTGCGAGGTTCTTGTTTGTTTGTGTAGGTGTGTGGGACTTTTGAGGAGCCTCCTACTGGATTGATACCTTGGTTCTCAAAAACTGAGGGAAATGCTTACGCTACTTTGCTGCATCACTCTTTCCTCTTCAAGGAAAACCAACGCAAGCTCAAGACGTAGCAAGAAGGATTTCTGGCGCCGTTGTCGGGGAGGTCTTCACTCAAGTCAAGACATACCAAGTACCCATCACAAACTCATCTCCCTCGCATTACATTATTTGCCATTTTCCTCTCATTTTCCTCTCCCCCACTTCACCCTTGCCGTTTTATTTGCCCTCTCTTTCCTAATCTCAACTCTCTTTCGCTTGCCTTTTTGTTTGCTTGTGTGTTGGATTGCTTGTCACGATGGCGCAAGATAATACTAAATTGTGTGACTTTTCCAATACCAATAATAATGATTTCCTCAGTACTCCGATTGCTCCTCTTAATGATGTTGAGTCTTGTGAAATCAATGCTGCTTTGTTGAATCTTGTTATGAAAGATCAATTCTCCGGTTTTCCTAGTGAAGATGTCGCTACCCATCTAAAAAACTTTGTTGATTTGTGTGAGATGCAAAAGAGGAAAGATACGGATAATGATATTGTTAAATTGAAGTTATTTCCGTTTTCACTTAGAGTTCGTGCTAAAGTTTTGTTTTTGTCTTTGCCTAAGAATAGTATTGATTCATGGAATAAGTGCAAAGATGCTTTTATCTCTAAGTATTTTCCTCCCGCTAAGATCATCTCTCTTAGGAACGATATTATGCATTTTAAACAACTTGATCATGAGCATGTTGCCCAATCTTGGGAAAGAATGAAATTAATGATTTGCAATTACCCTACTCATGGTTTGAGTTTATGGATGATCATACAAAACTTTTATGCTGGATTGAATTTTGCTTCTAGAAATCTTTTAGATTCGGTCGCGGTAGGCACTTTTAAGGAAATCACCTTAGGATAAGCTACTAAACTCCTTGATAACATTATGGCTAATTATTCTCAATGGCACACCGAAAGATCCACTAGTAAGAAAGTGCATGCTATAGAAGAAATTAATGTTTTGAGTGGAAAGATGGATGAACTTATGAAATTGTTTGCTACTAAGAGTGCTCCTCTTGATCCCAATGATATGCCTTTGTCTACTTTGATTGAGAATAATAATGAATCTATGGATGTGAATTTTGTTGGTAGGAATAATTTTGGTAACAATGCTTATAGAGGAAATAATTCTGCAGCCTACGGGTTGAGAATGATATCGCACGGTTGTAGTGCTATCTCTTAACCTCACTAGCATATACCCATTTTTATTAGCTGCTTTTGGAAGCTTCACACATATCATCTTATACTTGTAATTATTTGTTGTTTTGACATATTTATCATACTATATGTTCTGTCGCGTTATCTCCAAAGAACAAGCGTCATGTTATCCCCCAAACAAGTATTGTGCAATGCTTTGTTGATATAGAAATTTAAACTTAATTTTGTTACTGGACAAACAACTTAATAAGTATTTCATCAACCATTCAAGTTTGATACCATTATATACGTTCAATTCTACCACTCTATCGAACAATAGAGGGTCATGGTAACGCTTGTCATCTTGAGCCAGAAGAGTACATGCTTTATCAAAAACATGTGTCCATCAACCATCCTAATTAAAAACAATACACATGAGACATCCTGAGGGAAAAGAACCCACGATCTATCACAAAACATTTATCAGTCGTCCTAATTCAAAGCTCATAAACTCGAAACCCAAGCTCAAACCAAGTCTACTCGACTTAATACAAAATAAAAAAGCTCATGACACAAATTTCTTGATAAGCTATCAGATTCTTCTTCAACTACATACCATTTTTAAAATGAAGGAATCAAGCACAAGCTACAAGAAAGCACGATACCAAAAAGCATTCGGCACAATTATACAGATTACTCTATACACCAAATAACTGACAAAATAGATGGATGGGACAGGGCTAAATAGCACTTCATCATTGCTGGCAAGAATCTCCGGGTTGGACAGACATATTAGTCACTATCAGGAACACCCGCCGCCAAGATTTTGTCATCGACCTCATTTACAAGTATGTGTGTGGCGGGGCCATCGATTGCTAAATAAAATGCTTATCAGAGCTATTTACTATTGTTTTAGCTCGTGTTTGTCAAGAGACGGTGATTGTCGTTTTATTAGTGATCTACAACTATTTGTGAGATTGTCACTTATTAACTCGTAATGTTCTATTAACTGGTACTGTTCTACTGTGTAATGTTCTATATGTGCTTAATTTTAATGTGTAATGCTAAATGTTGGACGGTGTGAAAAAATATATTATTTTCCTGCAAGTAACGTTGGTGGTGTGCAAAATACATTGTGTGTCCCTAGGTGAGAGATCACAAGGGTGGCGTTGTTGGCACGCCAGCAACACGTATAATACTGCTGACGTGGGCACCAACGCCATCACTATTATTTAACAATGGCTCCATATTGGTGGTGTGGTGTGTCCACGCCAGCAAGGCCATTTTTTACACGCCATAGCTAGCATTTTCTGCACAAGTGTCATGTGCACATCTTCAAGGGGAGTTCCTCAATATCTTGTAGCCAACTTCTTCATACTCTGTTCTTACACGTTCATTATTTACTCCCATTGAAACTTAACCAATTTATCATCAATCACCAAAAAGGAGGTGATTGTACTGCACCCTTAGTAGTTTTGAAGTATTGAAGACAAATAGGTTAAGGGACTAATGTGTTTGCGGGTGTACAAAGGAGTTATAGTCCCTGAAGATTTGGTTTAACCCAGAAAAGACGACCCCTAAAAATGTATTTCTTCAAGTGAAGAAATTGGTACGACCTTTGAAGAAATTGATGTGAAGACTTTGAAGCTTTAAGACTTTGTTTTCATGGTTTCTCTTCTTATTTGAGTCATAGGAAAAACCGTAATGTTAAAGAGGGGTCTAGGTGAAACATATTTCACATTTTCATAGTGATGTTCAAACATATACTTACAGAAACCGCTTCGGGTGAAGCCTTTGGGAATCTCCAGAACAGCTGACGACTTTGTTAGCGCAGTGACGAAGTTCATCTGGTCATCGAACAATTTGATCATATTGACGAGTTATGATTTCGCCAGTGCGATATGCCTATCGTGAGGAAATTGAGTGCCCCAACGAAATTGAGAGCTAAAATCTCCGACCGTTGTTGCACCACATGCCAGCTATCGAGTGGATCCTCATGTCCATGGTCATGTCCAAAGGGCATTTATGACAATTACTGTCGGGTTGCCTCCTGTCTATAAATAGCCACCCCTGACAACCACCTATCGGTTGGCTGCTCCGAGAGAACTTGAGATTTGTCATTTGAGAGCAAACCTTCCTCCGACGACTTTGAGAGAATCCTAAGTGTGGAAAATCCCAACCAGAGACAAAGTGATTGAGCATCACTGAAGAGATTGATCTGTGTGATCCGACGCTTGTTACCTTTGAAGACTATCATTCTTCCAGGAGGTTAGGCATTAAGTTATGAGCACCCAAGAGTAATTGTGGTGTGCTAGTGAATAAGTCGGTTAAGGTTTTAGAGGTCTACCTTGAAGACTTACCACGAATGATTAGGCGAAGTCTAAGTGACCTAGACTCAAGAGGAATACGGTGACGACTAAGTGTCTTCAGAGCTCACGCTCAACTGCCCCAACCAGACGACAGTTGATCCTACAACTGGAACCGGTCTACGAAATCGCTGTGTCTTCATCGAGCCTACCTGATTTCAAATTCCTCAACCCTTACCTTTACGTTTTCCATTGCGTAAGAATTTGTGATCTATCCTGTGCAGAACTTGAACTAAATATTTTCATCTTGTTGTACTCTAATTCTTCAGTTCATCTTCCTCGTGCTTGAATGACTGTATGATTGCATGTTCTTCATTTGTATGTATCATGTGTGCATGCCTTATGTTTGTCTGGTGACTTAGTTTCGCTTCTGTTGCTATTTTGTCACTCTAATTTTCGTCAACTTCATCGGAGTTTGACGAATTTTTAAAAATCTCTCATTCCCAACCCCCACCCCCACCCCCGGCGTGCGAGTAAACCTGCGGTTTCACTATCCCTAAGGGGGAAAAGATTAGATCTGAACCATATAATTCGGACCCACAAAATCAATGGTTTCTATTTTTTATTAGTAGTGCATAATTAGTATAAGTATAATTATAGATAGATGGATAGATAGATAGATAGATATAGTTATAGATATAGATATAGATATAAATATAGATATAGATATGAATATAGATATAGATATAGATATGAATAGATACATAAAGATACTAACATGCATATCCGCTGCCGACGACGCTTTGAGTCGCATCATTTTTCCCCGACGTTACCATACATGTACGTACTGATCGTGTTTGTATTACCAAACAAAAGATTGGTTACCATACATGAATTATTTGGTTGCCAAAAATATAGTGGGTCTGTCCAGCCTGATGTGAATAGAACCAGCAAATAGGGAACCACCATCGGTGGTGGGGTGGGGGTCGTACAAGAGAAGGATGGACGAAGGGTGGGAGACGTAAGAGGGGAGAGGAAACATTACGTTCTTTTTAGGTAGTAGTGAAATGCTAAATGTTGGATGGTGTGAAAAAATATATTTTTTCCTGCACGCAACATTGGTGGCGTGCAAAATACATTGTGTGTCCCTAGATGAGAGATTACAATGGTGGCATTGTTGGCAGGCTAGTAATACGTATAATACTGCTGAAGTGGGCACCAACGCCATCACTATTATTTAACAATGGCGCCATATTGGTGGTGTGGTGTGTCCATGCCAGCAAGGCCATTTTTACACGCCATAGCTAGCATTTTCTACACAAGTGTCATATGCACATCTTCAGGGGGAGTTCCTCAATATCTTGTAGCCAATTTCTTCATACTCTGTTCTTACACTTTCATTATTTACTCCCATTGAAAACTTAACCAATTTGTCATCAATCACCAAAAAGGAGGTGATTGTAGTGCACCCTTAGTAGTTTTGAAGTATTGAAGACAAAAAGGTTAAGGGACTAATGTGTTTGCGAGTGTACACAAGAGTTATAGTCCCTAAAGATTTGGTTTAACCCAGAAAAGATGACCCCTAAAAATGTATTTCTTCAAGTGAAGAAATTGGTACGACCTCTGAAGAAATTGATGTGAAGACTTTGAAGCTTTAAGACTTTGTTTTCATAGTTTCTTTTCTTTTTTGAGTCATAGGAAAAACCGTACTGTTAAAGGGGGTCTAGGTGAAACATATTTCACATTTTCATAGTGATGCTCAAACAAATACTTACAGAAGCCGCTTCGGGTGAAGCCATTGGACATCTCTGGAACAGCTGACGACTTTGCTAGCACAGTGACGAAGTTCATCTGGTCTTTGAAGAATTTGGTCATTTTGACGAGTTATGATTTCGCCAGTGCGATATGCCTATCGTGAGGAAATTGAGTGCCCCAACGAAATTGAGAGCTAAAATCTCCGACCGTTGCTGCGCCGCATGCCAGCTGTCAAATGGATCCCTAACCTGTCAATGGTCATGTCCAAAGGGCATTTATGACAATTAATGTCGGGTTGCCTCCTGTCAATAAATAGCCGCCCCCGACAATCACCTGTCGGTTGGCTGCTCCGAGAGAGCTTGACATTTGTCATTTGAGAGCAAACCATCATCCACGACTTTGAGAGAATCCTAAGTGTGGAAAACCCCAATCAAAGCCAAAGTGATTGAGCATCATTGAAGAGATTGGTCTATGTGATCCGACGCTTGTTACCTTTGAAGACTATCATTCTTCCAGACGGTTAAGCGTTAAGTTCTGAGCACCCAAGAGTAATTGTGGTGTGTCGGTGAATAAGTTTGTTAAGGTTTTAGAAGTCTATCTTGAATACTTACCATGAATGATTAGGCGAAGTCTAAGTGACCTTGACTGAAGAGGAATACGGTGAGGACTGTCTTCAGAGCTCACGCTCAACTGCCCCAACCAGACGTACAGTTGATTAAACAACTGGAACTGGTCTGCCAAAATTTTGTGTCTTCATCGAGCCTATGTGATTTCAAATTCCTCAACCCTTACCTTTACGGTGTTCCGTTGCGTAAGAATTTGTGATCTATCCTGTGCAGAACTTGAACTGAATATTTTCATCTTGTTGTACTCTAATTCTTCAGTTCATCTTCCTCGTGCTTGAATGACTGTATGATTGCATGTTCTTCATTTGTATGTATCATGTGTGCATGCCTTATGTTTGTCCGGTGGCTTAGTTTCGCTTCTGTTGCTATTTCGTCAACTTCATCAGAGTTTGACGAATTTTTAAAAATCTCTCATCCCCCCCCCCCCCCCCCACCCCACTCCCGGCGTGAGAGTAAACCTGCGCTTTCATTATCCGTAATGGGGAAAAGATTAGATCTGAACCATATAATTCGGACCCACAAAATAAATGGTTTCTATTTTTGTATTAGTAGTGCATAATTAGTATAAGTATAATTATAGATAGATAGATATAGATATAGATATAGATATAAATACAGATATATAGATATAGATATAGATATGAATAGATACATATAGATACTAACATGCATATCCGCTGCCGACGACGCTTTGAGTCGCATCATTTTTCCCCGACGTTGCCAGCATGCAGCCGCTCCTCGTCCGGCACCCGGTACTTATCTTCATTATCCCCGCCATGCTCCTCGCCCTCCTCGGGCTCCCACCAACTGCTACGCTCGCCACCAGGTTACTCGTTCGACCTGATGCGCGAGTACCCTCACGATCCGGAGTCCTTCACAGAGGTACCTACGCTTCTTTGCCATTGATCCTATTCCCATCCCATGGCCTCCCGTGTGGAATTACTTCCTAACCACTTGTGTGATTACTAGTACGTACTTACTGTACTAGTTTAGTACTCCCTCCGTCCCAAAATTTTTGTTTTAGATTTGTCTAAATACAGATGTATCTAATACTAAAACGTGACTTGATACATCCGTATTTAGACAAATTTAAGACAAGAATTTTGAGACGGAGGGAGTACTAGTAAGTATACTAAGTAGTAGTATGTCTCTCAGTGATTATTAGGCTTGAAGTTTATTTATTTGTGTTATTAAGCCTGACGTTCAATGCAAAGAAATCGTGCAAATTGACTGGCATGTTACTACAAATAATGTATTAGTTAGTTTTATATATGATATCACAAAGTTCCTTTGTAGCTCGTCCTACATGGAACCTCTTATCTTCAGCCCTTCAACACTGCTTTGAGATCCATACTCTCCAACTAAATTGCAACAAGCAGATTTCTCTTTTTTGTTTCTCTCAAATGAAAGAACATATGGACTTCAAACTTTGCAGATCAAACAAACTTTGCAACTTCAATGTGTGAAAGAACTTTCAGATTTTTTGGAACAACATAAATATACAAAATGAGGATTTTTTATTAGAAAAATAATTTTTAGCATTTTAAATGCATGAAAAAATCTGAAAGTTTTTCCCCACGTAGTAATTAGAATATTTTGTTGTTCTGCAAAGTTTGAAGTTTATACGTTGTTTCGTTTGAGAGAAACAAAAATGACAAATGTGCCTGCATGGATCTTGATGCCAAAATGGATGGCTAAGATAAGGGGTACCGTGTAGCTCAAGCTACACATATAGGTTGGAAGAAATGAGGATCTAATGTCCATATTGTGTTTGCATTGCAGGGCCTCTTGTATGGAGGAAATGACACTCTTTTCGAGTCCACTGGCCTTTTTGGCAAGGTAAATGTTTCCCTTCTTGCTGACTTCATATCTTTCCTCCATATATATAATCTTTCCCTAGATCAATCACTCCAGCGACGATGTTTCTATACCACTAGCAGATTAGGTTCATAGTCAGTATGCGGTCTGAAGCTCTCTTGGTTTGATTAGAATGGCAGTGGCAGTCAGTTAGTTGTACTTTTAGTTGACTGCTGTTGGTTTCAATGACTCCCAGGTAGCAACTACTCCGAGTTATGTAAGAACCTATACATGATCGATGCATAATCCTTTTATGCTGCATGTGTATTTTTTTCTTGTATCATTAACTGATTCTCTAAAATCACTAAATATGTATCTCCCTCTTGGTTCTTCAACAGTCATCCGTGCGAAAGGTTGATCTTCAGACAGGAAAGGTACGATAAATACTTCTCTTATCATATTTATCTTATCATCCATCCGTAAGAATCTAATGTTTTAAATAGCCCGCTATAGCTCCGCTATAGCATGCTATAGCGTTTGAAAGAGGTCCTGCGCTAAGGGTCTTTTGTCCAAACACATGAGCAAACATTTTAAATAGCGCGCTATAGCATCGCTATAGCACGCTATAGCATTTAGAAGAGATCCGCCGCTAAGAGGCTTAGCGCGCTATTTAAAACTTTGATTCGAGCTCTGCTATTCATTCTGCACTGAACTACTCCTTCTGTGCCAAAATAAGTGTCGCTGAGTTACTACAAAGTTGTACTAAACCAGCGACACTTGTTTCGGGACGGAGGGAGTACAACAGAACTTGTTGCTTATCACTTTGCCATTTCTCAGGTTTTAGGTCTGCACCAAATGGACGAGAAAATGTTTGGAGAAGGTCTAACACTTCTCGGCGATAGGTTGCTAGATTAACCTCAATTTTGTATCAGAGTCTTTGCACAACAATTGCTATCTTGAATATAGGTAGTTATTTGCTTATATTCGGTCATGTACAGCCTTATCTCGTCTATTATTTTACTTCCGTCTGTAGATTGTTTCAACTTACTTGGTTGACGAATGTTGGATTTACGTACGATCGACACAACTTTAGTAAAGTATGTTCCTGCCCCTGTTCTCTGCTTGATATAGTAACAGATGATGGTTTACATGTTTCTGTTGTGAAATCCCAGCCAGTGATCTTAAGCTCACACATATTTTGGATCTGAATTGTCTGGGGGGGGGGGGGGGGGGGGGGGTTTGCTCATTTTGTGAAATATGCATTATCAGCCCTACGTATATTTGAATGGTGACTGATGCAATTAACTGTACCAAACATAGGGCACTCCTTTTATTTCCTGCTCATTTTTTACTAATGTATTGGGTGTCTAGTTAATATGTTGTCTTGTGAAGTGTGGTAGTTTTTCCCACAAAATGCGTGATGGGTGGGGGCTAGCTACAGATGGGAAGGTTGTTTTCGGCAGTGATGGCACCTCAACTTTGTACCAGATAGATCCAGAGTCTCATCAGGGTAATCATTCATTGTGCTTGAGGTTCTTCTAGCTTTCAGACTTCCGTCTCTTATATTTGGCATTTCCTGGGATGTAGTCACGAGGATGGTGCCTGTGAAATATCAACATAATGACGTTAGGTATCTTAATGAACTTGAATACATAAACGGTGAAGTGTGGGCAAATCTCTTCAAGGTTAGTTGTCTACTTCCTCCTTCCTCAAAATGCTGAATAGTCATTCTAGAGTACCAATTTTAATTTTTTATTAACTAATATGTTCATCAAGGGCTGGAGGGCTAGAACATTTTCCATTAGAATATTGTTGCCACATCATTCCGTTGTGTCATCCGTAAATGCTTGATCCAGACAAAATGTGGATAAAGGGTTTCACAAAATGTGATGAAGTGGCATGCCTAAATTTTTACTAAGATTTAACGATTTTCCTTGTGTGTCATCCTTTTGGGGATTGGTGATTGGTACTGCGAAATAGGCCATTGGTAGAAATGAAAATTGGCCAATTTTTGTTTGGCAAAAAAACATTGGCTCGGATTTAATGGAAGACATATTATTTTTTCTAGTCAACTGTGGAATGAAAGTGAAATTGATTAGAGCAATGACAAATACGAGTATTAGTTTGCCACTTCAACTGGTTATTGGTTCCATTTACCATAAGTCGTCAGCAGCCCTACCAATTTGTTGTAATACTGTGCTGCAATTCTGAGTATTCCAAGCTATGACATGTAGACAGATTGCATCGCTATAATTTCCCCTGATAGTGGCATAGTGGTGAGTTGGGTTTTTCTTCATGAACTGAGGTATGTTGCACATAAATAGCTTATGTTTCTCTATTTATATTACCATCAGTTGAGACTATTCCTACATATTTCTATTTTTGTAGTAAATGTTTCTGAAATAATTATTGATGTGGTTCATGCAGGCATCACTCACCGAATTCTGGTAATATGGTGAGTGGTTTATGGTTTACTTGTTAATATTGTGCTTGGATGTTTCCTCGGTCTGTGATCTCCTTTTTTTATCATGCTTGTTAGAGTGAGTTACATTTTGTACAATTTGCATGAACGCACACAAGATCTTGTTATCCAAATCTCATAGTGATGGTTACATGACACCGATCTGTTTCATAATCCAGGCTCATGACGTTCTAAATGGTATAGCTTGGGATGAAGACAACCGCAGATTGTTCGGTGAGTTCTAGTGCTCGCATTTCTCTGTTTGTTGCCAGGCCTCTTAGATTCTAAAATCTGGGAACCATGATGAACCCTTTCGGCACTTGCAGTGACCGGAAAATTATGGCCGACGCTATATGAGATTAAGCTACGTCACATTGAGGGGCCACCAGATGGGTCTATAGAGCAGCTATGTCCAAGGATCATAGTTCCGGGTTCCGGGAATTTCCCCAAACAAGCCGGATGGTCGGTTACCAGGTGATCGCTGGCCAGTTACCGGATTACATGGTTTCGACATATCCAGTTGTACTTATCTGGTGTGAGCTGCTAGTTAGTTTCATTCCAGAACTAGGCATGCATTCATACCCCAGATGTAAAGGTTGGCTCTTGCAAGGATGATTCTGTTTCGAACTGTTGTAATTGTCAAGGCACAAAACATTTTCTTGCCATGTGGAGTACATATTTTAAAATCTCGATTGAAATTAATAGACAGTAGTACATTGTATTAGGAAAGGGGAATGCATCATGCATAAGGGCATCTCCAACGCCGACCATCAAACATGTTCTCACACCCTCTCCTTCCTTTTGTCGCCGACGCATGGAACCAGGTAGAACATGTCAAAGATGGAGGTGGCGAACGTGCCGGAGGATCCGAGCATCATGCTCGCCCGAAAGATCATCTCGGCTACGTGGCAAACTCACCGCGCCAAAGCGGAGGAGGCCAAGATGTTGTGCTTGAATGTGGCCTCTTTGGATGCAGGCATAAGAATGATCGTGCAATCCGTCCTCTACCAAACGTTGCAGAGGTAGAAAGATTAGTTAATAGCGGCAGACAATGAGGACACGGCGGAGGCTACCTACACGGCAGCGGCGACACTTTGATATGGAGCAGATCTCTGGGATTGTCGATCCGGCAGGGAAGAAAATTGCACGGACTAATGTTCTTTTGGATTCGGGGACGTAAAAACTAAGCATACTTGCCACTTTTTGGCTGTGATCGCGCATGCGATCCGACGCTGGTGTGATCCGGCGCGCTGTGTGGATCGGACTTTATTTGAATTTCAAATTGCCTTCTACTGACGTACATATAGGATAGCATTTGATTGTCGGCTCCCGTCCCTGTCCGCGGACGGATGCGGAAGGAAATTTGTCGATTGGCGTTGAAGATGCATTAAGGCATTTCTAACCAAACCCTTAAAGTCCATAAGGGGGTAAAAATTTGGTTTTACCCCCTTACGGAACACCTAGCCAATCCCCTAAAAGTCATAGTGGAGTAAATTTGTACCCCAACTCTCAATATCCCTCCAAATCTCCCAAAATTAACTCACTCGTGCGGCTGTCGAGTAAAACTGGCGCCTCTCCTTTTCCCACCCCACGTACCACCCTGTCTCACACGGCCACATCCGCCGCGCCCCAACGCCGCCACCGATGAATGTCTGTTCGGCCTGAATGGATAGCCCGTACCCTTCCACCAACCCACCGGCTTTTCGCCGCTGGAAATCACCACGCGTCTCCGCCCATGCTGAAGAAGAGGTTGGGGATAAAAAATCCACCGTGTTCAAGATCCTCCTCCAACCGCCCCAATGGCCTTCAGGGTGGCCAGCGCGTCCCGGCAGCGGCCCATAGCCCCCCCCCCCCCCCCCCCCCCCCCCCGGAGCCAAACAAGCTCGGAAGACGTTGGCGGCAGCCACCACCGCGCTCGCCGAGGCGGCTGCAAAGAAGAAGAAGAAGAAGAAGAAGAAGAAGAAGAAGAAGAAGAAGGAGAAGAAGAAGAAGAAGAAGAAGAAAGTGGCTCCTCATCCTAGGTTGTCACCTCATGCAACTACTCTAGCGACCCTTAAGGGAACTACTCCGGCACGGGTGGCAGCCGCAACCGACAACAAGCATCGCGGCCACCAAGTGCTTGATTGTAACACCCCGGACACACTCGCCGGTGGTTGTTCCTCTTGGCGGGATCCAGACTGGGCCCACACATCAATACTAGTCTTTCATGTGTAGTTTGTCCCCACTCGTGCGCACCGGGACCAACTTCCCAGTCGGTCACCCATCCTGAAATTATTCCAAGCTGAGCACGCTTAACATTGGAGTTCTTTTTGAATGGGCTCCCGGAAAAGAAGGAAATTCCTTATTGATATGAGTAATCTATCATCCCTATTAAGTCAGGCTATCACATACACCCCCACTCAGAGGAACCGACGTCCTCGTCAGGCCACATGAACGGTCCATCTTGACACATATGTCGATGCGTCTAGTCCGGCAACATGTGCCATGCCGTGTGCCACGACGGGTCACAAATGTCATGCACAACATGACCATGCACCTGTTCGCAAATATCCGCGTACACGCGAGGGTCGTCTCTGATACCAACCTATAACACTCCGGACACACTCACTGGTGGTCGTTACTCGAGGAGGGATCTAGACTGGCCCCACATATCAATATCAGTCTTTCCTGCGCACTTTGTCCTCACTCGTGCGCACCCAGGACCAACTTCTTGGTCCGTCGCCCATCCTAAAATTACTCCAAGTTAAGCATGCTTAAGTTTGGAGTTCTTTCCTAATGGGCTCCCGGAAAATAAGGATTTCCTTATTGATGTGAGTATTCTATCATCCCTATTAAGCCAGGCTATCACATTGACAAAATGCCTACAAGGTAAAAATAAAAACCTCAAATTTGTTGGTTTCAGATAGTGATTGTTGGTGGCCGCTAGTGATGGTTGGTAGTGTTTGTTTTGCTATTGTAGTCCAGAGATGAACACACTCGAATTCCTCATGTCTTTGGACTCCTTGGCCACCAATGGACTTGATGAGCTCAACAACGACTTGTTTTGGGATCATTCGGAGGTGAACCAAGACATGAAGCAAGATGTGACCGGGAAAGAGGAGGAGGCCAGGGAGGAGGAGGCTGAGGAATAGGTGGTTGTGGAGATGACTGAAGCAAGCACGAAGGTGCCAAGGTGCCGCACCCTAAACTACAACCAAAAGGAGGATATTACTCTTTCTGATGCTTGGTGCACGATCTCCATGGATGCAATGATTGGAATGGATCAAATCAATACCATGTTTTGGGAGAGAATTACCAACCACTACAACACCTCCGTGGATGTGTGATCAGCCATACGCAAGGTTCTCTTGGGCATCGTTGGAGCACCACTCATGACCAATGAAACCGATGGTCCGGTTGCATCAACCAAGTGGATAAATAGAGTGGTGAGCAAGTGGCGGAGTATGGCCCCTACATCCAAGAATTATTCAAGAATAGGAACACCAAGTTCGACCACAAGCCCTTCATGTTGCATCATTGCTACAAAGAGATATGCAAGAACGAGAAGTGGATCCAAATAATCATGGGGACCATTCCAAAGAGATCAAGGTTGAGCATATCCATTGAGGAGGACGCTGGGGTTAATGAAGATGCCAACAATAGACCGGAAGGAAACAAGACTGCAAATGAAATAAATAAGAGAAATGCATTCGGTGGCACTTACAAAGAAGAACTTGTGGCAATGATCGAGACCAAGAAGGTGTTGGCGGCCGAACGCAAAGAAGAGAAGATGGAAAGGTGGAATAAGCTCAAGGCGTTGGAGGATGAGAAATGGAAGGCCAAGTTGTCGGCCGAAGAGAGAAAGTTGAAGGCAAAGGAGCATAGGCTTGCAATTGAGGAGGAGAGGATTCGTGATTCCAAGAAGGCCGAAGAATGTGCTATCATGCTCATGAATCCAAACACAATGGATGAAACCACAAGAAAGTATTGGGAGCTCACTCGTGGAGAGATCTTGGAATTCTCTCTATGTAATATTGGTGGTGGCCGAGGGGGTGGTGGCAGTGATGGTGGCGATGTTTGTCGCCGAGGGGGGGTGATGTTGATGGTGGTGACCGAGAGGGGGTGGTGCTGATGATGGTGGTGCTGGTGTTGGTGGTGGTGGCCTAGAGGATGGTGGTGGTGATGGTCACTGAGAGGACGGTGGAGTTGATTCCTTTACCGATGACATAGTTTGAGTGGTGGTGGTGTTGGGGAAGGTAGTAATTTCAAAAAAATCCTATGCACACGCAAGATCATGGTGATGCATAGCAACGAGAGGGGAGAGTGTTGTCCACGTACCCTCGTAGACCGAAAGCGGAAGCGTTAGCACAACGCGGTTGATGTAGTCGTACGTCTTCATGATCCGACCGATCAAGTACCGAACATACGGCACCTCCGAGTTCAGCACACGTTCAGCTCGATGACGTCCCACGAACTCCGATCCAGCAAAGCTTTGCGGAAGAGTTCCGTCGGCATGACGGCGTGATGGCGGTGTCGATGATGCTACCGACGCAGGGCTTCACCTAAGCACCGCTAAGATATTACCGAGGGGGAATATGGTGGAGGGGGGCACCGCACACGGCTAACAGATCAATGATCAGTTGTTGTGTCTAGAGGTGCCCCCCTGCCCTCGTATATAAAGGATCAAGGGGGAGGGGCCGGCCGGCCAGGAGGAGGCGCGCCAGGGAGGAGTCCTACTCCCACCGGGAGTAGGACTCCCTCTTTTCCTAGTTGGAGTAGGAGGGGGGAAGGAACGGAGAAAGGAAAGGAAGGAAAGGGGGGCGCCCCCTCCCCCTCCTTATCCTATTCGTACTAGAGGGGGAGGGGGCGCGGCCTGCCCTGGCCGCCCCTCCTCTTCTCCACTAGGGACCATTAGTCCCACTAAACCCCTCGGGTGGTTCCGGTAACCCCCCCCCCCCCCCCCGGTACTCCGGTATATGTCCGAAACCTCCCGAAACACTTCCGGTGTCCGAACATAGTCATCCAATATATCGATCTTTACTTCTCAACCATTTTGAGACTCCTCGTCATGTCCGTGATCATATCCGGGACTCCGAACTACCTTCGGTACATCAAAACACAAAAACTCATAATACCGACCGTCACCGAACTTTAAGCGTGCGGACCCTATGGGTTCGAGAACTATGTAGACATGACCGAGACACGTCTCCGGTCAATAACCAATAGCGGAACCTGGATGCTCATATTGGCTCCGACATATTCTACGAAGATCTTTATCGGTCAAACCGCATAACAACATACGTTGTTCCCTTTGTCATCGGTATGTTACTTGCCCGATATTCGATCGTCGGTATCTCAATACCTAGTTCAATCTCGTTACAGGCAAGTCTCTTTACTCGTTACGTAATGCATCATCCCGTAACTAACTCATTAGCTACATTGCTTGCAAGGCTTATAGTGATGTGCATTACCGAGAGGGCCTAGAGATACCTCTCCGACAATCGGAGTGACAAATCCTAATCTCGACATACGTCAACTCAACAAGTACCTTCGGAGACACCTGTAGAGCACCTTTATAATCATCCAGTTACGTTGTGACGTTTGGTAGCACACAAAGTGTTCCTCCGGTAAGCGGGAGTTACATAATCTCATAGTCATAGGAACATGTATAAGTCATGAAGAAAACAATAGCAACATACTAAACGATCAAGTGCTAAGCTAACAGAATGGGTCAAGTCAATCTCATCATTCTTCTAATGATGTGATCCCATTGATCAAATGATAACTCATATCTATGGTTAGGAAACTCAACCATCTTTGATCAATGAGCTAGTCAAGTAGAGGCATACTAGTGGCACTATGTTTGTCTATGCATTCACACATGTATTATGTTTCTAGTTAATACACTTCTAGGATGTATAATAAACATTTATCATGATATAAGGAAATAAATAATAACTTTATTATTGCCTCTAGGGCATATTTCCTTCAGTCTCCCACTTGCACTAGAGTCAATAATCTAGTTCACATCGCCATGTGATTTAACACCAATATTCACATCTGTATGTGATTAATACCCATAGTTCACATCGTCATGTGATCAACACCCAAAGGGTTTACTAGAGTCAATAATCTAGTTCATATCGCTATGCAATTAACACCAAAAGAGTACTAAGGTATGATCATGTTTTGCTCGTGAGAGAAGTTTAGTCAACGGGTCTATCACATTCAGAGCCATATGTATTTTGCAAATATTCTATGTCTACAATGCTCTGCGCAGAGCTACTCTAACTAATTGCTCTCACTTTCAATATGTATCCAGATTGAGACTTAGAGTCATCTGGCTCGGTGTAAAAGCTTGCACCGATGTAACTCTTTACGACAGGCTCTTTTATCACCTCCATAATCGAGAAATATTTCCTTAGTCCTCACTAAGGATATTCTTGATCGCTGTCCAGTGATCTACTCTTAGATCAAAATTGTACTCCCTTGACAAACTCAGAGCAAGGTATACAATAGGTCTGGTACACAACATAGCATACTTTATAGAACCTATGAATGAGGCATAGGGAATGATTTTTCATTCTCTTTCTATTTTCTACCATGGTCGGGTTTTGAGTCTTACTCAACTTCATACCTTTCAACACAGGCAAGAACTCCTTCTTTGACTGTTCCATTTTGAACTACTTCAAAATCTTTTCTAGGTATGTACTCATTGAAAAATCTTATCAAGCGTCTTGATCTATCTCTATAGATCTTGATGCTCAATGTGTAAGCAGCTTCACCGAGGTCTTTCTTTGAAAAACTCTTATTCAAGTATCCTTTTCTATATTATTTCCAATCAACAATATGTCATCTACATATAGTTTTAGAAATGCTACAGAGCTCCCACTCAATTTCTTGTAAATACAGGCTTCTCCAAAAGTCTGTATAAAACCATATGCTTTGATCAACTCATCAAAGCGTATATTCCAACTCCGAGATGCTTGCACCAGTCCATAGATGGATCACTGGACACATTTTGTTAGCACCTTTAGGATTGACAAAATCTTCTGGTTGCATCATATACAACTCTTCTTTAATAAATCCATTAAGGAATGCAGTTTTTGACATCCATTTGCCAGATTTCATAAAATGTGGTAATTGCTAACATGATTCGGACAGACTTAAGCATCGATACGAGTGAGAAAATTCCATCGTATTCAACACCTTGAACTTGTCGAAAAACTTTTTGCGACAAGTCGAGCTTTGTAGATAGTAACACTACTATCAGCGTCTGTCTTCCTCTTGAAGATCCATTTATTTTCTATGGCTTGCCGATCATCGGGCAAGTCCACCAAAGTCCACACTTTGTTCTCATACATGGATCTCATCTCAGATTTCATGGCCTTCAAGCCATTTTGCGGAATCTGGGCTCATCATCGCTTCCTCATAGTTCGTAGGTTCATCATGGTCTAGTAGCATGACTTCCAGAACAGGATTACCGTACCACTCTGGTGCGTACTGTACTTTGGAAGACCTACGAGGTTCTGTAGTAACATAATCTGAAGTTTCATGATCATCATCATTAGCTTCCTCACTAATTGGTGTAAATATCACTGGAACTGATTTCTGTGAACTACTTTCCAATTCGGGAGAAGGTACAATTACCTTATCAAGCTCTACTTTCCTCCCACTCACTTCTTCAAGAGAAACTCCTTCTCTAGAAAGGATCCATTTTAGCAATGAATATCTTACCTTCGGATCTGTGATAGAAGGTGTACCCAACAGTTTCCTTTGGGTATTCTATGAAGACGCACTTCTCTGATTTGGGTTCGAGCTTATAAGGTTGAAACTTTTTCACATAAGCATCGCAGCCCCAAACTTTAAGAAATGACAACTTTGGTTTCTTGCCAAACCACAGTTCATAAGGCGTCGTCTCAACGGATTTTGATGGTGCCCTATTTAAAGTGAATGCAGTTGTCTCTAGTGCATAACCCCAAAACGATAGTGGTAAATCGGTGAGATACATCATAGATCGCACTATATCCAATAAAGTGCGGTTACGACGTTCGGACACACCATTACGCTGTGGTGTTCCATGTGGCGTGAGCTATGAAACTATTCCACAGTGTTTTAAATGAAGGCCAAACTCGTAACTCAAATATTCTCCTCCACGATCAGATTGTAGAAACTTTATTTTCTTGTTACGATGATTCTCCACTTCACTCTGAAATTCTTTGAAATTTTCAAATGTTTCAGGCTTGTTCTTCATTAAGTATATATACTCATATCTGCTCAAATCAGCTGTGAAGGTCAAAAAATAACGATACTCGCCACGAGCATCAACACTCATTGGACCGCATACATCGGTATGTATTATTTTCAACAAGTCAGTAGCTCGTTCCATTGTTCCGAAGAACGGAGTTTTAGTCATCTTGTCCAAAAGGCACGGTTCGCAAGCATCAAATGATTCATAACCAAGTGATTCCAAAAGTCCATCTTTATGGAGTTTCTTCATGTGCTTTACACCGATATGACCCAAACGGCGGTGCCACAAATAAGTTGCACTATCATTATCAACTTTGCATCTTTTGGCATCGATATTATTAATTTGTGTATCACTACGATCGAGATCCAACAAACTATTTTCATTGGGTGTATGACCATCGAAGGATTTATTCATGTAAACAGAAAAACAATTATTCTCTGACTTTAAATGAATAATTGTATTGCAAAAACATGATCAAATCATATTCATGCTCAACGCAAATGCCAAATAACATTTATTTAGGTCTAACACTAATCCTGAAAGTATAGGGAGTGTGCGATGATGATCATATCAATCTTGGAACCACTTCCAACACATATCGTCACTTCACCCTTAACTAGTCTCTGTTTATTCTATAACTCCTCTTTTGAGTTACTAATTTTTAGCAACCGAACCAGTATCAAATACTCAGGGGCTACTATAAATACTAGTAAGGTACACATCAATAACTTGTATATCAAATATACCCTTGTTCACTTTGCCATCCTACTTATCCACAAAATATTCAGGGTATTTCCGCTTCCAGTGACCATTTCCTTTGCAGTAGAAGCACTCGGTTTCAGGCTTTGGTCCAGCTTTGGGCTTCTTCACGGGAGTGACAACTTGCTTGCCATTCTACTTGAAGTTCCCTTTCTTTCCCTTTTCCTGAAACTAGTGGTCTTGTTAATCATCAACTCTTGATACTCTTTCTTGATTTCTACCTTCGTCGATTTCAACATCACGAAGAGCTAGGGAATCGTTTTCGTCATCCCTTGCATACTATAGTTCATCACGAAGTTCTAGTAACTTGGTGATGGTGACTAGAGAACTCTGTCAATCACTATTTTATCTGGAAGATTAACTCCCACTTGATTCAAGCGATTGTAGTACCCAGACAATCTGAGCACATGCTCACTAGTTGAGCAATTCTCCTCCATCTTTTAGCTATAGAACTTGTTGGAGACTTCATATCTCTCAACTCGAGTATTTTCTTGAAATATTAACTTCAACTCCTGGAACATCTCATATGGTCCATAACGTTCAAATCATCTTTGAAGTCCCGATTCTAAGCCGTTAAGCATGGTTCCCTAAACCATTACGTAGTCATCATATTGAGCTAGCCAAACATTCATAATGTCTGCATCTGCTCTTGCAATAGGTCTGTCACCTAGCGGTGCATCAAGGACATAATTCTTCTGTGCAGCAATGAGGATAAACCTCAGATCACGAACCCAGTCCGTATCATTGCTACTATCATCTTTCAACTTAGTTTTCTCTAGGAACACATATAAAACATAGGGAAGCAACAACGCGAGCTATTGATCTACAACATTATTTGCAAAATACTATCAGGACTAAGTTCATGATAAATTAAAGTTCAATTAATCATATTACTTAAGAACTCCCACTTAGATAGACATCCCTCTAATCATCTAAGTGATCACGTGATCCAAATCAACTAAACCATGTTTGATCATCACGTGAGATGGAGTAGTTTTCAATGGTGAACATCACTATGTTGATCATATCTACTATATGATTCACACTCGACCTTTCGGTCTCTAGTGTTCCGAGGCCATATCTGCATATGCTAGGCTCGTCAAATTTAACCCGAGTATTCTACGTGTGCAAAACTGGCTTGCACCCGTTGTAGATGAACGTAGAGCTTATCACAACCGATCATCACGTGGTGTCTCGGCACGACGAACTTTGGCAACGGTGCATACTCAGGGAGAACACTTTTACCTTGAAATTTAGTGAGAGATCATCTTATAATGCTACCGTCAATCAAAGCAAAATAAGATGCATAAAGGATAAACATCACATGCAATCAATATAAGTGATATGATATGGCCATCATCATCTTGTGCTTGTGATCTATATCTCCGAAGCATCGTCATGATCACCATCGTCACCGGCGCGACACCTTGATCCCCATCGTAGCATCATTGTCGTCTTGCCAACTATTGCTTCTACGACTATCGCTAGCGCTTAGTAATAAAGTAAAGCAATTATAGGGCGATTACATTGCATACAATAAAGCGACAACCATATGGCTCCTGCCAGTTGCCGATAACTCTGTTACAAAACATGATCATCTCATACAATAAAATTTAGCATCATGTCTTCATGTCTTGACCATATCACATCACAACATGCCCTGCAAAAACAAGTTAGACATCCTCTACTTTGTTGTTGCAAATTTTATGTGGCTGCTACGGGCTGAGCAAGAATCATTCTTACCTACGCATCAAAACCACAACGATAGTCCGTCAAGTTAGTGTTGTTTTAACCTTCTCAAGGACCGGGCGTAGCCACACTTGGTTCAACTAAAGTTGGAGAAACTGAAACCCGCCAGCCACCTGTGTGCAAAGCACGTCGGTAGAACCAGTCTCACGTAAGCGTACGCGTAATGTCGGTCCGGGCCGCTTCATCCAACAATACCGCCAAACCAAATATGACATGCTGGTAAGCAGTATGACTTGTATCGCCAACAACTCACTTGTGTTCTACTCGTGCATATAACATCTACGCATAAAACCAGGCTCGGATGCCACTGTTGGGGAACGTAGTAATTTCAAACAATTTCCTACGCACACGCAAAATCATGGTGATGCATAGCAACGAGAGGGGAGAGTGTTGTCCACGTACCCTCGTAGATCGAAAGCGGAAGCGTTAACACAACACGGTTGATGTAGTCATACGTCTTCACGATCCGACCGATCAAGTACCGAACGTACGGCACCTCCGAGTTCAGCACACGTTCAGCTCGATAACATCCCACGAACTCCGATCCAGCAGAGCTTTGCGGGAGAGTTCCGTCAGCACAATGGCGTGATGACGGTGTCGATGATGCTACTGACGCAGGGCTTCGCCTAAGCACCGCTACGATATTACCGAGGTGGAATATGGTGGGGGGGGCACCGCATACGGCTAAGAGATCAATGATCAATTGTTGTGTCTAGAGGTGCCTCCCTGACCTCGTATATAAAGGATCAAGGGGGATGGGGCGGCCGGCCAAGAGGAGGCAGTAGGACTCCCTCTATTCCTAGTTGGAGTAGGAGGGGGGAAGGAAGGGAGAAAGGAGGGGAAGGAAGGGGGGCGCCCCCCCCCCCCCCCCTCCTTGTCCTATTCGGACTAGAGGGGGAGGGGGCGCGGCCTTCCCTGGCCGCCCCTCCTCTTCTCCACTAGGGCCCATTAGTCCCACTAAACCCCCCGGGGGGGGGTCCGGTAACCCCCCGGTACTCCGGTATATGTCTGAAACCTCCTGAAACACTTTCGATGTCCGAACATAGTCATCCAATATATCAATCTTTACGTCTCGACCATTTCGAGACACCTTGTCATGTCCGTGATCATATCCGGGACTCCGACCTACCTTTGGTACATCAAAACACAAAAACTCATAATACAGGTCGTCACCAAACTTTAAGCGTGCGGACCCTACGGGTTCGAGAACTATGTATACATGACTAAGACACGTCTCCGGTCAATAACCAATAGCAGAACCTGGATGCTCATATTGGCTCCCACATATTCTACGAAGATCTTTATCGGTCAAACCGCATAACAACATATGTTGTTCCCTTTGTCATCGTTATGTTACTTGCCTGAGATTCGATCGTTGTTATCTCAATACCTAATTCAGTCTCGTTACCGGCAAGTCTCTTTACTTGTTATGTAATGCATCAACCCGTAACTAACTCATTAGCTACATTGCTTGCAAGGCTTATAGTGATGTGCATTAGCGAGAGGGCCTAGAGATACCTCTCCGACAATCGGAGTGACAAATCCTAATCTCGAAATACGGCAACTCAACAAGTACCTTTGGAGACACCTGTACAGCACCTTTATAATCACCCAATTACGTTATGACGTTTGGTAGCACACAAAGTGTTCCTCCGGTAAGCAGGAGTTACATAATCTCATAGTCATAGGAACATGTATAAGTCATGAAGAAAACAATAGCAACAAACTAAACAATCAAGTGCTAAGCTAACGGAATGGGTCAAGTCAATCTCATAATTCTTCTAATGATGTGATCCCATTGATCAAATGGTAACTCGTATCTATGGTTAGGAAACTCAACCATCTTTGATCAATGAGCTAGTCAAGTAGAGCATACTAGTGACACTATGTTTGTCTATGTATTCACACATGCATTACGTTTCCAGTTAATACAATTCTAGCATGAATAATAAACATTTATCATGAAATAAGGAAATAAATAATAACTTTATTATTGCCTCTAGGGCATATTTCCTTCAGGTGGCCGAGGGGGTGGTGGTAAATTCCATTAGTTGGCTCGATCCACAACATATACATATACTATGTTTGTGGTGATTTTGGATCAAACATTGTGTTTCAAGTGATGTCTTTTGGGTGAACTTTGCATGTTTTAATTTGAAAAACACGATGATGAAAATTTGTGTTATTACGGTTATGATATGCATGTTTTAGTTGGCATCTCTCCGAAAAGTAAACATCTTTTAACACCCCCGCGTCGCTCCTCTGTCCCCCGCGCCACCCTCCCCCGACGACATGGGGGACCCTAGCCGCCGAGGGCCGACGGGTGAAGCCGCACGCGAACCCCATGAAGGTGGCGGTGGGGCGTATCTAGCTCCTAGCACACTCCAGCGCCACCCTCCCTTTCCCTGCAGCCCCCTCCCACTGGCAGCGCGGCCGGTCTGTTGTTCGTGCTACTATTGGGCGTGGGACTTGCACCGAGTTGCGGGATGCGCGTGACTTGTCTCATGCAGGCGCGCCTTCCCCTCCTCCGGTGGCACTTCCTCCTCCTCGAGTTAAGGTGATGGCTCTCGTGCGGCGATGACAAGGCTTCAATGGTAGTGGCAGGCGGTGGGCGTCCCGCGACAGGTCCTGCTTGCGCTGCTCCGACCCCGATAGCTTCGCCGTTTACTCCACTAACTTTTAAGGGGTCGGTTAGAAATAACCTAAGCTGAGCTCTTGTAATAGAAATCAGTGTGTGCGTGTTAATTCATATCTACTCGTACTCGTCAAAGGAACTTAACCATGGCATTCTAACCGAAATGAAAAACTATAAAACAAGTGCTCCGTCCGCCTCGGTGCATAGGGCGTGCACGTAGTTTTAGATCATTGATTTGACTAACTAAAAATGTGTTATATTTCATCGATATCATATCATTTGATTCATATAAAAATGTAGTAGTTTCTAAATAAGGTAATATCATCCGTGGTGCTTGAACTTGGCTTGGATGTTCACTTTAATGCATGAACTGGTTTAAAAACTTGATATGGACGTACAAATACAGTGCTAATCTCATTTATAGACATAAAGTGTGCTGATTTGGCACTGTATTTGGCTGACGTGGCATGGGTCCACTTCTAGCAACCAAACAAGATTTCAGTTAAATACCATGTGTCTATGACTACCGGGTCCTGCCCGTGAGCCTGTCAGTAGAGAGGAACAATTGACCTAAAGCGTAGGAGCGACCTGGCGAACCACCCAAACCAAAGTTTTATGGATCCTAAAAAAAACAAAGTTTTATGTGGTTAAAACGCCCCTTACTCTTAATGTACTGTGAGGTAAAAAGCTTTTGTTTTATTAAAGGGTTGCACTCGGTGCGGCCCATTAAGCGCATGTTAATTTTTTTAAAAACTGTAAAATGCATATAAGTCATAATCACAGTAATACAAAAGAATTTCAAATAGTCGTGTGGTATCAATAATTATAAATGTTGTACATAAAATAAAAATAATAAATTCTTTTAGAATGTTCATGTATATAAAAAACATTTATGCATTATCGAAAAACATGCCTATAACTGAAATAATAAATATTAATTATAATTATGTTTGTATAATATTAAATAATGCAAATATTTTAAAAAACTACAGTTCAAACATTTGAATAGTTATACTCACATTTTATAATTCATAAGTATGTTGTTAAATTTTTTGTACAGTTAAAACTAATTTATAATTTAAAATTTAAAATTTAGATATGAATATTCACTCGTGGATTAAATTTACATATTCATTATATAAAAATTATGAAAGCTAACCATGAGTGAAATTATACACCATTGAATATGCATAAATATTAGTTTATGTTGTTATCCATAAATTTCTATAAATTCAATATAACCATGCATGTATAAAAATATTTGTATTCACTATATATTTATAAAAATTTATAATTTTAGATATAATCAATGATTTTATATTTGAATTGATTGTAGACACTCATAGATTTTACTCAAAATAGCATTTTCTAAGTAATACTTGCATACATCTATGTATTTATTTTGTGTGCACATGAATATGTGTAACCCACAACATGGCATAGGCCTGCTTTATAGATTTTTCTTAAATAATACATGTGTTTGTTACGATTATAATCTACAGACGTTTCACATTTTTCTTTAAAAATAATGTGTTCAAAATTAACAGATTTTTTTAAGAAAAATGTGAAATTATAATTTACACATGTTTAATACTCTGTAAATTATAATCACACTAATACACATGCTACTACTCTGTGAATTATAATTTAATGATTTTTTTTCAAAAAAAATAACATATGCTAAATTGGCAGCACCGTCTGCAGCCCATTTAAGTAGCACAAGTCTTTTCCCTTACAATGAGTATGCGAAATCACTAATTGAGGAGTACTCGTTGCAAAGATCACTCCAACTTCCCTGGTTGCGACAAGTGGCGCACATGCAGCGCGCCACTTGTCGCAACCTGGGAGTTTTCCCTTTTTTTCGTAGATTCGTTTATTCAAAATGTTTTATCTTTCAAATCGTGCGTCCAAATCTCAAACCGCTTTCACCATTGGATTCCTCGCGTCGAGATCTTCAAAACTAGATCCCGGGTTTGATAGGTTTTGACGAACTTTTTTTTCACGAAAAAACCGAACTGGGAGCATGGGTTTTTTCCCTTTCCGAAAGAGGCACGCCCGTGCCTCTCGTGAAATCACAACCGTGCCTCTCGCGGAAGCAAAACCGTGACTCTCGCGGAAGGAAAAAAAGAAGAAAAACGTGTTTTTTTTTCGTTTCCGATGAGGCACGGCCATGACTCTCGCGGAAGCAAAATCGTGACTCTCGCGGAAGGAAAAAAAATAGAAAACACATTTTTTTTCGTTTCCGAGAGACACGGCCATGACTCTCGCAAAAGCACAAATGTGCCTCTCGCGGAAGCAAAACCTTGGTTGCCATGAAAACTCCCTTGGTTTAGTGGCCAACGGTGGTGGCCCGCAATCTTCAAGTCGCATGGTGGAACCCGGACAACTAAAATATTGTTTCGTGCTACAAGTGGACCTCATGCCACGTCAGTTTAGTGCCACATCAGCACATTCTACATCTGCGAATGACTTATCACCATGTTTGCATGTTTATGCCAAGTTTTAGAACCAGTTTGATGTATTTTTCAAGTTCATGCACGAAAGTGAACATCCATGGCAAGTTTATGCACCACTGGTGATATTACCTCTTTCTAAATATGTTTTTAATTTCATATAACACATATCAAAGCACTGCTGATATTACCTCTTTCTAAATATGTTTTTAATTTCATATAACACATATCAAACCACTGGTGATATTACCTCTTTCTAAATATGTTTTTAATTTCATATAACACATATCTAGCTAGTTAAATTGATGATCTAGAACTACGCGCAATGCCTTATGCACTGAGACAGAGGGAATATGTAAGGGTCACTTGTTGTCCGCTTGGATGTTTGTTCGTTGGTGTTTTCCAAATGATTGGTTGTCTGGCAAACATAATTCATCCGCCCAAGCACCGGCCAAATGTACACCGACTCTATAACATATCCAGTGACAAAAAAGTATTGCGACTCAACAGCGATGGTATATCAGTATCAAAACTTATTCAGAGCGCCAGAACAAAGTCGACAAAGAGCAGGCTACCAAAGGGGGCAGAGCAAACATCGGCGTCGAGAATATTCATGGGGGGACAGAATGAACATCCGCGTCAAGATTATTCATGGGGGCCGGAAGCAAAAGGTGCCATTGGCAGGCAGAGAAAGTTTGTTCTACAGCACAGAGATACGTCGTTTCATGCATGTCTAGTTCACATGTTGACACGTCGAAAGTGAGCCGTGCTCTGCACTAGTTCTTGCCCATCATGGCTCTGTCCTGCTGCCTCAGCCTCTCGCCTTCGCGAGAAAGATAGCCCTGGAACTTCTCCTGCCAAAATGAAAGCAAGAATGGTTACACCTCAGCCACCGGTTCAGTAAATAGAGAGCAACTGCTCACAAGTTCTGATTAGTGGTAACAATGCTAACATAAGTAAAGGAGAAAAAAGAAGTGTGTGTATACAAGTAATCAAACAATCACAGTATAGATATGTGTAATCATCACGAGGATGCACTTGATAGACTACGCATTGCAATTTCCCATACATAAATCACACTTAAATACCTTTGAAAAGGCTCACTTGAGATGGCGTGTAAAAAGAAGTTACTTAAGAAGCACAATTCACATCCAAGTATTCACTAATCACTAGGCTTGGTTCTATGGGGCATCCCAAGGGAAGGTGACTACATCAGCATTATTTTGGTTCCAAGGGAATATGCTTAAGATTGAAGACTTAGGGTAAAAACAATAAGATTAAAATCGAAATATACAGAGGCATATAAGGAACAGGTAGATGAAATAACTTCCAGCTGCTTCAAAACTGGATGATTTAACATAAGCCATTGGATCTTGTTTTTGTTGTTTAAGAAAGACAAGTAAAAAAGGTCAGAAAACGCAATTTTGCATCCAGCTACATACTCCCTCCGTCCCAAAATAAGTGACTCAACTTTATACTCCCTCCGTCCAGAAATACTCGTCAGAGAAATGGAGGTATTTAGATGTATTTTAGTTCTAGATACATTCATTTTTATGCATTTCTTCGACAAGTATTTCCGGACGGAGGGAGTACTAGCTTTAGTACAAAGTCAGTACAAAGTTGAGTCACTTATTTTGAGACGGAGGGAGTACTTAACTATTGAAATCCCAAAAGGTCAAAATAGTAAAGAGCTAGGAAATAACATAATCGGTACAGACGGCAACCAAAATAATGTCATAACTAGGAACCGAAAACGTACCAAATTACAAATAGCAAAGATATATGTGCCATTTTAAAAGACAAGACAATAACTAGAATATATAGTATTAAGATGACTAATACAATATGAGTACACAAGTTGTCAGTATTTCAACCAAAATACACCAACAATGAACTTCAAAAGTACGAGTATATATCTTAACGAATTTCTTTTACAAACAGGTAAGGCAACCCATTATACAGTAGTGGGTGACATAACAGAAACTCTGCAGTCTTAAACAGCTATACTGACAAATGGGCAAAGCAATCCATTAAGCAGGAAACAGTAGACATAACACAAACTCCACTCTCTCAAAACATCTATACAAAGAGGAACCTATTATGGCAAAGAACACATAGCAACTTTGCCATCATAAGGCATGTTTAGTTTTTCAACGCTGTTACTTATTAGAAATCTTCTATTATTCTACCCACTTGACCAGTCCATCACTATCCAACTCGATATATACCCAATACTGCAATCTGCAAATTATGTGGCTACACACCTAACACTATCAAAACAGGACGCATAGTTGAGCTGCAACTCTTGCTATCATTAACGTTATGTGCCTTGCGCTTTGCATATTACACAAATCAAGACGCGGTAAGTTACAACACTAGCCTGATATGTTGCACAACCATGTGCGTAGCCTCCCAAAAAACTCTGTTTACGGATAGCACCAAAGCATGAAGAGAAGGATCCCTTTGCTTGATTACCAACAACGTTTGCTACTTTGCTGCTATGTAGCGCATCACAATGACAGTCCTGACATGCAATCTATGATTTTTTACATCCCGTGAAAATAGTTGGCTACTCGAACCCAAGAACATATTCTGAATTTGGTGTCGCTACAAATTGGGAAACCAGGTCTTGTCCTCTGAAATAGTAAGATATAACCGAAACCAGTAGACAGCATGACTAATTAATTGTGATGTGCAACTCCGGTCCTTGAAAATTGAAACCAATCTATCTAGAACTAGCAACGGGGTAGTCTGGAAGGAACGCCAACCCCTACCGGGAGGGAGGCGAGCGAGCCGCCAGATCCACAGTCCAGCGGGCGCGCGCAGCAAACGGATCTAAGTTGATCTACCGGGGCGGACGCAAGGACCAAGCGGCCAACCGGCCAAAACGACCGGGGCCGTCGGGCGGAGGGGGGATCGGCGACGGGGTTTCGGGAGGGAAGGGGGAGGACGCGGCGCGGTGGCTGGTCGGTGGGTTGGTTTACCTTGCCGCCGAAGAGGAAGATCCCGGCGAGGCCGGCGGCGCCGACGCTGCCCCAGATGACAACCGTGGAGGAGAGCAGGGACCAGTTGCGGTAGATCATCCTCGCGAGCGCCTGTCGATCGATTCTTCCGCGGCGGATTGAATTTGGTTGGATTGGGGGAGATCGGAGCAGCAGGTTTGGGGAAGGGGAAAGAGAAAGAGGAGGAGGGATGGCCACGCCGAGGTCTGTCTGTCTGTTGTCAGCTCCACGGCCCGGCCCAACATGAAGGGCTGGCCCAGCATCCATCGTGAGTCCAATGCACTCCCTCAAAAAAAAAACAAAAAAAAAACTTAACGAGGCCAATGCATCTAAAGCGGAAATGGTCGAAATTGGGTGCTTTCATATTTTCTTGGCACAAGCTGAAATGAATACATAGAGTCTAGGTACAAATGTTTCTGGGAAATTAAATGGATCAAATGCGATGCGCACATGGAGATAGAAGCAAGTGTACACCGGAACTGAAAGACCTCTTGAACCACAAGGAAACCAACAAAACATTCAACTTTGGCAACACAAAAAAACTTGAAGGCATCAAGCAACCAAATTACATTGACATAGTAGTGCAGCTCAAACTCCGACTAGAATTATTATTATTATTATAAGTTGTTGTTTATGAGTCATGGCGACAGGTCTGGCAGCCAACACGTGGCACATGCTGCCATAGCTGACAGCGGCAGGACCTGCATCCATAGCCGACGGCGGCAGCTTCTGTGTAACAGCTTTTCCATCTCTGCAGTGATCCTCTACGTAACGGAGAGGCCAGGTGGGCCCTGTCGCCATAGGGGCTGGCGGCAGCTCCTTTTACCGCCAGTTTTGAGGGTACGTAATTTCATCCTGTTTCAGGTTTCTACACAAAGCACTTGTACAGCCCGAGTTCTCGTGCTGGTCTTTTGATTGATGGTGCTAGGTACTACTAGTAGCAAGTTCAAGTACTAGCAGCACACGCTGTTTTGTAAAAGCCTAGGCAAAACAAAGGTGATGCGCAGAGTGCTGTTGGTTTCACCTCGAACGATTAAATCGATGTACATATCATATGCGGCAGTAAAAGAAGCTGTCGCCAGCCCTATGGCGGCAGGACCCATCTGGCCTCTCCATTCCGTTGTGAATCGTTGCTGCAGAGGCGAAAAAACTGTTGCACAGAAGTTGCCGCCGTTGGTTGTGGCGGCATGTCCAGTCGCCACCGGCTATGGCGGTAGGTGCCACGTGTTGGTTGCCGGATCTGCTGCCACAGCTTCTGTGGTATTTTTTTGTCAATATGGTTCAGACATGGTCCTTTTTGTCAATATGAAAGCGTAGGTGGTTTTATCTAACAAAAAATCCCGGGACACCAACAACCAGCAGACCTCCTGCCGCCACAACGTCGTGCGAACTTTTCCCAGTGATGCACTCTGGCAGCAGGAAGAGGGATATGAGATGGCTGACGGCAACCGTTAGCGATCTAGTATAGAGCTGGTAGGGACTGTTAGGCTTTTTTTTTTGAAAATTACTTGGCGCACTTTATTAAACTCATATCAAAGTTACATCATCCACAATGTCCGAAAGTAAAAAGCTGGGAGGATCACCATCCCAAACAAAAATAGAATTTAAATTGAAACTATGTCTAGCAAGATTGTGCGCCAATCTATTAGCCTCCCTAGGGCAATGAGTGAAGGGTACCGCACCAATACGGTATGCTTTTTGAAAACAATCAACCAAAATAGCAGTATAGGTGCTTCAAATCTCAATCACGCCATTGCATGCTTGAATAAATTCTAATGAGTCAGATTCAACAATGACTTGATGACAGTCGGGTCCTTCAACCAACTCTAGTCCTCGCTGAATAGCTACTGCTTCGGCCGTTGTTGCATCAAGGAGATGATGAAGCAACCAGGATGCTCCCGCAAGAGCCTCTCCTCAGTTGTTTCGAAGAATTGCCGCAGCTGCACCCGTTCCATCTTCAAAAAAGCGGCGTCAACATTTAATTTATAAGAATTGATTGGAGGTTTCACCCACATAACTTTATCCGGTTTCTTCTGATCTGCAGCTCGAGGAAAGTTACTTGTGATCGCTTGGATAGAGAATGCAGTACCCGAAGGATTTTGGACATTTTTGCCCTTAACAAATTCTCGTCGCTGCCACCATATATACCAAGCCCCAACGACCAAAGACTCCCGGAATCCCAACCTACCAAGAACAGGTGAATGTCTCGCCGGCTGCGTTAGTAATTCTTTAAGGATCACACTACCTGACCTGTCAATTTGAATGACTTCACCTATTATTTCATGTAACCCCAGTTTCTTCCATACTTCTTTTGCTCTTTCACATGTAAACATCAGATGCCGCATATCTTCCGCCCCTTGCTTGCATACTGGGCATTGAGGCTTTACCTTGATGTGTCTGTTTGCCAAGATCGACATCCCTGCGACAATACCATGTAAAGCACGCCAGGCGAAAATTTTCACCTTGCTTGGAATTTGTAACTTCCACAAATATCCCATACTGGGTTTGCATTCATAGCTCCTTGGCCATCCCCCCACCTAGTTTGAGCACCAAATTGATGTTCCCATTCCAGATAATAAGCTGATCGAACCGAGAACGAGAACGACTTCGTATACTGCCATGCCACAAAATCTTCAGTCATGTTAGGGCTCAAAGGGATTTTTAAAATTCTTTCCACATCCACCCAAATAAAATTATCTCTAGTCAAAGCCTCATCCCACTGTCTTTTAAAGGGATCAATTAAATCATCTACATTCTGCAGAAGTCTTTGTCCTTTCACAGTTATTACTTTCCTGTTCGGACTGCCAGGCACCCAATGGTCCTCCCATATGTTGATATTTGCTCCAGTACCAACTCTCCATATGTGTCCTCTCATAAATGTGCGTAGCCCAGCAATTATGCTCTGCCAAGTAAAAGAGGATCCCTTCTTCGGACCCGCTTTCAGTAAATTGCCATCGGGGTAACACTTTGCTCTGAGAACAGTCGCACACAAAGAATTTGGTTTTGTGATCAACCTCCAACTTTGCTTTGCTAACATAGCGAGATTAAAAGCGTGCAAGTCCCTAAACCCCATACCTCCATTCTTTTTTGGTACACACATCTTCCACCACGCCCACCAATGCATTTTCTTTTGTTCTTCAGTATCTCCCCACCAAAAGCTAGACATTTCGTCTGTTATGAGCTTACAAATCTTTTTGGGGAATATTAAAAACTGCCATAGCAAAAACAGGTAGAGACTGAATAACAACCTTCAATAAAATTTCTTTGCCACCCACCGAAAGAAACTTTTCCCGCCATACCTTTAGTCGCTTTATTACTCTCTCAAGAAGATGAATAAAACTATCACTTCTATCTGCCCCCACCATTGCAGGAAGGCTGAGGTATTTATCCGAAATTGCCTCCATCATAATATTCAGCTGGGCACAAACTGCAGCCTTTACTTCGACATCAACATTAGGATTGAAGAAAATACTACACTTTGCATCACTGACCATTTGTCCCGAGCTTGCACAATATTGATCAAGAACATGTCTCAACGAGGTTGCATTAATTAAATTTGCCTTCATAAGGATCAGGGAATCATCGGCCAAAAGTAAATGAGAAACCGATGGTGCATTTCTGCACACCCTTACCCCTTCAATGCCACGAACCTCCTCTTGATGAGCCAATAAACTTGATAAACCCTCTGCACAAATCAGGAATAAATATGAGGATAGCGGGTCTCCCTGCCTGAGACCCCTTGTAGGAATAAATTGATCAGTCTCCTGGTCATTAAAACGCACCTTATATTTTACTGATTTAACACATGCCATCAGTAACTCCACAAACTCACTAGAAAAACCCAGTCGTATTAGCATCTTTTCCAGAAAAATCCATTCAACACGATCATATGCTTTATGCATGTCAAGTTTCACCGCACAGTACCCATCTTTTCCCTTCTTCTTATTTTTAAGCATATGCATACACTCATAAGCCACGAGGATGTTATCAGTAATCATACGGCCTGGCACGAAGGCACTCTGGACAGGTGAAATTATGTCATCTAGAACATGCTTCAGTCTCAACGCTATCATTTTCGAGATGACCTTATAAAGAACATTACATAAACTGATAGGTCTAAACTGGGTAATTTTTTCTGGACTTTCGACCTTTGGGAATAACAGTATCATTCCACCCTTTAGGAATTACCTTGTTATTAATAGCCAAAAGAACTTCATTGCAAAGAGAATTTCCGATGATATGCCAACATTTTTTGAAGAAAATGGCGTGAAGCCCATCTGTACCTGGCGCCTTCGAGTCTCCGATGGAAAACAAAGCCTTTCTCACATCCTCTGCAGTATACGGTTTATTGAGAGCTTCATTCATATCCATAGTTACTCTAGGTACCACTTTATCAAGGATCAGAGGGTCTACATCATCAACTTCAGTGCTAAACAACCCCGAAAAATAGCTAGAGATCATCGGGTTAAGTTCACCAATACTTTCACGTAAAATACCATTATCATCTTTCAAACCTTTTATTTTATTTCGTTGCCTTCTTGCACTGGCCGAATGGTGAAAATACTCTGTATTTCGGTCACCAAAATTCAGCCAATCAACATGTCCACGCTGAGCCCAATACAACTCTTCTTGCTCCAAGAATTTCTCGATCTCAATTGATAGTTCTTTCTGACGTGCTAAATTCTCCTCTGTCATAGCATCTCTAGTAACTCTTTCTAACTCACGTTGGGTACTTCTCAGCTTTTTTCTCTTTCTTTTCAAAACCGAGCTGTCCCACATGTGTAGCCTTTTATGCACCAACGCCAGCTTATCAGCGAGGCTACCATCAGAAAGCTGTGTGTCGGCCCCCCATGCAGCTTGTACTACATCATGAAAGTTTCTTTCTTTTAGCCACCGTGCATCAAACCGCAGAACAGATGGGCCAAACCTCTCCTCGCTGGTTGTATCACAGTGCATCAAGAGAGGTCTATGGTGAGAGGCCTCCCTGGAGCGGGTTCGCCTACGCCAGCGCGCTAGGGTGAGGGACTTGAAAGAGGGGGATGCGAATTCTAAGTACTTTCACTTGAAAGCTAATGGCAGAAGGCGGAAACATCTGATTCCCTTTTTCAGGGAGGACAAACTGACTCTGGTGAGGGATTTTTATCGTGGTTTGATGGGTGCACCTACACCGGTGAGGTCTTCCTTGAATCTGGATGTACTTGAGATCAACAGTCTGCCCCCGGATTTGGCCAGTGGCTTGGAGACCGTGTTCACAGAGACAGAGGTAAAACAAGTGATCATGGACATGCCCTCAGATAGAGCTCCTGGGCCTGATGGCTTCTCAGGCCTCTTCTACAAGGTCTGCTGGGACATTATTGCTAGGGATTTTATGGTTGTCATGCTTGAGCTGTACAGGAACAATTTTGCATCCTTTGGCAGGCTTAACTCTTCCATCATCACTTTGTTGCCCAAAAAAGAATGCTCACTGGAGGTGGCGGATTTCCGACCAATTAATTTGATTCATGGAGCGGCCAAAAATTTTGCCAAAGTTCTTGCGAGTCGCCTGGCTCCACTCCTGCCTGCCCTCATCTCACATGTACAAAGTGCTTTCATCAGCCGGCGGAGCATTCATGAAAACTTCAAGTTTGTTCGTAACACAGCTAAAGTGATGCATAAGAAGAAACCACCGGTTGTGCTCATGAAAATTGATATATCTAAAGCATTTGATACTCTGTCCTGGGAGTTCATTATTCAGATGTTGAAAAGAAAAGGCTTTGGGCAACGTTGGTGTGCATGGATTTGTGGACTCCTACGCACGACATCTTCCTCAGTGTTGGTCAATGGTGAGACTTGTGAGCCGTTCGCCCTGGGCAGTGGTGTTAGACAAGGCGACCCGCTGTCTCCTGCGCTCTTCATACTTGCCATGGATTCCTTGCAGGCTATGCTTAGTTGGGCGGGACAGAAAAATTTGCTGTCAAGCTTGGGTCTCAATACCAATGTTCTGAGGGCCTCCTTCTTCGCGGATGATGCTGTGCTCTTCTTCAAGCCTTGCTCGAGTGATTTGGAGGTGATCTCTGCCATTCTGAAGCTGTTTGGCGAGGCGTCGGGTCTCCGCATCAATCTGCAGAAGAGCACGGTCACGTGCATCAGGAGTAATGATTCAGTCTCCGCTATGGTGGCTCAGCACTTCGGTTGTCAGTACAAGCCTTTTCCGCTACAATACCTCAGACTACCTCGTTCAATTTATCGTTTGCGGCGACAAGATATATGGCCACTCATAGATAAGTACTCCAGTAAGATGAAGGGGTGGAAACCAAAGTTGCTGGCACCTGCTGGACGTCTGACGCTCACCCAATCGGTCCTCATGGCTCTACCTATCCACTTCCTATCGGTTATGCAGTTGTCGGCATGGGCGTTGAAGATTATTAACAAGAGGTGCCGGGGCTTCTTATGGAAGGGCGACAATGATATTAATGGGGGACACTGTCTCTTGCCATGGTCGCGGGTATGCATGCCCAAAGAATATGGGGGCCTGGTGTTTTGAATCTCAAATGGTTTGGATACGCCCTTCGTTGTCGTTGGCCGTGTCTGCGATGGGAAGCGGAAGAGAGGCCATGGAGCCTGCTACCAGATGAGATGGAAAAGGAAGTGGCTTCCATGTTTAAAACAGCCACAGTAATATGCCTAGGAAACGGTCAAAGGGCCAAGTTTTGGACTGACAAATGGCTGCCAGGTGGGTGCTCCATTGATGAGATGGCCCCTGCCTTGTTCTCCTTTGTCAATGACACTGGTCGCTCGGTGAAAGAAGCCCTTGACAATGGAGCCTGGATAAGGGAGATCTCGGAAGGCATTTCAACACAGGCTATGATTCAATATCTTAAAGTTTGGGACATTGTGCAGAGCACAAATTTATCTGCTGAGGTTCCAGATAGTTTGGTTTGGAAGTGGTCCGGGGATCTTAAATTCTCAGTCAGCTTTGCCTATGGTATGTTCTTCGCTGCAAATGTGTGTTTTGCCTGCCATAAACCAATTTGGGGATCCAAGGCGCCGCCTAGATGCAAATTTTTCATGTGGTTGGTCATTCACAAAAGGTGTTTAACTGCGGACAATCTGGAACGAAGGGGTTGGCCATCTAATGGCACTTGCCCGCTTTGCCTATCGACGCATGAAGACGGCACGCATCTGTTTTTATGCTGCCGCTTCTCACAACAGGTTTGGTCTAGGTTCAGGGCCTGGACACAGGCATCCTTCACAATACCGGATGGCCGCTTCGGCAGTACAGAGTCTTGGTGGATCAATACACGGAGGGAGATTCCAACGAGGGCCAGACGAAATTTTGACACTATAACCATCCTGATCCATTGGAGAATTTGGAAAGAAAGAAATGCAAGGATTTTCGAGCAAGTGGCCAGTAATGTTGACAGGATACTTGAGCTTATCAGGGAGGACATCGCTGTTTGGAGAGCTGCCGGTTGTGTAGGCGACTTCTACTGATGTATTCCTTTCTTCTTTTGGATTCAGTTCGGGTTGTACCTGTCATGTTTTGAGCTTCGGCTCTGTCGGCAGATAGTTCTAGACCGCCTAGACTATCAAGCCTTGCTGTACTCTCTTCTTTCTAAATAAAGAACGGCCAATGGCCCTTCGAGAAGAGAGGTCACCGTGTACCCTCGACGCCGGGGGTGATGCACCGCAGCTCACGTCAAAGGAGACCCGCCGGAAGCGCGGTACGCAAGACAATCCGGCGGGCGCTTTTGTAGACCCGAAACCCCACACGCCCGGGAGGGACCCCGTCAGGGCGCACGGCGGCTATGGGCTGCCCTAGGTCGGCCTGACCGCCCCTAGGGCCTCGAGGTTCGCCGCCCTGCAACAAGAAGAACGAACGAAGAACGAGGAAGAAGAAGAACAAGGGAGAGAGATAAAGATAAAGGTAAAAGATGATAGATTGATTTGTTCGATTGTGTGTTGTTCAATCGGCCGTCACCTCTTGTCTATATAAGAGGCGGATGGACTTCCTGTACAAGAAAAGGACTTGCCTTGCCATCCAAATCATCAAAATCTAACCAAATTCGGACTTCTCACGACCTCCGGCCCGGATGTCCGGCTCTAGGCCCGGATGATCCGGCCAAGCCCAGATTTCTGACAGCAGTCCACTAATTGGGCTGTAACTTTTGCATACGAACTCGGATTAACATGATTGTTATATGAAAGTCAACCGTCTCGACGAGACGCACAACTTTGCTGTTGAACACTTTTTCATGTGAGGTCATATTGAGGGAGTTTCGGGCTGTTTTCTAACATCTGCAGCAGAAAAACTTGTCCGGACGTCCGGACGATTGCCCGGACTGTCCGGCCTTTACCCGGATCATCCGGGAGTTGACCCAAATCATCCGGCTTCAGCGCCAACCTTCTGGAATCTTAGTGCTTCAATTACCTGGATGATCCGGACCCTGGCCCGGATGATCCGGCCAACATTGGTGCAGCGCATGGTTTTGCCTATAACTTTTGCATACGACGTCGGATGGGGACGGTCTTTATATCAAAATCATCCGTTTCGACGAGACGAGGAACTTTGCAGTTGTAACTTTTTCCATCAGAGGTCATCTTAATTAGGTTCCATGCCATTCTCTAATCTGATGTCAACACGAGTATCTCCGAAATTGGCATATCTTTTGCACTTGAGCTCCGTTTTGATCCATCTTCACATTTACGTTGATTGTCTTGAAGAGAGCCATCAAATGGTGACTTTCAATAATAAGTTTGAATTAATCTTGACATAGCTTCAAGCTACTCTTTTTAACCGTGCCACTTTTGAGCGTCAACACATGCCCCCCTGTTTTTCGGCAAAGCGAGTGTGCCGAAAAATAACATGCACCGTGTTAGTTCTAAGGACGATGTCAACACTCCATCGGCCATTTATATGCTTAGGGCGATAATTATATATCGGCCATTATTTTTTTTTTTGAATCCTTGATGCAAGTTTGGGCGAAACCTTCTCAACTTCATTCAACTTGATGATAAAGTTTCATAGATATGTATCTCAAGGTCATCCTCCGAACCATATTGTTCACCCTTTTGTTAGGACTTTGCAGATAATCAACAATAAACTTTCTCCAATCCTCACTTTTACCTGCATAAAAAAAATATTAGTGGCCGAAGCGGTGGACTTCGGTTCGGACTTACCTATGTTGACGAGACTAAGCATCGGCCTTACACCATGATTAACATAGTAGCCGGATGCTTGCTGTGCCAACTCTTTCGAATTGTCATGTCTAGAAATATGAACAATTTTATAGCAACCCAAGGTAAATTTTGCATCTAGACATGCCTCAAGATAAACTATAAGTGATTCGTCAAAACATTGATAACCCTTGGATATTTGTTGCACTACTCATAACGATTCACTGAAAGCCTCAATATGTATAGCCATATAGCATGTAAAAGATTCAATCCGAATAACAATGTATATTCGGCTTTGATTAATTGTGCAAAAAATATTCTAAGTGGCATGAGGCTTCATAAAATTGCACCATAAGGAGATATATAAACAACACCAACACCTTGGCCATTGTGAATTCAACCATCAAAACATAATCTCCATAGTACTAGAGAGACAAGGCTAATATCACTTAACATGTACCTTGTCTCGGTTCCAATTGAACTAAGGACGATGTTAGAATTTCACACCGGCCATGATCGGATAGTTTCTTAGGACGATAGCTAAGTATCGGCCATTATCATGAGGTCCATGTAGAATTCATCCATTAAAGCATGTATAGCCGAAATAAACAAAATAAAATAGCAATAAAATATTTAGGCCCCTTTGTCTTAGCAACAAAAATGTAACTAACCAAATGTATAGTGATTTGGTAATACTCTGTCATGATATAGAAAATTATGTTGCATCCATGGATCAAAGTAAGTCCATGGAGGGTAACGGATCATACCTGTGGATGAATTCCATGGCAAAGGCATCAATGGCATTGTTGAAGAAAATGGATGTTGTGCTAACCGAAGATTTTGATGTTGTGATGGACACCTTCGGCTTAATTGTTTGTTGCTTCCATCCTTCTCTTTCTTCACTTTCATTGTACTTGTTGCAATTGAAGCATGCACATCGTTTTTGTTATGATTGGTCCTCTTGGGAACCCATGCCATGTTCCTCTTTCTCAGCTCTTGTGCACTAAGATTTTGTAATTTCTTCTTTTGCCAATACGATAAGCCGAGTGGGCATCTCGGCTGTGATTCTATTTGACCAATGGCAATTCTTTCTTGGCCTTGTGCACTCTCAACTTCTTTTCTTCAGATTTGGCACTTTGACTCTCAATAGTTGGTTGCTCCATCTCATTGCCTTTAGTAGCCAATGTCAACACTTTCATTGGCTCTTTTTCATTTGAGATCAAATCTGAAGTAACACTCTTACGACCATCTCTTTTAACGCGGTAAACTTGTTTGACTACCTCTTTCTTCTTCCTTGAGCTCGGGACCGATTCATTACGATTGAAACAATCTTTAACATGTGATTGTTCAGATGTTGATCTTCTTGGAGCTGCATAATATTGGTGAGATGGTCTAAAATAAGATGGAGAATGTGCCCTTGTATCATACCTGTCCCATGATGAATATGTATCTATATGAGCATAGGGAGGCATCCACCGCATTGGCATTGGCGGCCCAAAATAAGGATATGAATATGTTGCATTAAAATTATCACTTTGCCAATACCAATCCTCATATTTGTGCCTTGGGGGTGATCTTGGTTTCTTTGCATGATTTGACCGATAAGCATTCTTCTCTTCACTCTTCTTTTGATATTTATCCAATAGTTCAGCGAAGGTGATTTTTGATCTCTTATACTTGCGCTTATTTCGGCCTTTGTTTTCTTTTGGTTTGCTGTCATTGATCATTGGATTTGCTTGCTGCCCCCCAGTCCTTGGCGTCTCTATTGTAGCTTCGATGGAATTCTCGCCCTCAAGATTATGTTTGTTATGCTCTTCAACAACTTCTTTACTTGAAAGCTTGATCCCATCACCTGCAGGTTTTACATTCTCTTTAAATGGATCGGCTTGAAGCAGCCGATGCAAAAACTTTTTGCCATCGGGACCAATCGGAATAGACTGGTCATCTCTTGGTGTTTCAACAAACTTCAATCATCCCTTTTCAATGGCCGATTTGACTATTTGACGAAACATGTTGCAATCCTCAAAATTGTGCTTGGACGAATCATGCAACTTACAATACATTCGTCCTTGGATTGGTGGCTTAACATGGTGATCAAGAATTGTAATGTAATTATTTTTCAGCAACAAATCAAATATTTGATCACACATGCTTGAATTGAAGGTATACTTCTTGTTTTCTAGCCGGTCTTGCTGTTTGAACGGCTTTGGAGATAAGCAAATAAATGGTTCAGATTTGTAATCTCCCCATTCGGCTATGCATTGCGTTTTCCACTCTATCTCCGATGTCTTTGGATAAGATATTATATTAGCATCAGTTTTCTCAATAGAATTTAACCTTGGCTTTAAATTTCTGAAACAAAGATATTTAGAACATACATGTCTCAGTTGAGACCAAGTGCAAGCCAAGTACGAAATAAGCAAAGCTACCCAACTAGATATGAACTTTGGATAAAGCAACGGGGAAAGCTTTGGCTGTAACAATAAGTCAATATCGGTCTTTCTACATGGCGTAATGGGTTGACCGATATGTTCCATAACAAGTTTATTGCTAACAAGTAAATTACCCTTCTTCATTGGTCTTTCAAAATTACTTATGAGAATATTTCTTATAGATGCATCAATAATGAAGTCGCGACCAAATCTGAAAATAAGTAAATTAGTCTCTATGCATACCTCTTCAAATATGTTGGGAGAACATGATGGTGGTGCCACTTGAAGAACATCTTGCTCCGTCTTTGGATGGCTCCCCAACATCTTTTCATCATCTTTTTCTTGATTTCGTGCATCATTGCTTTGAAGATCCATGTCAACCGAACTTTGTTCGGCTACTTGTTCTTGTCCTTGAGGCTTGTCAATTTCTATGGCACGGAACTCATATGGCAGGAAGTAGGTTCCATTGACTTCGGAAAAATCAAGTACGGCTGTTTTGCTATGCTTCCCATGTCCTTTCTCAATAATGCTTGCCTTTTTGGATTTGATGGACTCGGAATATATACTACTTGATTCGGCTTTTCTAATAACCGAATTTTCTTTGTTACCTGAATCAACAACTTTATCTTTTTGAATTTGCGAGGCTTCCCTCTCCCGTCTAATTTTAGCCCACATCTCAGCTTGACGAGCTTTAAACTTTTTCATCTCAATTTCCATCCACTCGTCATGAGATTGCCCCCCAATACTTTGAGACTCTTTCGGCAATGAGGTGCCGAAACTTTCGATTGTTTAGGTGGTACACTGGATGGTATAGCACTGGGCGACTGCATCATTTGCACAACTCTAGCTTTTACTGCAGCAAAATCATGAGGCTTCCCGCCTTATATTAGTTCCTGTCGAATGGAGTTGCACAAATCCCAAGAGAATGTAAGCTTGTTCTCAACCACCCAGTCTGGATATGGTTGCCCCCCAATGCTTTTAGACTCTTTCAGAAATGAGATATTGCCGAAATTCTGTAATTGTGTAGGGGGTACATGATATGCCACAGTAGTAGGTGAAGGCATTTGTGCTCCTGCAGAAGTTTTACTTATTCGGCCATGACCATGAAGGTGCGGAGCCGAATTGTGGACATCAACAGTAGCATATGGTGCCAAAAATTAGTAGCATTAGGTGTAGCATATGATGTTTGAGGGTAATTGGCCAAATAACTAGTAGTAACATGGCCAATTCCCCTATCCACCGGCACGTTTGGATTAACGTACTGCAAGTTATTTGCCGATGAATAAAAACTTGAAACACTTTGTTGCATACCATTGGCAGTTCCTACATAGGGTGTCTCAACTTGATTAACCGAACTCATCATGTTATTCATCGGCATATAAATTTGTGGGGTTGCCGATGCATGGGAGTTGGGATACATATGTTGCATGTTGCTAAAATTATATGAAGTAGAATCATGGATATTTTGTTGCATCGGCCCTTGCACATAATTAGATGCATGATTGATAAAGCTAGGGCTAGCCGATACATTATGCTCATTAGATGATCTAGCAACAACATATGCATTATTTGCATCTACATATGTGAATTGGGTATTCATATTACCTTTGTAGATCGCAAACCCTAGATGACGATCTCTTCGTAGCAAGAACGGGCTGGAGATCGTTCAAAGCTTCGTCCCCAGCGGAGTCGCCAAAAAGTGTGTTCGCACACGAACACGTCACAGTGTACCCTCGATGCCGGGGGTGATGCACCGCAGCTCACGTCGAAGGAGACCGCCGGAAGCGCGGTACGCAAGACAATCCGGCGGGCGCTTTTGTAGACCCGAAACCCCACACGCCCGGGAGGGACCCCGTTAGGGCGCACGGCGGCTATAGGCTGCCCTAGGTCGGCCTGACCGACCCTAGGGCCTCGAGGTTCGCCGCCCTGCAACAAGAAGAACGAACGAAGAACGAGGAAGAAGAAGAACAAGGGAGAGAGATAACGATAAAGGTAAAAGATGATAGATTGATTTGTTCGATTGTGTGTTGTTCAATCGGCCGTCACCTCTTGTCTATATAAGAGGCGGATGGACTTCCCGTACAAGAAAAGGACTTGACTTGCCGTCCAAATCATCAAAATCTAACCAAATTCGGACTTCTCACGACCTCCGGCCCGGATGTCCGGCTCTAGGCCCGGATGATCCGGCCAAGCCCAGATTTCTGACAGCAGTCCACTAATTGGGCTGTAACTTTTGCATACGAATTTGGATTAACATGATTGTTATATGAAAATCAACCGTCTCGACGAGACGCACAACTTTGCTGTTGAACACTTTTTCATGTGAGGTCATATTGAGGGAGTTTCGGGCTGTTTTCTAACATCTGCAGCAGAAAAATTTGTCCGGACGTCCGGACGATTGCCCGGACTGTCCGGCCTTTACCCGGATCATCCGGGAGTTGACCCAGATCATCCGGCTTCAGCGCCAACCTTCTGGAATCTTAGTGCTTCAATTACCCGGATGATCCGGACCCTGGCCCGGATGATCCGGCCAACATTGGTGCAGCGCACGGTTTTGCCTATAACTTTTGCATATGACGTCGGATGGGGACGGTCTTTATATCAAAATCATCCGTTTCGACGAGACGAAGAACTTTGCAGTTGTAACTTTTTCCATCAGAGGTCATATTAATTAGGTTCCATGCCATTCTCTAATCTGATGTCAACACAAGTATCTCCGAAATTGGCATATCTTTTGCACTTGAGCTCCGTTTTGATCCATCTTCACATTTACGTTGATTATCTTGAAGAGAGCCATCAAATGGTGACTTTCAATAATAAGTTTAAATTAATCTTGACATAGCTTCAAGCTACTCTTTTTAACCGTGCCACTTTTGAGCGTCAACAACCACTTCTTCCATCGCTCTCCACAACCTCCTTATGATCCATCTTGAGCCTTCGTTTCAAAGATTCATTCTGCAGCCCATTCTTCAAGATGTGTTTCTGATAAGAAAATAACATCTGCTGCCCTCCGCTTTTGGATGTCCAGTAACGCACGAACTGTCAAAGCCTTATGAAGGCCACGGCAATTCCATCCAATGATTTTCATTGCTGATGGTAATCTTCCTCGATGGGGTTCGCCAACGGATCAGTCGAGGAACCTGTTGCTTCTGTCCCCAACCTCTGTCCCTACTTGACCGTGAATTCTCCTCTCCACCCCTTCACTGATGGATCACAACTTCCCTACAAAAACTCAGACTCCGATTGCAGCACAACCACTCTGGGCAGGGCAATATCACAAATTCCTTGCGAGAACTCAGACTCCCAAGCACAACAAACTGAACCGATCAAGGCGATCAGCCAGGAAATTTATCCTACTACTGCACCACCTGAAGTGGCCACAAACCCGCAGTGGAGAGAGAAAACCAGAGCCGACACCTCAAGGCATCAACCTGGGACAGCAAAACGCCCGTCCCCGCACCGCCGCCAAGGAGGCGGCCGGCGGCGGACCAGCGGAAAACCTAGTCGCTCGAGAACTTCAGTGTTGGATTTAACTGCGATCTAGTCGATCGGACTGTTAGGCTTTTCTTGTTTATAGGCTTCACGCTTTTCGAATAATGCATGTTATGTTGATCTACTAATCTATCTCTCATTGTTCGCTCATGTTGTTGGTTCCTACTATTGAATCATGCTTCCGCTAGTCAGGGGCGGAGACATGACCCAGGGCCCGGGCCCTGGGCTTGATGCCCAACTACTTTACTGACTGTAACTACTTTGCTTGATGCCCAACTACTTATAAAAGTTCAAATGAAGCTCTGTTTTCATCTTCCAGTTTCTCATGATGAGGGCTTTCAAATAAGACCCATTTTAAATACGGCTTGACAAAATTTGACAGTATGAACGACCGATAAAATTACGATTTTGTACCTATGACCAACAAAAAAATGTCTTAAAACTTGGCATAAGTATCTCAAGTTTCAGTTGAGACCTCATAAGTTTCAATGATTGAAACTTAAAACTTACTGCGCCATCGTGTGAGATCCAACTACTTCATGAATTGCGAGGCAATCGAGCGACTGAGCAGGGCTTGGCAGGTGCGTGCCCGTGTGAATTTCCGAGTCTCAGTCGCCAGCAATATTATTGAGCCTAGTGCTTAATGGAATTTTTTCCATAGTCAAAAAAGAAAAGTTTTGAATCAATCATAACCTGTACGTTCTGCTATATATCTTTACCTGTATAACTTGCTGTGTCATAGACTTTTCTTGAAAGCTTCTAGCAGGTGGCTCAACCAAACCAAGATCGATTCCAGGATACGAATTTACCACCTTTTCTTTTTGATGGAACAAATTTATCACCTTAATCATGAAGCATCGACAAGTTCCTTTTTTTAGGGGACAAGTTCCTTTTTAAAGCATCGATCATTATCACATTATTAGTCATGGTGTACTAGTACAATGGAAAGAGCGGACCTGTCTTGGCTGGCATCAACGAGTATAAGGCGTTTGATGTGCTTTCTGTGCACGAGACAAACGAGCCCGTGGTGCACAACCGGCAAAGCATCCAGGCAAAGGAAAAACGAAAGCGGAGGCCGCGCGCATCCGGTGTGGATTACCTAGGGCACGCAACGCAACCCGATGCCAAACGAGCTGGTCCGTCGGGTGCTCATCACATTGTTTTTGAAGATCTCTCATACGGCTAGTCAGGAATAGATTCTTTTACCACTATTATTCTTTCACCTAGTCAGAATAAACGTTGCTATTTGTAATTCAAAGTGCTCATCACATTGAATGAAATATTTGATTTATAAACTTTTTCGCCGCCACCTCCCTTCATCCAACAATGTCGCCAGATTCCTCCTCTGCCGCCAGCACCCTCCCCCCGCCGCACCTTCCTCCCCCTCGCCGCCGCATGATGCACAGTCCGGCAATGTCCGCATGGCTTCGGGGAAGGCGGTGGCGGGCCCCTTCTCCGGCTGGTCGCGGACGTGTGCGGTGGTGCGTGGCCTATGAATCGGGTGCGGATCTGGCAGGCAGGGTAGAGTGGTGAGGTCGGGTGTACAACAACGGCTCACGGTGCTGGTGTGGCTTGGCTTCGGCCTGTGGGGAGGGCATCGGCCAGCGGCTGTTGACCTAGATGCGGATCTGATGGTGGCCTACTCGACAACACGACGGGAGGCCAAGTACGGCTAATCAAGCGACCACACGCGTGGGATCCGGGCCCTTATGCCTGGATCTAACGGTCGCGGCGGCTGTTGCCGTTGTATGGGCAAAGGCAGAAATAATGCATCAGCCAATTCCTTTTCTAGGCCCCATTGGAAAAAGGAGCAAAATCATTCTATCCTATCCTGTTCACGGATAGGTTGTGCACCAATGCTATCTTTATTACCCTGTATGTATAATTTGTGGGGTCATATGCTTTCTTGAAAGCTTCTTAGAAGGTGGCACAACCAAACAGAGATCGAATCCCGGAGACGAATTTATCACCTTAATCATGAAGCATCGATAAGCTCTTTTTTAAAGCATCGATCTATTTATCTCCAATGGAAAGAGCGGACCGCGAACCAACCTGTGATTGGATGGTTAGAGGGACTGTGGTATCCCCAGCCCACCAGGGTTCAAATCCTGATGCTCGCATTTATTCCTGGATTTATTTCAGGATTTCCGGCGATGCACATTCAGGGGGAGGAGACGTTCCCGTCGACGACGAGGCGCCTACGATGACTTCGTAAATCTCAAGATGATATGCCGGCTCAGTCTTTCGGAGATGCTCATAGGGTAGGGTGTGCGTGTGTGCGTTTATAGGGGTGAGTGTATGCGCGTGTCTATGAGCGCTTGTGTCTGTACTGATGTTTAAAAAAAATGGAAAGAGCGGACCTGTCTTGGCTGTCAAGTATGAGACGTTTTTTTATGTGCCTTTTGTGCACCAGATGAACGAGCCATACCGGCAAAGCATACCGGCAAACAAAAACGAAAGCGGAGGCCGCGCGGATCAGATGTGGAGTACGTGGGTCAGGGGCACGCAAAGCAACACGATGCCACACGAGCTGGTCGGGTGCTCAATTGATTTTTGCAGTGAAACTTTCTATCTATTCATGTTTAATCATGGCAGTAAAACAAACATTAAAAATAATAAAAATTACATTCACACCCGTGGACCACAATGATCTGGGCATTGCAACGGGCCCTAAATATTGAAAGATGTCATCGCAAGGAGCTAAAAATATTGAAACAGTTTATAATTCACAACTTCGTTACAAAAGTATTCGAAACTTTGTACGTAAATGTTTGCATGCGACAACACTAGTGAGATCTAATGGAGGGAGGTAAAAAATAGTGCTCCCTCTCTGTCCGGAATTGGTTGACTCATATTTATCTACATATGGACGTACAAACACATTTTTTTTACGAGAAAATTTCCGATCTATTCATCTTCAATCATGGCAGTACAACGAATACCAGAAATAATAAAAATTACATCCAGAACCATAGACCACCTAGCGACGACTACCAGCACTGAAGCGAGCCGAAGATGCGCCGCCGTCATCGCCCCTCCATCACCGGAGTCGGGCACAACTTATTGTAGTAGACAGTCGGGAAGTCGTCGTGCTAAGGCCCCGTAGGACCAGCGCACCAGAACAACAACCGCCGCAGATGAAGAATAACGTAGATCAGAAAGATCCAATCCGAAGACACGCAAACGTAGACGAACAATGACGAGATCCGAGCAAATCCATCAAAGATAGATCCGCCGGAGACACACCTCCACACGCCCACCAACGGTGCTAGACGCGCCGCCGGAACGGGGACTAGGCGGGGAGACCTTTATTCCATCTCCAGGGAGCCGCCGCCGTCTCGTCTTCCCGAGTAGGACACAAACCCTAGCAAAACTGAAAGAAACGACTAAAAACGGAGCCCTCCCGCCTGCCCTTGCCGAGATCCACCGCGCCCCCATGGCCCTAGGGTCACCGGAGAGGAGGCGGACCTACGGCGGCGGCGGCGGGAGGCAGAAACCCTAACTTTTTTGTGGAGGAAGGAGGAGGTGGCGGCTAGCCTTTCCTTCGAGGGAAGGAAAGAATTGGCCCTGCACCTGCACATACAAACACAATTAAATGTTCGATACACCCGTATCTAAACAAATCTAAGTAAACTATTTTAGGACAGCGGTTTGCATTTCTTTCTCTGGATAATATTTTCCTCTGCCCTGGGAATAAGTGCCACTTGTCGAGGATGAACGATGCATGCGTAGCTACCAGCGTAGACATGGACTCAATATCCGAGCATGATAATATATTGAAAGATAAATCATATTTCTATTTAAAAGTTCTACAAAAGCTCTACGTACTAGTCCCCCGTTCCAAAATAAGTGTCGCTGATTTCGTACAAGGTTGTACTTTATTTGGAATTGCGCCACACCTCCAAGTTTGTAAGATTTCTGTACAATTAATATGTAGCAATAACATTGCTCACTTCATGTCGGAACCATGAATAGAGTACATTGTATGATCAATCATCCTCTCGAGACATTTTGTAAGGACTAAGAATAATCAACTTTCTTGCCATGTTGAGTATTTTTAGTTGTTCTTGCAAATTCTTGTTTGAAACTAAAGGCAACAATGTCACATAACATGGATGCAGAAATATAAGATTAAAAAAACATGTGGAGAAATAGCGTTGGAACTATTGATCTTTAGCCTATTTTGACATTTTCAGCAATTGCTAGAAAATCCATAGGCCCATATTGGCCATTCATGCTTGACAATGAGAGTGTGAAAAGGTTAGTCTCAACCCGCTAGTGGAGGGTGTGGTAGACAGCATATAAGATGGGTTGTTACACACAACACTAAAGAGTTCTAAAATAAGAGTTTGAGAAGACGCATAATCCTCCTCCGCTGCCCGCCTTGCCCGTGTGACGTGTGGCCTGATCGAACTAGAATTTATGCCACATGTTCGCGTTGTCTTCTTTTTTTCATGCAGGAAAATAAAAGTTGAAACGATTTTTTGCACTAATGAAAAATGAAACTGAACAATTATTTGGTTGTTTCTCTTCGTCTCCGTTTTAGTGCTTCCCATAGAGGCCGCCACTTCATCTCCTATGTGTCTACCTCATTCCCGAGTCTTGAGCCGCCTACCGCTTTCCCATCTCGCTTCTCAGCGTGCACCGCGACAAATTGAGACAGCAGGCCTCTAGAACCCAGCCTCTTGAGATCTTGTATGTTAGATGGGCGATTAGGTTTGTGGAGAATGCTCTTGTGCAACAGCTGGACTCTTCTCCAACGTGGCTACACGCTACTATTTTCCCAACGATTTCCGAAATCGATGACCTCCTCCACAACATGACAGTCGGTGATGGTGCTGCGATTGGAAACGCCTCTTCTTCCACCCCACCGTACATTTCCATATCCCTTCTCTTAGGGCTTGTTTCTCAATATTTCCTAGAAGCAGTTGATCCAGGCATGGTACCGTACATACCAGATTGCATGTGTAGTATGTTTGTTTGTTCGAACATCATGTTTAACCTGTTCATCGTGACTTATCAATCACATATCTGGATTAATTTCTATGAAAAATTGCTCCAATTTCAACAAATAGTATGGCCCCCCATGATAATCTTTGCTGCAATTTGAAGTTTTGAACTGATATCCAGTTAACAAATGGATTATTTTATACTGTGTCATACATGGTGAACAATACTTGATCATTTCAGGATGGTCATGGCGTACAGATCGAACAAGGACTAAATATAAAATAGTCCAGTAAATAAATATTAAGTTTCAGTTCACACAAAGATATAGCACACAGAATACTTGTCAAATGGAGATACAGCAAACAAAATAAGAATCAAATGGGCTTATTTTGTCGGCCATAGGTCAAAGGCCAATATATAGATAAATGGAGGCTGAAGCAGCCAGCCCATGGATCGAGCAAACAAGTCCGATAGGTAGCTTAGCACGCGCCACGGCGGAACCCGACGGCGCTGCCGCCGACGTTGAAGAGCACCTCGATCGTACGCTGCTGAACGTAGCCGATGATCCCGGTGGATCCGTCGCCGCCGCCAGTGGATGCGAAGGCGAGGCAGCTGTTGAACAGCACCCCTGACGAGTCAAGCTCCACTGCAGCACCGCCGTTGCTCCGGCTGTCGAACACCAGCGAGATCTTGGGCAGCCTTAGGGTGCGGATGCCGGTGAAGTCGTAGCAGGTGTCTAGCTGGCCCTTGGGCGCGGCGACGCGGTACGCGCTCATCTGGGCCCTGAAGGCGTCGCGCAGCGCGCGGTACGCCGTGGGCTGGAGGCGCGTGATGACGGTGCGGGAGTCCATGACCGCGCCGGGGGCAAAGACCATCGGCGGAACAGCGACCCGCTGCCCGGCGACGGTGATAGCCTGCAGGCGCACGAGGTACATGGACGGGGCCATCTTGCTCTTGAGCATGGGAGTCACCACGTACCTGGAGCAGTGAAAAAAAAATAGAGTGCTATTACAAACTAGCGTGGCCCTTAAAATACGCTATTAACACGCTATAGCGTGCTATTAGCGACACTATAGCATATGCTATCTTTTTCACTGACCTGGAGGCGGCTATCCTCGGTACGCCGAGGGTGAAAAAGCCGCGTTGGCTCGCCGTCGGCGGGACGCAATAGGAGAAGACGTGTCCATAGGTTCCCTTTGTCTGGGACGAGAGTGACTGCGCGCCCCGGCCGAGCGACATGATCCCGGCGGTCGTGTTGCTGAAGAGCTCAGGGCGCTGCAGGGCGTGGCTGCAGCCGAAGCGGAAGCTGCTGACCGTGCCGGCGGGGGTGGGGGTGATTGTTAGCACGTCGGAGATGTAGGTGCCGGAGGTGGCTGACCCGTCGGGGTACTGGACGCGGTACTGGCACTGGCCGGTGTTGCCGGCGCCGGTGCAGCCGTTGGCGTACGGGCCGAGCTGGCGGCAGATGGGGGAGCTGCAGGGGAAGGGAGCATAGGTGCCGGACTTGCTTGGGTCGTAGGTGGCGTCCGTCTGAGGGTGGCACTGCGGCTTTGGGCAGGGCGCGCACTGCACCCACGGCACGTCGCTCGCCGTGTCGATCACCATGTGTTGGGTCACTCCAGGCAGTTTACCACCGCCGGCGGCCGCCGGAGCAACGTCGGATGACGATGAAGGCGCCTGCAATCAATTAATGTTGCATTGTGAATTTCATAATCCATAGTTCTCCACGTAAGATCTCACGAATATAACATTTGGTTAATATAACTTGGTTAAGTCTCAGTGATATATAGGAGCACCTGCTTGAATTCTTTTTTGGGGGGTAATTTATGTTACATTTTGACTTAGGGCGTTCATGATTTTTAATATTACCAAGCCTTTGATTAATATAACCATGATCTAACTTTATAGCGTTTTCATTCACCTCATTTCCCACTGCGAACGTCCCGGCAGGCTCGCTATTGACCTCAGATGACTGGGGGGTCTGGGCGGGCGCGTCCGCCAGGGGGTTCTCGACGGAGAGCTTCCTCTGGATGTAGCCGGCGCGGTGCTGATCCCACCGGAGCGTGTCCGCCACGGATGACGGTGGCGCCACATTGTGCCCCGCCGAGGAGCACGGACCATGAGGATGGCTCAGCGGCACCCAGGCGCCGCCAGCAAGGTTGCCGCTAGCCGGCAGGCTCACTGCATAGATACGCATGGTAAGCCACGTCCACAACGCATGACAGTGATATACAGATAGCTCGGTTAATTACCCTTGTGGCCTTGGCAGACGGTGCTTGGCTCGAGCGAGCTAGTTTCCACCACGACGTAGTGGTTGAGCTCGTCGCCGGCGCTTGCTGCTACTGCATGGGAAATGTCGAGGGATGATGATGTAGTAGAGGAGCTAGAGAGGAGAAACATCAGCAACAATGGCACAAGGGGAGCCATGGCTAGGCTAGCTGTTCTTTCTGTCGTGTGCAGTGACCAATGCCTCTCTCTTCACACTGCCCAGCTCCTGTTATATATACTAGCATGACGAGGCATGTGATAGTACTATGAAATGTGGGTGATGTCACTTGGAAACCATAGCATGGGGTTTGCTCACCCAATATGCATGGATGATGCCTTAGGGCATCTTCAAGAGGGACAGGGAAATGGCTCCAGTATATGTCTGTTTTTATGTTCGAACGTGGTCTACGGAGAGGATGCGGGAGAGAGCTATCCAACCCTTTTCATAAATTAATCCTTATTTGTCCCGGTGGGATGAGAGAGGGGGGAGGGGACCATGCATGTGAGAAGAGAGAAAAGAGAGGAGGGCCACATGGTGACTTTTTGTTGGTCAAGTGGATGTCCGGACAACGGTATAGCTCCCCATGTTTGTCTCAGTTTTACCAAAAAAGACGTGCAGACCACTTCACAGACCGATGAGGTCCTCATTGAATAACAAAAATCGCCATTAACAGTCTAGACACCACAACCTGGACATACACTGAAACTTTGAGGGTCTCCCTGTCTCCCTTGAAGATGCCCTTAGAAATAGGCTCTATGATTGATGAGTTGAATCATGTTCGATCGACTTTGCTTTAGCCTTTCTGACGAAAAGGTTTTGTAGGGCTACCGATGCCATCGCCAGGGTTAGCCCACGTTAAAAGAAATTGCATCCTTACAAAGCACGCCTCGTCAAACCCCGCTCGGAGGTTTAGAAGAAACTCTGATTTTATGCCTTAGTGGATCTATTTTTGTGATTTTATGCCGCAGTGGATCTATTTTTGTGATTTTATGCCTTGTACTCCCTCTGTAAATCTAAACGCTCTTATATTTCTTTACAAAAGGAGTACAATACAAAATTCAATGGAGCCCCCCTTGGGTTTTTCCATTTTCCTCCGGCAGACTGAAGATTTTTTTCTAAACACAGTACGGAGAAGTTCATACATAAGCATATACACACCCCTATGAACGCACACATGTACACCTACCCCTATGAGCACCTCTGAAAGACTGAGCCGGCAAACCATCTTGATATTGACAAAGTCGCCACAGACACCTTTGTGGTCGACACGAACGTCTCATCCCATTAAACACACATCATCGAAAGGGCTGAAATAAAGCCATAACAATACAAGCACCGGTATCAAGTCTAGGACCTGATCCTTAGTAGGATAGGAATGCCACTGTTCACGTAACCATTCAATCAGAGGCCAATTTGCGGCAAAATCAGGATTTTGATAAGCACACTCCAGGCACCAAAACATGCACGGGTTTACAAGCAAAGCACATCCTATGCATTGCGTCTTTGTCTTCTGTCAGGATTAAAGTAAAGTATGAGAAGCTATCACGTATGTGCACTGGTGCATGCATGGGAAAGTGTGAAGTGCATTGTAGGTGCTTGAACTATTTCAAGTGTGTCACATAGGTACTCAAACTATAAAAAACGTCATGCAGGTCCTCAAAGTACAACAAGTGTGTCATGCTAGGATAAATATAGGTCATCGGACTATTTTAGTGTTGGAACTGATTTTGGACCTGAATGACACACTTATTGCACTTAGAGGACCTGAATGATTATTTTTATAGTTCAAGGACCTACGTGACACCATTGAAATAGTTCAGGGACCTACAATGCACTTCAATCCTGTGCTACCTATGCACCAAGTTAATAAAATCCAATTTATAAATGCCAGAAAATTCTGAACAAAAAAGTATGTTGTACTAGCAACAAGAATCTGCCATACTATAAAATTTGAGATCCAAATTGAAAACTCATTATTAGAAACAAAAAAGACAAATTCACCGATTATATAGAAAATGGGCTGAATTCAAGGCCCAGGTTGCATTAGCTGCTATTCACAGCATGATTTGTCATTTCTTGTTTCTAACTATGTATGATTAATTTTCTCAAAAAATTATGCACATCAAATTTGAAAATAAAATTGTGTACTACGGTAGAAATGTGTCATACTTACGCCCTCACAAAATTTCATAATTTTTCAATGTTTATAAAGTGAGATACGAAGATCAGTGCACACGGGTAGCATCAAATTCACCGTTGCACCAGATACGTACCCGGTGCATGCAGGGTGCAGCTAGCTTGTATGCGCACTTGTGCATGACACAAATTCGTTTCCTGAGTTCGGTCGGGATAAAAATCACCGAACAAGTGAAAAAAAGTGACTAACGAATAGTAAAAGCATTACTAGTGCGCCTAGATGGTCTTAATTTGGATCTCTTGTTGACAAAAAAATGGATCATCGGCCAATTTTTCTCTCTCTAAAACCCAGGATATCGGGCCAATTTATTTTGGGACATTTTAGATTGTTTACCAGATGTGTCACATGGTAGGATGTCCGGCCAGTTAATTGGCAGTAGTTTTCCAACTACCTGCCTTCTTTTTGGCTAGCTTATAAGGGCATGGTCAATGCATAGCCCCAGGGTGATGCTCCGTATACCATGTAGGATCGTATGTCAGGAAAAGTAAATTCAGATAGGGAAGCGTGATCCTCTACAGGAGGCGGGTGTTTGAGCAGAAAAAATATGGCCGGTGTAAAAAGCTAAAAAGTTAAAGTGGAGAGTAGGGATGCATATGTACTAAAGTCTTTGTTCTCTATTCGTTGATGACGCCCACTAGTAGTAGCTTGCGGTGGGAAAAAAATCAATATAGTTGCCTTAACCTACTTTTTCTCATGAAACATATGTATCCATATGCCACCATAGTTCATGACCTAATTGTCTGTCATCAACGATGTTGTAAACAGTGTCTGCTTTTTTTTCCCTTGTGGACTAGCTTTTGCTGCAGGTGGACCAAAAGGCTAGCAATATATATGGGATCGTATTCCAGCTTTTTTTTACACTTTTCCTTTCATTTACTACAATGGGGATCGTATATGCCTCTTTTCTCTTTGCGTGGGTTGCCACCTAAGAAGAGCATCGGATCGTGGTCACCACAGTTTCTACGTCCTACACACGTACAATTACGGCTCGGCCAGTACAAGAGGATTAAACACCTTGTACTCTTTTCTAAGTAGTGATCATTGTCAAGCATTTTGGGTGGCGAAATCAAGGGGTACTGAGATGGGGGTTCAAATGTTCGAAATGATAGCATGAGAAGTCCAAGGCAGTGCACGGCTGGAGGGTGGCGGTGAGGCCAATCATGGCGAGCTGATGTCTTTGTTGTTTGCCCACTGTGACTACCTATTGTGCTCTGATGTGGAGATTCTTCTTCTAGTAGCTTCTGGTTCTAACATTAGTGGAGACTGGGTCATGCAATAACCCCAATCGCACGTGCAATTGAACTATCTCCCTGCGATCATGTGCGATAGGGGGTGCATTGCACACGCTAGCCGCTAGGGGATAACCGTGTGTGATAGGTATCGCACACAATGCGCCCTGAAGTAAACGTGTGTGATGGGGAGGCCTATCACAAACGATTAGCCAGAACAAAACGTGTGAGGCCTATAAGACTCACATTTTGTAGGACAGAAACCATTGTGTTTAGACAGTGTATCACACACGATTGAAGATGCAAAATTGTGCGCGATGGGTTAAATTATCGCACAAGATTTCGAGGATAAAAAATTTGTGTTCGGACTGGTATCACACACGATTGAAGACACACATCGTTTGGGATGAGGTCATTCAGCACATATGATGCGATGCGGGGAGTGCGTGGGTTACTCCGTCCATCGCACATGTTGTCTACAACAGAATCGTGTGTGGTGGTTCATCTGTACCGCATGCTTACTTTGGGGAATCATGTGTGTTGTAGGTTGTCATTGCCCACACACCTTTGTACTGAACCATGTGCAACACAATGCAATGCTATGCAAGGGTAACATATTCGTCGGTCCAGTCAACGCGGTCCGAGGGTTCAGTTTGGCTGGTAAGTTGGGGTTGCGACCCCGGAAGTTTGGCGCACCACCGAAGGTTGTCTCATGTAGCAATAGCTACAAGATACCTGATTCATGTGGCACCGCGGCTCGAGTGTGGGTGGGTGATGTCGGAGCGGCGGCTCCAAAGCTGGTTGTGTGCGTTTGCTGCGACTGTGGCCTAGGGTTGTGTGGTTGACGAGGCATTGTTGCTTGTGCGCGTTTGGACCTGGCTTTCCTTACAAAGTGGGCTACTTTGTAGGTTTTTGATCTGGTTTCCCTCAAAAGCTGGATCAATTCTCTTCTTCATGCAATGCCAGAGTTCTTGGCTCTCCGAAGAGGTTCTGCCAAATAAATGTTCTAGGATTGGGAGGACTAAGATATATTTTTATTGCATATTCAGACTATTCGGATCACAAGAGAAAATTGTGCAATTTACTTAGGGAGGAAGTGCCACTTGTCGACGGATCCAAATCTCATTTTTGAGACCGACATCGATCACTGGATGATTTATTTCCTGTCAATAGATAACAAGTTCTACAACTAGTAACAAACATTCGAAAAAAATGAATTCTTAAGTTTCATCTTATGTCAGAACTCTACGATAAGTACGTGAATTGTTAGATGAAGCTTAATAGATTTGGAAACAACAAATAGCCTTCCCAAAAAATGAATTTGTGAGAAACAGAAATAGCAATTTGACAAGGTCATTACAGAAGGTCATATGCTGACAAGATGCCGAGTAACTTATAAAATTACATGTGATTCCCCGCAGAAAAAGAAAAGAAGCATATGATAAAAGAAAAAAAGACAGTCGAACGCAAAGCATCATATTCCCAGCTTGCTGACCTACACGATTTCCTTTACTACAACGTCGATCGTATCGTATACTCCCTCCGTTCCTAAATATAAGTCTTTGTAGAGATTCCATTAGGAACCACATACGGATGTATATAGATGCATTTTAAATGTAGATTTATTCATTTTGCTTCGTATGTAGTCCAGCTAGTGAAATATCTACGAAAACTTATATTTAGGAACGGAGGAAGTATATACGTACCATTCTCTTTGCGCGTGACCGACTGGCGAGCAAAATAATGGGACAGGGTGCGTGCAATGATGGCCTAGCAGCATGCACATATACAAGCATCTGGATGGCTATCTTTCGCTGCCAAAGCACTGGTTTGGCATCTTGTTGCTTTGCTTTGAGGATCGTGATCGACATCTGATCCGGCTCTCTTTGATTTGCGTTGCTTTACTTTGCTTTGCTTTGTTCTGCGTTGGTTTGGTAGGGCCTGGTTTCTGGGACACAGAGCGCGTATTTTCATGAAACATTATTCAGATACGGCTATATGTGGCCAAATCATATTTAACACTTACGGCATCAAAATGTCGACGACGCGCATAATGCAGTGCTAGAATGAGCCTGGTCCATTTCACAGTTCCTTTTCGGTTTTTGCCTGGTTCCTTTGGGTTCTTTTGATTTTTTTGTTCCTTCCGGATGTCTTATTTCTTACCATTTCTAATTATAATTTTTAGTTTGTTTGTGATGTTTTCCTTTTTATCGAATCATACAAACACATATTTATACGTGCATGCACTCTTTTTTTTCATACACGTGAGTTTTAATAAAAAAATTATAGAAAACAAATTTTAAACACGATATGAACAATTCATTGAATATAGGTGAACATTTATATTATGGATACTTGCAGATGTTTCTCTAATATGTGGATTTCTCTTGAACATGTTTTCCTAATATTTTAAATACCCCTACATGTTTTTGACATTTATTTTAACAAACATTTTGCAAGACGCAAAAAAAAGAAAGTTTACCGGGCAGCATGTGACCCAATCCATATAGGCGAGGCTGTAGACGTTTGGTCATCTATTGACAAATAAGGCGAAATCACTAGCTAAGGAGTGCTCGGTGCAAAAGTCACTCCCAACTTCCCAGGTTGTGACAAGTGGCGCGCTGCATGTGCACCACTTGTCGCAACCTGGGTGTTTTCCCTTTTTTCGTGGACTCGTTTATTTAAAACGTTTTATCTCTTAAACCGTGAGCCCAAATCTCGAATTGTTTTTACCGCTGGATTCCTCGCGTCGAGATCTTCAAAACTAGATCCCATGTTGATAGGCTTCAACGAACTTTTTTTCACGAAAAAAACCGGACGAAAAAAACAAACCGGAAGCATGGGGTGTTTCACTTTCCGAAAGAAGCACACCCGTGCCTCTACGAAATCACAACCGTAAGGAAAAAAAGAAGAGAAAAAATGTTTTTTTTTCGTTTCAGGGGAGTTTTCGTTTCAGGGGAGGCACTGCCGTTCCTCTGGCGAAAGCACAACCATGCCTCTCGCGGAGCAAAACCGTGCCTCTCGCGAAAGAAAAAGAAACAGAAAACACGTTTTTTTCATTTTGGAGGCACGTCCGTGCCTCTTGTGAAAGCACAATCGTGCCTCTCACGGAAGCAAAATCGTGCCTCTCTCGAAAGGAAAAAAAACAAAAAAACACATTTTTTTCCATTTCCGAGAGGCACGTCCGTTCCTCTCGCGAAAGTACAACCGTGCCTCTCTGGAAAGCAAAACTGTGCCTCTCGCGGAAGGAAAAAAAATAGAAAACACGTTTTTTTCCCGTTTCCAAGAGTCACGACCATGAATCCCGCGAAAGCAAAACCGTTGCGAAATTATAAAAAAAGAAACGCATTTTTTGTGATTTTTTTTGTTTGATTTTTTTGTTCCGAAAGTTAAGGAAGACCAGTGGAAAACCGAAACTTCAAAAAAAAACGTTTAGAAAGCTGAAAACGCGTGCAGAAAAAAAATCCGGAGGGAGCGCGCAGAGCGCGACACGAGGCCTGCGGCTGAGAGCGCATCAAGTGGCGCTGATCATTATGAGCCTTCCGAAGGAGCGCTTGTTAACTAGTTGCCCAAATAAGGCAGCTAGGATATGCTGACAAATCCTATTGTCCGCTCGCTGCAGGGAATAGGCAAGCAAACGTGTAGTACTGGGCCAGGCCCATTTACATTTTCCTTACGTTCCTTTATTTCTTCTCTTTTATTTATGTTATTTGTATGTATTTTTTGTTTGCAATTGCTCTTCACCTTATAAAAAAAATTGTACCATTTTCATCTTTTTCTTGTCTTTTATTGTTTTCTGATACGTTTTTGTTCTAATTACTTTTTTAAGGAAAATATGTGACCGTGTTTTCAAAGTATATGAATATCTATCATAGATCACAACAGCCACCTAAAATGATTTTTCCTGTTGAGCATCGTCGTCATCCTGGTCCCGAACTTCACGACCCTCTTTCCCGACGCCGTCGCCCTCACCACCGCTGCCGCGTACCTCATCTCCGACGCTGCGGCCCTCGTCCCCGAGCCTTCCCGGTGAACCCTACTTCCTCCTCTTTGTTATGCTTGCAAAAATATTTGCTGTCAAAATACTTCACAACTTAGGAAATTAAAATTGTTATGCCATTTGATGTTATGTTTATACTGAAATCAGAAAGAATGTTCGCATTGCCCAGTTGATGAATTTGCAGCAAGCAAGATAAATGGGTCAGTGAGTGCAGTTATGATCATATAGCAATAATACTCTTTTTCGTCACTTTATTGACTAAAGTCATCAGGAAAAGAACAATGAAACTTAATGCAAAGCATAAACAGAGTAACATCGGGCACTTTCTTGTATATCTAAGCTGCGTTGGAGAATTCACAGTACGGTACTCTCAAATGAAACAAGTTTCAGAAAATAAATCTGAAACAAAATTCATAATAGTATGAAGAAAACTGGACGCACAATATTTCTAACAGAGTTTGTTGAAGCAGTTAAGAGATGTCAGGGAAAAAGGAAGGTGGACGGCGTTGGTCGCTTTCAAACTAAATTTGCACGCTGTGAAATTTATCATTCACCCCTTTGTGAAACACAACAAAAGTTACATCAATTATTCACACCAACATCAATTAAATATGTACAATCAATCAAGTGAATCAAGAAACAAACGGGAAGTATTGACAGTCATTGGACACACGCGCGCATCCGTCGACCTTTCACGTCGCCTAGCTAGATGCTGGCCGGCTGATTCTGATCGGTGCACCGCACGTCGACTGCAGCCGTACTGTCGTCGTCCTTGTCCTCACCGCCGCCGATGGCGATGGGCGAGCAGTAGTAGACGACAGTCTCCTTGGGCTTGTACTTGCTGGAGTAAATCTCGACGGTGCGGGTGCCGGTGAGCACAATCATGGCGTCGTCGAGGCTGGTGCCGTTGGCCAACAGCTTGAAATAGTACCCTTGCTCAGGAACAATCATGAACGTACTAATCGCAACGGTGATGTCCACACTCGACTGCGGCCCCAAGGCCACGCGGGGCAAATTGAGGGTGAGGAAAGAGTCCGACGACATGTTGCTCTTGAGCTTGGCGACGATGCCGGTGTAGTAGATGGTGACGCGGCCGCTGGGGTTGATGGCCCGGACGGTCAGCGAGAAGGTGAGGTTGTCGCCGTTGACCACGGCTCTGAAAGGCTTGTCGCCTCCCACAACCGAGACGGAGACGGAGACGGAGCCTCCGACGACCCCGAGATAGAGCTCCGCTGGGCGGAGCACCACGGTGATGGCGTACACGATGACCGTCACGATGAGCACGGTCACCGCCGCGGCCACCACGTAGCGCGCCGCGTCGAGGCACCGGAAGATTGATTTCTCGTCGCCACCGTCGAGGGCGCCACCGTCGAGGGCATCGTCTGCCGTCGGCGACATGCGTAGGAGTCTTGGATTACCTGCTTTTCCCGTCGGCGCAGCTTCGGCGTGTACGCATCTACATGGACGAATATATAGCAAGCCTTACACCATATTTACATGGGCTCTAATAGACGGACCGACACGTATTCCTACATGGCATCGCGAGCCACCGCACGCAAAGTAAGCACATGCGATGATGCATGTATGGGCCACCCACCTCTAGTAATAATTTTTTCACACTCGTGCAAATGCGTATACACTCATCGTTATGAACGTACACATCACATCTTATCTCTATGAGCATCTTCGAGAGATTGAGCCGGCATGTTATCTTGAGTTTGACAAAGTCGTCACAGATGTCTTTGTAGTCGACGGGAATGTTGGCTCTAATGAACGCACATCGCAGAAAGACTGGAATAAATTTAAGAAAATGCGAGTAGCAGTTTAAAGTCTAGAACTTGAACCTTGGTGAACTGAGGGTACCACTGTGAGGATATCATTGTTCTCCTAACAATTCAACTATGTGATGTGGTTCAAAGTAGTACTTTTTTTCAAAGGACAGCTCTTTCTGGAAAAGCCATGCCGTAAAAATAAAAGGACACTGTAAAAAAAGGGATATTAGTGCGGCGATTTGGTGCCCGGGCTCAGATGAGCCATGCCTGGTTTTGTCTCTTTTCCACGGGGTTCTCGAATGTCCAAACTTCAAAAAAAATTGGCACAGGGTTCACGCACAGGAGCATCTTGCACCACAAAAAAATTTGGAATTTTTTTAACATTTTTTATTTCAAATCTGGGTACTGTTCACCAGGCTCATCTGAGCCCGGGCTCTGCCTTGAATTATCTTTTTTTTTACAGAGAAAGGGCTTGTTTGATTTAAGCCCTCCACGGTGAACAAGACCACGACGCAATTAGATATGTGAGCGCGATTCGACTCTGAGTGTAACGAGTGAGAGACACACACAGAGATCTGCAGAGCGAACAAAAAGAAGTGCTTTGCTTAATTAGGACCCTAGCGTGCAACGCACTTTATTCGAATTCGTGCATGAACGCAGCAGCTACAAGCCTACAAGGCGTGCACCGGCCGGCCACCGTGCACGCAGCAGCTGCAAGATGCATTCTGATATTACGACCCCTACCACCAACACCAAGGCTACGGCCGATGAGACCAAATTTTGGACTCCCAGGAACTACATCCTGGCATCGCTCGGCGGGACACTCGCCGTCACCGCCATCATCATCATCGTCTCCGTCATCCTCGGCCCCGCCCACATCAGCTTCTCCATCGTCCATGCCTCAAGGAGCGATCCCAGAGCCATCAAGGGTGGCACCCAGCAGATCCCGTACCTAAATCTCACCATCAGCGCCACGAACGGCAGCCGGAAGCGCGCGGCGGTGCGGTACCGGAGCGTCTTCGTCGACCTGAAGAACAGCACGAGCGCGGCCGGGCGGAACACGATGCATGCTAAGGTCTATGCCGCGCCTCCAACGGACGACTACCTGCGGCCGGGCACGGCGCCAGCAATCTTCAATGCGTCGGTCGGCGTTCTGGCCACCGGCACGTCCGGGTTGTTCGTCAGCCGCCGGCTGAACGGGACAGGGTTCACGGTGGTGGTGTCGGCGTCGGTGCGGTTCCGAGTTGGCAGGCTCCGCACGAGGGTGTACGACATCAAGGTCTCCTGCCCTCGCGTCTTCTTCCCGGTAGAAGGGTCATCCAACGTCACCGCGCCGCCAATCAATTGCACTGCTTAATGACATTTTGCTTTTGGTGGCTTTATGTTGATGTGCACGTTTCATCTGGTGCAAGTGCGTGTATGTGGTATTCTTTTCTTGATTTTCCTTAGGGTCTGCTGTTATTTGGTTGTTTTGGTTCCATTTCCTGAGATGTTTAGGAGATACACAAGTAGTAGATGTGTACTTTGGCATTTCTTCTTGTGTGCTCCAGGTATTCTGTAATCGTGACGATCTATGAATACTTGTGTTAGTAAAGAAATAGGTTTGTAAAGCTGGTTTAAAGTTGTTAAGTGCGTAATCAAACTTTAATGTTTTGATGAAGACATGTATTGTCTTTTACAAACGATGTGGAGGATATATTTTATGCCCTTACAGAACTATTATGGCAGAGCTTCACTAGCCTTCTTTGATTAATTCCTTAAGGTACATGTTCTTTATTAGTTGTTTTGGGCCATATTCAACAACTATTCCTTCGTTTGGATGGATATGTTTTTTTTTTGTCATGTGTGTATCCACCACTTCCAAAAAAGGCATTTTCTTGCAACGCGTCAGCATCACATGCGTAGAACGTCTGCTGAGTTCAAAACTCGATGAATGATTGCCGAGTACCTGCCAGGGGAGGCAAGCACGATATGCCACGCGTCAGCTACACATGCATAGAACATCTACCGAGTTAAAAACTCAGCGAAGGTTGCCGAGTCCCTGTAAGGAGGAACTCGACAAACATGATATGCAATGCGTCAGCACCACATGCGTTGAACGTGTGCTGAGTTGAAACTTGGCAAACGTGAGCACCACGTGTCATCGCCGTTAACGGCCCGTCCTGTCAACCACCCCTTGTTTGTGGAGTTCTCGCAAACATGTACTCGTCAATTGTCATTTTTCCTGCTTGCCAAGTTCCTGATAATAAGAACTCAGCAGTATTATTGATTGTCGACCAAGCCCAGCCAAGTCCCCTACACCGGGGGCCGAACTTGGCAAACGCACCGTCGAGTTGTTTTTCCACTTTGTCAAGTCCCTAGAAACGCAGACAAAGAAGGTGATTCGGTAGTGAGAAGCCTTGGAGAAAACCTGACGATGATGGCGAGCGTCAGCGAAGCTTGTGCTAGGAATGAACTAGAGTCAGCGATGACGCGGCAGTTGCGTTGCAAGTGGAGGAAAGTCCTAGTGTTTACTGGTTCTAGGGGAGGAGGGTAGCCAGTGCATGAGAAGAACATGAGGTGGGAGTTTAAAGGGATGGTCGGGCTGGCGACAGCACAACAATGGGCCGCCACAAGGGGAGAGCGGGACCGCAAGCAGCCCATCGAAGCACCGCTGCCCATAGAGTGTGTGTGTGGGGGGGGGGGGAGTGCTGCAGTCAGGCCGGTGCTGGTGGCAGGGCATTAGGAGGAAAAAAGTTGAATAGTGAAAAAAAATATGTTGTCAGGTAGAAGAAGATTGGCGGGGGCTCAAGGCCCTGACTCCTCCTCTCGCTAGGGTTTCCCCCACCGCCGGCGACGCCCCAACCCCTTTCTTCCGCCGCCCCCGGCCACACGGCGCGAGCGCCCCGGCCCGCTCCGCCCCCCTCTCCCCTCCTCCCCGTCCCGCCGCCTCTGCCGTCTCCCCAAGAGGCAGCTGGGGCGACGCGCGCTCCCTTTCCCCTCGTCCACTCCCCTCCTTCCTTCCTCCCCCCGCTGCCGGCGGTCGCCCCCGGATCTGGCCAGGTGGTGTCGGCGGCAGCGGGTCCTCCCGTTCCCGCGCGTGCTCCTCCTTCCCGGGGTGGAGGGAGGCGGCAGTTGTGCTCAGCTGATGGCGGTCCGGTGTCCTAGCGGCGACGGCCGACGGAGAGCGCAGGGGTGGTGCCTCCACTTGGCGGCGGGGCTGTCCGGTGGTGCTGCGCAGTCGGTGCCGCGACCCCGGCCCAGATCTTGGCCCATAGGGCCCCATCTAGGCCCTTGCGGGCCGGCTCCGGCGCGACCTTGACACCCTCTGTGCAGGGAAGAACGGGAGCGGCTTGGACAGGGGCGGCGACACCGACGGCGTGCCGGTTGCAGCGCGAAGGCGGGAGCTGTCCGGGCCTTTGAGCGCCCTGCCGGGCCTGTGGGGCCACGGGCCTAGTAGGCTCCTGCCATTGCGTCTGGTCGGCTACCGTCGAGGACGGTGGAGTTGGAGCCCTCCCGCGTGCCGACGGTGCTGCCGCCCTAGTCTCGGCTCGTCTTCTTCTTTGTGCAGGCCATACTTCGTGGTGCCGTGGTGATATGGCGTGGGAAACTTCATGACCGTGTTGGCGTAGGGTGGTGGTCGGTTTGGTGGCGAGCTCGGAGTTCCTGAGGTGAAGGTTGGGATCGGGAGAAATCCCTGTTGCCTTGGCCGACACCGACGTGGTGGCACCTGAGGGTGCCGCCGGATCTTCCTAGAGGGCGTCGGGGCTACCCTTTCTCTCTCCTCGCCGCGTACCGGGGGAAAACCTTGGCAGCAGCGTCGTCATTGTCGTGTCCCTTCTTGGAGGTGTTGTTTGGTATCGGTGCTTTGGAGTCTCGGAGCTTGGTGGGCGATCTTCGGTGGACGTAGCAGCCACGTGGCTTCGCCGTTTTTGTCGATCCGCCGTTATCGGCATTTGTTTCTTTTGTATTTTCTCTTGCATTTCTTTTGGGCGTGACTGTGTTGTTTCTGCCCCAGCATCTATTGTTGGTTGTCTCGGATGGTTGCTTTATAATACAAAGCGGGGGAACCATTTTTCATTAAGATTGTCGGGCCGTCCGTTTCCTATCCATCTGACTGAAAATAAAAACTTTTCATTTAAGTGATGCATAAGTGGTCCACAAGTATATATACCTCGCGTGTGTGTATGTGTCCATCCCTTATGTGGAGATCAAAATTCGCGTGGTATGGCCATTCACCCATGCATCCGTGCCAACTGTCCTGCTTTTCTCTAGAACATCATAAGGGCACAATATTCCCATCTTTCTGAACTTGCTAATCAAGGAGAGGATATGTCCTGATCTCCTGGAACTATCCTTGAAGGTGACAATATTTTCGCTTTGTCAGTAGCCTTGATGGTTTGCTGCCTTTTACCTTTCCTTTGGTGAAATGAGGAATAAAAGCCCAGAGCATATTGCACGCACCACCGTCTGTTTGGTTTGCTAGTGAGGCTAAACTCAGTTTTGGGCTAAATTTCCTAATTCAGTATTAGGTTGTCCTTAAATTTTTTTGCAGCAATTACATGTAGTATATAATACCTCTGTAACTAAATATAAGATGTTTTATAGTTCAAACTGTAGTTACAGAGGGAGTAGTATGTTACACTTTTCAGTGCACTGTGTGACAGCTTTTCAGGTCAAATTAAATACACAACTCCAAATAACAATCATAAACATTGCCATCATGATAACGCTAACTTCTGATTTCAATATGGTGCTACTCACAACATGGATTGGCTCTTTTCTAATCAAGTTGTTGATTGGATTTGGAGTTGAAATTATATGGCATGTAGTTGTATATTATCCTTACATCTTGAATATATTTTCAAGCTTTTTTTATGAATTTTAGATATGCCTCATTTCTAATCTAGTTCCAGTATATATACTATACTATACTAGCACATATCAAGTGTGTTAATGCATGTTATATGCCCCCGTAGAAGCCAGACCATAGTTCATCCATTTCAAAATATAGTGCCTCTTGACTTGTAATTATATTTTCATATTACATCCGTGCTAGGACACTGAAGCACGATGAGCCAACACGTGAAGCATAAACATCTCATTGTAACTCCTCCTTGATATACAAGTTGTTGCTAGTGGCTACTGGCTAGTATCATACTTCATGGTACCACCTTACTTTGTATCTTCCGATTGCGTAGCATCATAGTCTAGTGTAATGGTACCATCTAATTTATTTATTTGTATAATCCCAGTGTGAATTTGTGTAAAAGACCTATTTGCCATTAAGTTTCAATGTTTTATGCGCTATGATGTTGTATCATAGCATGATACCGCTATCACCTCTCTCATCTTTAATTGATGTGCAACATTATCTTAATGCTTAAATGACACTACATGATGCTTGCCTATATACTACGGTTGGCTAGACCTAAGATTCAATATAGTTGGAAAAGGAGTGAATATTAAGCAAATATTAAGTTAAAAAAAGGCACAACGTTACTTTTCAGTGTCTCCACACATGACAAGTGCTAGGAGAGTAGGAGTGAGTACAACCAGATGGAAGACTCCTTCTACGACACTTGTCGTGCCCGGCGGTTGTATGGCTCAGGTTGATTTTCTTGGTTTCTTTGTAGATCTAATTATTAAAATGCAACACACATGTTGAACCGAGCTTCTAAATTATGATAACTTTTAGCCATTGTATAAACCAAGTGTGTATGGTGGGCATAGCCCAACTATTGAAGAGTCGTCCCATATGTCGCTAGCGGCTAGTTTCCCACTATGCAGTCAGTCTGGCAGGCTCACATACATTCATGCCTGGCCGCTTCAACGCCAATCCACAAACTGAGTTGAGCTTCTCTTGCTTTTTCATACATGTGAATCATCGTTCGCCATTGGATACTTACTTGGTTATAATAACAATGATCAAAAGAAAGAGTTGTATGTGTAGTAGAACATAGGGACCTGAAGTTTCTTAGCTTGAGCTCGTTTCAACTCGGGTGAACAGTAAAATAAAAAAAAACAGGGAAAACTTGGTAAGCAAATATTGATGTGTGTCTCATATGCGGGCAAATTTTTGCGATGAAATCACATTCGTAGAGGTCTGGAAAAGATTGTCCTTTAAAACCTTTGATTTTGGTACTCCCTCCGATCCAAAATAAGTGTTGCAACTTTGAATTAAGGTTAGCTCAACATTAGTTCAAAACTATGACGCTTATTATGGATTGGAGGGAGTAGTATTTTGGAGCATGATTTATTTTTGACCAAGACCAACACACCAATGAGATAAGAAGAGGACTTTCGAGAACATAGTTGGTTTGTATGTGACGCGGTTGATTGGAAAATACATGAGATTTCTATTTTGATGCTACATAATGTAGGTTCGCAAAATAACGGATAGGTTACATAGATCTAACAGCGGACCCACCAAACCAATGACCATATGTTCCTATATTTTGTGAAAAATTCTGCCATAGTCTTCGTCGCCATTAAATTTTATTATATAAATATATGGTACTTACAAGTTATCAGTCTAAATATTTTGACTCAAAGAAAATAAAAAGATTTCAAAATACCCTGTTTGGACTATCATGTAATTCCTCTGTCCGGGTTTATTAAATTTCTCAAAGGTTTTTGTTTTTCTTGCAAAAAGACAGATTTGCAAACAGTATTGTTGAAACTTTGAATATTGTAAAATAAAAAAAATCCTAGAGCTGAGCTCGGCTTGACTAGGCTCAATCCAAGCGTTCCTTTAGCCACTTGGCACTTGGGACCTGCAAGTCCTATTTCTCATTAAGTCATTAATCGAAGCAATGTTTTTTACTGATTAGTTGATCTATTGTATGATTTTCGTTACTCAAACTCAAATGTTGGCTATTAGTGCAATTTCCTCGGAAAATGTTGAAGGACATTCCCGAGTTAACGTATTGTTGGCCATCTTATCCGGCGATGTGCCGGATGCAGCTGCAGCTAGTGGACAAAGAGGATGGAGCAGCGTATGCCACACGTTCACCTATTAAATATTAAATATAGGTGTGGCTAGGTCTCACGGCTAAGTGGGTAAGTCATATAAGACACACATCAATATTTGCACAACGTAAGATGACTTACACACCTAGATTGATTTTTTCCTCATAAATTTCAACATAAAATCTCACGAATATAGCAATGCATCGACTAAGACATAATCAAGTTCAAATGGACTAAGACTTGGCAAGACTGATTAAATATTTCCATGCCGATCTGGACGTAGCCTCTCTCGCATTTGCATCATCGGCTCCATCTCCATCTTATAAAGAGAAAAAGAAAGTGTTATCCTGGGAGAGACGAAAGCAGGTATGCTATGGAATCAAGCGAGCAATGATGTCATGCACATTACGTAGCTGATCTAGCTTTCGATCGAGCGAGCGAATCATAGCCATTGCCATGCGAGCACGCGATACCCATCAGAAGTATTCTGGCGTGCATGCAACGTCACCAGCTTTTGCCAACTACAAATACTTGAGCTGCATATTCGTCGTCCATGCTACGTATGCACGTAGATATAGCATAGAACGCGATGATCAGCTTCGCGCCCAACTCTACCGGAGAGCAGCTCCTGCGTCGCTTCTGCGACCCCAACACGTCGGCGAGCGTCGACAAGTACGTGGGCAACGTCACAGCCTCGTACACCGACACGAGCAATGAGTCGTCCATGGTGGCCGCCTCGGTCATCATGTTCGCCCTCGCCGGCATCTTCTTCAACCTCAATATCTTAAAGTTTGGGACATTGTGCAGAGCACAAATTTATCTGCTGAGGTTTCAGATAGTTTGGTTTGGAAGTGGTCCGGGGATCTTAAATTCTCAGTCAGCTCTGCCTATGGTATGTTCTTCGCTGCAAATGTGCGTTTTGCCTGCCATAAACCAATTTGGGGATCCAAGGCGCCGCCTAGATGCAAATTTTTCATGTGGTTGGTCATTCACAAAAGGTGTTTAACTGCGGACAATCTGGAACGAAGGGGTTGGCCATCTAATGGCACTTGCCCGCTTTGCCTATCGACGCATGAAGACTGCACGCATCTGTTTTTATGCTGCCCCTTCTCACAACGGGTTTGGTCTAGGTTCAGGGCCTGGACACAGGCATCCTTCACAATACCGGATGGCCGCTTCGGCAGTACAGAGTCTTGGTGGATCAATACACGGAGGGAGATTCCAACGAGGGCCAGACGGAATTTTGACACTATAACCATCCTGATCCATTGGAGAATTTGGAAAGAAAGAAATGCAAGGATTTTCGAGCAAGTGGCCAGTAATGTTGACAGGATACTTGAGCTTATCAGGGAGGACATCGCTGTTTGGAGAGCTGCCGGTTGTGTAGGCGACTTCTACTGATGTATTCCTTTCTTCTTTTGGATTCAGTTCGGGTTGTACCTGTCATGTTTTGAGCTTCGGCTCTGTCGGCAGATAGTTCTAGACCGCCTAGACTATCAAGCCTTGCTGTACTCTCTTCTTTCTAAATAAAGAACGGCCAATGGCCCTTCGAGAAGAGAGGTCACCGTGTACCCTCGATGCCGGGGGTGATGCACCGCAGCTCACGTCAAAGGAGACCCGCCGGAAGCGCGGTACGCAAGACAATCCGGCGGGCGCTTTTGTAGACCCGAAACCCCACACGCCCGGGAGGGACCCCGTCAGGGCGCACGGCGGCTATGGGCTGCCCTAGGTCGGCCTGACCGCCCCTAGGGCCTCGAGGTTCGCCGCCCTGCAACAAGAAGAACGAACGAAGAACGAGGAAGAAGAAGAACAAGGGAGAGAGATAAAGATAAAGGTAAAAGATGATAGATTGATTTGTTCGATTGTGTGTTGTTCAATCGGCCGTCACCTCTTGTCTATATAAGAGGCGGATGGACTTCCCGTACAAGAAAAGAACTTGCCTTGCCATCCAAATCATCAAAATCTAACCAAATTCGGACTTCTCACGACCTCCGGCCCGGATGTCCGGCTCTAGGCCCGGATGATCCGGCCAAGCCCAGATTTCTGACAGCAGTCCACTAATTGGGCTGTAACTTTTGCATACGAACTCGGATTAACATGATTGTTATATGAAAGTCAACCGTCTCGACGAGACGCACAACTTTGCTGTTGAACACTTTTTCATGTGAGGTCATATTGAGGGAGTTTCGGGCTGTTTTCTAACATCTGCAGCAGAAAAACTTGTCCGGACGTCCGGACGATTGCCCGGACTGTCCGGCCTTTACCCGGATCATCCGGGAGTTGACCCAAATCATCCGGCTTCAGCGCCAACCTTCTGGAATCTTAGTGCTTCAATTACCTGGATGATCCGGACCCTGGCCCGGATGATCCGGCCAACATTGGTGCAGCGCATGGTTTTGCCTATAACTTTTGCATACGACGTCGGATGGGGACGGTCTTTATATCAAAATCATCCGTTTCGACGAGACGAGGAACTTTGAAGTTGTAACTTTTTCCATCAGAGGTCATCTTAATTAGGTTCCATGCCATTCTCTAATCTGATGTCAACACGAGTATCTCCGAAATTGGCATATCTTTTGCACTTGAGCTCCGTTTTGATCCATCTTCACATTTACGTTGATTGTCTTGAAGAGAGCCATCAAATGGTGACTTTCAATAATAAGTTTGAATTAATCTTGACATAGCTTCAAGCTACTCTTTTTAACCGTGCCACTTTTGAGCGTCAACACATGCCCCCCTGTTTTTCGGCAAAGCGAGTGTGCCGAAAAATAACATGCACCGTGTTAGTTCTAAGGACGATGTCAACACTCCATCGGCCATTTATATGCTTAGGGCGATAATTATATATCGGCCATTATTTTATTTTTTTTGAATCCTTGATGCAAGTTTGGGCGAAACCTTCTCAACTTCATTCAACTTGATGATAAAGTTTCATAGATATGTATCTCAAGGTCATCCTCCGAACCATATTGTTCACCCTTTTGTTAGGACTTTGCAGATAATCAACAATAAACTTTCTCCAATCCTCACTTTTACCTGCATAAAAACAATATTAGTGGCCGAAGCGGTGGACTTCGGTTCGGCCTTACCTATGTTGACGAGACTAAGCATCGGCCTTACACCATGATTAACATAGTAGCCGGATGCTTGCTGTGCCAACTCTTTCGAATTGTCATGTCTAGAAATATGAACAATTTTATAGCAACCCAAGGTAAATTTTGCATCTAGACATGCCTCAAGATAAACTATAAGTGATTCGTCAAAACATTGATAACCCTTGGATATTTGTTGCACTACTCATAACGATTCACTGAAAGCCTCAATATGTATAGCCATATAGCATGTAAAAGATTCAATCCGAATAACAATGTATATTCGGCTTTGATTAATTGTGCAAAAAATATTCTAAGTGGCATGAGGCTTCATAAAATTGCACCATAAGGAGATATATAAACAACACCAACACCTTGGCCATTGTGAATTCAACCATCAAAACATAATCTCCATAGTACTAGAGAGACAAGGCTAATATCACTTAACATGTACCTTGTCTCGGTTCCAATTGAACTAAGGACGATGTTAGAATTTCACACCGGCCATGATCGGATAGTTTCTTAGGACGATAGCTAAGTATCGGCCATTATCATGAGGTCCATGTAGAATTCATCCATTAAAGCATGTATAGCCGAAATAAACAAAATAAAATAGCAATAAAATATTTAGGCCCCTTTGTCTTAGCAACAAAAATATAACTAACCAAATGTATAGTGATTTGGTAATACTCTGTCATGATATAGAAAATTATGTTGCATCCATGGATCAAAGTAAGTCCATGGAGGGTAACGGATCATACCTGTGGATGAATTCCATGGCAAAGGCATCAATGGCATTGTTGAAGAAAATGGATGTTGTGCTAACCGAAGATTTTGATGTTGTGATGGACACCTTCGGCTTAATTGTTTGTTGCTTCCATCCTTCTCTTTCTTCACTTTCATTGTACTTGTTGCAATTGAAGCATGCACATCGTTTTTGTTATGATTGGTCCTCTTGGGAACCCATGCCATGTTCCTCTTTCTCAGCTCTTGTGCACTAAGATTTTGTAATTTCTTCTTTTGCCAATACGATAAGCCGAGTGGGCATCTCGGCTGTGATTCTATTTTGACGAATGGCAATTCTTTCTTGGCCTTGTGCACTCTCAACTTCTTTTCTTCAGATTTGGCACTTTGACTCTCAATAGTTGGTTGCTCCATCTCATTGCCTTTAGTAGCCAATGTCAACACTTTCATTGGCTCTTTTTCATTTGAGATCAAATCTGAAGTAACACTCTTACGACCATCTCTTTTAACGCGGTAAACTTGTTTGACTACCTCTTTCTTCTTCCTTGAGCTCGGGACAGATTCATTACGATTGAAACAATCTTTAACATGTGATTGTTCAGATGTTGATCTTCTTGGAGCTGCATAATATTGGTGAGATGGTCTAAAATAAGATGGAGAATGTGCCCTTGTATCATACCTGTCCCATGATGAATATGTATCTATATGAGCATAGGGAGGCATCCACCGCATTGGCATTGGCGGCCCAAAATAAGGATATGAATATGTTGCATTAAAATTATCACTTTGCCAATACCAATCCTCATATTTGTGCCTTGGGGGTGATCTTGGTTTCTTTGCATGATTTGACCGATAAGCATTCTTCTCTTCACTCTTCTTTTGATATTTATCCAATAGTTCAGCGAAGGTGATTTTTGATCTCTTATACTTGCGCTTATTTCGGCCTTTGTTTTCTTTTGGTTTGCTGTCATTGATCATTGGATTTGCTTGCTGCCCCCCAGTCCTTGGCGTCTCTATTGTAGCTTCGATGGAATTCTCGCCCTCAAGATTATGTTTGTTATGCTCTTCAACAACTTCTTTACTTGAAAGCTTGATCCCATCACCTGCAGGTTTTACATTCTCTTTAAATGGATCGGCTTGAAGCAGCCGATGCAAAAACTTTTTGCCATCGGGACCAATCGGAATAGACTGGTCATCTCTTGGTGTTTCAACAAACTTCAATCATCCCTTTTCAATGGCCGATTTGACTATTTGACGAAACATGTTGCAATCCTCAAAATTGTGCTTGGACGAATCATGCAACTTACAATACATTCGTCCTTGGATTGGTGGCTTAACATGGTGATCAAGAATTGTAATGTAATTATTTTTCAGCAACAAATCAAATATTTGATCACACATGCTTGAATTGAAGGTATACTTCTTGTTTTCTAGCCGGTCTTGCTGTTTGAACGGCTTTGGAGATAAGCAAATAAATGGTTCAGATTTGTAATCTCCCCATTCGGCTATGCATTGCGTTTTCCACTCTATCTCCGATGTCTTTGGATAAGATATTATATTAGCATCAGTTTTCTCAATAGAATTTAACCTTGGCTTTAAATTTCTGAAACAAAGATATTTAGAACATACATGTCTCAGTTGAGACCAAGTGCAAGCCAAGTACGAAATAAGCAAAGCTACCCAACTAGATATGAACTTTGGATAAAGCAACGGGGAAAGCTTTGGCTGTAACAATAAGTCAATATCGGTCTTTCTACATGGCGTAATGGGTTGACCGATATGTTCCATAACAAGTTTATTGCTAACAAGTAAATTACCCTTCTTCATTGGTCTTTCAAAATTACTTATGAGAATATTTCTTATAGATGCATCAATAATGAAGTCGCGACCAAATCTGAAAATAAGTAAATTAGTCTCTATGCATACCTCTTCAAATATGTTGGGAGAACATGATGGTGGTGCCACTTGAAGAACATCTTGCTCCGTCTTTGGATGGCTCCCCAACATCTTTTCATCATCTTTTTCTTGATTTCGTGCATCATTGCTTTGAAGATCCATGTCAGCCGAACTTTGTTCGGCTACTTGTTCTTGTCCTTGAGGCTTGTCAATTTCTATGGCACGGAACTCATATGGCAGGAAGTAGGTTCCATTGACTTCGGAAAAATCAAGTACGGCTGTTTTGCTATGCTTCCCATGTCCTTTCTCAATAATGCTTGCCTTTTTGGATTTGATGGACTCGGAATATATACTACTTGATTCGGCTTTTCTAATAACCGAATTTTCTTTGTTACCTGAATCAACAACTTTATCTTTTTGAATTTGCGAGGCTTCCCTCTCCCGTCTAATTTTAGCCCACATCTCAGCTTGACGAGCTTTAAACTTTTTCATCTCAATTTCCATCCACTCGTCATGAGATTGCCCCCCAATACTTTGAGACTCTTTCGGCAATGAGGTGCCGAAACTTTCGATTGTTTAGGTGGTACACTGGATGGTATAGCACTGGGCGACTGCATCATTTGCACAACTCTAGCTTTTACTGCAGCAAAATCATGAGGCTTCCCGCCTTATATTAGTTCCTGTCGAATGGAGTTGCACAAATCCCAAGAGAATGTAAGCTTGTTCTCAACCACCCAGTCTGGATATGGTTGCCCCCCAATGCTTTTAGACTCTTTCAGAAATGAGATATTGCCGAAATTCTGTAATTGTGTAGGGGGTACATGATATGCCACAGTAGTAGGTGAAGGCATTTGTGCTCCTGCAGAAGTTTTACTTATTCGGCCATGACCATGAAGGTGCGGAGCCGAATTGTGGACATCAACAGTAGCATATGGTGCCAAAAAATTAGTAGCATTAGGTGTAGCATATGATGTTTGAGGGTAATTGGCCAAATAACTAGTAGTAACATGGCCAATTCCCCTATCCACCGGCACGTTTGGATTAACGTACTGCAAGTTATTTGCCGATGAATAAAAACTTAAAACACTTTGTTGCATACCATTGGCAGTTCCTACATAGGGTGTCTCAACTTGATTAACCGAACTCATCATGTTATTCATCGGCATATAAATTTGTGGGGTTGCCGATGCATGGGAGTTGGGATACATATGTTGCATGTTGCTAAAATTATATGAAGTAGAATCATGGATATTTTGTTGCATCGGCCCTTGCACATAATTAGATGCATGATTGATAAAGCTAGGGCTAGCCGATACATTATGCTCATTAGATGATCTAGCAACAACATATGCATTATTTGCATCTACATATGTGAATTGGGTATTCATATTACCTTTGTAGATCGCAAACCCTAGATGACGATCTCTTCGTAGCAAGAACGGGCTGGAGATCGTTCAAAGCTTCGTCCCCAGCGGAGTCGCCAAAAAGTGTGTTCGCACACGAACACGTCACAGTGTACCCTCGATGCCGGGGGTGATGCACCGCAGCTCACGTCGAAGGAGACCCGCCGGAAGCGCGGTACGCAAGACAATCCGGCGGGCGCTTTTGTAGACCCGAAACCCCACACGCCCGGGAGGGACCCCGTTAGGGCGCACGGCGGCTATAGGCTGCCCTAGGTCGGCCTGACCGACCCTAGGGCCTCGAGGTTCGCCGCCCTGCAACAAGAAGAACGAACGAAGAACGAGGAAGAAGAAGAACAAGGGAGAGAGATAACGATAAAGGTAAAAGATGATAGATTGATTTGTTCGATTGTGTGTTGTTCAATCGGCCGTCACCTCTTGTCTATATAAGAGGCGGATGGACTTCCCGTACAAGAAAAGGACTTGACTTGCCGTCCAAATCATCAAAATCTAACCAAATTCGGACTTCTCACGACCTCCGGCCCGGATGTCCGGCTCTAGGCCTGGATGATCCGGCCAAGCCCAGATTTCTGACAGCAGTCCACTAATTGGGCTGTAACTTTTGCATACGAATTTGGATTAACATGATTGTTATATGAAAATCAACCGTCTCGACGAGACGCACAACTTTGCTGTTGAACACTTTTTCATGTGAGGTCATATTGAGGGAGTTTCGGGCTGTTTTCTAACATCTGCAGCAGAAAAATTTGTCCGGACGTCCGGACGATTGCCCGGACTGTCCGGCCTTTACCCGGATCATCCGGGAGTTGACCCAGATCATCCGGCTTCAGCGCCAACCTTCTGGAATCTTAGTGCTTCAATTACCCGGATGATCCGGACCCTGGCCCGGATGATCCGGCCAACATTGGTGCAGCGCACGGTTTTGCCTATAACTTTTGCATATGACGTCGGATGGGGACGGTCTTTATATCAAAATCATCCGTTTCGACGAGACGAAGAACTTTGCAGTTGTAACTTTTTCCATCAGAGGTCATATTAATTAGGTTCCATGCCATTCTCTAATCTGATGTCAACACAAGTATCTCCGAAATTGGCATATCTTTTGCACTTGAGCTCCGTTTTGATCCATCTTCACATTTACGTTGATTATCTTGAAGAGAGCCATCAAATGGTGACTTTCAATAATAAGTTTAAATTAATCTTGACATAGCTTCAAGCTACTCTTTTTAACCGTGCCACTTTTGAGCGTCAACAACCACTTCTTCCATCGCTCTCCACAACCTCCTTATGATCCATCTTGAGCCTTCGTTTCAAAGATTCATTCTGCAGCCCATTCTTCAAGATGTGTTTCTGATAAGAAAATAACATCTGCTGCCCTCCGCTTTTGGATGTCCAGTAAAGCACGAACTGTCAAAGCCTTATGAAGGCCACGGCAATTCCATCCAATGATTTTCATTGCTGATGGTAATCTTCCTCGATGGGGTTCGCCAACGGATCAGTCGAGGAACCTGTTGCTTCTGTCCCCAACCTCTGTCCCTACTTGACCGTGAATTCTCCTCTCCACCCCTTCACTGATGGATCACAACTTCCCTACAAAAACTCAGACTCCGATTGCAGCACAACCACTCTGGGCAGGGCAATATCACAAATTCCTTGCGAGAACTCAGACTCCCAAGCACAACAAACTGAACCGATCAAGGCGATCAGCCAGGAAATTTATCCTACTACTGCACCACCTGAAGTGGCCACAAACCCGCAGTGGAGAGAGAAAACCAGAGCCGACACCTCAAGGCATCAACCTGGGACAGCAAAACGCCCGTCCCCGCACCGCCGCCAAGGAGGCGGCCGGCGGCGGACCAGCGGAAAACCTAGTCGCTCGAGAACTTCAGTGTTGGATTTAACTGCGATCTAGTCGATCGGACTGTTAGGCTTTTCTTGTTTATAGGCTTCACGCTTTTCGAATAATGCATGTTATGTTGATCTACTAATCTATCTCTCATTGTTCGCTCATGTTGTTGGTTCCTACTATTGAATCATGCTTCCGCTAGTCAGGGGCGGAGACATGACCCAGGGCCCGGGCCCTGGGCTTGATGCCCAACTACTTTACTGACTGTAACTACTTTGCTTGATGCCCAACTACTTATAAAAGTTCAAATGAAGCTCTGTTTTCATCTTCCAGTTTCTCATGATGAGGGCTTTCAAATAAGACCCATTTTAAATACGGCTTGACAAAATTTGACAGTATGAACGACCGATAAAATTACGATTTTGTACCTATGACCAACAAAAAAATGTCTTAAAACTTGGCATAAGTATCTCAAGTTTCAGTTGAGACCTCATAAGTTTCAATGATTGAAACTTAAAACTTACTGCGCCATCGTGTGAGATCCAACTACTTCATGAATTGCGAGGCAATCGAGCGACTGAGCAGGGCTTGGCAGGTGCGTGCCCGTGTGAATTTCCGAGTCTCAGTCGCCAGCAATATTATTGAGCCTAGTGCTTAATGGAATTTTTTCCATAGTCAAAAAAGAAAAGTTTTGAATCAATCATAACCTGTACGTTCTGCTATATATCTTTACCTGTATAACTTGCTGTGTCATAGACTTTTCTTGAAAGCTTCTAGCAGGTGGCTCAACCAAACCAAGATCGATTCCAGGATACGAATTTACCACCTTTTCTTTTTGATGGAACAAATTTATCACCTTAATCATGAAGCATCGACAAGTTCCTTTTTTTAGGGGACAAGTTCCTTTTTAAAGCATCGATCATTATCACATTATTAGTCATGGTGTACTAGTACAATGGAAAGAGCGGACCTGTCTTGGCTGGCATCAACGAGTATAAGGCGTTTGATGTGCTTTCTGTGCACGAGACAAACGAGCCCGTGGTGCACAACCGGCAAAGCATCCAGGCAAAGGAAAAACGAAAGCGGAGGCCGCGCGCATCCGGTGTGGATTACCTAGGGCACGCAACGCAACCCGATGCCAAACGAGCTGGTCCGTCGGGTGCTCATCACATTGTTTTTGAAGATCTCTCATACGGCTAGTCAGGAATAGATTCTTTTACCACTATTATTCTTTCACCTAGTCAGAATAAACGTTGCTATTTGTAATTCAAAGTGCTCATCACATTGAATGAAATATTTGATTTATAAACTTTTTCGCCGCCACCTCCCTTCATCCAACAATGTCGCCAGATTCCTCCTCTGCCGCCAGCACCCTCCCCCCGCCGCACCTTCCTCCCCCTCGCCGCCGCATGATGCACAGTCCGGCAATGTCCGCATGGCTTCGGGGAAGGCGGTGGCGGGCCCCTTCTCCGGCTGGTCGCGGACGTGTGCGGTGGTGCGTGGCCTATGAATCGGGTGCGGATCTGGCAGGCAGGGTAGAGTGGTGAGGTCGGGTGTACAACAACGGCTCACGGTGCTGGTGTGGCTTGGCTTCGGCCTGTGGGGAGGGCATCGGCCAGCGGCTGTTGACCTAGATGCGGATCTGATGGTGGCCTACTCGACAACACGACGGGAGGCCAAGTACGGCTAATCAAGCGACCACACGCGTGGGATCCGGGCCCTTATGCCTGGATCTAACGGTCGCGGCGGCTGTTGCCGTTGTATGGGCAAAGGCAGAAATAATGCATCAGCCAATTCCTTTTCTAGGCCCCATTGGAAAAAGGAGCAAAATCATTCTATCCTATCCTGTTCACGGATAGGTTGTGCACCAATGCTATCTTTATTACCCTGTATGTATAATTTGTGGGGTCATATGCTTTCTTGAAAGCTTCTTAGAAGGTGGCACAACCAAACAGAGATCGAATCCCGGAGACGAATTTATCACCTTAATCATGAAGCATCGATAAGCTCTTTTTTAAAGCATCGATCTATTTATCTCCAATGGAAAGAGCGGACCGCGAACCAACCTGTGATTGGATGGTTAGAGGGACTGTGGTATCCCCAGCCCACCAGGGTTCAAATCCTGATGCTCGCATTTATTCCTGGATTTATTTCAGGATTTCCGGCGATGCACATTCAGGGGGAGGAGACGTTCCCGTCGACGACGAGGCGCCTACGATGACTTCGTAAATCTCAAGATGATATGCCGGCTCAGTCTTTCGGAGATGCTCATAGGGGTAGGGTGTGCGTGTGTGCGTTTATAGGGGTGAGTGTATGCGCGTGTATATGAGCGCTTGTGTCTGTACTGATGTTTAAAAAAAATGGAAAGAGCGGACCTGTCTTGGCTGTCAAGTATGAGACGTTTTTTTATGTGCCTTTTGTGCACCAGATGAACGAGCCATACCGGCAAAGCATACCGGCAAACAAAAACGAAAGCGGAGGCCGCGCGGATCAGATGTGGAGTACGTGGGTCAGGGGCACGCAAAGCAACACGATGCCACACGAGCTGGTCGGGTGCTCAATTGATTTTTGCAGTGAAACTTTCTATCTATTCATGTTTAATCATGGCAGTAAAACAAACATTAAAAATAATAAAAATTACATTCACACCCGTGGACCACAATGATCTGGGCATTGCAACGGGCCCTAAATATTGAAAGATGTCATCGCAAGGAGCTAAAAATATTGAAACAGTTTATAATTCACAACTTCGTTACAAAAGTATTCGAAACTTTGTACGTAAATGTTTGCATGCGACAACACTAGTGAGATCTAATGGAGGGAGGTAAAAAATAGTGCTCCCTCTCTGTCCGGAATTGGTTGACTCATATTTATCTACATATGGACGTACAAACACATTTTTTTTACGAGAAAATTTCCGATCTATTCATCTTCAATCATGGCAGTACAACGAATACCAGAAATAATAAAAATTACATCCAGAACCATAGACCACCTAGCGACGACTACCAGCACTGAAGCGAGCCGAAGATGCGCCGCCGTCATCGCCCCTCCATCACCGGAGTCGGGCACAACTTATTGTAGTAGACAGTCGGGAAGTCGTCGTGCTAAGGCCCCGTAGGACCAGCGCACCAGAACAACAACCGCCGCAGATGAAGAATAACGTAGATCAGAAAGATCCAATCCGAAGACACGCAAACGTAGACGAACAATGACGAGATCCGAGCAAATCCATCAAAGATAGATCCGCCGGAGACACACCTCCACACGCCCACCAACGGTGCTAGACGCGCCGCCGGAACGGGGACTAGGCGGGGAGACCTTTATTCCATCTCCAGGGAGCCGCCGCCGTCTCGTCTTCCCGAGTAGGACACAAACCCTAGCAAAACTGAAAGAAACGACTAAAAACGGAGCCCTCCCGCCTGCCCTTGCCGAGATCCACCGCGCCCCCATGGCCCTAGGGTCACCGGAGAGGAGGCGGACCTACGGCGGCGGCGGCGGGAGGCAGAAACCCTAACTTTTTTGTGGAGGAAGGAGGAGGTGGCGGCTAGCCTTTCCTTCGAGGGAAGGAAAGAATTGGCCCTGCACCTGCACATACAAACACAATTAAATGTTCGATACACCCGTATCTAAACAAATCTAAGTAAACTATTTTAGGACAGCGGTTTGCATTTCTTTCTCTGGATAATATTTTCCTCTGCCCTGGGAATAAGTGCCACTTGTCGAGGATGAACGATGCATGCGTAGCTACCAGCGTAGACATGGACTCAATATCCGAGCATGATAATATATTGAAAGATAAATCATATTTCTATTTAAAAGTTCTACAAAAGCTCTACGTACTAGTCCCCCGTTCCAAAATAAGTGTCGCTGATTTCGTACAAGGTTGTACTTTATTTGGAATTGCGCCACACCTCCAAGTTTGTAAGATTTCTGTACAATTAATATGTAGCAATAACATTGCTCACTTCATGTCGGAACCATGAATAGAGTACATTGTATGATCAATCATCCTCTCGAGACATTTTGTAAGGACTAAGAATAATCAACTTTCTTGCCATGTTGAGTATTTTTAGTTGTTCTTGCAAATTCTTGTTTGAAACTAAAGGCAACAATGTCACATAACATGGATGCAGAAATATAAGATTAAAAAAACATGTGGAGAAATAGCGTTGGAACTATTGATCTTTAGCCTATTTTGACATTTTCAGCAATTGCTAGAAAATCCATAGGCCCATATTGGCCATTCATGCTTGACAATGAGAGTGTGAAAAGGTTAGTCTCAACCCGCTAGTGGAGGGTGTGGTAGACAGCATATAAGATGGGTTGTTACACACAACACTAAAGAGTTCTAAAATAAGAGTTTGAGAAGACGCATAATCCTCCTCCGCTGCCCGCCTTGCCCGTGTGACGTGTGGCCTGATCGAACTAGAATTTATGCCACATGTTCGCGTTGTCTTCTTTTTTTCATGCAGGAAAATAAAAGTTGAAACGATTTTTTGCACTAATGAAAAATGAAACTGAACAATTATTTGGTTGTTTCTCTTCGTCCCGTTTTAGTGCTTCCCATAGAGGCCGCCACTTCATCTCCTATGTGTCTACCTCATTCCCGAGTCTTGAGCCGCCTACCGCTTTCCCATCTCGCTTCTCAGCGTGCACCGCGACAAATTGAGACAGCAGGCCTCTAGAACCCAGCCTCTTGAGATCTTGTATGTTAGATGGGCGATTAGGTTTGTGGAGAATGCTCTTGTGCAACAGCTGGACTCTTCTCCAACGTGGCTACACGCTACTATTTTCCCAACGATTTCCGAAATCGATGACCTCCTCCACAACATGACAGTCGGTGATGGTGCTGCGATTGGAAACGCCTCTTCTTCCACCCCACCGTACATTTCCATATCCCTTCTCTTAGGGCTTGTTTCTCAATATTTCCTAGAAGCAGTTGATCCAGGCATGGTACCGTACATACCAGATTGCATGTGTAGTATGTTTGTTTGTTCGAACATCATGTTTAACCTGTTCATCGTGACTTATCAATCACATATCTGGATTAATTTCTATGAAAAATTGCTCCAATTTCAACAAATAGTATGGCCCCCCATGATAATCTTTGCTGCAATTTGAAGTTTTGAACTGATATCCAGTTAACAAATGGATTATTTTATACTGTGTCATACATGGTGAACAATACTTGATCATTTCAGGATGGTCATGGCGTACAGATCGAACAAGGACTAAATATAAAATAGTCCAGTAAATAAATATTAAGTTTCAGTTCACACAAAGATATAGCACACAGAATACTTGTCAAATGGAGATACAGCAAACAAAATAAGAATCAAATGGGCTTATTTTGTCGGCCATAGGTCAAAGGCCAATATATAGATAAATGGAGGCTGAAGCAGCCAGCCCATGGATCGAGCAAACAAGTCCGATAGGTAGCTTAGCACGCGCCACGGCGGAACCCGACGGCGCTGCCGCCGACGTTGAAGAGCACCTCGATCGTACGCTGCTGAACGTAGCCGATGATCCCGGTGGATCCGTCGCCGCCGCCAGTGGATGCGAAGGCGAGGCAGCTGTTGAACAGCACCCCTGACGAGTCAAGCTCCACTGCAGCACCGCCGTTGCTCCGGCTGTCGAACACCAGCGAGATCTTGGGCAGCCTTAGGGTGCGGATGCCGGTGAAGTCGTAGCAGGTGTCTAGCTGGCCCTTGGGCGCGGCGACGCGGTACGCGCTCATCTGGGCCCTGAAGGCGTCGCGCAGCGCGCGGTACGCCGTGGGCTGGAGGCGCGTGATGACGGTGCGGGAGTCCATGACCGCGCCGGGGGCAAAGACCATCGGCGGAACAGCGACCCGCTGCCCGGCGACGGTGATAGCCTGCAGGCGCACGAGGTACATGGACGGGGCCATCTTGCTCTTGAGCATGGGAGTCACCACGTACCTGGAGCAGTGAAAAAAAAATAGAGTGCTATTACAAACTAGCGTGGCCCTTAAAATACGCTATTAACACGCTATAGCGTGCTATTAGCGACACTATAGCATATGCTATCTTTTTCACTGACCTGGAGGCGGCTATCCTCGGTACGCCGAGGGTGAAAAAGCCGCGTTGGCTCGCCGTCGGCGGGACGCAATAGGAGAAGACGTGTCCATAGGTTCCCTTTGTCTGGGACGAGAGTGACTGCGCGCCCCGGCCGAGCGACATGATCCCGGCGGTCGTGTTGCTGAAGAGCTCAGGGCGCTGCAGGGCGTGGCTGCAGCCGAAGCGGAAGCTGCTGACCGTGCCGGCGGGGGTGGGGGTGATTGTTAGCACGTCGGAGATGTAGGTGCCGGAGGTGGCTGACCCGTCGGGGTACTGGACGCGGTACTGGCACTGGCCGGTGTTGCCGGCGCCGGTGCAGCCGTTGGCGTACGGGCCGAGCTGGCGGCAGATGGGGGAGCTGCAGGGGAAGGGAGCATAGGTGCCGGACTTGCTTGGGTCGTAGGTGGCGTCCGTCTGAGGGTGGCACTGCGGCTTTGGGCAGGGCGCGCACTGCACCCACGGCACGTCGCTCGCCGTGTCGATCACCATGTGTTGGGTCACTCCAGGCAGTTTACCACCGCCGGCGGCCGCCGGAGCAACGTCGGATGACGATGAAGGCGCCTGCAATCAATTAATGTTGCATTGTGAATTTCATAATCCATAGTTCTCCACGTAAGATCTCACGAATATAACATTTGGTTAATATAACTTGGTTAAGTCTCAGTGATATATAGGAGCACCTGCTTGAATTCTTTTTTGGGGGGTAATTTATGTTACATTTTGACTTAGGGCGTTCATGATTTTTAATATTACCAAGCCTTTGATTAATATAACCATGATCTAACTTTATAGCGTTTTCATTCACCTCATTTCCCACTGCGAACGTCCCGGCAGGCTCGCTATTGACCTCAGATGACTGGGGGGTCTGGGCGGGCGCGTCCGCCAGGGGGTTCTCGACGGAGAGCTTCCTCTGGATGTAGCCGGCGCGGTGCTGATCCCACCGGAGCGTGTCCGCCACGGATGACGGTGGCGCCACATTGTGCCCCGCCGAGGAGCACGGACCATGAGGATGGCTCAGCGGCACCCAGGCGCCGCCAGCAAGGTTGCCGCTAGCCGGCGGGCTCACTGCATAGATACGCATGGTAAGCCACGTCCACAACGCATGACAGTGATATACAGATAGCTCGGTTAATTACCCTTGTGGCCTTGGCAGACGGTGCTTGGCTCGAGCGAGCTAGTTTCCACCACGACGTAGTGGTTGAGCTCGTCGCCGACGCTTGCTGCTACTGCATGGGAAATGTCGAGGGATGATGATGTAGTAGAGGAGCTAGAGAGGAGAAACATCAGCAACAATGGCACAAGGGGAGCCATGGCTAGGCTAGCTGTTCTTTCTGTCGTGTGCAGTGACCAATGCCTCTCTCTTCACACTGCCCAGCTCCTGTTATATATACTAGCATGACGAGGCATGTGATAGTACTATGAAATGTGGGTGATGTCACTTGGAAACCATAGCATGGGGTTTGCTCACCCAATATGCATGGATGATGCCTTAGGGCATCTTCAAGAGGGACAGGGAAATGGCTCCAGTATATGTCTGTTTTTATGTTCGAACGTGGTCTACGGAGAGGATGCGGGAGAGAGCTATCCAACCCTTTTCATAAATTAATCCTTATTTGTCCCGGTGGGATGAGAGAGGGGGGAGGGGACCATGCATGTGAGAAGAGAGAAAAGAGAGGAGGGCCACATGGTGACTTTTTGTTGGTCAAGTGGATCTCCGGACAACGGTATAGCTCCCCATGTTTGTCTCAGTTTTGCCAAAAAAGACGTGCAGACCACTTCACAGACCGATGAGGTCCTCATTGAATAACAAAAATCGCCATTAACAGTCTAGACACCACAACCTGGACATACACTGAAACTTTGAGGGTCTCCCTGTCTCCCTTGAAGATGCCCTTAGAAATGCGCTCTATGATTGATGAGTTGAATCATGTTCGATCGACTTTGCTTTAGCCTTTCTGACGAAAAGGTTTTGTAGGGCTACCGATGCCATCGCCAGGGTTAGCCCACGTTAAAAGAAATTGCATCCTTACAAAGCACGCCTCGTCAAACCCCGCTCGGAGGTTTAGAAGAAACTCTGATTTTATGCCTTAGTGGATCTATTTTTGTGATTTTATGCCGCAGTGGATCTATTTTTGTGATTTTATGCCTTGTACTCCCTCTGTAAATCTAAACGCTCTTATATTTCTTTACAAAAGGAGTACAATACAAAATTCAATGGAGCCCCCCTTGGGTTTTTCCATTTTCCTCCGGCAGACTGAAGATTTTTTTCTAAACACAGTACGGAGAAGTTCATACATAAGCATATACACACCCCTATGAACGCACACATGTACACCTACCCCTATGAGCACCTCTGAAAGACTGAGCCAGCAAACCATCTTGATATTGACAAAGTCGCCACAGACACCTTTGTGGTCGACACGAACGTCTCATCCCATTAAACACACATCATCGAAAGGGCTGAAATAAAGCCATAACAATACGAGCACCGGTATCAAGTCTAGGACCTGATCCTTAGTAGGATAGGAATGCCACTGTTCACGTAACCATTCAATCAGAGGCCAATTTGCGGCAAAATCAGGATTTTGATAAGCACACTCCAGGCACCAAAACATGCACGGGTTTACAAGCAAAGCACATCCTATGCATTGCGTCTTTGTCTTCTGTCAGGATTAAAGTAAAGTATGAGAAGCTATCACGTATGTGCACTGGTGCATGCATGGGAAAGTGTGAAGTGCATTGTAGGTGCTTGAACTATTTCAAGTGTGTCACATAGGTACTCAAACTATAAAAAACGTCATGCAGGTCCTCAAAGTACAACAAGTGTGTCATGCTAGGATAAATATAGGTCATCAGACTATTTTAGTGTTGGAACTGATTTTGGACCTGAATGACACACTTATTGCACTTAGAGGACCTGAATGATTATTTTTATAGTTCAAGGACCTACGTGACACCATTGAAATAGTTCAGGGACCTACAATGCACTTCAATCCTGTGCTACCTATGCACCAAGTTAATAAAATCCAATTTATAAATGCCAGAAAATTCTGAACAAAAAAGTATGTTGTACTAGCAACAAGAATCTGCCATACTATAAAATTTGAGATCCAAATTGAAAACTCATTATTAGAAACAAAAAAGACAAATTCACCGATTATATAGAAAATGGGCTGAATTCAAGGCCCAGGTTGCATTAGCTACTATTCACAGCATGATTTGTCATTTCTTGTTTCTAACTATGTATGATTAATTTTCTCAAAAAATTATGCACATCAAATTTGAAAATAAAATTGTGTACTACGGTAGAAATGTGTCATACTTACGCCCTCACAAAATTTCATAATTTTTCAATGTTTATAAAGTGAGATACGAAGATCAGTGCACACGGGTAGCATCAAATTCACCGTTGCACCAGATACGTACCCGGTGCATGCAGGGTGCAGCTAGCTTGTATGCGCACTTGTGCATGACACAAATTCGTTTCCTGAGTTCGGTCGGGATAAAAATCACCGAACAAGTGAAAAAAAGTGACTAACGAATAGTAAAAGCATTACTAGTGCGCCTAGATGGTCTTAATTTGGATCTCTTGTTGACAAAAAAATGGATCATCGGCCAATTTTTCTCTCTAAAACCCAGGATATCAGGCCAATTTATTTTGGGACATTTTAGATTGTTTACCAGATGTGTCACATGGTAGGATGTCCGGCCAGTTAATTGGCAGTAGTTTTCCAACTACCTGCCTTCTTTTTGGCTAGCTTATAAGGGCATGGTCAATGCATAGCCCCAGGGTGATGCTCCGTATACCATGTAGGATCGTATGTCAGGAAAAGTAAATTCAGATAGGGAAGCGTGATCCTCTACAGGAGGCGGGTGTTTGAGCAGAAAAAATATGGCCGGTGTAAAAAGCTAAAAAGTTAAAGTGGAGAGTAGGGATGCATATGTACTAAAGTCTTTGTTCTCTATTCGTTGATGACGCCCACTAGTAGTAGCTTGCGGTGGGAAAAAAATCAATATAGTTGCCTTAACCTACTTTTTCTCATGAAACATATGTATCCATATGCCACCATAGTTCATGACCTAATTGTCTGTCATCAACGATGTTGTAAACAGTGTCTGCTTTTTTTTCCCTCGTGGACTAGCTTTTGCTGCAGGTGGACCAAAAGGCTAGCAATATATATGGGATCGTATTCCAGCTTTTTTTTTACACTTTTCCTTTCATTTACTACAATGGGGATCGTATATGCCTCTTTTCTCTTTGCGTGGGTTGCCACCTAAGAAGAGCATCGGATCGTGGTCACCACAGTTTCTACGTCCTACACACGTACCATTACGGCTCGGCCAGTACAAGAGGATTAAACACCTTGTACTCTTTTCTAAGTAGTGATCATTGTCAAGCATTTTGGGTGGCGAAATCAAGGGGTACTGAGATGGGGGTTCAAATGTTCGAAATGATAGCATGAGAAGTCCAAGGCAGTGCACGGCTGGAGGGTGGCGGTGAGGCCAATCATGGCGAGCTGATGTCTTTGTTGTTTGCCCACTGTGACTACCTATTGTGCTCTGATGTGGAGATTCTTCTTCTAGTAGCTTCTGGTTCTAACATTAGTGGAGACTGGGTCATGCAATAACCCCAATCGCACGTGCAATTGAACTATCTCCCTGCGATCATGTGCGATAGGGGGTGCATTGCACACGCTAGCCGCTAGGGGATAACCGTGTGTGATAGGTATCGCACACAATGCGCCCTGAAGTAAACGTGTGTGATGGGGAGGCCTATCACAAACGATTAGCCAGAACAAAACGTGTGAGGCCTATAAGACTCACATTTTGTAGGACAGAAACCATTGTGTTTAGACAGTGTATCACACACGATTGAAGATGCAAAATTGTGCGCGATGGGTTAAATTATCGCACAAGATTTCGAGGATAAAAAATTTGTGTTCGGACTGGTATCACACACGATTGAAGACACACATCGTTTGGGATGAGGTCATTCAGCACATATGATGCGATGCGGGGAGTGCGTGGGTTACTCCGTCCATCGCACATGTTGTCTACAACAGAATCGTGTGTGGTGGTTCATCTGTACCGCATGCTTACTTTGGGGAATCATGTGTGTTGTAGGTTGTCATTGCCCACACACCTTTGTACTGAACCATGTGCAACACAATGCAATGCTATGCAAGGGTAACATATTCGTCGGTCCAGTCAACGCGGTCCGAGGGTTCAGTTTGGCTGGTAAGTTGGGGTTGCGACCCCGGAAGTTTGGCGCACCACCGAAGGTTGTCTCATGTAGCAATAGCTACAAGATACCTGATTCATGTGGCACCGCGGCTCGAGTGTGGGTGGGTGATGTCGGAGCGGCGGCTCCAAAGCTGGTTGTGTGCGTTTGCTGCGACTGTGGCCTAGGGTTGTGTGGTTGACGAGGCATTGTTGCTTGTGCGCGTTTGGACCTGGCTTTCCTTACAAAGTGGGCTACTTTGTAGGTTTTTGATCTGGTTTCCCTCAAAAGCTGGATCAATTCTCTTCTTCATGCAATGCCAGAGTTCTTGGCTCTCCGAAGAGGTTCTGCCAAATAAATGTTCTAGGATTGGGAGGACTAAGATATATTTTTATTGCATATTCAGACTATTCGGATCACAAGAGAAAATTGTGCAATTTACTTAGGGAGGAAGTGCCACTTGTCGACGGATCCAAATCTCATTTTTGAGACCGACATCGATCACTGGATGATTTATTTCCTGTCAATAGATAACAAGTTCTACAACTAGTAACAAACATTCGAAAAAAATGAATTCTTAAGTTTCATCTTATGTCAGAACTCTACGATAAGTACGTGAATTGTTAGATGAAGCTTAATAGATTTGGAAACAACAAATAGCCTTCCCAAAAAATGAATTTGTGAGAAACAGAAATAGCAATTTGACAAGGTCATTACAGAAGGTCATATGCTGACAAGATGCCGAGTAACTTATAAAATTACATGTGATTCCCCGCAGAAAAAGAAAAGAAGCATATGATAAAAGAAAAAAAGACAGTCGAACGCAAAGCATCATATTCCCAGCTTGCTGACCTACACGATTTCCTTTACTACAACGTCGATCGTATCGTATACTCCCTCCGTTCCTAAATATAAGTCTTTGTAGAGATTCCATTAGGAACCACATACGGATGTATATAGATGCATTTTAAATGTAGATTTATTCATTTTGCTTCGTATGTAGTCCAGCTAGTGAAATATCTACGAAAACTTATATTTAGGAACGGAGGAAGTATATACGTACCATTCTCTTTGCGCGTGACCGACTGGCGAGCAAAATAATGGGACAGGGTGCGTGCAATGATGGCCTAGCAGCATGCACATATACAAGCATCTGGATGGCTATCTTTCGCTGCCAAAGCACTGGTTTGGCATCTTGTTGCTTTGCTTTGAGGATCGTGATCGACATCTGATCCGGCTCTCTTTGATTTGCGTTGCTTTACTTTGCTTTGCTTTGTTCTGCGTTGGTTTGGTAGGGCCTGGTTTCTGGGACACAGAGCGCGTATTTTCATGAAACATTATTCAGATACGGCTATATGTGGCCAAATCATATTTAACACTTACGGCATCAAAATGTCGACGACGCGCATAATGCAGTGCTAGAATGAGCCTGGTCCATTTCACAGTTCCTTTTCGGTTTTTGCCTGGTTCCTTTGGGTTCTTTTGATTTTTTTGTTCCTTCCGGATGTCTTATTTCTTACCATTTCTAATTATAATTTTTAGTTTGTTTGTGATGTTTTCCTTTTTATCGAATCATACAAACACATATTTATACGTGCATGCACTCTTTTTTTTCATACACGTGAGTTTTAATAAAAAAATTATAGAAAACAAATTTTAAACACGATATGAACAATTCATTGAATATAGGTGAACATTTATATTATGGATACTTGCAGATGTTTCTCTAATATGTGGATTTCTCTTGAACATGTTTTCCTAATATTTTAAATACCCCTACATGTTTTTGACATTTATTTTAACAAACATTTTGCAAGACGCAAAAAAAAGAAAGTTTACCGGGCAGCATGTGACCCAATCCATATAGGCGAGGCTGTAGACGTTTGGTCATCTATTGACAAATAAGGCGAAATCACTAGCTAAGGAGTGCTCGGTGCAAAAGTCACTCCCAACTTCCCAGGTTGTGACAAGTGGCGCGCTGCATGTGCACCACTTGTCGCAACCTGGGTGTTTTCCCTTTTTTCGTGGACTCGTTTATTTAAAACGTTTTATCTCTTAAACCGTGAGCCCAAATCTCGAATTGTTTTTACCGCTGGATTCCTCGCGTCGAGATCTTCAAAACTAGATCCCATGTTGATAGGCTTCAACGAACTTTTTTTCACGAAAAAAACCGGACGAAAAAAACAAACCGGAAGCATGGGGTGTTTCACTTTCCGAAAGAAGCACACCCGTGCCTCTACGAAATCACAACCGTAAGGAAAAAAAGAAGAGAAAAAATGTTTTTTTTTCGTTTCAGGGGAGTTTTCGTTTCAGGGGAGGCACTGCCGTTCCTCTGGCGAAAGCACAACCATGCCTCTCGCGGAGCAAAACCGTACCTCTCGCGAAAGAAAAAGAAACAGAAAACACGTTTTTTTCATTTTGGAGGCACGTCCGTGCCTCTTGTGAAAGCACAATCGTGCCTCTCACGGAAGCAAAATCGTGCCTCTCTCGAAAGGAAAAAAAACAAAAAACACATTTTTTTTCCATTTCCGAGAGGCACGTCCGTTCCTCTCGCGAAAGTACAACCGTGCCTCTCTGGAAAGCAAAACTGTGCCTCTCGCGGAAGGAAAAAAAATAGAAAAAACACGTTTTTTCCCGTTTCCAAGAGTCACGACCATGAATCCCGCGAAAGCAAAACCGTTGCGAAATAATAAAAAAAGAAACGCATTTTTTGTGATTTTTTTTGTTTGATTTTTTTGTTCCGAAAGTTAAGGAAGACCAGTGGAAAACCGAAACTTCAAAAAAAAAACGTTTAGAAAGCTGAAAACGCGTGCAGAAAAAAAATCCGGAGGGAGCGCGCAGAGCGCGACACGAGGCCTGCGGCTGAGAGCGCATCAAGTGGCGCTGATCATTATGAGCCTTCCGAAGGAGCGCTTGTTAACTAGTTGCCCAAATAAGGCAGCTAGGATATGCTGACAAATCCTATTGTCCGCTCGCTGCAGGGAATAGGCAAGCAAACGTGTAGTACTGGGCCAGGCCCATTTACATTTTCCTTACGTTCCTTTATTTCTTCTCTTTTATTTATGTTATTTGTATGTATTTTTTGTTTGCAATTGCTCTTCACCTTATAAAAAAAATTGTACCATTTTCATCTTTTTCTTGTCTTTTATTGTTTTCTGATACGTTTTTGTTCTAATTACTTTTTTAAGGAAAATATGTGACCGTGTTTTCAAAGTATATGAATATCTATCATAGATCACAACAGCCACCTAAAATGATTTTTCCTGTTGAGCATCGTCGTCGTCCTGGTCCCGAACTTCACGACCCTCTTTCCCGACGCCGTCGCCCTCACCACCGCTGCCGCGTACCTCATCTCCGACGCTGCGGCCCTCGTCCCCGAGCCTTCCCGGTGAACCCTACTTCCTCCTCTTTGTTATGCTTGCAAAAATATTTGCTGTCAAAATACTTCACAACTTAGGAAATTAAAATTGTTATGCCATTTGATGTTATGTTTATACTGAAATCAGAAAGAATGTTCGCATTGCCCAGTTGATGAATTTGCAGCAAGCAAGATAAATGGGTCAGTGAGTGCAGTTATGATCATATAGCAATAATACTCTTTTTCGTCACTTTATTGACTAAAGTCATCAGGAAAAGAACAATGAAACTTAATGCAAAGCATAAACAGAGTAACATCGGGCACTTTCTTGTATATCTAAGCTGCGTTGGAGAATTCACAGTACGGTACTCTCAAATGAAACAAGTTTCAGAAAATAAATCTGAAACAAAATTCATAATAGTATGAAGAAAACTGGACGCACAATATTTCTAACAGAGTTTGTTGAAGCAGTTAAGAGATGTCAGGGAAAAAGGAAGGTGGACGGCGTTGGTCGCTTTCAAACTAAATTTGCACGCTGTGAAATTTATCATTCACCCCTTTGTGAAACACAACAAAAGTTACATCAATTATTCACACCAACATCAATTAAATATGTACAATCAATCAAGTGAATCAAGAAACAAACGGGAAGTATTGACAGTCATTGGACACACGCGCGCATCCGTCGACCTTTCACGTCGCCTAGCTAGATGCTGGCCGGCTGATTCTGATCGGTGCACCGCACGTCGACTGCAGCCGTACTGTCGTCGTCCTTGTCCTCACCGCCGCCGATGGCGATGGGCGAGCAGTAGTAGACGACAGTCTCCTTGGGCTTGTACTTGCTGGAGTAAATCTCGACGGTGCGGGTGCCGGTGAGCACAATCATGGCGTCGTCGAGGCTGGTGCCGTTGGCCAACAGCTTGAAATAGTACCCTTGCTCAGGAACAATCATGAACGTACTAATCGCAACGGTGATGTCCACACTCGACTGCGGCCCCAAGGCCACGCGGGGCAAATTGAGGGTGAGGAAAGAGTCCGACGACATGTTGCTCTTGAGCTTGGCGACGATGCCGGTGTAGTAGATGGTGACGCGGCCGCTGGGGTTGATGGCCCGGACGGTCAGCGAGAAGGTGAGGTTGTCGCCGTTGACCACGGCTCTGAAAGGCTTGTCGCCTCCCACAACCGAGACGGAGACGGAGACGGAGCCTCCGACGACCCCGAGATAGAGCTCCGCTGGGCGGAGCACCACGGTGATGGCGTACACGATGACCGTCACGATGAGCACGGTCACCGCCGCGGCCACCACGTAGCGCGCCGCGTCGAGGCACCGGAAGATTGATTTCTCGTCGCCACCGTCGAGGGCGCCACCGTCGAGGGCATCGTCTGCCGTCGGCGACATGCGTAGGAGTCTTGGATTACCTGCTTTTCCCGTCGGCGCAGCTTCGGCGTGTACGCATCTACATGGACGAATATATAGCAAGCCTTACACCATATTTACATGGGCTCTAATAGACGGACCGACACGTATTCCTACATGGCATCGCGAGCCACCGCACGCAAAGTAAGCACATGCGATGATGCATGTATGGGCCACCCACCTCTAGTAATAATTTTTTCACACTCGTGCAAATGCGTATACACTCATCGTTATGAACGTACACATCACATCTTATCTCTATGAGCATCTTCGAGAGATTGAGCCGGCATGTTATCTTGAGTTTGACAAAGTCGTCACAGATGTCTTTGTAGTCGACGGGAATGTTGGCTCTAATGAACGCACATCGCAGAAAGACTGGAATAAATTTAAGAAAATGCGAGTAGCAGTTTAAAGTCTAGAACTTGAACCTTGGTGAACTGAGGGTACCACTGTGAGGATATCATTGTTCTCCTAACAATTCAACTATGTGATGTGGTTCAAAGTAGTACTTTTTTTCAAAGGACAGCTCTTTCTGGAAAAGCCATGCCGTAAAAATAAAAGGACACTGTAAAAAAAGGGATATTAGTGCGGCGATTTGGTGCCCGGGCTCAGATGAGCCATGCCTGGTTTTGTCTCTTTTCCACGGGGTTCTCGAATGTCCAAACTTCAAAAAAAATTGGCACAGGGTTCACGCACAGGAGCATCTTGCACCACAAAAAAATTTGGAATTTTTTTAACATTTTTTATTTCAAATCTGGGTACTGTTCACCAGGCTCATCTGAGCCCGGGCTCTGCCTTGAATTATCTTTTTTTTTACAGAGAAAGGGCTTGTTTGATTTAAGCCCTCCACGGTGAACAAGACCACGACGCAATTAGATATGTGAGCGCGATTCGACTCTGAGTGTAACGAGTGAGAGACACACACAGAGATCTGCAGAGCGAACAAAAAGAAGTGCTTTGCTTAATTAGGACCCTAGCGTGCAACGCACTTTATTCGAATTCGTGCATGAACGCAGCAGCTACAAGCCTACAAGGCGTGCACCGGCCGGCCACCGTGCACGCAGCAGCTGCAAGATGCATTCTGATATTACGACCCCTACCACCAACACCAAGGCTACGGCCGATGAGACCAAATTTTGGACTCCCAGGAACTACATCCTGGCATCGCTCGGCGGGACACTCGCCGTCACCGCCATCATCATCATCGTCTCCGTCATCCTCGGCCCCGCCCACATCAGCTTCTCCATCGTCCATGCCTCAAGGAGCGATCCCAGAGCCATCAAGGGTGGCACCCAGCAGATCCCGTACCTAAATCTCACCATCACCGCCACGAACGGCAGCCGGAAGCGCGCGGCGGTGCGGTACCGGAGCGTCTTCGTCGACCTGAAGAACAGCACGAGCGCGGCCGGGCGGAACACGATGCATGCTAAGGTCTATGCCGCGCCTCCAACGGACGACTACCTGCGGCCGGGCACGGCGCCAGCAATCTTCAATGCGTCGGTCGGCGTTCTGGCCACCGGCACGTCCGGGTTGTTCGTCAGCCGCCGGCTGAACGGGACAGGGTTCACGGTGGTGGTGTCGGCGTCGGTGCGGTTCCGAGTTGGCAGGCTCCGCACGAGGGTGTACGACATCAAGGTCTCCTGCCCTCGCGTCTTCTTCCCGGTAGAAGGGTCATCCAACGTCACCGCGCCGCCAATCAATTGCACTGCTTAATGACATTTTGCTTTTGGTGGCTTTATGTTGATGTGCACGTTTCATCTGGTGCAAGTGCGTGTATGTGGTATTCTTTTCTTGATTTTCCTTAGGGTCTGCTGTTATTTGGTTGTTTTGGTTCCATTTCCTGAGATGTTTAGGAGATACACAAGTAGTAGATGTGTACTTTGGCATTTCTTCTTGTGTGCTCCAGGTATTCTGTAATCGTGACGATCTATGAATACTTGTGTTAGTAAAGAAATAGGTTTGTAAAGCTGGTTTAAAGTTGTTAAGTGCGTAATCAAACTTTAATGTTTTGATGAAGACATGTATTGTCTTTTACAAACGATGTGGAGGATATATTTTATGCCCTTACAGAACTATTATGGCAGAGCTTCACTAGCCTTCTTTGATTAATTCCTTAAGGTACATGTTCTTTATTAGTTGTTTTGGGCCATATTCAACAACTATTCCTTCGTTTGGATGGATATGTTTTTTTTTTGTCATGTGTGTATCCACCACTTCCAAAAAAGGCATTTTCTTGCAACGCGTCAGCATCACATGCGTAGAACGTCTGCTGAGTTCAAAACTCGATGAATGATTGCCGAGTACCTGCCAGGGGAGGCAAGCACGATATGCCACGCGTCAGCTACACATGCATAGAACATCTACCGAGTTAAAAACTCAGCGAAGGTTGCCGAGTCCCTGTAAGGAGGAACTCGACAAACATGATATGCAATGCGTCAGCACCACATGCGTTGAACGTGTGCTGAGTTGAAACTTGGCAAACGTGAGCACCACGTGTCATCGCCGTTAACGGCCCGTCCTGTCAACCACCCCTTGTTTGTGGAGTTCTCGCAAACATGTACTCGTCAATTGTCATTTTTCCTGCTTGCCAAGTTCCTGATAATAAGAACTCAGCAGTATTATTGATTGTCGACCAAGCCCAGCCAAGTCCCCTACACCGAGGGCCGAACTTGGCAAACGCACCGTCGAGTTGTTTTTCCACTTTGTCAAGTCCCTAGAAACGCAGACAAAGAAGGTGATTCGGTAGTGAGAAGCCTTGGAGAAAACCTGACGATGATGGCGAGCGTCAGCGAAGCTTGTGCTAGGAATGAACTAGAGTCAGCGATGACGCGGCAGTTGCGTTGCAAGTGGAGGAAAGTCCTAGTGTTTACTGGTTCTAGGGGAGGAGGGTAGCCAGTGCATGAGAAGAACATGAGGTGGGAGTTTAAAGGGATGGTCGGGCTGGCGACAGCACAACAATGGGCCGCCACAAGGGGAGAGCGGGACCGCAAGCAGCCCATCGAAGCACCGCTGCCCATAGAGTGTGTGTGGGGGGGGGGGGGGGAGTGCTGCAGTCAGGCCGGTGCTGGTGGCAGGGCATTAGGAGGAAAAAAGTTGAATAGTGAAAAAAAATATGTTGTCAGGTAGAAGAAGATTGGCGGGGGCTCAAGGCCCTGACTCCTCCTCTCGCTAGGGTTTCCCCCACCGCCGGCGACGCCCCAACCCCTTTCTTCCGCCGCCCCCGGCCACACGGCGCGAGCGCCCCGGCCCGCTCCGCCCCCCTCTCCCCTCCTCCCCGTCCCGCCGCCTCTGCCGTCTCCCCAAGAGGCAGCTGGGGCGACGCGCGCTCTCTTTCCCCTCGTCCACCCCCTCCTTCCTTCCTCCCCCCGCTGCCGGCGGTCGCCCCCGGATCTGGCCAGGTGGTGTCGGCGGCAGCGGGTCCTCCCGTTCCCGCGCGTGCTCCTCCTTCCCGGGGTGGAGGGAGGCGGCAGTTGTGCTCAGCTGATGGCGGTCCGGTGTCCTAGCGGCGACGGCCGACGGAGAGCGCAGGGGTGGTGCCTCCACTTGGCGGCGGGGCTGTCCGGTGGTGCTGCGCAGTCGGTGCCGCGACCCCGGCCCAGATCTTGGCCCATAGGGCCCCATCTAGGCCCTTGCGGGCCGGCTCCGGCGCGACCTTGACACCCTCTGTGCAGGGAAGAACGGGAGCGGCTTGGACAGGGGCGGCGACACCGACGGCGTGCCGGTTGCAGCGCGAAGGCGGGAGCTGTCCGGGCCTTTGAGCGCCCTGCCGGGCCTGTGGGGCCACGGGCCTAGTAGGCTCCTGCCATTGCGTCTGGTCGGCTACCGTCGAGGACGGTGGAGTTGGAGCCCTCCCGCGTGCCGACGGTGCTGCCGCCCTAGTCTCGGCTCGTCTTCTTCTTTGTGCAGGCCATACTTCGTGGTGCCGTGGTGATATGGCGTGGGAAACTTCATGACCGTGTTGGCGTAGGGTGGTGGTCGGTTTGGTGGCGAGCTCGGAGTTCCTGAGGTGAAGGTTGGGATCGGGAGAAATCCCTGTTGCCTTGGCCGACACCGACGTGGTGGCACCTGAGGGTGCCGCCGGATCTTCCTAGAGGGCGTCGGGGCTACCCTTTCTCTCTCCTCGCCGCGTACCGGGGGAAAACCTTGGCAGCAGCGTCGTCATTGTCGTGTCCCTTCTTGGAGGTGTTGTTTGGTATCGGTGCTTTGGAGTCTCGGAGCTTGGTGGGCGATCTTCGGTGGACGCAGCAGCCACGTGGCTTCGCCGTTTTTGTCGATCCGCCGTTATCGGCATTTGTTTCTTTTGTATTTTCTCTTGCATTTCTTTTGGGCGTGACTGTGTTGTTTCTGCCCCAGCATCTATTGTTGGTTGTCTCGGATGGTTGCTTTATAATACAAAGCGGGGGAACCATTTTTCATTAAGATTGTCGGGCCGTCCGTTTCCTATCCATCTGACTGAAAATAAAAACTTTTCATTTAAGTGATGCATAAGTGGTCCACAAGTATATATACCTCGCGTGTGTGTATGTGTCCATCCCTTATGTGGAGATCAAAATTCGCGTGGTATGGCCATTCACCCATGCATCCGTGCCAACTGTCCTGCTTTTCTCTAGAACATCATAAGGGCACAATATTCCCATCTTTCTGAACTTGCTAATCAAGGAGAGGATATGTCCTGATCTCCTGGAACTATCCTTGAAGGTGACAATATTTTCGCTTTGTCAGTAGCCTTGATGGTTTGCTGCCTTTTACCTTTCCTTTGGTGAAATGAGGAATAAAAGCCCAGAGCATATTGCACGCACCACCGTCTGTTTGGTTTGCTAGTGAGGCTAAACTCAGTTTTGGGCTAAATTTCCTAATTCAGTATTAGGTTGTCCTTAATTTTTTTTGCAGCAATTACATGTAGTATATAATACCTCTGTAACTAAATATAAGATGTTTTATAGTTCAAACTGTAGTTACAGAGGGAGTAGTATGTTACACTTTTCAGTGCACTGTGTGACAGCTTTTCAGGTCAAATTAAATACACAACTCCAAATAACAATCATAAACATTGCCATCATGATAACGCTAACTTCTGATTTCAATATGGTGCTACTCACAACATGGATTGGCTCTTTTCTAATCAAGTTGTTGATTGGATTTGGAGTTGAAATTATATGGCATGTAGTTGTATATTATCCTTACATCTTGAATATATTTTCAAGCTTTTTTTATGAATTTTAGATATGCCTCATTTCTAATCTAGTTCCAGTATATATACTATACTATACTAGCACATATCAAGTGTGTTAATGCATGTTATATGCCCCCGTAGAAGCCAGACCATAGTTCATCCATTTCAAAATATAGTGCCTCTTGACTTGTAATTATATTTTCATATTACATCCGTGCTAGGACACTGAAGCACGATGAGCCAACACGTGAAGCATAAACATCTCATTGTAACTCCTCCTTGATATACAAGTTGTTGCTAGTGGCTACTGGCTAGTATCATACTTCATGGTACCACCTTACTTTGTATCTTCCGATTGCGTAGCATCATAGTCTAGTGTAATGGTACCATCTAATTTATTTATTTGTATAATCCCAGTGTGAATTTGTGTAAAAGACCTATTTGCCATTAAGTTTCAATGTTTTATGCGCTATGATGTTGTATCATAGCATGATACCGCTATCACCTCTCTCATCTTTAATTGATGTGCAACATTATCTTAATGCTTAAATGACACTACATGATGCTTGCCTATATACTACGGTTGGCTAGACCTAAGATTCAATATAGTTGGAAAAGGAGTGAATATTAAGCAAATATTAAGTTAAAAAAAGGCACAACGTTACTTTTCAGTGTCTCCACACATGACAAGTGCTAGGAGAGTAGGAGTGAGTACAACCAGATGGAAGACTCCTTCTACGACACTTGTCGTGCCCGGCGGTTGTATGGCTCAGGTTGATTTTCTTGGTTTCTTTGTAGATCTAATTATTAAAATGCAACACACATGTTGAACCGAGCTTCTAAATTATGATAACTTTTAGCCATTGTATAAACCAAGTGTGTATGGTGGGCATAGCCCAACTATTGAAGAGTCGTCCCATATGTCGCTAGCGGCTAGTTTCCCACTATGCAGTCAGTCTGGCAGGCTCACATACATTCATGCCTGGCCGCTTCAACGCCAATCCACAAACTGAGTTGAGCTTCTCTTGCTTTTTCATACATGTGAATCATCGTTCGCCATTGGATACTTACTTGGTTATAATAACAATGATCAAAAGAAAGAGTTGTATGTGTAGTAGAACATAGGGACCTGAAGTTTCTTAGCTTGAGCTCGTTTCAACTCGGGTGAACAGTAAAATAAAAAAAACAGGGAAAACTTGGTAAGCAAATATTGATGTGTGTCTCATATGCGGGCAAATTTTTGCGATGAAATCACATTCGTAGAGGTCTGGAAAAGATTGTCCTTTAAAACCTTTGATTTTGGTACTCCCTCCGATCCAAAATAAGTGTTGCAACTTTGAATTAAGGTTAGCTCAACATTAGTTCAAAACTATGACGCTTATTATGGATTGGAGGGAGTAGTATTTTGGAGCATGATTTATTTTTGACCAAGACCAACACACCAATGAGATAAGAAGAGGACTTTCGAGAACATAGTTGGTTTGTATGTGACGCGGTTGATTGGAAAATACATGAGATTTCTATTTTGATGCTACATAATGTAGGTTCGCAAAATAACGGATAGGTTACATAGATCTAACAGCGGACCCACCAAACCAATGACCATATGTTCCTATATTTTGTGAAAAATTCTGCCATAGTCTTCGTCGCCATTAAATTTTATTATATAAATATATGGTACTTACAAGTTATCAGTCTAAATATTTTGACTCAAAGAAAATAAAAAGATTTCAAAATACCCTGTTTGGACTATCATGTAATTCCTCTGTCCGGGTTTATTAAATTTCTCAAAGGTTTTTGTTTTTCTTGCAAAAAGACAGATTTGCAAACAGTATTGTTGAAACTTTGAATATTGTAAAATAAAAAAAATCCTAGAGCTGAGCTCGGCTTGACTAGGCTCAATCCAAGCGTTCCTTTAGCCACTTGGCACTTGGGACCTGCAAGTCCTATTTCTCATTAAGTCATTAATCGAAGCAATGTTTTTTACTGATTAGTTGATCTATTGTATGATTTTCGTTACTCAAACTCAAATGTTGGCTATTAGTGCAATTTCCTCGGAAAATGTTGAAGGACATTCCCGAGTTAACGTATTGTTGGCCATCTTATCCGGCGATGTGCCGGATGCAGCTGCAGCTAGTGGACAAAGAGGATGGAGCAGCGTATGCCACACGTTCACCTATTAAATATTAAATATAGGTGTGGCTAGGTCTCACGGCTAAGTGGGTAAGTCATATAAGACACACATCAATATTTGCACAACGTAAGATGACTTACACACCTAGATTGATTTTTTCCTCATAAATTTCAACATAAAATCTCACGAATATAGCAATGCATCGACTAAGACATAATCAAGTTCAAATGGACTAAGACTTGGCAAGACTGATTAAATATTTCCATGCCGATCTGGACGTAGCCTCTCTCGCATTTGCATCATCGGCTCCATCTCCATCTTATAAAGAGAAAAAGAAAGTGTTATCCTGGGAGAGACGAAAGCAGGTATGCTATGGAATCAAGCGAGCAATGATGTCATGCACATTACGTAGCTGATCTAGCTTTCGATCGAGCGAGCGAATCATAGCCATTGCCATGCGAGCACGCGATACCCATCAGAAGTATTCTGGCGTGCATGCAACGTCACCAGCTTTTGCCAACTACAAATACTTGAGCTGCATATTCGTCGTCCATGCTACGTATGCACGTAGATATAGCATAGAACGCGATGATCAGCTTCGCGCCCAACTCTACCGGAGAGCAGCTCCTGCGTCGCTTCTGCGACCCCAACACGTCGGCGAGCGTCGACAAGTACGTGGGCAACGTCACAGCCTCGTACACCGACACGAGCAATGAGTCGTCCATGGTGGCCGCCTCGGTCATCATGTTCGCCCTCGCCGGCATCTTCTTCAACCTCAATATCTTAAAGTTTGGGACATTGTGCAGAGCACAAATTTATCTGCTGAGGTTTCAGATAGTTTGGTTTGGAAGTGGTCCGGGGATCTTAAATTCTCAGTCAGCTCTGCCTATGGTATGTTCTTCGCTGCAAATGTGCGTTTTGCCTGCCATAAACCAATTTGGGGATCCAAGGCGCCGCCTAGATGCAAATTTTTCATGTGGTTGGTCATTCACAAAAGGTGTTTAACTGCGGACAATCTGGAACGAAGGGGTTGGCCATCTAATGGCACTTGCCCGCTTTGCCTATCGACGCATGAAGACTGCACGCATCTGTTTTTATGCTGCCCCTTCTCACAACGGGTTTGGTCTAGGTTCAGGGCCTGGACACAGGCATCCTTCACAATACCGGATGGCCGCTTCGGCAGTACAGAGTCTTGGTGGATCAATACACGGAGGGAGATTCCAACGAGGGCCAGACGGAATTTTGACACTATAACCATCCTGATCCATTGGAGAATTTGGAAAGAAAGAAATGCAAGGATTTTCGAGCAAGTGGCCAGTAATGTTGACAGGATACTTGAGCTTATCAGGGAGGACATCGCTGTTTGGAGAGCTGCCGGTTGTGTAGGCGACTTCTACTGATGTATTCCTTTCTTCTTTTGGATTCAGTTCGGGTTGTACCTGTCATGTTTTGAGCTTCGGCTCTGTCGGCAGATAGTTCTAGACCGCCTAGACTATCAAGCCTTGCTGTACTCTCTTCTTTCTAAATAAAGAACGGCCAATGGCCCTTCGAGAAGAGAGGTCACCGTGTACCCTCGATGCCGGGGGTGATGCACCGCAGCTCACGTCAAAGGAGACCCGCCGGAAGCGCGGTACGCAAGACAATCCGGCGGGCGCTTTTGTAGACCCGAAACCCCACACGCCCGGGAGGGACCCCGTCAGGGCGCACGGCGGCTATGGGCTGCCCTAGGTCGGCCTGACCGCCCCTAGGGCCTCGAGGTTCGCCGCCCTGCAACAAGAAGAACGAACGAAGAACGAGGAAGAAGAAGAACAAGGGAGAGAGATAAAGATAAAGGTAAAAGATGATAGATTGATTTGTTCGATTGTGTGTTGTTCAATCGGCCGTCACCTCTTGTCTATATAAGAGGCGGATGGACTTCCCGTACAAGAAAAGAACTTGCCTTGCCATCCAAATCATCAAAATCTAACCAAATTCGGACTTCTCACGACCTCCGGCCCGGATGTCCGGCTCTAGGCCCGGATGATCCGGCCAAGCCCAGATTTCTGACAGCAGTCCACTAATTGGGCTGTAACTTTTGCATACGAACTCGGATTAACATGATTGTTATATGAAAGTCAACCGTCTCGACGAGACGCACAACTTTGCTGTTGAACACTTTTTCATGTGAGGTCATATTGAGGGAGTTTCGGGCTGTTTTCTAACATCTGCAGCAGAAAAACTTGTCCGGACGTCCGGACGATTGCCCGGACTGTCCGGCCTTTACCCGGATCATCCGGGAGTTGACCCAAATCATCCGGCTTCAGCGCCAACCTTCTGGAATCTTAGTGCTTCAATTACCTGGATGATCCGGACCCTGGCCCGGATGATCCGGCCAACATTGGTGCAGCGCATGGTTTTGCCTATAACTTTTGCATACGACGTCGGATGGGGACGGTCTTTATATCAAAATCATCCGTTTCGACGAGACGAGGAACTTTGAAGTTGTAACTTTTTCCATCAGAGGTCATCTTAATTAGGTTCCATGCCATTCTCTAATCTGATGTCAACACGAGTATCTCCGAAATTGGCATATCTTTTGCACTTGAGCTCCGTTTTGATCCATTTTCACATTTACGTTGATTGTCTTGAAGAGAGCCATCAAATGGTGACTTTCAATAATAAGTTTGAATTAATCTTGACATAGCTTCAAGCTACTCTTTTTAACCGTGCCACTTTTGAGCGTCAACACATGCCCCCCTGTTTTTCGGCAAAGCGAGTGTGCCGAAAAATAACATGCACCGTGTTAGTTCTAAGGACGATGTCAACACTCCATCGGCCATTTATATGCTTAGGGCGATAATTATATATCGGCCATTATTTTATTTTTTTTGAATCCTTGATGCAAGTTTGGGCGAAACCTTCTCAACTTCATTCAACTTGATGATAAAGTTTCATAGATATGTATCTCAAGGTCATCCTCCGAACCATATTGTTCACCCTTTTGTTAGGACTTTGCAGATAATCAACAATAAACTTTCTCCAATCCTCACTTTTACCTGCATAAAAACAATATTAGTGGCCGAAGCGGTGGACTTCGGTTCGGCCTTACCTATGTTGACGAGACTAAGCATCGGCCTTACACCATGATTAACATAGTAGCCGGATGCTTGCTGTGCCAACTCTTTCGAATTGTCATGTCTAGAAATATGAACAATTTTATAGCAACCCAAGGTAAATTTTGCATCTAGACATGCCTCAAGATAAACTATAAGTGATTCGTCAAAACATTGATAACCCTTGGATATTTGTTGCACTACTCATAACGATTCACTGAAAGCCTCAATATGTATAGCCATATAGCATGTAAAAGATTCAATCCGAATAACAATGTATATTCGGCTTTGATTAATTGTGCAAAAAATATTCTAAGTGGCATGAGGCTTCATAAAATTGCACCATAAGGAGATATATAAACAACACCAACACCTTGGCCATTGTGAATTCAACCATCAAAACATAATCTCCATAGTACTAGAGAGACAAGGCTAATATCACTTAACATGTACCTTGTCTCGGTTCCAATTGAACTAAGGACGATGTTAGAATTTCACACCGGCCATGATCGGATAGTTTCTTAGGACGATAGCTAAGTATCGGCCATTATCATGAGGTCCATGTAGAATTCATCCATTAAAGCATGTATAGCCGAAATAAACAAAATAAAATAGCAATAAAATATTTAGGCCCCTTTGTCTTAGCAACAAAAATATAACTAACCAAATGTATAGTGATTTGGTAATACTCTGTCATGATATAGAAAATTATGTTGCATCCATGGATCAAAGTAAGTCCATGGAGGGTAACGGATCATACCTGTGGATGAATTCCATGGCAAAGGCATCAATGGCATTGTTGAAGAAAATGGATGTTGTGCTAACCGAAGATTTTGATGTTGTGATGGACACCTTCGGCTTAATTGTTTGTTGCTTCCATCCTTCTCTTTCTTCACTTTCATTGTACTTGTTGCAATTGAAGCATGCACATCGTTTTTGTTATGATTGGTCCTCTTGGGAACCCATGCCATGTTCCTCTTTCTCAGCTCTTGTGCACTAAGATTTTGTAATTTCTTCTTTTGCCAATACGATAAGCCGAGTGGGCATCTCGGCTGTGATTCTATTTTGACCAATGGCAATTCTTTCTTGGCCTTGTGCACTCTCAACTTCTTTTCTTCAGATTTGGCACTTTGACTCTCAATAGTTGGTTGCTCCATCTCATTGCCTTTAGTAGCCAATGTCAACACTTTCATTGGCTCTTTTTCATTTGAGATCAAATCTGAAGTAACACTCTTACGACCATCTCTTTTAACGCGGTAAACTTGTTTGACTACCTCTTTCTTCTTCCTTGAGCTCGGGACAGATTCATTACGATTGAAACAATCTTTAACATGTGATTGTTCAGATGTTGATCTTCTTGGAGCTGCATAATATTGGTGAGATGGTCTAAAATAAGATGGAGAATGTGCCCTTGTATCATACCTGTCCCATGATGAATATGTATCTATATGAGCATAGGGAGGCATCCACCGCATTGGCATTGGCGGCCCAAAATAAGGATATGAATATGTTGCATTAAAATTATCACTTTGCCAATACCAATCCTCATATTTGTGCCTTGGGGGTGATCTTGGTTTCTTTGCATGATTTGACCGATAAGCATTCTTCTCTTCACTCTTCTTTTGATATTTATCCAATAGTTCAGCGAAGGTGATTTTTGATCTCTTATACTTGCGCTTATTTCGGCCTTTGTTTTCTTTTGGTTTGCTGTCATTGATCATTGGATTTGCTTGCTGCCCCCCAGTCCTTGGCGTCTCTATTGTAGCTTCGATGGAATTCTCGCCCTCAAGATTATGTTTGTTATGCTCTTCAACAACTTCTTTACTTGAAAGCTTGATCCCATCACCTGCAGGTTTTACATTCTCTTTAAATGGATCGGCTTGAAGCAGCCGATGCAAAAACTTTTTGCCATCGGGACCAATCGGAATAGACTGGTCATCTCTTGGTGTTTCAACAAACTTCAATCATCCCTTTTCAATGGCCGATTTGACTATTTGACGAAACATGTTGCAATCCTCAAAATTGTGCTTGGACGAATCATGCAACTTACAATACATTCGTCCTTGGATTGGTGGCTTAACATGGTGATCAAGAATTGTAATGTAATTATTTTTCAGCAACAAATCAAATATTTGATCACACATGCTTGAATTGAAGGTATACTTCTTGTTTTCTAGCCGGTCTTGCTGTTTGAACGGCTTTGGAGATAAGCAAATAAATGGTTCAGATTTGTAATCTCCCCATTCGGCTATGCATTGCGTTTTCCACTCTATCTCCGATGTCTTTGGATAAGATATTATATTAGCATCAGTTTTCTCAATAGAATTTAACCTTGGCTTTAAATTTCTGAAACAAAGATATTTAGAACATACATGTCTCAGTTGAGACCAAGTGCAAGCCAAGTACGAAATAAGCAAAGCTACCCAACTAGATATGAACTTTGGATAAAGCAACGGGGAAAGCTTTGGCTGTAACAATAAGTCAATATCGGTCTTTCTACATGGCGTAATGGGTTGACCGATATGTTCCATAACAAGTTTATTGCTAACAAGTAAATTACCCTTCTTCATTGGTCTTTCAAAATTACTTATGAAAATATTTCTTATAGATGCATCAATAATGAAGTCGCGACCAAATCTGAAAATAAGTAAATTAGTCTCTATGCATACCTCTTCAAATATGTTGGGAGAACATGATGGTGGTGCCACTTGAAGAACATCTTGCTCCGTCTTTGGATGGCTCCCCAACATCTTTTCATCATCTTTTTCTTGATTTCGTGCATCATTGCTTTGAAGATCCATGTCAGCCGAACTTTGTTCGGCTACTTGTTCTTGTCCTTGAGGCTTGTCAATTTCTATGGCACGGAACTCATATGGCAGGAAGTAGGTTCCATTGACTTCGGAAAAATCAAGTACGGCTGTTTTGCTATGCTTCCCATGTCCTTTCTCAATAATGCTTGCCTTTTTGGATTTGATGGACTCGGAATATATACTACTTGATTCGGCTTTTCTAATAACCGAATTTTCTTTGTTACCTGAATCAACAACTTTATCTTTTTGAATTTGCGAGGCTTCCCTCTCCCGTCTAATTTTAGCCCACATCTCAGCTTGACGAGCTTTAAACTTTTTCATCTCAATTTCCATCCACTCGTCATGAGATTGCCCCCCAATACTTTGAGACTCTTTCGGCAATGAGGTGCCGAAACTTTCGATTGTTTAGGTGGTACACTGGATGGTATAGCACTGGGCGACTGCATCATTTGCACAACTCTAGCTTTTACTGCAGCAAAATCATGAGGCTTCCCGCCTTATATTAGTTCCTGTCGAATGGAGTTGCACAAATCCCAAGAGAATGTAAGCTTGTTCTCAACCACCCAGTCTGGATATGGTTGCCCCCCAATGCTTTTAGACTCTTTCAGAAATGAGATATTGCCGAAATTCTGTAATTGTGTAGGGGGTACATGATATGCCACAGTAGTAGGTGAAGGCATTTGTGCTCCTGCAGAAGTTTTACTTATTCGGCCATGACCATGAAGGTGCGGAGCCGAATTGTGGACATCAACAGTAGCATATGGTGCCAAAAAATTAGTAGCATTAGGTGTAGCATATGATGTTTGAGGGTAATTGGCCAAATAACTAGTAGTAACATGGCCAATTCCCCTATCCACCGGCACGTTTGGATTAACGTACTGCAAGTTATTTGCCGATGAATAAAAACTTAAAACACTTTGTTGCATACCATTGGCAGTTCCTACATAGGGTGTCTCAACTTGATTAACCGAACTCATCATGTTATTCATCGGCATATAAATTTGTGGGGTTGCCGATGCATGGGAGTTGGGATACATATGTTGCATGTTGCTAAAATTATATGAAGTAGAATCATGGATATTTTGTTGCATCGGCCCTTGCACATAATTAGATGCATGATTGATAAAGCTAGGGCTAGCCGATACATTATGCTCATTAGATGATCTAGCAACAACATATGCATTATTTGCATCTACATATGTGAATTGGGTATTCATATTACCTTTGTAGATCGCAAACCCTAGATGACGATCTCTTCGTAGCAAGAACGGGCTGGAGATCGTTCAAAGCTTCGTCCCCAGCGGAGTCGCCAAAAAGTGTGTTCGCACACGAACACGTCACAGTGTACCCTCGATGCCGGGGGTGATGCACCGCAGCTCACGTCGAAGGAGACCCGCCGGAAGCGCGGTACGCAAGACAATCCGGCGGGCGCTTTTGTAGACCCGAAACCCCACACGCCCGGGAGGGACCCCGTTAGGGCGCACGGCGGCTATAGGCTGCCCTAGGTCGGCCTGACCGACCCTAGGGCCTCGAGGTTCGCCGCCCTGCAACAAGAAGAACGAACGAAGAACGAGGAAGAAGAAGAACAAGGGAGAGAGATAACGATAAAGGTAAAAGATGATAGATTGATTTGTTCGATTGTGTGTTGTTCAATCGGCCGTCACCTCTTGTCTATATAAGAGGCGGATGGACTTCCCGTACAAGAAAAGGACTTGACTTGCCGTCCAAATCATCAAAATCTAACCAAATTCGGACTTCTCACGACCTCCGGCCCGGATGTCCGGCTCTAGGCCTGGATGATCCGGCCAAGCCCAGATTTCTGACAGCAGTCCACTAATTGGGCTGTAACTTTTGCATACGAATTTGGATTAACATGATTGTTATATGAAAATCAACCGTCTCGACGAGACGCACAACTTTGCTGTTGAACACTTTTTCATGTGAGGTCATATTGAGGGAGTTTCGGGCTGTTTTCTAACATCTGCAGCAGAAAAATTTGTCCGGACGTCCGGACGATTGCCCGGACTGTCCGGCCTTTACCCGGATCATCCGGGAGTTGACCCAGATCATCCGGCTTCAGCGCCAACCTTCTGGAATCTTAGTGCTTCAATTACCCGGATGATCCGGACCCTGGCCCGGATGATCCGGCCAACATTGGTGCAGCGCACGGTTTTGCCTATAACTTTTGCATATGACGTCGGATGGGGACGGTCTTTATATCAAAATCATCCGTTTCGACGAGACGAAGAACTTTGCAGTTGTAACTTTTTCCATCAGAGGTCATATTAATTAGGTTCCATGCCATTCTCTAATCTGATGTCAACACAAGTATCTCCGAAATTGGCATATCTTTTGCACTTGAGCTCCGTTTTGATCCATCTTCACATTTACGTTGATTATCTTGAAGAGAGCCATCAAATGGTGACTTTCAATAATAAGTTTAAATTAATCTTGACATAGCTTCAAGCTACTCTTTTTAACCGTGCCACTTTTGAGCGTCAACAACCACTTCTTCCATCGCTCTCCACAACCTCCTTATGATCCATCTTGAGCCTTCGTTTCAAAGATTCATTCTGCAGCCCATTCTTCAAGATGTGTTTCTGATAAGAAAATAACATCTGCTGCCCTCCGCTTTTGGATGTCCAGTAACGCACGAACTGTCAAAGCCTTATGAAGGCCACGGCAATTCCATCCAATGATTTTCATTGCTGATGGTAATCTTCCTCGATGGGGTTCGCCAACGGATCAGTCGAGGAACCTGTTGCTTCTGTCCCCAACCTCTGTCCCTACTTGACCGTGAATTCTCCTCTCCACCCCTTCACTGATGGATCACAACTTCCCTACAAAAACTCAGACTCCGATTGCAGCACAACCACTCTGGGCAGGGCAATATCACAAATTCCTTGCGAGAACTCAGACTCCCAAGCACAACAAACTGAACCGATCAAGGCGATCAGCCAGGAAATTTATCCTACTACTGCACCACCTGAAGTGGCCACAAACCCGCAGTGGAGAGAGAAAACCAGAGCCGACACCTCAAGGCATCAACCTGGGACAGCAAAACGCCCGTCCCCGCACCGCCGCCAAGGAGGCGGCCGGCGGCGGACCAGCGGAAAACCTAGTCGCTCGAGAACTTCAGTGTTGGATTTAACTGCGATCTAGTCGATCGGACTGTTAGGCTTTTCTTGTTTATAGGCTTCACGCTTTTCGAATAATGCATGTTATGTTGATCTACTAATCTATCTCTCATTGTTCGCTCATGTTGTTGGTTCCTACTATTGAATCATGCTTCCGCTAGTCAGGGGCGGAGACATGACCCAGGGCCCGGGCCCTGGGCTTGATGCCCAACTACTTTACTGACTGTAACTACTTTGCTTGATGCCCAACTACTTATAAAAGTTCAAATGAAGCTCTGTTTTCATCTTCCAGTTTCTCATGATGAGGGCTTTCAAATAAGACCCATTTTAAATACGGCTTGACAAAATTTGACAGTATGAACGACCGATAAAATTACGATTTTGTACCTATGACCAACAAAAAAATGTCTTAAAACTTGGCATAAGTATCTCAAGTTTCAGTTGAGACCTCATAAGTTTCAATGATTGAAACTTAAAACTTACTGCGCCATCGTGTGAGATCCAACTACTTCATGAATTGCGAGGCAATCGAGCGACTGAGCAGGGCTTGGCAGGTGCGTGCCCGTGTGAATTTCCGAGTCTCAGTCGCCAGCAATATTATTGAGCCTAGTGCTTAATGGAATTTTTTCCATAGTCAAAAAAGAAAAGTTTTGAATCAATCATAACCTGTACGTTCTGCTATATATCTTTACCTGTATAACTTGCTGTGTCATAGACTTTTCTTGAAAGCTTCTAGCAGGTGGCTCAACCAAACCAAGATCGATTCCAGGATACGAATTTACCACCTTTTCTTTTTGATGGAACAAATTTATCACCTTAATCATGAAGCATCGACAAGTTCCTTTTTTTAGGGGACAAGTTCCTTTTTAAAGCATCGATCATTATCACATTATTAGTCATGGTGTACTAGTACAATGGAAAGAGCGGACCTGTCTTGGCTGGCATCAACGAGTATAAGGCGTTTGATGTGCTTTCTGTGCACGAGACAAACGAGCCCGTGGTGCACAACCGGCAAAGCATCCAGGCAAAGGAAAAACGAAAGCGGAGGCCGCGCGCATCCGGTGTGGATTACCTAGGGCACGCAACGCAACCCGATGCCAAACGAGCTGGTCCGTCGGGTGCTCATCACATTGTTTTTGAAGATCTCTCATACGGCTAGTCAGGAATAGATTCTTTTACCACTATTATTCTTTCACCTAGTCAGAATAAACGTTGCTATTTGTAATTCAAAGTGCTCATCACATTGAATGAAATATTTGATTTATAAACTTTTTCGCCGCCACCTCCCTTCATCCAACAATGTCGCCAGATTCCTCCTCTGCCGCCAGCACCCTCCCCCCGCCGCACCTTCCTCCCCCTCGCCGCCGCATGATGCACAGTCCGGCAATGTCCGCATGGCTTCGGGGAAGGCGGTGGCGGGCCCCTTCTCCGGCTGGTCGCGGACGTGTGCGGTGGTGCGTGGCCTATGAATCGGGTGCGGATCTGGCAGGCAGGGTAGAGTGGTGAGGTCGGGTGTACAACAACGGCTCACGGTGCTGGTGTGGCTTGGCTTCGGCCTGTGGGGAGGGCATCGGCCAGCGGCTGTTGACCTAGATGCGGATCTGATGGTGGCCTACTCGACAACACGACGGGAGGCCAAGTACGGCTAATCAAGCGACCACACGCGTGGGATCCGGGCCCTTATGCCTGGATCTAACGGTCGCGGCGGCTGTTGCCGTTGTATGGGCAAAGGCAGAAATAATGCATCAGCCAATTCCTTTTCTAGGCCCCATTGGAAAAAGGAGCAAAATCATTCTATCCTATCCTGTTCACGGATAGGTTGTGCACCAATGCTATCTTTATTACCCTGTATGTATAATTTGTGGGGTCATATGCTTTCTTGAAAGCTTCTTAGAAGGTGGCACAACCAAACAGAGATCGAATCCCGGAGACGAATTTATCACCTTAATCATGAAGCATCGATAAGCTCTTTTTTAAAGCATCGATCTATTTATCTCCAATGGAAAGAGCGGACCGCGAACCAACCTGTGATTGGATGGTTAGAGGGACTGTGGTATCCCCAGCCCACCAGGGTTCAAATCCTGATGCTCGCATTTATTCCTGGATTTATTTCAGGATTTCCGGCGATGCACATTCAGGGGGAGGAGACGTTCCCGTCGACGACGAGGCGCCTACGATGACTTCGTAAATCTCAAGATGATATGCCGGCTCAGTCTTTCGGAGATGCTCATAGGGGTAGGGTGTGCGTGTGTGCGTTTATAGGGGTGAGTGTATGCGCGTGTATATGAGCGCTTGTGTCTGTACTGATGTTTAAAAAAAATGGAAAGAGCGGACCTGTCTTGGCTGTCAAGTATGAGACGTTTTTTTATGTGCCTTTTGTGCACCAGATGAACGAGCCATACCGGCAAAGCATACCGGCAAACAAAAACGAAAGCGGAGGCCGCGCGGATCAGATGTGGAGTACGTGGGTCAGGGGCACGCAAAGCAACACGATGCCACACGAGCTGGTCGGGTGCTCAATTGATTTTTGCAGTGAAACTTTCTATCTATTCATGTTTAATCATGGCAGTAAAACAAACATTAAAAATAATAAAAATTACATTCACACCCGTGGACCACAATGATCTGGGCATTGCAACGGGCCCTAAATATTGAAAGATGTCATCGCAAGGAGCTAAAAATATTGAAACAGTTTATAATTCACAACTTCGTTACAAAAGTATTCGAAACTTTGTACGTAAATGTTTGCATGCGACAACACTAGTGAGATCTAATGGAGGGAGGTAAAAAATAGTGCTCCCTCTCTGTCCGGAATTGGTTGACTCATATTTATCTACATATGGACGTACAAACACATTTTTTTTACGAGAAAATTTCCGATCTATTCATCTTCAATCATGGCAGTACAACGAATACCAGAAATAATAAAAATTACATCCAGAACCATAGACCACCTAGCGACGACTACCAGCACTGAAGCGAGCCGAAGATGCGCCGCCGTCATCGCCCCTCCATCACCGGAGTCGGGCACAACTTATTGTAGTAGACAGTCGGGAAGTCGTCGTGCTAAGGCCCCGTAGGACCAGCGCACCAGAACAACAACCGCCGCAGATGAAGAATAACGTAGATCAGAAAGATCCAATCCGAAGACACGCAAACGTAGACGAACAATGACGAGATCCGAGCAAATCCATCAAAGATAGATCCGCCGGAGACACGCCTCCACACGCCCACCAACGGTGCTAGACGCGCCGCCGGAACGGGGACTAGGCGGGGAGACCTTTATTCCATCTCCAGGGAGCCGCCGCCGTCTCGTCTTCCCGAGTAGGACACAAACCCTAGCAAAACTGAAAGAAACGACTAAAAACGGAGCCCTCCCGCCTGCCCTTGCCGAGATCCACCGCGCCCCCATGGCCCTAGGGTCACCGGAGAGGAGGCGGACCTACGGCGGCGGCGGCGGGAGGCAGAAACCCTAACTTTTTTGTGGAGGAAGGAGGAGGTGGCGGCTAGCCTTTCCTTCGAGGGAAGGAAAGAATTGGCCCTGCACCTGCACATACAAACACAATTAAATGTTCGATACACCCGTATCTAAACAAATCTAAGTAAACTATTTTAGGACAGCGGTTTGCATTTCTTTCTCTGGATAATATTTTCCTCTGCCCTGGGAATAAGTGCCACTTGTCGAGGATGAACGATGCATGCGTAGCTACCAGCGTAGACATGGACTCAATATCCGAGCATGATAATATATTGAAAGATAAATCATATTTCTATTTAAAAGTTCTACAAAAGCTCTACGTACTAGTCCCCCGTTCCAAAATAAGTGTCGCTGATTTCGTACAAGGTTGTACTTTATTTGGAATTGCGCCACACCTCCAAGTTTGTAAGATTTCTGTACAATTAATATGTAGCAATAACATTGCTCACTTCATGTCGGAACCATGAATAGAGTACATTGTATGATCAATCATCCTCTCGAGACATTTTGTAAGGACTAAGAATAATCAACTTTCTTGCCATGTTGAGTATTTTTAGTTGTTCTTGCAAATTCTTGTTTGAAACTAAAGGCAACAATGTCACATAACATGGATGCAGAAATATAAGATTAAAAAAACATGTGGAGAAATAGCGTTGGAACTATTGATCTTTAGCCTATTTTGACATTTTCAGCAATTGCTAGAAAATCCATAGGCCCATATTGGCCATTCATGCTTGACAATGAGAGTGTGAAAAGGTTAGTCTCAACCCGCTAGTGGAGGGTGTGGTAGACAGCATATAAGATGGGTTGTTACACACAACACTAAAGAGTTCTAAAATAAGAGTTTGAGAAGACGCATAATCCTCCTCCGCTGCCCGCCTTGCCCGTGTGACGTGTGGCCTGATCGAACTAGAATTTATGCCACATGTTCGCGTTGTCTTCTTTTTTTCATGCAGGAAAATAAAAGTTGAAACGATTTTTTGCACTAATGAAAAATGAAACTGAACAATTATTTGGTTGTTTCTCTTCGTCCCGTTTTAGTGCTTCCCATAGAGGCCGCCACTTCATCTCCTATGTGTCTACCTCATTCCCGAGTCTTGAGCCGCCTACCGCTTTCCCATCTCGCTTCTCAGCGTGCACCGCGACAAATTGAGACAGCAGGCCTCTAGAACCCAGCCTCTTGAGATCTTGTATGTTAGATGGGCGATTAGGTTTGTGGAGAATGCTCTTGTGCAACAGCTGGACTCTTCTCCAACGTGGCTACACGCTACTATTTTCCCAACGATTTCCGAAATCGATGACCTCCTCCACAACATGACAGTCGGTGATGGTGCTGCGATTGGAAACGCCTCTTCTTCCACCCCACCGTACATTTCCATATCCCTTCTCTTAGGGCTTGTTTCTCAATATTTCCTAGAAGCAGTTGATCCAGGCATGGTACCGTACATACCAGATTGCATGTGTAGTATGTTTGTTTGTTCGAACATCATGTTTAACCTGTTCATCGTGACTTATCAATCACATATCTGGATTAATTTCTATGAAAAATTGCTCCAATTTCAACAAATAGTATGGCCCCCCATGATAATCTTTGCTGCAATTTGAAGTTTTGAACTGATATCCAGTTAACAAATGGATTATTTTATACTGTGTCATACATGGTGAACAATACTTGATCATTTCAGGATGGTCATGGCGTACAGATCGAACAAGGACTAAATATAAAATAGTCCAGTAAATAAATATTAAGTTTCAGTTCACACAAAGATATAGCACACAGAATACTTGTCAAATGGAGATACAGCAAACAAAATAAGAATCAAATGGGCTTATTTTGTCGGCCATAGGTCAAAGGCCAATATATAGATAAATGGAGGCTGAAGCAGCCAGCCCATGGATCGAGCAAACAAGTCCGATAGGTAGCTTAGCACGCGCCACGGCGGAACCCGACGGCGCTGCCGCCGACGTTGAAGAGCACCTCGATCGTACGCTGCTGAACGTAGCCGATGATCCCGGTGGATCCGTCGCCGCCGCCAGTGGATGCGAAGGCGAGGCAGCTGTTGAACAGCACCCCTGACGAGTCAAGCTCCACTGCAGCACCGCCGTTGCTCCGGCTGTCGAACACCAGCGAGATCTTGGGCAGCCTTAGGGTGCGGATGCCGGTGAAGTCGTAGCAGGTGTCTAGCTGGCCCTTGGGCGCGGCGACGCGGTACGCGCTCATCTGGGCCCTGAAGGCGTCGCGCAGCGCGCGGTACGCCGTGGGCTGGAGGCGCGTGATGACGGTGCGGGAGTCCATGACCGCGCCGGGGGCAAAGACCATCGGCGGAACAGCGACCCGCTGCCCGGCGACGGTGATAGCCTGCAGGCGCACGAGGTACATGGACGGGGCCATCTTGCTCTTGAGCATGGGAGTCACCACGTACCTGGAGCAGTGAAAAAAAAATAGAGTGCTATTACAAACTAGCGTGGCCCTTAAAATACGCTATTAACACGCTATAGCGTGCTATTAGCGACACTATAGCATATGCTATCTTTTTCACTGACCTGGAGGCGGCTATCCTCGGTACGCCGAGGGTGAAAAAGCCGCGTTGGCTCGCCGTCGGCGGGACGCAATAGGAGAAGACGTGTCCATAGGTTCCCTTTGTCTGGGACGAGAGTGACTGCGCGCCCCGGCCGAGCGACATGATCCCGGCGGTCGTGTTGCTGAAGAGCTCAGGGCGCTGCAGGGCGTGGCTGCAGCCGAAGCGGAAGCTGCTGACCGTGCCGGCGGGGGTGGGGGTGATTGTTAGCACGTCGGAGATGTAGGTGCCGGAGGTGGCTGACCCGTCGGGGTACTGGACGCGGTACTGGCACTGGCCGGTGTTGCCGGCGCCGGTGCAGCCGTTGGCGTACGGGCCGAGCTGGCGGCAGATGGGGGAGCTGCAGGGGAAGGGAGCATAGGTGCCGGACTTGCTTGGGTCGTAGGTGGCGTCCGTCTGAGGGTGGCACTGCGGCTTTGGGCAGGGCGCGCACTGCACCCACGGCACGTCGCTCGCCGTGTCGATCACCATGTGTTGGGTCACTCCAGGCAGTTTACCACCGCCGGCGGCCGCCGGAGCAACGTCGGATGACGATGAAGGCGCCTGCAATCAATTAATGTTGCATTGTGAATTTCATAATCCATAGTTCTCCACGTAAGATCTCACGAATATAACATTTGGTTAATATAACTTGGTTAAGTCTCAGTGATATATAGGAGCACCTGCTTGAATTCTTTTTTGGGGGGTAATTTATGTTACATTTTGACTTAGGGCGTTCATGATTTTTAATATTACCAAGCCTTTGATTAATATAACCATGATCTAACTTTATAGCGTTTTCATTCACCTCATTTCCCACTGCGAATGTCCCGGCAGGCTCGCTATTGACCTCAGATGACTGGGGGGTCTGGGCGGGCGCGTCCGCCAGGGGGTTCTCGACGGAGAGCTTCCTCTGGATGTAGCCGGCGCGGTGCTGATCCCACCGGAGCGTGTCCGCCACGGATGACGGTGGCGCCACATTGTGCCCCGCCGAGGAGCACGGACCATGAGGATGGCTCAGCGGCACCCAGGCGCCGCCAGCAAGGTTGCCGCTAGCCGGCGGGCTCACTGCATAGATACGCATGGTAAGCCACGTCCACAACGCATGACAGTGATATACAGATAGCTCGGTTAATTACCCTTGTGGCCTTGGCAGACGGTGCTTGGCTCGAGCGAGCTAGTTTCCACCACGACGTAGTGGTTGAGCTCGTCGCCGACGCTTGCTGCTACTGCATGGGAAATGTCGAGGGATGATGATGTAGTAGAGGAGCTAGAGAGGAGAAACATCAGCAACAATGGCACAAGGGGAGCCATGGCTAGGCTAGCTGTTCTTTCTGTCGTGTGCAGTGACCAATGCCTCTCTCTTCACACTGCCCAGCTCCTGTTATATATACTAGCATGACGAGGCATGTGATAGTACTATGAAATGTGGGTGATGTCACTTGGAAACCATAGCATGGGGTTTGCTCACCCAATATGCATGGATGATGCCTTAGGGCATCTTCAAGAGGGACAGGGAAATGGCTCCAGTATATGTCTGTTTTTATGTTCGAACGTGGTCTACGGAGAGGATGCGGGAGAGAGCTATCCAACCCTTTTCATAAATTAATCCTTATTTGTCCCGGTGGGATGAGAGAGGGGGGAGGGGACCATGCATGTGAGAAGAGAGAAAAGAGAGGAGGGCCACATGGTGACTTTTTGTTGGTCAAGTGGATCTCCGGACAACGGTATAGCTCCCCATGTTTGTCTCAGTTTTGCCAAAAAAGACGTGCAGACCACTTCACAGACCGATGAGGTCCTCATTGAATAACAAAAATCGCCATTAACAGTCTAGACACCACAACCTGGACATACACTGAAACTTTGAGGGTCTCCCTGTCTCCCTTGAAGATGCCCTTAGAAATGCGCTCTATGATTGATGAGTTGAATCATGTTCGATCGACTTTGCTTTAGCCTTTCTGACGAAAAGGTTTTGTAGGGCTACCGATGCCATCGCCAGGGTTAGCCCACGTTAAAAGAAATTGCATCCTTACAAAGCACGCCTCGTCAAACCCCGCTCGGAGGTTTAGAAGAAACTCTGATTTTATGCCTTAGTGGATCTATTTTTGTGATTTTATGCCGCAGTGGATCTATTTTTGTGATTTTATGCCTTGTACTCCCTCTGTAAATCTAAACGCTCTTATATTTCTTTACAAAAGGAGTACAATACAAAATTCAATGGAGCCCCCCTTGGGTTTTTCCATTTTCCTCCGGCAGACTGAAGATTTTTTTCTAAACACAGTACGGAGAAGTTCATACATAAGCATATACACACCCCTATGAACGCACACATGTACACCTACCCCTATGAGCACCTCTGAAAGACTGAGCCAGCAAACCATCTTGATATTGACAAAGTCGCCACAGACACCTTTGTGGTCGACACGAACGTCTCATCCCATTAAACACACATCATCGAAAGGGCTGAAATAAAGCCATAACAATACGAGCACCGGTATCAAGTCTAGGACCTGATCCTTAGTAGGATAGGAATGCCACTGTTCACGTAACCATTCAATCAGAGGCCAATTTGCGGCAAAATCAGGATTTTGATAAGCACACTCCAGGCACCAAAACATGCACGGGTTTACAAGCAAAGCACATCCTATGCATTGCGTCTTTGTCTTCTGTCAGGATTAAAGTAAAGTATGAGAAGCTATCACGTATGTGCACTGGTGCATGCATGGGAAAGTGTGAAGTGCATTGTAGGTGCTTGAACTATTTCAAGTGTGTCACATAGGTACTCAAACTATAAAAAACGTCATGCAGGTCCTCAAAGTACAACAAGTGTGTCATGCTAGGATAAATATAGGTCATCAGACTATTTTAGTGTTGGAACTGATTTTGGACCTGAATGACACACTTATTGCACTTAGAGGACCTGAATGATTATTTTTATAGTTCAAGGACCTACGTGACACCATTGAAATAGTTCAGGGACCTACAATGCACTTCAATCCTGTGCTACCTATGCACCAAGTTAATAAAATCCAATTTATAAATGCCAGAAAATTCTGAACAAAAAAGTATGTTGTACTAGCAACAAGAATCTGCCATACTATAAAATTTGAGATCCAAATTGAAAACTCATTATTAGAAACAAAAAAGACAAATTCACCGATTATATAGAAAATGGGCTGAATTCAAGGCCCAGGTTGCATTAGCTACTATTCACAGCATGATTTGTCATTTCTTGTTTCTAACTATGTATGATTAATTTTCTCAAAAAATTATGCACATCAAATTTGAAAATAAAATTGTGTACTACGGTAGAAATGTGTCATACTTACGCCCTCACAAAATTTCATAATTTTTCAATGTTTATAAAGTGAGATACGAAGATCAGTGCACACGGGTAGCATCAAATTCACCGTTGCACCAGATACGTACCCGGTGCATGCAGGGTGCAGCTAGCTTGTATGCGCACTTGTGCATGACACAAATTCGTTTCCTGAGTTCGGTCGGGATAAAAATCACCGAACAAGTGAAAAAAAGTGACTAACGAATAGTAAAAGCATTACTAGTGCGCCTAGATGGTCTTAATTTGGATCTCTTGTTGACAAAAAAATGGATCATCGGCCAATTTTTCTCTCTAAAACCCAGGATATCAGGCCAATTTATTTTGGGACATTTTAGATTGTTTACCAGATGTGTCACATGGTAGGATGTCCGGCCAGTTAATTGGCAGTAGTTTTCCAACTACCTGCCTTCTTTTTGGCTAGCTTATAAGGGCATGGTCAATGCATAGCCCCAGGGTGATGCTCCGTATACCATGTAGGATCGTATGTCAGGAAAAGTAAATTCAGATAGGGAAGCGTGATCCTCTACAGGAGGCGGGTGTTTGAGCAGAAAAAATATGGCCGGTGTAAAAAGCTAAAAAGTTAAAGTGGAGAGTAGGGATGCATATGTACTAAAGTCTTTGTTCTCTATTCGTTGATGACGCCCACTAGTAGTAGCTTGCGGTGGGAAAAAAATCAATATAGTTGCCTTAACCTACTTTTTCTCATGAAACATATGTATCCATATGCCACCATAGTTCATGACCTAATTGTCTGTCATCAACGATGTTGTAAACAGTGTCTGCTTTTTTTTCCCTCGTGGACTAGCTTTTGCTGCAGGTGGACCAAAAGGCTAGCAATATATATGGGATCGTATTCCAGCTTTTTTTTACACTTTTCCTTTCATTTACTACAATGGGGATCGTATATGCCTCTTTTCTCTTTGCGTGGGTTGCCACCTAAGAAGAGCATCGGATCGTGGTCACCACAGTTTCTACGTCCTACACACGTACCATTACGGCTCGGCCAGTACAAGAGGATTAAACACCTTGTACTCTTTTCTAAGTAGTGATCATTGTCAAGCATTTTGGGTGGCGAAATCAAGGGGTACTGAGATGGGGGTTCAAATGTTCGAAATGATAGCATGAGAAGTCCAAGGCAGTGCACGGCTGGAGGGTGGCGGTGAGGCCAATCATGGCGAGCTGATGTCTTTGTTGTTTGCCCACTGTGACTACCTATTGTGCTCTGATGTGGAGATTCTTCTTCTAGTAGCTTCTGGTTCTAACATTAGTGGAGACTGGGTCATGCAATAACCCCAATCGCACGTGCAATTGAACTATCTCCCTGCGATCATGTGCGATAGGGGGTGCATTGCACACGCTAGCCGCTAGGGGATAACCGTGTGTGATAGGTATCGCACACAATGCGCCCTGAAGTAAACGTGTGTGATGGGGAGGCCTATCACAAACGATTAGCCAGAACAAAACGTGTGAGGCCTATAAGACTCACATTTTGTAGGACAGAAACCATTGTGTTTAGACAGTGTATCACACACGATTGAAGATGCAAAATTGTGCGCGATGGGTTAAATTATCGCACAAGATTTCGAGGATAAAAAATTTGTGTTCGGACTGGTATCACACACGATTGAAGACACACATCGTTTGGGATGAGGTCATTCAGCACATATGATGCGATGCGGGGAGTGCGTGGGTTACTCCGTCCATCGCACATGTTGTCTACAACAGAATCGTGTGTGGTGGTTCATCTGTACCGCATGCTTACTTTGGGGAATCATGTGTGTTGTAGGTTGTCATTGCCCACACACCTTTGTACTGAACCATGTGCAACACAATGCAATGCTATGCAAGGGTAACATATTCGTCGGTCCAGTCAACGCGGTCCGAGGGTTCAGTTTGGCTGGTAAGTTGGGGTTGCGACCCCGGAAGTTTGGCGCACCACCGAAGGTTGTCTCATGTAGCAATAGCTACAAGATACCTGATTCATGTGGCACCGCGGCTCGAGTGTGGGTGGGTGATGTCGGAGCGGCGGCTCCAAAGCTGGTTGTGTGCGTTTGCTGCGACTGTGGCCTAGGGTTGTGTGGTTGACGAGGCATTGTTGCTTGTGCGCGTTTGGACCTGGCTTTCCTTACAAAGTGGGCTACTTTGTAGGTTTTTGATCTGGTTTCCCTCAAAAGCTGGATCAATTCTCTTCTTCATGCAATGCCAGAGTTCTTGGCTCTCCGAAGAGGTTCTGCCAAATAAATGTTCTAGGATTGGGAGGACTAAGATATATTTTTATTGCATATTCAGACTATTCGGATCACAAGAGAAAATTGTGCAATTTACTTAGGGAGGAAGTGCCACTTGTCGACGGATCCAAATCTCATTTTTGAGACCGACATCGATCACTGGATGATTTATTTCCTGTCAATAGATAACAAGTTCTACAACTAGTAACAAACATTCGAAAAAAATGAATTCTTAAGTTTCATCTTATGTCAGAACTCTACGATAAGTACGTGAATTGTTAGATGAAGCTTAATAGATTTGGAAACAACAAATAGCCTTCCCAAAAAATGAATTTGTGAGAAACAGAAATAGCAATTTGACAAGGTCATTACAGAAGGTCATATGCTGACAAGATGCCGAGTAACTTATAAAATTACATGTGATTCCCCGCAGAAAAAGAAAAGAAGCATATGATAAAAGAAAAAAAGACAGTCGAACGCAAAGCATCATATTCCCAGCTTGCTGACCTACACGATTTCCTTTACTACAACGTCGATCGTATCGTATACTCCCTCCGTTCCTAAATATAAGTCTTTGTAGAGATTCCATTAGGAACCACATACGGATGTATATAGATGCATTTTAAATGTAGATTTATTCATTTTGCTTCGTATGTAGTCCAGCTAGTGAAATATCTACGAAAACTTATATTTAGGAACGGAGGAAGTATATACGTACCATTCTCTTTGCGCGTGACCGACTGGCGAGCAAAATAATGGGACAGGGTGCGTGCAATGATGGCCTAGCAGCATGCACATATACAAGCATCTGGATGGCTATCTTTCGCTGCCAAAGCACTGGTTTGGCATCTTGTTGCTTTGCTTTGAGGATCGTGATCGACATCTGATCCGGCTCTCTTTGATTTGCGTTGCTTTACTTTGCTTTGCTTTGTTCTGCGTTGGTTTGGTAGGGCCTGGTTTCTGGGACACAGAGCGCGTATTTTCATGAAACATTATTCAGATACGGCTATATGTGGCCAAATCATATTTAACACTTACGGCATCAAAATGTCGACGACGCGCATAATGCAGTGCTAGAATGAGCCTGGTCCATTTCACAGTTCCTTTTCGGTTTTTGCCTGGTTCCTTTGGGTTCTTTTGATTTTTTTGTTCCTTCCGGATGTCTTATTTCTTACCATTTCTAATTATAATTTTTAGTTTGTTTGTGATGTTTTCCTTTTTATCGAATCATACAAACACATATTTATACGTGCATGCACTCTTTTTTTTCATACACGTGAGTTTTAATAAAAAAATTATAGAAAACAAATTTTAAACACGATATGAACAATTCATTGAATATAGGTGAACATTTATATTATGGATACTTGCAGATGTTTCTCTAATATGTGGATTTCTCTTGAACATGTTTTCCTAATATTTTAAATACCCCTACATGTTTTTGACATTTATTTTAACAAACATTTTGCAAGACGCAAAAAAAAGAAAGTTTACCGGGCAGCATGTGACCCAATCCATATAGGCGAGGCTGTAGACGTTTGGTCATCTATTGACAAATAAGGCGAAATCACTAGCTAAGGAGTGCTCGGTGCAAAAGTCACTCCCAACTTCCCAGGTTGTGACAAGTGGCGCGCTGCATGTGCACCACTTGTCGCAACCTGGGTGTTTTCCCTTTTTTCGTGGACTCGTTTATTTAAAACGTTTTATCTCTTAAACCGTGAGCCCAAATCTCGAATTGTTTTTACCGCTGGATTCCTCGCGTCGAGATCTTCAAAACTAGATCCCATGTTGATAGGCTTCAACGAACTTTTTTTCACGAAAAAAACCGGACGAAAAAAACAAACCGGAAGCATGGGGTGTTTCACTTTCCGAAAGAAGCACACCCGTGCCTCTACGAAATCACAACCGTAAGGAAAAAAAGAAGAGAAAAAATGTTTTTTTTTCGTTTCAGGGGAGTTTTCGTTTCAGGGGAGGCACTGCCGTTCCTCTGGCGAAAGCACAACCATGCCTCTCGCGGAGCAAAACCGTACCTCTCGCGAAAGAAAAAGAAACAGAAAACACGTTTTTTTCATTTTGGAGGCACGTCCGTGCCTCTTGTGAAAGCACAATCGTGCCTCTCACGGAAGCAAAATCGTGCCTCTCTCGAAAGGAAAAAAAACAAAAAACACATTTTTTTCCATTTCCGAGAGGCACGTCCGTTCCTCTCGCGAAAGTACAACCGTGCCTCTCTGGAAAGCAAAACTGTGCCTCTCGCGGAAGGAAAAAAAATAGAAAAAACACGTTTTTTCCCGTTTCCAAGAGTCACGACCATGAATCCCGCGAAAGCAAAACCGTTGCGAAATAATAAAAAAAGAAACGCATTTTTTGTGATTTTTTTTGTTTGATTTTTTTGTTCCGAAAGTTAAGGAAGACCAGTGGAAAACCGAAACTTCAAAAAAAAAACGTTTAGAAAGCTGAAAACGCGTGCAGAAAAAAAATCCGGAGGGAGCGCGCAGAGCGCGACACGAGGCCTGCGGCTGAGAGCGCATCAAGTGGCGCTGATCATTATGAGCCTTCCGAAGGAGCGCTTGTTAACTAGTTGCCCAAATAAGGCAGCTAGGATATGCTGACAAATCCTATTGTCCGCTCGCTGCAGGGAATAGGCAAGCAAACGTGTAGTACTGGGCCAGGCCCATTTACATTTTCCTTACGTTCCTTTATTTCTTCTCTTTTATTTATGTTATTTGTATGTATTTTTTGTTTGCAATTGCTCTTCACCTTATAAAAAAAATTGTACCATTTTCATCTTTTTCTTGTCTTTTATTGTTTTCTGATACGTTTTTGTTCTAATTACTTTTTTAAGGAAAATATGTGACCGTGTTTTCAAAGTATATGAATATCTATCATAGATCACAACAGCCACCTAAAATGATTTTTCCTGTTGAGCATCGTCGTCGTCCTGGTCCCGAACTTCACGACCCTCTTTCCCGACGCCGTCGCCCTCACCACCGCTGCCGCGTACCTCATCTCCGACGCTGCGGCCCTCGTCCCCGAGCCTTCCCGGTGAACCCTACTTCCTCCTCTTTGTTATGCTTGCAAAAATATTTGCTGTCAAAATACTTCACAACTTAGGAAATTAAAATTGTTATGCCATTTGATGTTATGTTTATACTGAAATCAGAAAGAATGTTCGCATTGCCCAGTTGATGAATTTGCAGCAAGCAAGATAAATGGGTCAGTGAGTGCAGTTATGATCATATAGCAATAATACTCTTTTTCGTCACTTTATTGACTAAAGTCATCAGGAAAAGAACAATGAAACTTAATGCAAAGCATAAACAGAGTAACATCGGGCACTTTCTTGTATATCTAAGCTGCGTTGGAGAATTCACAGTACGGTACTCTCAAATGAAACAAGTTTCAGAAAATAAATCTGAAACAAAATTCATAATAGTATGAAGAAAACTGGACGCACAATATTTCTAACAGAGTTTGTTGAAGCAGTTAAGAGATGTCAGGGAAAAAGGAAGGTGGACGGCGTTGGTCGCTTTCAAACTAAATTTGCACGCTGTGAAATTTATCATTCACCCCTTTGTGAAACACAACAAAAGTTACATCAATTATTCACACCAACATCAATTAAATATGTACAATCAATCAAGTGAATCAAGAAACAAACGGGAAGTATTGACAGTCATTGGACACACGCGCGCATCCGTCGACCTTTCACGTCGCCTAGCTAGATGCTGGCCGGCTGATTCTGATCGGTGCACCGCACGTCGACTGCAGCCGTACTGTCGTCGTCCTTGTCCTCACCGCCGCCGATGGCGATGGGCGAGCAGTAGTAGACGACAGTCTCCTTGGGCTTGTACTTGCTGGAGTAAATCTCGACGGTGCGGGTGCCGGTGAGCACAATCATGGCGTCGTCGAGGCTGGTGCCGTTGGCCAACAGCTTGAAATAGTACCCTTGCTCAGGAACAATCATGAACGTACTAATCGCAACGGTGATGTCCACACTCGACTGCGGCCCCAAGGCCACGCGGGGCAAATTGAGGGTGAGGAAAGAGTCCGACGACATGTTGCTCTTGAGCTTGGCGACGATGCCGGTGTAGTAGATGGTGACGCGGCCGCTGGGGTTGATGGCCCGGACGGTCAGCGAGAAGGTGAGGTTGTCGCCGTTGACCACGGCTCTGAAAGGCTTGTCGCCTCCCACAACCGAGACGGAGACGGAGACGGAGCCTCCGACGACCCCGAGATAGAGCTCCGCTGGGCGGAGCACCACGGTGATGGCGTACACGATGACCGTCACGATGAGCACGGTCACCGCCGCGGCCACCACGTAGCGCGCCGCGTCGAGGCACCGGAAGATTGATTTCTCGTCGCCACCGTCGAGGGCGCCACCGTCGAGGGCATCGTCTGCCGTCGGCGACATGCGTAGGAGTCTTGGATTACCTGCTTTTCCCGTCGGCGCAGCTTCGGCGTGTACGCATCTACATGGACGAATATATAGCAAGCCTTACACCATATTTACATGGGCTCTAATAGACGGACCGACACGTATTCCTACATGGCATCGCGAGCCACCGCACGCAAAGTAAGCACATGCGATGATGCATGTATGGGCCACCCACCTCTAGTAATAATTTTTTCACACTCGTGCAAATGCGTATACACTCATCGTTATGAACGTACACATCACATCTTATCTCTATGAGCATCTTCGAGAGATTGAGCCGGCATGTTATCTTGAGTTTGACAAAGTCGTCACAGATGTCTTTGTAGTCGACGGGAATGTTGGCTCTAATGAACGCACATCGCAGAAAGACTGGAATAAATTTAAGAAAATGCGAGTAGCAGTTTAAAGTCTAGAACTTGAACCTTGGTGAACTGAGGGTACCACTGTGAGGATATCATTGTTCTCCTAACAATTCAACTATGTGATGTGGTTCAAAGTAGTACTTTTTTTCAAAGGACAGCTCTTTCTGGAAAAGCCATGCCGTAAAAATAAAAGGACACTGTAAAAAAAGGGATATTAGTGCGGCGATTTGGTGCCCGGGCTCAGATGAGCCATGCCTGGTTTTGTCTCTTTTCCACGGGGTTCTCGAATGTCCAAACTTCAAAAAAAATTGGCACAGGGTTCACGCACAGGAGCATCTTGCACCACAAAAAAATTTGGAATTTTTTTAACATTTTTTATTTCAAATCTGGGTACTGTTCACCAGGCTCATCTGAGCCCGGGCTCTGCCTTGAATTATCTTTTTTTTTACAGAGAAAGGGCTTGTTTGATTTAAGCCCTCCACGGTGAACAAGACCACGACGCAATTAGATATGTGAGCGCGATTCGACTCTGAGTGTAACGAGTGAGAGACACACACAGAGATCTGCAGAGCGAACAAAAAGAAGTGCTTTGCTTAATTAGGACCCTAGCGTGCAACGCACTTTATTCGAATTCGTGCATGAACGCAGCAGCTACAAGCCTACAAGGCGTGCACCGGCCGGCCACCGTGCACGCAGCAGCTGCAAGATGCATTCTGATATTACGACCCCTACCACCAACACCAAGGCTACGGCCGATGAGACCAAATTTTGGACTCCCAGGAACTACATCCTGGCATCGCTCGGCGGGACACTCGCCGTCACCGCCATCATCATCATCGTCTCCGTCATCCTCGGCCCCGCCCACATCAGCTTCTCCATCGTCCATGCCTCAAGGAGCGATCCCAGAGCCATCAAGGGTGGCACCCAGCAGATCCCGTACCTAAATCTCACCATCAGCGCCACGAACGGCAGCCGGAAGCGCGCGGCGGTGCGGTACCGGAGCGTCTTCGTCGACCTGAAGAACAGCACGAGCGCGGCCGGGCGGAACACGATGCATGCTAAGGTCTATGCCGCGCCTCCAACGGACGACTACCTGCGGCCGGGCACGGCGCCAGCAATCTTCAATGCGTCGGTCGGCGTTCTGGCCACCGGCACGTCCGGGTTGTTCGTCAGCCGCCGGCTGAACGGGACAGGGTTCACGGTGGTGGTGTCGGCGTCGGTGCGGTTCCGAGTTGGCAGGCTCCGCACGAGGGTGTACGACATCAAGGTCTCCTGCCCTCGCGTCTTCTTCCCGGTAGAAGGGTCATCCAACGTCACCGCGCCGCCAATCAATTGCACTGCTTAATGACATTTTGCTTTTGGTGGCTTTATGTTGATGTGCACGTTTCATCTGGTGCAAGTGCGTGTATGTGGTATTCTTTTCTTGATTTTCCTTAGGGTCTGCTGTTATTTGGTTGTTTTGGTTCCATTTCCTGAGATGTTTAGGAGATACACAAGTAGTAGATGTGTACTTTGGCATTTCTTCTTGTGTGCTCCAGGTATTCTGTAATCGTGACGATCTATGAATACTTGTGTTAGTAAAGAAATAGGTTTGTAAAGCTGGTTTAAAGTTGTTAAGTGCGTAATCAAACTTTAATGTTTTGATGAAGACATGTATTGTCTTTTACAAACGATGTGGAGGATATATTTTATGCCCTTACAGAACTATTATGGCAGAGCTTCACTAGCCTTCTTTGATTAATTCCTTAAGGTACATGTTCTTTATTAGTTGTTTTGGGCCATATTCAACAACTATTCCTTCGTTTGGATGGATATGTTTTTTTTTTGTCATGTGTGTATCCACCACTTCCAAAAAAGGCATTTTCTTGCAACGCGTCAGCATCACATGCGTAGAACGTCTGCTGAGTTCAAAACTCGATGAATGATTGCCGAGTACCTGCCAGGGGAGGCAAGCACGATATGCCACGCGTCAGCTACACATGCATAGAACATCTACCGAGTTAAAAACTCAGCGAAGGTTGCCGAGTCCCTGTAAGGAGGAACTCGACAAACATGATATGCAATGCGTCAGCACCACATGCGTTGAACGTGTGCTGAGTTGAAACTTGGCAAACGTGAGCACCACGTGTCATCGCCGTTAACGGCCCGTCCTGTCAACCACCCCTTGTTTGTGGAGTTCTCGCAAACATGTACTCGTCAATTGTCATTTTTCCTGCTTGCCAAGTTCCTGATAATAAGAACTCAGCAGTATTATTGATTGTCGACCAAGCCCAGCCAAGTCCCCTACACCGGGGGCCGAACTTGGCAAACGCACCGTCGAGTTGTTTTTCCACTTTGTCAAGTCCCTAGAAACGCAGACAAAGAAGGTGATTCGGTAGTGAGAAGCCTTGGAGAAAACCTGACGATGATGGCGAGCGTCAGCGAAGCTTGTGCTAGGAATGAACTAGAGTCAGCGATGACGCGGCAGTTGCGTTGCAAGTGGAGGAAAGTCCTAGTGTTTACTGGTTCTAGGGGAGGAGGGTAGCCAGTGCATGAGAAGAACATGAGGTGGGAGTTTAAAGGGATGGTCGGGCTGGCGACAGCACAACAATGGGCCGCCACAAGGGGAGAGCGGGACCGCAAGCAGCCCATCGAAGCACCGCTGCCCATAGAGTGTGTGTGTGGGGGGGGGGAGTGCTGCAGTCAGGCCGGTGCTGGTGGCAGGGCATTAGGAGGAAAAAAGTTGAATAGTGAAAAAAAATATGTTGTCAGGTAGAAGAAGATTGGCGGGGGCTCAAGGCCCTGACTCCTCCTCTCGCTAGGGTTTCCCCCACCGCCGGCGACGCCCCAACCCCTTTCTTCCGCCGCCCCCGGCCACACGGCGCGAGCGCCCCGGCCCGCTCCGCCCCCCTCTCCCCTCCTCCCCGTCCCGCCGCCTCTGCCGTCTCCCCAAGAGGCAGCTGGGGCGACGCGCGCTCCCTTTCCCCTCGTCCACTCCCCTCCTTCCTTCCTCCCCCCGCTGCCGGCGGTCGCCCCCGGATCTGGCCAAGTGGTGTCGGCGGCAGCGGGTCCTCCCGTTCCCGCGCGTGCTCCTCCTTCCCGGGGTGGAGGGAGGCGGCAGTTGTGCTCAGCTGATGGCGGTCCGGTGTCCTAGCGGCGACGGCCGACGGAGAGCGCAGGGGTGGTGCCTCCACTTGGCGGCGGGGCTGTCCGGTGGTGCTGCGCAGTCGGTGCCGCGACCCCGGCCCAGATCTTGGCCCATAGGGCCCCATCTAGGCCCTTGCGGGCCGGCTCCGGCGCGACCTTGACACCCTCTGTGCAGGGAAGAACGGGAGCGGCTTGGACAGGGGCGGCGACACCGACGGCGTGCCGGTTGCAGCGCGAAGGCGGGAGCTGTCCGGGCCTTTGAGCGCCCTGCCGGGCCTGTGGGGCCACGGGCCTAGTAGGCTCCTGCCATTGCGTCTGGTCGGCTACCGTCGAGGACGGTGGAGTTGGAGCCCTCCCGCGTGCCGACGGTGCTGCCGCCCTAGTCTCGGCTCGTCTTCTTCTTTGTGCAGGCCATACTTCGTGGTGCCGTGGTGATATGGCGTGGGAAACTTCATGACCGTGTTGGCGTAGGGTGGTGGTCGGTTTGGTGGCGAGCTCGGAGTTCCTGAGGTGAAGGTTGGGATCGGGAGAAATCCCTGTTGCCTTGGCCGACACCGACGTGGTGGCACCTGAGGGTGCCGCCGGATCTTCCTAGAGGGCGTCGGGGCTACCCTTTCTCTCTCCTCGCCGCGTACCGGGGGAAAACCTTGGCAGCAGCGTCGTCATTGTCGTGTCCCTTCTTGGAGGTGTTGTTTGGTATCGGTGCTTTGGAGTCTCGGAGCTTGGTGGGCGATCTTCGGTGGACGTAGCAGCCACGTGGCTTCGCCGTTTTTGTCGATCCGCCGTTATCGGCATTTGTTTCTTTTGTATTTTCTCTTGCATTTCTTTTGGGCGTGACTGTGTTGTTTCTGCCCCAGCATCTATTGTTGGTTGTCTCGGATGGTTGCTTTATAATACAAAGCGGGGGAACCATTTTTCATTAAGATTGTCGGGCCGTCCGTTTCCTATCCATCTGACTGAAAATAAAAACTTTTCATTTAAGTGATGCATAAGTGGTCCACAAGTATATATACCTCGCGTGTGTGTATGTGTCCATCCCTTATGTGGAGATCAAAATTCGCGTGGTATGGCCATTCACCCATGCATCCGTGCCAACTGTCCTGCTTTTCTCTAGAACATCATAAGGGCACAATATTCCCATCTTTCTGAACTTGCTAATCAAGGAGAGGATATGTCCTGATCTCCTGGAACTATCCTTGAAGGTGACAATATTTTCGCTTTGTCAGTAGCCTTGATGGTTTGCTGCCTTTTACCTTTCCTTTGGTGAAATGAGGAATAAAAGCCCAGAGCATATTGCACGCACCACCGTCTGTTTGGTTTGCTAGTGAGGCTAAACTCAGTTTTGGGCTAAATTTCCTAATTCAGTATTAGGTTGTCCTTAATTTTTTTTGCAGCAATTACATGTAGTATATAATACCTCTGTAACTAAATATAAGATGTTTTATAGTTCAAACTGTAGTTACAGAGGGAGTAGTATGTTACACTTTTCAGTGCACTGTGTGACAGCTTTTCAGGTCAAATTAAATACACAACTCCAAATAACAATCATAAACATTGCCATCATGATAACGCTAACTTCTGATTTCAATATGGTGCTACTCACAACATGGATTGGCTCTTTTCTAATCAAGTTGTTGATTGGATTTGGAGTTGAAATTATATGGCATGTAGTTGTATATTATCCTTACATCTTGAATATATTTTCAAGCTTTTTTTATGAATTTTAGATATGCCTCATTTCTAATCTAGTTCCAGTATATATACTATACTATACTAGCACATATCAAGTGTGTTAATGCATGTTATATGCCCCCGTAGAAGCCAGACCATAGTTCATCCATTTCAAAATATAGTGCCTCTTGACTTGTAATTATATTTTCATATTACATCCGTGCTAGGACACTGAAGCACGATGAGCCAACACGTGAAGCATAAACATATCATTGTAACTCCTCCTTGATATACAAGTTGTTGCTAGTGGCTACTGGCTAGTATCATACTTCATGGTACCACCTTACTTTGTATCTTCCGATTGCGTAGCATCATAGTCTAGTGTAATGGTACCATCTAATTTATTTATTTGTATAATCCCAGTGTGAATTTGTGTAAAAGACCTATTTGCCATTAAGTTTCAATGTTTTATGCGCTATGATGTTGTATCATAGCATGATACCGCTATCACCTCTCTCATCTTTAATTGATGTGCAACATTATCTTAATGCTTAAATGACACTACATGATGCTTGCCTATATACTACGGTTGGCTAGACCTAAGATTCAATATAGTTGGAAAAGGAGTGAATATTAAGCAAATATTAAGTTAAAAAAAGGCACAACGTTACTTTTCAGTGTCTCCACACATGACAAGTGCTAGGAGAGTAGGAGTGAGTACAACCAGATGGAAGACTCCTTCTACGACACTTGTCGTGCCCGGCGGTTGTATGGCTCAGGTTGATTTTCTTGGTTTCTTTGTAGATCTAATTATTAAAATGCAACACACATGTTGAACCGAGCTTCTAAATTATGATAACTTTTAGCCATTGTATAAACCAAGTGTGTATGGTGGGCATAGCCCAACTATTGAAGAGTCGTCCCATATGTCGCTAGCGGCTAGTTTCCCACTATGCAGTCAGTCTGGCAGGCTCACATACATTCATGCCTGGCCGCTTCAACGCCAATCCACAAACTGAGTTGAGCTTCTCTTGCTTTTTCATACATGTGAATCATCGTTCGCCATTGGATACTTACTTGGTTATAATAACAATGATCAAAAGAAAGAGTTGTATGTGTAGTAGAACATAGGGACCTGAAGTTTCTTAGCTTGAGCTCGTTTCAACTCGGGTGAACAGTAAAATAAAAAAAACAGGGAAAACTTGGTAAGCAAATATTGATGTGTGTCTCATATGCGGGCAAATTTTTGCGATGAAATCACATTCGTAGAGGTCTGGAAAAGATTGTCCTTTAAAACCTTTGATTTTGGTACTCCCTCCGATCCAAAATAAGTGTTGCAACTTTGAATTAAGGTTAGCTCAACATTAGTTCAAAACTATGACGCTTATTATGGATTGGAGGGAGTAGTATTTTGGAGCATGATTTATTTTTGACCAAGACCAACACACCAATGAGATAAGAAGAGGACTTTCGAGAACATAGTTGGTTTGTATGTGACGCGGTTGATTGGAAAATACATGAGATTTCTATTTTGATGCTACATAATGTAGGTTCGCAAAATAACGGATAGGTTACATAGATCAAACAGCGGACCCACCAAACCAATGACCATATGTTCCTATATTTTGTGAAAAATTCTGCCATAGTCTTCGTCGCCATTAAATTTTATTATATAAATATATGGTACTTACAAGTTATCAGTCTAAATATTTTGACTCAAAGAAAATAAAAAGATTTCAAAATACCCTGTTTGGACTATCATGTAATTCCTCTGTCCGGGTTTATTAAATTTCTCAAAGGTTTTTGTTTTTCTTGCAAAAAGACAGATTTGCAAACAGTATTGTTGAAACTTTGAATATTGTAAAATAAAAAAAATCCTAGAGCTGAGCTCGGCTTGACTAGGCTCAATCCAAGCGTTCCTTTAGCCACTTGGCACTTGGGACCTGCAAGTCCTATTTCTCATTAAGTCATTAATCGAAGCAATGTTTTTTACTGATTAGTTGATCTATTGTATGATTTTCGTTACTCAAACTCAAATGTTGGCTATTAGTGCAATTTCCTCGGAAAATGTTGAAGGACATTCCCGAGTTAACGTATTGTTGGCCATCTTATCCGGCGATGTGCCGGATGCAGCTGCAGCTAGTGGACAAAGAGGATGGAGCAGCGTATGCCACACGTTCACCTATTAAATATTAAATATAGGTGTGGCTAGGTCTCACGGCTAAGTGGGTAAGTCATATAAGACACACATCAATATTTGCACAACGTAAGATGACTTACACACCTAGATTGATTTTTTCCTCATAAATTTCAACATAAAATCTCACGAATATAGCAATGCATCGACTAAGACATAATCAAGTTCAAATGGACTAAGACTTGGCAAGACTGATTAAATATTTCCATGCCGATCTGGACGTAGCCTCTCTCGCATTTGCATCATCGGCTCCATCTCCATCTTATAAAGAGAAAAAGAAAGTGTTATCCTGGGAGAGACGAAAGCAGGTATGCTATGGAATCAAGCGAGCAATGATGTCATGCACATTACGTAGCTGATCTAGCTTTCGATCGAGCGAGCGAATCATAGCCATTGCCATGCGAGCACGCGATACCCATCAGAAGTATTCTGGCGTGCATGCAACGTCACCAGCTTTTGCCAACTACAAATACTTGAGCTGCATATTCGTCGTCCATGCTACGTATGCACGTAGATATAGCATAGAACGCGATGATCAGCTTCGCGCCCAACTCTACCGGAGAGCAGCTCCTGCGTCGCTTCTGCGACCCCAACACGTCGGCGAGCGTCGACAAGTACGTGGGCAACGTCACAGCCTCGTACACCGACACGAGCAATGAGTCGTCCATGGTGGCCGCCTCGGTCATCATGTTCGCCCTCGCCGGCATCTTCTTCAACCTCAATATCTTAAAGTTTGGGACATTGTGCAGAGCACAAATTTATCTGCTGAGGTTTCAGATAGTTTGGTTTGGAAGTGGTCCGGGGATCTTAAATTCTCAGTCAGCTCTGCCTATGGTATGTTCTTCGCTGCAAATGTGCGTTTTGCCTGCCATAAACCAATTTGGGGATCCAAGGCGCCGCCTAGATGCAAATTTTTCATGTGGTTGGTCATTCACAAAAGGTGTTTAACTGCGGACAATCTGGAACGAAGGGGTTGGCCATCTAATGGCACTTGCCCGCTTTGCCTATCGACGCATGAAGACTGCACGCATCTGTTTTTATGCTGCCCCTTCTCACAACGGGTTTGGTCTAGGTTCAGGGCCTGGACACAGGCATCCTTCACAATACCGGATGGCCGCTTCGGCAGTACAGAGTCTTGGTGGATCAATACACGGAGGGAGATTCCAACGAGGGCCAGACGGAATTTTGACACTATAACCATCCTGATCCATTGGAGAATTTGGAAAGAAAGAAATGCAAGGATTTTCGAGCAAGTGGCCAGTAATGTTGACAGGATACTTGAGCTTATCAGGGAGGACATCGCTGTTTGGAGAGCTGCCGGTTGTGTAGGCGACTTCTACTGATGTATTCCTTTCTTCTTTTGGATTCAGTTCGGGTTGTACCTGTCATGTTTTGAGCTTCGGCTCTGTCGGCAGATAGTTCTAGACCGCCTAGACTATCAAGCCTTGCTGTACTCTCTTCTTTCTAAATAAAGAACGGCCAATGGCCCTTCGAGAAGAGAGGTCACCGTGTACCCTCGATGCCGGGGGTGATGCACCGCAGCTCACGTCAAAGGAGACCCGCCGGAAGCGCGGTACGCAAGACAATCCGGCGGGCGCTTTTGTAGACCCGAAACCCCACACGCCCGGGAGGGACCCCGTCAGGGCGCACGGCGGCTATGGGCTGCCCTAGGTCGGCCTGACCGCCCCTAGGGCCTCGAGGTTCGCCGCCCTGCAACAAGAAGAACGAACGAAGAACGAGGAAGAAGAAGAACAAGGGAGAGAGATAAAGATAAAGGTAAAAGATGATAGATTGATTTGTTCGATTGTGTGTTGTTCAATCGGCCGTCACCTCTTGTCTATATAAGAGGCGGATGGACTTCCCGTACAAGAAAAGAACTTGCCTTGCCATCCAAATCATCAAAATCTAACCAAATTCGGACTTCTCACGACCTCCGGCCCGGATGTCCGGCTCTAGGCCCGGATGATCCGGCCAAGCCCAGATTTCTGACAGCAGTCCACTAATTGGGCTGTAACTTTTGCATACGAACTCGGATTAACATGATTGTTATATGAAAGTCAACCGTCTCGACGAGACGCACAACTTTGCTGTTGAACACTTTTTCATGTGAGGTCATATTGAGGGAGTTTCGGGCTGTTTTCTAACATCTGCAGCAGAAAAACTTGTCCGGACGTCCGGACGATTGCCCGGACTGTCCGGCCTTTACCCGGATCATCCGGGAGTTGACCCAAATCATCCGGCTTCAGCGCCAACCTTCTGGAATCTTAGTGCTTCAATTACCTGGATGATCCGGACCCTGGCCCGGATGATCCGGCCAACATTGGTGCAGCGCATGGTTTTGCCTATAACTTTTGCATACGACGTCGGATGGGGACGGTCTTTATATCAAAATCATCCGTTTCGACGAGACGAGGAACTTTGAAGTTGTAACTTTTTCCATCAGAGGTCATCTTAATTAGGTTCCATGCCATTCTCTAATCTGATGTCAACACGAGTATCTCCGAAATTGGCATATCTTTTGCACTTGAGCTCCGTTTTGATCCATCTTCACATTTACGTTGATTGTCTTGAAGAGAGCCATCAAATGGTGACTTTCAATAATAAGTTTGAATTAATCTTGACATAGCTTCAAGCTACTCTTTTTAACCGTGCCACTTTTGAGCGTCAACACATGCCCCCCTGTTTTTCGGCAAAGCGAGTGTGCCGAAAAATAACATGCACCGTGTTAGTTCTAAGGACGATGTCAACACTCCATCGGCCATTTATATGCTTAGGGCGATAATTATATATCGGCCATTATTTTATTTTTTTTGAATCCTTGATGCAAGTTTGGGCGAAACCTTCTCAACTTCATTCAACTTGATGATAAAGTTTCATAGATATGTATCTCAAGGTCATCCTCCGAACCATATTGTTCACCCTTTTGTTAGGACTTTGCAGATAATCAACAATAAACTTTCTCCAATCCTCACTTTTACCTGCATAAAAACAATATTAGTGGCCGAAGCGGTGGACTTCGGTTCGGCCTTACCTATGTTGACGAGACTAAGCATCGGCCTTACACCATGATTAACATAGTAGCCGGATGCTTGCTGTGCCAACTCTTTCGAATTGTCATGTCTAGAAATATGAACAATTTTATAGCAACCCAAGGTAAATTTTGCATCTAGACATGCCTCAAGATAAACTATAAGTGATTCGTCAAAACATTGATAACCCTTGGATATTTGTTGCACTACTCATAACGATTCACTGAAAGCCTCAATATGTATAGCCATATAGCATGTAAAAGATTCAATCCGAATAACAATGTATATTCGGCTTTGATTAATTGTGCAAAAAATATTCTAAGTGGCATGAGGCTTCATAAAATTGCACCATAAGGAGATATATAAACAACACCAACACCTTGGCCATTGTGAATTCAACCATCAAAACATAATCTCCATAGTACTAGAGAGACAAGGCTAATATCACTTAACATGTACCTTGTCTCGGTTCCAATTGAACTAAGGACGATGTTAGAATTTCACACCGGCCATGATCGGATAGTTTCTTAGGACGATAGCTAAGTATCGGCCATTATCATGAGGTCCATGTAGAATTCATCCATTAAAGCATGTATAGCCGAAATAAACAAAATAAAATAGCAATAAAATATTTAGGCCCCTTTGTCTTAGCAACAAAAATATAACTAACCAAATGTATAGTGATTTGGTAATACTCTGTCATGATATAGAAAATTATGTTGCATCCATGGATCAAAGTAAGTCCATGGAGGGTAACGGATCATACCTGTGGATGAATTCCATGGCAAAGGCATCAATGGCATTGTTGAAGAAAATGGATGTTGTGCTAACCGAAGATTTTGATGTTGTGATGGACACCTTCGGCTTAATTGTTTGTTGCTTCCATCCTTCTCTTTCTTCACTTTCATTGTACTTGTTGCAATTGAAGCATGCACATCGTTTTTGTTATGATTGGTCCTCTTGGGAACCCATGCCATGTTCCTCTTTCTCAGCTCTTGTGCACTAAGATTTTGTAATTTCTTCTTTTGCCAATACGATAAGCCGAGTGGGCATCTCGGCTGTGATTCTATTTTGACCAATGGCAATTCTTTCTTGGCCTTGTGCACTCTCAACTTCTTTTCTTCAGATTTGGCACTTTGACTCTCAATAGTTGGTTGCTCCATCTCATTGCCTTTAGTAGCCAATGTCAACACTTTCATTGGCTCTTTTTCATTTGAGATCAAATCTGAAGTAACACTCTTACGACCATCTCTTTTAACGCGGTAAACTTGTTTGACTACCTCTTTCTTCTTCCTTGAGCTCGGGACAGATTCATTACGATTGAAACAATCTTTAACATGTGATTGTTCAGATGTTGATCTTCTTGGAGCTGCATAATATTGGTGAGATGGTCTAAAATAAGATGGAGAATGTGCCCTTGTATCATACCTGTCCCATGATGAATATGTATCTATATGAGCATAGGGAGGCATCCACCGCATTGGCATTGGCGGCCCAAAATAAGGATATGAATATGTTGCATTAAAATTATCACTTTGCCAATACCAATCCTCATATTTGTGCCTTGGGGGTGATCTTGGTTTCTTTGCATGATTTGACCGATAAGCATTCTTCTCTTCACTCTTCTTTTGATATTTATCCAATAGTTCAGCGAAGGTGATTTTTGATCTCTTATACTTGCGCTTATTTCGGCCTTTGTTTTCTTTTGGTTTGCTGTCATTGATCATTGGATTTGCTTGCTGCCCCCCAGTCCTTGGCGTCTCTATTGTAGCTTCGATGGAATTCTCGCCCTCAAGATTATGTTTGTTATGCTCTTCAACAACTTCTTTACTTGAAAGCTTGATCCCATCACCTGCAGGTTTTACATTCTCTTTAAATGGATCGGCTTGAAGCAGCCGATGCAAAAACTTTTTGCCATCGGGACCAATCGGAATAGACTGGTCATCTCTTGGTGTTTCAACAAACTTCAATCATCCCTTTTCAATGGCCGATTTGACTATTTGACGAAACATGTTGCAATCCTCAAAATTGTGCTTGGACGAATCATGCAACTTACAATACATTCGTCCTTGGATTGGTGGCTTAACATGGTGATCAAGAATTGTAATGTAATTATTTTTCAGCAACAAATCAAATATTTGATCACACATGCTTGAATTGAAGGTATACTTCTTGTTTTCTAGCCGGTCTTGCTGTTTGAACGGCTTTGGAGATAAGCAAATAAATGGTTCAGATTTGTAATCTCCCCATTCGGCTATGCATTGCGTTTTCCACTCTATCTCCGATGTCTTTGGATAAGATATTATATTAGCATCAGTTTTCTCAATAGAATTTAACCTTGGCTTTAAATTTCTGAAACAAAGATATTTAGAACATACATGTCTCAGTTGAGACCAAGTGCAAGCCAAGTACGAAATAAGCAAAGCTACCCAACTAGATATGAACTTTGGATAAAGCAACGGGGAAAGCTTTGGCTGTAACAATAAGTCAATATCGGTCTTTCTACATGGCGTAATGGGTTGACCGATATGTTCCATAACAAGTTTATTGCTAACAAGTAAATTACCCTTCTTCATTGGTCTTTCAAAATTACTTATGAGAATATTTCTTATAGATGCATCAATAATGAAGTCGCGACCAAATCTGAAAATAAGTAAATTAGTCTCTATGCATACCTCTTCAAATATGTTGGGAGAACATGATGGTGGTGCCACTTGAAGAACATCTTGCTCCGTCTTTGGATGGCTCCCCAACATCTTTTCATCATCTTTTTCTTGATTTCGTGCATCATTGCTTTGAAGATCCATGTCAGCCGAACTTTGTTCGGCTACTTGTTCTTGTCCTTGAGGCTTGTCAATTTCTATGGCACGGAACTCATATGGCAGGAAGTAGGTTCCATTGACTTCGGAAAAATCAAGTACGGCTGTTTTGCTATGCTTCCCATGTCCTTTCTCAATAATGCTTGCCTTTTTGGATTTGATGGACTCGGAATATATACTACTTGATTCGGCTTTTCTAATAACCGAATTTTCTTTGTTACCTGAATCAACAACTTTATCTTTTTGAATTTGCGAGGCTTCCCTCTCCCGTCTAATTTTAGCCCACATCTCAGCTTGACGAGCTTTAAACTTTTTCATCTCAATTTCCATCCACTCGTCATGAGATTGCCCCCCAATACTTTGAGACTCTTTCGGCAATGAGGTGCCGAAACTTTCGATTGTTTAGGTGGTACACTGGATGGTATAGCACTGGGCGACTGCATCATTTGCACAACTCTAGCTTTTACTGCAGCAAAATCATGAGGCTTCCCGCCTTATATTAGTTCCTGTCGAATGGAGTTGCACAAATCCCAAGAGAATGTAAGCTTGTTCTCAACCACCCAGTCTGGATATGGTTGCCCCCCAATGCTTTTAGACTCTTTCAGAAATGAGATATTGCCGAAATTCTGTAATTGTGTAGGGGGTACATGATATGCCACAGTAGTAGGTGAAGGCATTTGTGCTCCTGCAGAAGTTTTACTTATTCGGCCATGACCATGAAGGTGCGGAGCCGAATTGTGGACATCAACAGTAGCATATGGTGCCAAAAAATTAGTAGCATTAGGTGTAGCATATGATGTTTGAGGGTAATTGGCCAAATAACTAGTAGTAACATGGCCAATTCCCCTATCCACCGGCACGTTTGGATTAACGTACTGCAAGTTATTTGCCGATGAATAAAAACTTAAAACACTTTGTTGCATACCATTGGCAGTTCCTACATAGGGTGTCTCAACTTGATTAACCGAACTCATCATGTTATTCATCGGCATATAAATTTGTGGGGTTGCCGATGCATGGGAGTTGGGATACATATGTTGCATGTTGCTAAAATTATATGAAGTAGAATCATGGATATTTTGTTGCATCGGCCCTTGCACATAATTAGATGCATGATTGATAAAGCTAGGGCTAGCCGATACATTATGCTCATTAGATGATCTAGCAACAACATATGCATTATTTGCATCTACATATGTGAATTGGGTATTCATATTACCTTTGTAGATCGCAAACCCTAGATGACGATCTCTTCGTAGCAAGAACGGGCTGGAGATCGTTCAAAGCTTCGTCCCCAGCGGAGTCGCCAAAAAGTGTGTTCGCACACGAACACGTCACAGTGTACCCTCGATGCCGGGGGTGATGCACCGCAGCTCACGTCGAAGGAGACCCGCCGGAAGCGCGGTACGCAAGACAATCCGGCGGGCGCTTTTGTAGACCCGAAACCCCACACGCCCGGGAGGGACCCCGTTAGGGCGCACGGCGGCTATAGGCTGCCCTAGGTCGGCCTGACCGACCCTAGGGCCTCGAGGTTCGCCGCCCTGCAACAAGAAGAACGAACGAAGAACGAGGAAGAAGAAGAACAAGGGAGAGAGATAACGATAAAGGTAAAAGATGATAGATTGATTTGTTCGATTGTGTGTTGTTCAATCGGCCGTCACCTCTTGTCTATATAAGAGGCGGATGGACTTCCCGTACAAGAAAAGGACTTGACTTGCCGTCCAAATCATCAAAATCTAACCAAATTCGGACTTCTCACGACCTCCGGCCCGGATGTCCGGCTCTAGGCCTGGATGATCCGGCCAAGCCCAGATTTCTGACAGCAGTCCACTAATTGGGCTGTAACTTTTGCATACGAATTTGGATTAACATGATTGTTATATGAAAATCAACCGTCTCGACGAGACGCACAACTTTGCTGTTGAACACTTTTTCATGTGAGGTCATATTGAGGGAGTTTCGGGCTGTTTTCTAACATCTGCAGCAGAAAAATTTGTCCGGACGTCCGGACGATTGCCCGGACTGTCCGGCCTTTACCCGGATCATCCGGGAGTTGACCCAGATCATCCGGCTTCAGCGCCAACCTTCTGGAATCTTAGTGCTTCAATTACCCGGATGATCCGGACCCTGGCCCGGATGATCCGGCCAACATTGGTGCAGCGCACGGTTTTGCCTATAACTTTTGCATATGACGTCGGATGGGGACGGTCTTTATATCAAAATCATCCGTTTCGACGAGACGAAGAACTTTGCAGTTGTAACTTTTTCCATCAGAGGTCATATTAATTAGGTTCCATGCCATTCTCTAATCTGATGTCAACACAAGTATCTCCGAAATTGGCATATCTTTTGCACTTGAGCTCCGTTTTGATCCATCTTCACATTTACGTTGATTATCTTGAAGAGAGCCATCAAATGGTGACTTTCAATAATAAGTTTAAATTAATCTTGACATAGCTTCAAGCTACTCTTTTTAACCGTGCCACTTTTGAGCGTCAACAACCACTTCTTCCATCGCTCTCCACAACCTCCTTATGATCCATCTTGAGCCTTCGTTTCAAAGATTCATTCTGCAGCCCATTCTTCAAGATGTGTTTCTGATAAGAAAATAACATCTGCTGCCCTCCGCTTTTGGATGTCCAGTAACGCACGAACTGTCAAAGCCTTATGAAGGCCACGGCAATTCCATCCAATGATTTTCATTGCTGATGGTAATCTTCCTCGATGGGGTTCGCCAACGGATCAGTCGAGGAACCTGTTGCTTCTGTCCCCAACCTCTGTCCCTACTTGACCGTGAATTCTCCTCTCCACCCCTTCACTGATGGATCACAACTTCCCTACAAAAACTCAGACTCCGATTGCAGCACAACCACTCTGGGCAGGGCAATATCACAAATTCCTTGCGAGAACTCAGACTCCCAAGCACAACAAACTGAACCGATCAAGGCGATCAGCCAGGAAATTTATCCTACTACTGCACCACCTGAAGTGGCCACAAACCCGCAGTGGAGAGAGAAAACCAGAGCCGACACCTCAAGGCATCAACCTGGGACAGCAAAACGCCCGTCCCCGCACCGCCGCCAAGGAGGCGGCCGGCGGCGGACCAGCGGAAAACCTAGTCGCTCGAGAACTTCAGTGTTGGATTTAACTGCGATCTAGTCGATCGGACTGTTAGGCTTTTCTTGTTTATAGGCTTCACGCTTTTCGAATAATGCATGTTATGTTGATCTACTAATCTATCTCTCATTGTTCGCTCATGTTGTTGGTTCCTACTATTGAATCATGCTTCCGCTAGTCAGGGGCGGAGACATGACCCAGGGCCCGGGCCCTGGGCTTGATGCCCAACTACTTTACTGACTGTAACTACTTTGCTTGATGCCCAACTACTTATAAAAGTTCAAATGAAGCTCTGTTTTCATCTTCCAGTTTCTCATGATGAGGGCTTTCAAATAAGACCCATTTTAAATACGGCTTGACAAAATTTGACAGTATGAACGACCGATAAAATTACGATTTTGTACCTATGACCAACAAAAAAATGTCTTAAAACTTGGCATAAGTATCTCAAGTTTCAGTTGAGACCTCATAAGTTTCAATGATTGAAACTTAAAACTTACTGCGCCATCGTGTGAGATCCAACTACTTCATGAATTGCGAGGCAATCGAGCGACTGAGCAGGGCTTGGCAGGTGCGTGCCCGTGTGAATTTCCGAGTCTCAGTCGCCAGCAATATTATTGAGCCTAGTGCTTAATGGAATTTTTTCCATAGTCAAAAAAGAAAAGTTTTGAATCAATCATAACCTGTACGTTCTGCTATATATCTTTACCTGTATAACTTGCTGTGTCATAGACTTTTCTTGAAAGCTTCTAGCAGGTGGCTCAACCAAACCAAGATCGATTCCAGGATACGAATTTACCACCTTTTCTTTTTGATGGAACAAATTTATCACCTTAATCATGAAGCATCGACAAGTTCCTTTTTTTAGGGGACAAGTTCCTTTTTAAAGCATCGATCATTATCACATTATTAGTCATGGTGTACTAGTACAATGGAAAGAGCGGACCTGTCTTGGCTGGCATCAACGAGTATAAGGCGTTTGATGTGCTTTCTGTGCACGAGACAAACGAGCCCGTGGTGCACAACCGGCAAAGCATCCAGGCAAAGGAAAAACGAAAGCGGAGGCCGCGCGCATCCGGTGTGGATTACCTAGGGCACGCAACGCAACCCGATGCCAAACGAGCTGGTCCGTCGGGTGCTCATCACATTGTTTTTGAAGATCTCTCATACGGCTAGTCAGGAATAGATTCTTTTACCACTATTATTCTTTCACCTAGTCAGAATAAACGTTGCTATTTGTAATTCAAAGTGCTCATCACATTGAATGAAATATTTGATTTATAAACTTTTTCGCCGCCACCTCCCTTCATCCAACAATGTCGCCAGATTCCTCCTCTGCCGCCAGCACCCTCCCCCCGCCGCACCTTCCTCCCCCTCGCCGCCGCATGATGCACAGTCCGGCAATGTCCGCATGGCTTCGGGGAAGGCGGTGGCGGGCCCCTTCTCCGGCTGGTCGCGGACGTGTGCGGTGGTGCGTGGCCTATGAATCGGGTGCGGATCTGGCAGGCAGGGTAGAGTGGTGAGGTCGGGTGTACAACAACGGCTCACGGTGCTGGTGTGGCTTGGCTTCGGCCTGTGGGGAGGGCATCGGCCAGCGGCTGTTGACCTAGATGCGGATCTGATGGTGGCCTACTCGACAACACGACGGGAGGCCAAGTACGGCTAATCAAGCGACCACACGCGTGGGATCCGGGCCCTTATGCCTGGATCTAACGGTCGCGGCGGCTGTTGCCGTTGTATGGGCAAAGGCAGAAATAATGCATCAGCCAATTCCTTTTCTAGGCCCCATTGGAAAAAGGAGCAAAATCATTCTATCCTATCCTGTTCACGGATAGGTTGTGCACCAATGCTATCTTTATTACCCTGTATGTATAATTTGTGGGGTCATATGCTTTCTTGAAAGCTTCTTAGAAGGTGGCACAACCAAACAGAGATCGAATCCCGGAGACGAATTTATCACCTTAATCATGAAGCATCGATAAGCTCTTTTTTAAAGCATCGATCTATTTATCTCCAATGGAAAGAGCGGACCGCGAACCAACCTGTGATTGGATGGTTAGAGGGACTGTGGTATCCCCAGCCCACCAGGGTTCAAATCCTGATGCTCGCATTTATTCCTGGATTTATTTCAGGATTTCCGGCGATGCACATTCAGGGGGAGGAGACGTTCCCGTCGACGACGAGGCGCCTACGATGACTTCGTAAATCTCAAGATGATATGCCGGCTCAGTCTTTCGGAGATGCTCATAGGGGTAGGGTGTGCGTGTGTGCGTTTATAGGGGTGAGTGTATGCGCGTGTATATGAGCGCTTGTGTCTGTACTGATGTTTAAAAAAAATGGAAAGAGCGGACCTGTCTTGGCTGTCAAGTATGAGACGTTTTTTTATGTGCCTTTTGTGCACCAGATGAACGAGCCATACCGGCAAAGCATACCGGCAAACAAAAACGAAAGCGGAGGCCGCGCGGATCAGATGTGGAGTACGTGGGTCAGGGGCACGCAAAGCAACACGATGCCACACGAGCTGGTCGGGTGCTCAATTGATTTTTGCAGTGAAACTTTCTATCTATTCATGTTTAATCATGGCAGTAAAACAAACATTAAAAATAATAAAAATTACATTCACACCCGTGGACCACAATGATCTGGGCATTGCAACGGGCCCTAAATATTGAAAGATGTCATCGCAAGGAGCTAAAAATATTGAAACAGTTTATAATTCACAACTTCGTTACAAAAGTATTCGAAACTTTGTACGTAAATGTTTGCATGCGACAACACTAGTGAGATCTAATGGAGGGAGGTAAAAAATAGTGCTCCCTCTCTGTCCGGAATTGGTTGACTCATATTTATCTACATATGGACGTACAAACACATTTTTTTTACGAGAAAATTTCCGATCTATTCATCTTCAATCATGGCAGTACAACGAATACCAGAAATAATAAAAATTACATCCAGAACCATAGACCACCTAGCGACGACTACCAGCACTGAAGCGAGCCGAAGATGCGCCGCCGTCATCGCCCCTCCATCACCGGAGTCGGGCACAACTTATTGTAGTAGACAGTCGGGAAGTCGTCGTGCTAAGGCCCCGTAGGACCAGCGCACCAGAACAACAACCGCCGCAGATGAAGAATAACGTAGATCAGAAAGATCCAATCCGAAGACACGCAAACGTAGACGAACAATGACGAGATCCGAGCAAATCCATCAAAGATAGATCCGCCGGAGACACACCTCCACACGCCCACCAACGGTGCTAGACGCGCCGCCGGAACGGGGACTAGGCGGGGAGACCTTTATTCCATCTCCAGGGAGCCGCCGCCGTCTCGTCTTCCCGAGTAGGACACAAACCCTAGCAAAACTGAAAGAAACGACTAAAAACGGAGCCCTCCCGCCTGCCCTTGCCGAGATCCACCGCGCCCCCATGGCCCTAGGGTCACCGGAGAGGAGGCGGACCTACGGCGGCGGCGGCGGGAGGCAGAAACCCTAACTTTTTTGTGGAGGAAGGAGGAGGTGGCGGCTAGCCTTTCCTTCGAGGGAAGGAAAGAATTGGCCCTGCACCTGCACATACAAACACAATTAAATGTTCGATACACCCGTATCTAAACAAATCTAAGTAAACTATTTTAGGACAGCGGTTTGCATTTCTTTCTCTGGATAATATTTTCCTCTGCCCTGGGAATAAGTGCCACTTGTCGAGGATGAACGATGCATGCGTAGCTACCAGCGTAGACATGGACTCAATATCCGAGCATGATAATATATTGAAAGATAAATCATATTTCTATTTAAAAGTTCTACAAAAGCTCTACGTACTAGTCCCCCGTTCCAAAATAAGTGTCGCTGATTTCGTACAAGGTTGTACTTTATTTGGAATTGCGCCACACCTCCAAGTTTGTAAGATTTCTGTACAATTAATATGTAGCAATAACATTGCTCACTTCATGTCGGAACCATGAATAGAGTACATTGTATGATCAATCATCCTCTCGAGACATTTTGTAAGGACTAAGAATAATCAACTTTCTTGCCATGTTGAGTATTTTTAGTTGTTCTTGCAAATTCTTGTTTGAAACTAAAGGCAACAATGTCACATAACATGGATGCAGAAATATAAGATTAAAAAAACATGTGGAGAAATAGCGTTGGAACTATTGATCTTTAGCCTATTTTGACATTTTCAGCAATTGCTAGAAAATCCATAGGCCCATATTGGCCATTCATGCTTGACAATGAGAGTGTGAAAAGGTTAGTCTCAACCCGCTAGTGGAGGGTGTGGTAGACAGCATATAAGATGGGTTGTTACACACAACACTAAAGAGTTCTAAAATAAGAGTTTGAGAAGACGCATAATCCTCCTCCGCTGCCCGCCTTGCCCGTGTGACGTGTGGCCTGATCGAACTAGAATTTATGCCACATGTTCGCGTTGTCTTCTTTTTTTCATGCAGGAAAATAAAAGTTGAAACGATTTTTTGCACTAATGAAAAATGAAACTGAACAATTATTTGGTTGTTTCTCTTCGTCCCGTTTTAGTGCTTCCCATAGAGGCCGCCACTTCATCTCCTATGTGTCTACCTCATTCCCGAGTCTTGAGCCGCCTACCGCTTTCCCATCTCGCTTCTCAGCGTGCACCGCGACAAATTGAGACAGCAGGCCTCTAGAACCCAGCCTCTTGAGATCTTGTATGTTAGATGGGCGATTAGGTTTGTGGAGAATGCTCTTGTGCAACAGCTGGACTCTTCTCCAACGTGGCTACACGCTACTATTTTCCCAACGATTTCCGAAATCGATGACCTCCTCCACAACATGACAGTCGGTGATGGTGCTGCGATTGGAAACGCCTCTTCTTCCACCCCACCGTACATTTCCATATCCCTTCTCTTAGGGCTTGTTTCTCAATATTTCCTAGAAGCAGTTGATCCAGGCATGGTACCGTACATACCAGATTGCATGTGTAGTATGTTTGTTTGTTCGAACATCATGTTTAACCTGTTCATCGTGACTTATCAATCACATATCTGGATTAATTTCTATGAAAAATTGCTCCAATTTCAACAAATAGTATGGCCCCCCATGATAATCTTTGCTGCAATTTGAAGTTTTGAACTGATATCCAGTTAACAAATGGATTATTTTATACTGTGTCATACATGGTGAACAATACTTGATCATTTCAGGATGGTCATGGCGTACAGATCGAACAAGGACTAAATATAAAATAGTCCAGTAAATAAATATTAAGTTTCAGTTCACACAAAGATATAGCACACAGAATACTTGTCAAATGGAGATACAGCAAACAAAATAAGAATCAAATGGGCTTATTTTGTCGGCCATAGGTCAAAGGCCAATATATAGATAAATGGAGGCTGAAGCAGCCAGCCCATGGATCGAGCAAACAAGTCCGATAGGTAGCTTAGCACGCGCCACGGCGGAACCCGACGGCGCTGCCGCCGACGTTGAAGAGCACCTCGATCGTACGCTGCTGAACGTAGCCGATGATCCCGGTGGATCCGTCGCCGCCGCCAGTGGATGCGAAGGCGAGGCAGCTGTTGAACAGCACCCCTGACGAGTCAAGCTCCACTGCAGCACCGCCGTTGCTCCGGCTGTCGAACACCAGCGAGATCTTGGGCAGCCTTAGGGTGCGGATGCCGGTGAAGTCGTAGCAGGTGTCTAGCTGGCCCTTGGGCGCGGCGACGCGGTACGCGCTCATCTGGGCCCTGAAGGCGTCGCGCAGCGCGCGGTACGCCGTGGGCTGGAGGCGCGTGATGACGGTGCGGGAGTCCATGACCGCGCCGGGGGCAAAGACCATCGGCGGAACAGCGACCCGCTGCCCGGCGACGGTGATAGCCTGCAGGCGCACGAGGTACATGGACGGGGCCATCTTGCTCTTGAGCATGGGAGTCACCACGTACCTGGAGCAGTGAAAAAAAAATAGAGTGCTATTACAAACTAGCGTGGCCCTTAAAATACGCTATTAACACGCTATAGCGTGCTATTAGCGACACTATAGCATATGCTATCTTTTTCACTGACCTGGAGGCGGCTATCCTCGGTACGCCGAGGGTGAAAAAGCCGCGTTGGCTCGCCGTCGGCGGGACGCAATAGGAGAAGACGTGTCCATAGGTTCCCTTTGTCTGGGACGAGAGTGACTGCGCGCCCCGGCCGAGCGACATGATCCCGGCGGTCGTGTTGCTGAAGAGCTCAGGGCGCTGCAGGGCGTGGCTGCAGCCGAAGCGGAAGCTGCTGACCGTGCCGGCGGGGGTGGGGGTGATTGTTAGCACGTCGGAGATGTAGGTGCCGGAGGTGGCTGACCCGTCGGGGTACTGGACGCGGTACTGGCACTGGCCGGTGTTGCCGGCGCCGGTGCAGCCGTTGGCGTACGGGCCGAGCTGGCGGCAGATGGGGGAGCTGCAGGGGAAGGGAGCATAGGTGCCGGACTTGCTTGGGTCGTAGGTGGCGTCCGTCTGAGGGTGGCACTGCGGCTTTGGGCAGGGCGCGCACTGCACCCACGGCACGTCGCTCGCCGTGTCGATCACCATGTGTTGGGTCACTCCAGGCAGTTTACCACCGCCGGCGGCCGCCGGAGCAACGTCGGATGACGATGAAGGCGCCTGCAATCAATTAATGTTGCATTGTGAATTTCATAATCCATAGTTCTCCACGTAAGATCTCACGAATATAACATTTGGTTAATATAACTTGGTTAAGTCTCAGTGATATATAGGAGCACCTGCTTGAATTCTTTTTTGGGGGGTAATTTATGTTACATTTTGACTTAGGGCGTTCATGATTTTTAATATTACCAAGCCTTTGATTAATATAACCATGATCTAACTTTATAGCGTTTTCATTCACCTCATTTCCCACTGCGAACGTCCCGGCAGGCTCGCTATTGACCTCAGATGACTGGGGGGTCTGGGCGGGCGCGTCCGCCAGGGGGTTCTCGACGGAGAGCTTCCTCTGGATGTAGCCGGCGCGGTGCTGATCCCACCGGAGCGTGTCCGCCACGGATGACGGTGGCGCCACATTGTGCCCCGCCGAGGAGCACGGACCATGAGGATGGCTCAGCGGCACCCAGGCGCCGCCAGCAAGGTTGCCGCTAGCCGGCGGGCTCACTGCATAGATACGCATGGTAAGCCACGTCCACAACGCATGACAGTGATATACAGATAGCTCGGTTAATTACCCTTGTGGCCTTGGCAGACGGTGCTTGGCTCGAGCGAGCTAGTTTCCACCACGACGTAGTGGTTGAGCTCGTCGCCGACGCTTGCTGCTACTGCATGGGAAATGTCGAGGGATGATGATGTAGTAGAGGAGCTAGAGAGGAGAAACATCAGCAACAATGGCACAAGGGGAGCCATGGCTAGGCTAGCTGTTCTTTCTGTCGTGTGCAGTGACCAATGCCTCTCTCTTCACACTGCCCAGCTCCTGTTATATATACTAGCATGACGAGGCATGTGATAGTACTATGAAATGTGGGTGATGTCACTTGGAAACCATAGCATGGGGTTTGCTCACCCAATATGCATGGATGATGCCTTAGGGCATCTTCAAGAGGGACAGGGAAATGGCTCCAGTATATGTCTGTTTTTATGTTCGAACGTGGTCTACGGAGAGGATGCGGGAGAGAGCTATCCAACCCTTTTCATAAATTAATCCTTATTTGTCCCGGTGGGATGAGAGAGGGGGGAGGGGACCATGCATGTGAGAAGAGAGAAAAGAGAGGAGGGCCACATGGTGACTTTTTGTTGGTCAAGTGGATCTCCGGACAACGGTATAGCTCCCCATGTTTGTCTCAGTTTTGCCAAAAAAGACGTGCAGACCACTTCACAGACCGATGAGGTCCTCATTGAATAACAAAAATCGCCATTAACAGTCTAGACACCACAACCTGGACATACACTGAAACTTTGAGGGTCTCCCTGTCTCCCTTGAAGATGCCCTTAGAAATGCGCTCTATGATTGATGAGTTGAATCATGTTCGATCGACTTTGCTTTAGCCTTTCTGACGAAAAGGTTTTGTAGGGCTACCGATGCCATCGCCAGGGTTAGCCCACGTTAAAAGAAATTGCATCCTTACAAAGCACGCCTCGTCAAACCCCGCTCGGAGGTTTAGAAGAAACTCTGATTTTATGCCTTAGTGGATCTATTTTTGTGATTTTATGCCGCAGTGGATCTATTTTTGTGATTTTATGCCTTGTACTCCCTCTGTAAATCTAAACGCTCTTATATTTCTTTACAAAAGGAGTACAATACAAAATTCAATGGAGCCCCCCTTGGGTTTTTCCATTTTCCTCCGGCAGACTGAAGATTTTTTTCTAAACACAGTACGGAGAAGTTCATACATAAGCATATACACACCCCTATGAACGCACACATGTACACCTACCCCTATGAGCACCTCTGAAAGACTGAGCCAGCAAACCATCTTGATATTGACAAAGTCGCCACAGACACCTTTGTGGTCGACACGAACGTCTCATCCCATTAAACACACATCATCGAAAGGGCTGAAATAAAGCCATAACAATACGAGCACCGGTATCAAGTCTAGGACCTGATCCTTAGTAGGATAGGAATGCCACTGTTCACGTAACCATTCAATCAGAGGCCAATTTGCGGCAAAATCAGGATTTTGATAAGCACACTCCAGGCACCAAAACATGCACGGGTTTACAAGCAAAGCACATCCTATGCATTGCGTCTTTGTCTTCTGTCAGGATTAAAGTAAAGTATGAGAAGCTATCACGTATGTGCACTGGTGCATGCATGGGAAAGTGTGAAGTGCATTGTAGGTGCTTGAACTATTTCAAGTGTGTCACATAGGTACTCAAACTATAAAAAACGTCATGCAGGTCCTCAAAGTACAACAAGTGTGTCATGCTAGGATAAATATAGGTCATCAGACTATTTTAGTGTTGGAACTGATTTTGGACCTGAATGACACACTTATTGCACTTAGAGGACCTGAATGATTATTTTTATAGTTCAAGGACCTACGTGACACCATTGAAATAGTTCAGGGACCTACAATGCACTTCAATCCTGTGCTACCTATGCACCAAGTTAATAAAATCCAATTTATAAATGCCAGAAAATTCTGAACAAAAAAGTATGTTGTACTAGCAACAAGAATCTGCCATACTATAAAATTTGAGATCCAAATTGAAAACTCATTATTAGAAACAAAAAAGACAAATTCACCGATTATATAGAAAATGGGCTGAATTCAAGGCCCAGGTTGCATTAGCTACTATTCACAGCATGATTTGTCATTTCTTGTTTCTAACTATGTATGATTAATTTTCTCAAAAAATTATGCACATCAAATTTGAAAATAAAATTGTGTACTACGGTAGAAATGTGTCATACTTACGCCCTCACAAAATTTCATAATTTTTCAATGTTTATAAAGTGAGATACGAAGATCAGTGCACACGGGTAGCATCAAATTCACCGTTGCACCAGATACGTACCCGGTGCATGCAGGGTGCAGCTAGCTTGTATGCGCACTTGTGCATGACACAAATTCGTTTCCTGAGTTCGGTCGGGATAAAAATCACCGAACAAGTGAAAAAAAGTGACTAACGAATAGTAAAAGCATTACTAGTGCGCCTAGATGGTCTTAATTTGGATCTCTTGTTGACAAAAAAATGGATCATCGGCCAATTTTTCTCTCTAAAACCCAGGATATCAGGCCAATTTATTTTGGGACATTTTAGATTGTTTACCAGATGTGTCACATGGTAGGATGTCCGGCCAGTTAATTGGCAGTAGTTTTCCAACTACCTGCCTTCTTTTTGGCTAGCTTATAAGGGCATGGTCAATGCATAGCCCCAGGGTGATGCTCCGTATACCATGTAGGATCGTATGTCAGGAAAAGTAAATTCAGATAGGGAAGCGTGATCCTCTACAGGAGGCGGGTGTTTGAGCAGAAAAAATATGGCCGGTGTAAAAAGCTAAAAAGTTAAAGTGGAGAGTAGGGATGCATATGTACTAAAGTCTTTGTTCTCTATTCGTTGATGACGCCCACTAGTAGTAGCTTGCGGTGGGAAAAAAATCAATATAGTTGCCTTAACCTACTTTTTCTCATGAAACATATGTATCCATATGCCACCATAGTTCATGACCTAATTGTCTGTCATCAACGATGTTGTAAACAGTGTCTGCTTTTTTTTCCCTCGTGGACTAGCTTTTGCTGCAGGTGGACCAAAAGGCTAGCAATATATATGGGATCGTATTCCAGCTTTTTTTTTACACTTTTCCTTTCATTTACTACAATGGGGATCGTATATGCCTCTTTTCTCTTTGCGTGGGTTGCCACCTAAGAAGAGCATCGGATCGTGGTCACCACAGTTTCTACGTCCTACACACGTACCATTACGGCTCGGCCAGTACAAGAGGATTAAACACCTTGTACTCTTTTCTAAGTAGTGATCATTGTCAAGCATTTTGGGTGGCGAAATCAAGGGGTACTGAGATGGGGGTTCAAATGTTCGAAATGATAGCATGAGAAGTCCAAGGCAGTGCACGGCTGGAGGGTGGCGGTGAGGCCAATCATGGCGAGCTGATGTCTTTGTTGTTTGCCCACTGTGACTACCTATTGTGCTCTGATGTGGAGATTCTTCTTCTAGTAGCTTCTGGTTCTAACATTAGTGGAGACTGGGTCATGCAATAACCCCAATCGCACGTGCAATTGAACTATCTCCCTGCGATCATGTGCGATAGGGGGTGCATTGCACACGCTAGCCGCTAGGGGATAACCGTGTGTGATAGGTATCGCACACAATGCGCCCTGAAGTAAACGTGTGTGATGGGGAGGCCTATCACAAACGATTAGCCAGAACAAAACGTGTGAGGCCTATAAGACTCACATTTTGTAGGACAGAAACCATTGTGTTTAGACAGTGTATCACACACGATTGAAGATGCAAAATTGTGCGCGATGGGTTAAATTATCGCACAAGATTTCGAGGATAAAAAATTTGTGTTCGGACTGGTATCACACACGATTGAAGACACACATCGTTTGGGATGAGGTCATTCAGCACATATGATGCGATGCGGGGAGTGCGTGGGTTACTCCGTCCATCGCACATGTTGTCTACAACAGAATCGTGTGTGGTGGTTCATCTGTACCGCATGCTTACTTTGGGGAATCATGTGTGTTGTAGGTTGTCATTGCCCACACACCTTTGTACTGAACCATGTGCAACACAATGCAATGCTATGCAAGGGTAACATATTCGTCGGTCCAGTCAACGCGGTCCGAGGGTTCAGTTTGGCTGGTAAGTTGGGGTTGCGACCCCGGAAGTTTGGCGCACCACCGAAGGTTGTCTCATGTAGCAATAGCTACAAGATACCTGATTCATGTGGCACCGCGGCTCGAGTGTGGGTGGGTGATGTCGGAGCGGCGGCTCCAAAGCTGGTTGTGTGCGTTTGCTGCGACTGTGGCCTAGGGTTGTGTGGTTGACGAGGCATTGTTGCTTGTGCGCGTTTGGACCTGGCTTTCCTTACAAAGTGGGCTACTTTGTAGGTTTTTGATCTGGTTTCCCTCAAAAGCTGGATCAATTCTCTTCTTCATGCAATGCCAGAGTTCTTGGCTCTCCGAAGAGGTTCTGCCAAATAAATGTTCTAGGATTGGGAGGACTAAGATATATTTTTATTGCATATTCAGACTATTCGGATCACAAGAGAAAATTGTGCAATTTACTTAGGGAGGAAGTGCCACTTGTCGACGGATCCAAATCTCATTTTTGAGACCGACATCGATCACTGGATGATTTATTTCCTGTCAATAGATAACAAGTTCTACAACTAGTAACAAACATTCGAAAAAAATGAATTCTTAAGTTTCATCTTATGTCAGAACTCTACGATAAGTACGTGAATTGTTAGATGAAGCTTAATAGATTTGGAAACAACAAATAGCCTTCCCAAAAAATGAATTTGTGAGAAACAGAAATAGCAATTTGACAAGGTCATTACAGAAGGTCATATGCTGACAAGATGCCGAGTAACTTATAAAATTACATGTGATTCCCCGCAGAAAAAGAAAAGAAGCATATGATAAAAGAAAAAAAGACAGTCGAACGCAAAGCATCATATTCCCAGCTTGCTGACCTACACGATTTCCTTTACTACAACGTCGATCGTATCGTATACTCCCTCCGTTCCTAAATATAAGTCTTTGTAGAGATTCCATTAGGAACCACATACGGATGTATATAGATGCATTTTAAATGTAGATTTATTCATTTTGCTTCGTATGTAGTCCAGCTAGTGAAATATCTACGAAAACTTATATTTAGGAACGGAGGAAGTATATACGTACCATTCTCTTTGCGCGTGACCGACTGGCGAGCAAAATAATGGGACAGGGTGCGTGCAATGATGGCCTAGCAGCATGCACATATACAAGCATCTGGATGGCTATCTTTCGCTGCCAAAGCACTGGTTTGGCATCTTGTTGCTTTGCTTTGAGGATCGTGATCGACATCTGATCCGGCTCTCTTTGATTTGCGTTGCTTTACTTTGCTTTGCTTTGTTCTGCGTTGGTTTGGTAGGGCCTGGTTTCTGGGACACAGAGCGCGTATTTTCATGAAACATTATTCAGATACGGCTATATGTGGCCAAATCATATTTAACACTTACGGCATCAAAATGTCGACGACGCGCATAATGCAGTGCTAGAATGAGCCTGGTCCATTTCACAGTTCCTTTTCGGTTTTTGCCTGGTTCCTTTGGGTTCTTTTGATTTTTTTGTTCCTTCCGGATGTCTTATTTCTTACCATTTCTAATTATAATTTTTAGTTTGTTTGTGATGTTTTCCTTTTTATCGAATCATACAAACACATATTTATACGTGCATGCACTCTTTTTTTTCATACACGTGAGTTTTAATAAAAAAATTATAGAAAACAAATTTTAAACACGATATGAACAATTCATTGAATATAGGTGAACATTTATATTATGGATACTTGCAGATGTTTCTCTAATATGTGGATTTCTCTTGAACATGTTTTCCTAATATTTTAAATACCCCTACATGTTTTTGACATTTATTTTAACAAACATTTTGCAAGACGCAAAAAAAAGAAAGTTTACCGGGCAGCATGTGACCCAATCCATATAGGCGAGGCTGTAGACGTTTGGTCATCTATTGACAAATAAGGCGAAATCACTAGCTAAGGAGTGCTCGGTGCAAAAGTCACTCCCAACTTCCCAGGTTGTGACAAGTGGCGCGCTGCATGTGCACCACTTGTCGCAACCTGGGTGTTTTCCCTTTTTTCGTGGACTCGTTTATTTAAAACGTTTTATCTCTTAAACCGTGAGCCCAAATCTCGAATTGTTTTTACCGCTGGATTCCTCGCGTCGAGATCTTCAAAACTAGATCCCATGTTGATAGGCTTCAACGAACTTTTTTTCACGAAAAAAACCGGACGAAAAAAACAAACCGGAAGCATGGGGTGTTTCACTTTCCGAAAGAAGCACACCCGTGCCTCTACGAAATCACAACCGTAAGGAAAAAAAGAAGAGAAAAAATGTTTTTTTTTCGTTTCAGGGGAGTTTTCGTTTCAGGGGAGGCACTGCCGTTCCTCTGGCGAAAGCACAACCATGCCTCTCGCGGAGCAAAACCGTACCTCTCGCGAAAGAAAAAGAAACAGAAAACACGTTTTTTTCATTTTGGAGGCACGTCCGTGCCTCTTGTGAAAGCACAATCGTGCCTCTCACGGAAGCAAAATCGTGCCTCTCTCGAAAGGAAAAAAAACAAAAAACACATTTTTTTTCCATTTCCGAGAGGCACGTCCGTTCCTCTCGCGAAAGTACAACCGTGCCTCTCTGGAAAGCAAAACTGTGCCTCTCGCGGAAGGAAAAAAAATAGAAAAAACACGTTTTTTCCCGTTTCCAAGAGTCACGACCATGAATCCCGCGAAAGCAAAACCGTTGCGAAATAATAAAAAAAGAAACGCATTTTTTGTGATTTTTTTTGTTTGATTTTTTTGTTCCGAAAGTTAAGGAAGACCAGTGGAAAACCGAAACTTCAAAAAAAAAACGTTTAGAAAGCTGAAAACGCGTGCAGAAAAAAAATCCGGAGGGAGCGCGCAGAGCGCGACACGAGGCCTGCGGCTGAGAGCGCATCAAGTGGCGCTGATCATTATGAGCCTTCCGAAGGAGCGCTTGTTAACTAGTTGCCCAAATAAGGCAGCTAGGATATGCTGACAAATCCTATTGTCCGCTCGCTGCAGGGAATAGGCAAGCAAACGTGTAGTACTGGGCCAGGCCCATTTACATTTTCCTTACGTTCCTTTATTTCTTCTCTTTTATTTATGTTATTTGTATGTATTTTTTGTTTGCAATTGCTCTTCACCTTATAAAAAAAATTGTACCATTTTCATCTTTTTCTTGTCTTTTATTGTTTTCTGATACGTTTTTGTTCTAATTACTTTTTTAAGGAAAATATGTGACCGTGTTTTCAAAGTATATGAATATCTATCATAGATCACAACAGCCACCTAAAATGATTTTTCCTGTTGAGCATCGTCGTCGTCCTGGTCCCGAACTTCACGACCCTCTTTCCCGACGCCGTCGCCCTCACCACCGCTGCCGCGTACCTCATCTCCGACGCTGCGGCCCTCGTCCCCGAGCCTTCCCGGTGAACCCTACTTCCTCCTCTTTGTTATGCTTGCAAAAATATTTGCTGTCAAAATACTTCACAACTTAGGAAATTAAAATTGTTATGCCATTTGATGTTATGTTTATACTGAAATCAGAAAGAATGTTCGCATTGCCCAGTTGATGAATTTGCAGCAAGCAAGATAAATGGGTCAGTGAGTGCAGTTATGATCATATAGCAATAATACTCTTTTTCGTCACTTTATTGACTAAAGTCATCAGGAAAAGAACAATGAAACTTAATGCAAAGCATAAACAGAGTAACATCGGGCACTTTCTTGTATATCTAAGCTGCGTTGGAGAATTCACAGTACGGTACTCTCAAATGAAACAAGTTTCAGAAAATAAATCTGAAACAAAATTCATAATAGTATGAAGAAAACTGGACGCACAATATTTCTAACAGAGTTTGTTGAAGCAGTTAAGAGATGTCAGGGAAAAAGGAAGGTGGACGGCGTTGGTCGCTTTCAAACTAAATTTGCACGCTGTGAAATTTATCATTCACCCCTTTGTGAAACACAACAAAAGTTACATCAATTATTCACACCAACATCAATTAAATATGTACAATCAATCAAGTGAATCAAGAAACAAACGGGAAGTATTGACAGTCATTGGACACACGCGCGCATCCGTCGACCTTTCACGTCGCCTAGCTAGATGCTGGCCGGCTGATTCTGATCGGTGCACCGCACGTCGACTGCAGCCGTACTGTCGTCGTCCTTGTCCTCACCGCCGCCGATGGCGATGGGCGAGCAGTAGTAGACGACAGTCTCCTTGGGCTTGTACTTGCTGGAGTAAATCTCGACGGTGCGGGTGCCGGTGAGCACAATCATGGCGTCGTCGAGGCTGGTGCCGTTGGCCAACAGCTTGAAATAGTACCCTTGCTCAGGAACAATCATGAACGTACTAATCGCAACGGTGATGTCCACACTCGACTGCGGCCCCAAGGCCACGCGGGGCAAATTGAGGGTGAGGAAAGAGTCCGACGACATGTTGCTCTTGAGCTTGGCGACGATGCCGGTGTAGTAGATGGTGACGCGGCCGCTGGGGTTGATGGCCCGGACGGTCAGCGAGAAGGTGAGGTTGTCGCCGTTGACCACGGCTCTGAAAGGCTTGTCGCCTCCCACAACCGAGACGGAGACGGAGACGGAGCCTCCGACGACCCCGAGATAGAGCTCCGCTGGGCGGAGCACCACGGTGATGGCGTACACGATGACCGTCACGATGAGCACGGTCACCGCCGCGGCCACCACGTAGCGCGCCGCGTCGAGGCACCGGAAGATTGATTTCTCGTCGCCACCGTCGAGGGCGCCACCGTCGAGGGCATCGTCTGCCGTCGGCGACATGCGTAGGAGTCTTGGATTACCTGCTTTTCCCGTCGGCGCAGCTTCGGCGTGTACGCATCTACATGGACGAATATATAGCAAGCCTTACACCATATTTACATGGGCTCTAATAGACGGACCGACACGTATTCCTACATGGCATCGCGAGCCACCGCACGCAAAGTAAGCACATGCGATGATGCATGTATGGGCCACCCACCTCTAGTAATAATTTTTTCACACTCGTGCAAATGCGTATACACTCATCGTTATGAACGTACACATCACATCTTATCTCTATGAGCATCTTCGAGAGATTGAGCCGGCATGTTATCTTGAGTTTGACAAAGTCGTCACAGATGTCTTTGTAGTCGACGGGAATGTTGGCTCTAATGAACGCACATCGCAGAAAGACTGGAATAAATTTAAGAAAATGCGAGTAGCAGTTTAAAGTCTAGAACTTGAACCTTGGTGAACTGAGGGTACCACTGTGAGGATATCATTGTTCTCCTAACAATTCAACTATGTGATGTGGTTCAAAGTAGTACTTTTTTTCAAAGGACAGCTCTTTCTGGAAAAGCCATGCCGTAAAAATAAAAGGACACTGTAAAAAAAGGGATATTAGTGCGGCGATTTGGTGCCCGGGCTCAGATGAGCCATGCCTGGTTTTGTCTCTTTTCCACGGGGTTCTCGAATGTCCAAACTTCAAAAAAAATTGGCACAGGGTTCACGCACAGGAGCATCTTGCACCACAAAAAAATTTGGAATTTTTTTAACATTTTTTATTTCAAATCTGGGTACTGTTCACCAGGCTCATCTGAGCCCGGGCTCTGCCTTGAATTATCTTTTTTTTTACAGAGAAAGGGCTTGTTTGATTTAAGCCCTCCACGGTGAACAAGACCACGACGCAATTAGATATGTGAGCGCGATTCGACTCTGAGTGTAACGAGTGAGAGACACACACAGAGATCTGCAGAGCGAACAAAAAGAAGTGCTTTGCTTAATTAGGACCCTAGCGTGCAACGCACTTTATTCGAATTCGTGCATGAACGCAGCAGCTACAAGCCTACAAGGCGTGCACCGGCCGGCCACCGTGCACGCAGCAGCTGCAAGATGCATTCTGATATTACGACCCCTACCACCAACACCAAGGCTACGGCCGATGAGACCAAATTTTGGACTCCCAGGAACTACATCCTGGCATCGCTCGGCGGGACACTCGCCGTCACCGCCATCATCATCATCGTCTCCGTCATCCTCGGCCCCGCCCACATCAGCTTCTCCATCGTCCATGCCTCAAGGAGCGATCCCAGAGCCATCAAGGGTGGCACCCAGCAGATCCCGTACCTAAATCTCACCATCACCGCCACGAACGGCAGCCGGAAGCGCGCGGCGGTGCGGTACCGGAGCGTCTTCGTCGACCTGAAGAACAGCACGAGCGCGGCCGGGCGGAACACGATGCATGCTAAGGTCTATGCCGCGCCTCCAACGGACGACTACCTGCGGCCGGGCACGGCGCCAGCAATCTTCAATGCGTCGGTCGGCGTTCTGGCCACCGGCACGTCCGGGTTGTTCGTCAGCCGCCGGCTGAACGGGACAGGGTTCACGGTGGTGGTGTCGGCGTCGGTGCGGTTCCGAGTTGGCAGGCTCCGCACGAGGGTGTACGACATCAAGGTCTCCTGCCCTCGCGTCTTCTTCCCGGTAGAAGGGTCATCCAACGTCACCGCGCCGCCAATCAATTGCACTGCTTAATGACATTTTGCTTTTGGTGGCTTTATGTTGATGTGCACGTTTCATCTGGTGCAAGTGCGTGTATGTGGTATTCTTTTCTTGATTTTCCTTAGGGTCTGCTGTTATTTGGTTGTTTTGGTTCCATTTCCTGAGATGTTTAGGAGATACACAAGTAGTAGATGTGTACTTTGGCATTTCTTCTTGTGTGCTCCAGGTATTCTGTAATCGTGACGATCTATGAATACTTGTGTTAGTAAAGAAATAGGTTTGTAAAGCTGGTTTAAAGTTGTTAAGTGCGTAATCAAACTTTAATGTTTTGATGAAGACATGTATTGTCTTTTACAAACGATGTGGAGGATATATTTTATGCCCTTACAGAACTATTATGGCAGAGCTTCACTAGCCTTCTTTGATTAATTCCTTAAGGTACATGTTCTTTATTAGTTGTTTTGGGCCATATTCAACAACTATTCCTTCGTTTGGATGGATATGTTTTTTTTTTGTCATGTGTGTATCCACCACTTCCAAAAAAGGCATTTTCTTGCAACGCGTCAGCATCACATGCGTAGAACGTCTGCTGAGTTCAAAACTCGATGAATGATTGCCGAGTACCTGCCAGGGGAGGCAAGCACGATATGCCACGCGTCAGCTACACATGCATAGAACATCTACCGAGTTAAAAACTCAGCGAAGGTTGCCGAGTCCCTGTAAGGAGGAACTCGACAAACATGATATGCAATGCGTCAGCACCACATGCGTTGAACGTGTGCTGAGTTGAAACTTGGCAAACGTGAGCACCACGTGTCATCGCCGTTAACGGCCCGTCCTGTCAACCACCCCTTGTTTGTGGAGTTCTCGCAAACATGTACTCGTCAATTGTCATTTTTCCTGCTTGCCAAGTTCCTGATAATAAGAACTCAGCAGTATTATTGATTGTCGACCAAGCCCAGCCAAGTCCCCTACACCGAGGGCCGAACTTGGCAAACGCACCGTCGAGTTGTTTTTCCACTTTGTCAAGTCCCTAGAAACGCAGACAAAGAAGGTGATTCGGTAGTGAGAAGCCTTGGAGAAAACCTGACGATGATGGCGAGCGTCAGCGAAGCTTGTGCTAGGAATGAACTAGAGTCAGCGATGACGCGGCAGTTGCGTTGCAAGTGGAGGAAAGTCCTAGTGTTTACTGGTTCTAGGGGAGGAGGGTAGCCAGTGCATGAGAAGAACATGAGGTGGGAGTTTAAAGGGATGGTCGGGCTGGCGACAGCACAACAATGGGCCGCCACAAGGGGAGAGCGGGACCGCAAGCAGCCCATCGAAGCACCGCTGCCCATAGAGTGTGTGTGTGTGGGGGGGGGGGAGTGCTGCAGTCAGGCCGGTGCTGGTGGCAGGGCATTAGGAGGAAAAAAGTTGAATAGTGAAAAAAAATATGTTGTCAGGTAGAAGAAGATTGGCGGGGGCTCAAGGCCCTGACTCCTCCTCTCGCTAGGGTTTCCCCCACCGCCGGCGACGCCCCAACCCCTTTCTTCCGCCGCCCCCGGCCACACGGCGCGAGCGCCCCGGCCCGCTCCGCCCCCCTCTCCCCTCCTCCCCGTCCCGCCGCCTCTGCCGTCTCCCCAAGAGGCAGCTGGGGCGACGCGCGCTCTCTTTCCCCTCGTCCACCCCCTCCTTCCTTCCTCCCCCCGCTGCCGGCGGTCGCCCCCGGATCTGGCCAGGTGGTGTCGGCGGCAGCGGGTCCTCCCGTTCCCGCGCGTGCTCCTCCTTCCCGGGGTGGAGGGAGGCGGCAGTTGTGCTCAGCTGATGGCGGTCCGGTGTCCTAGCGGCGACGGCCGACGGAGAGCGCAGGGGTGGTGCCTCCACTTGGCGGCGGGGCTGTCCGGTGGTGCTGCGCAGTCGGTGCCGCGACCCCGGCCCAGATCTTGGCCCATAGGGCCCCATCTAGGCCCTTGCGGGCCGGCTCCGGCGCGACCTTGACACCCTCTGTGCAGGGAAGAACGGGAGCGGCTTGGACAGGGGCGGCGACACCGACGGCGTGCCGGTTGCAGCGCGAAGGCGGGAGCTGTCCGGGCCTTTGAGCGCCCTGCCGGGCCTGTGGGGCCACGGGCCTAGTAGGCTCCTGCCATTGCGTCTGGTCGGCTACCGTCGAGGACGGTGGAGTTGGAGCCCTCCCGCGTGCCGACGGTGCTGCCGCCCTAGTCTCGGCTCGTCTTCTTCTTTGTGCAGGCCATACTTCGTGGTGCCGTGGTGATATGGCGTGGGAAACTTCATGACCGTGTTGGCGTAGGGTGGTGGTCGGTTTGGTGGCGAGCTCGGAGTTCCTGAGGTGAAGGTTGGGATCGGGAGAAATCCCTGTTGCCTTGGCCGACACCGACGTGGTGGCACCTGAGGGTGCCGCCGGATCTTCCTAGAGGGCGTCGGGGCTACCCTTTCTCTCTCCTCGCCGCGTACCGGGGGAAAACCTTGGCAGCAGCGTCGTCATTGTCGTGTCCCTTCTTGGAGGTGTTGTTTGGTATCGGTGCTTTGGAGTCTCGGAGCTTGGTGGGCGATCTTCGGTGGACGCAGCAGCCACGTGGCTTCGCCGTTTTTGTCGATCCGCCGTTATCGGCATTTGTTTCTTTTGTATTTTCTCTTGCATTTCTTTTGGGCGTGACTGTGTTGTTTCTGCCCCAGCATCTATTGTTGGTTGTCTCGGATGGTTGCTTTATAATACAAAGCGGGGGAACCATTTTTCATTAAGATTGTCGGGCCGTCCGTTTCCTATCCATCTGACTGAAAATAAAAACTTTTCATTTAAGTGATGCATAAGTGGTCCACAAGTATATATACCTCGCGTGTGTGTATGTGTCCATCCCTTATGTGGAGATCAAAATTCGCGTGGTATGGCCATTCACCCATGCATCCGTGCCAACTGTCCTGCTTTTCTCTAGAACATCATAAGGGCACAATATTCCCATCTTTCTGAACTTGCTAATCAAGGAGAGGATATGTCCTGATCTCCTGGAACTATCCTTGAAGGTGACAATATTTTCGCTTTGTCAGTAGCCTTGATGGTTTGCTGCCTTTTACCTTTCCTTTGGTGAAATGAGGAATAAAAGCCCAGAGCATATTGCACGCACCACCGTCTGTTTGGTTTGCTAGTGAGGCTAAACTCAGTTTTGGGCTAAATTTCCTAATTCAGTATTAGGTTGTCCTTAATTTTTTTTGCAGCAATTACATGTAGTATATAATACCTCTGTAACTAAATATAAGATGTTTTATAGTTCAAACTGTAGTTACAGAGGGAGTAGTATGTTACACTTTTCAGTGCACTGTGTGACAGCTTTTCAGGTCAAATTAAATACACAACTCCAAATAACAATCATAAACATTGCCATCATGATAACGCTAACTTCTGATTTCAATATGGTGCTACTCACAACATGGATTGGCTCTTTTCTAATCAAGTTGTTGATTGGATTTGGAGTTGAAATTATATGGCATGTAGTTGTATATTATCCTTACATCTTGAATATATTTTCAAGCTTTTTTTATGAATTTTAGATATGCCTCATTTCTAATCTAGTTCCAGTATATATACTATACTATACTAGCACATATCAAGTGTGTTAATGCATGTTATATGCCCCCGTAGAAGCCAGACCATAGTTCATCCATTTCAAAATATAGTGCCTCTTGACTTGTAATTATATTTTCATATTACATCCGTGCTAGGACACTGAAGCACGATGAGCCAACACGTGAAGCATAAACATCTCATTGTAACTCCTCCTTGATATACAAGTTGTTGCTAGTGGCTACTGGCTAGTATCATACTTCATGGTACCACCTTACTTTGTATCTTCCGATTGCGTAGCATCATAGTCTAGTGTAATGGTACCATCTAATTTATTTATTTGTATAATCCCAGTGTGAATTTGTGTAAAAGACCTATTTGCCATTAAGTTTCAATGTTTTATGCGCTATGATGTTGTATCATAGCATGATACCGCTATCACCTCTCTCATCTTTAATTGATGTGCAACATTATCTTAATGCTTAAATGACACTACATGATGCTTGCCTATATACTACGGTTGGCTAGACCTAAGATTCAATATAGTTGGAAAAGGAGTGAATATTAAGCAAATATTAAGTTAAAAAAAGGCACAACGTTACTTTTCAGTGTCTCCACACATGACAAGTGCTAGGAGAGTAGGAGTGAGTACAACCAGATGGAAGACTCCTTCTACGACACTTGTCGTGCCCGGCGGTTGTATGGCTCAGGTTGATTTTCTTGGTTTCTTTGTAGATCTAATTATTAAAATGCAACACACATGTTGAACCGAGCTTCTAAATTATGATAACTTTTAGCCATTGTATAAACCAAGTGTGTATGGTGGGCATAGCCCAACTATTGAAGAGTCGTCCCATATGTCGCTAGCGGCTAGTTTCCCACTATGCAGTCAGTCTGGCAGGCTCACATACATTCATGCCTGGCCGCTTCAACGCCAATCCACAAACTGAGTTGAGCTTCTCTTGCTTTTTCATACATGTGAATCATCGTTCGCCATTGGATACTTACTTGGTTATAATAACAATGATCAAAAGAAAGAGTTGTATGTGTAGTAGAACATAGGGACCTGAAGTTTCTTAGCTTGAGCTCGTTTCAACTCGGGTGAACAGTAAAATAAAAAAAACAGGGAAAACTTGGTAAGCAAATATTGATGTGTGTCTCATATGCGGGCAAATTTTTGCGATGAAATCACATTCGTAGAGGTCTGGAAAAGATTGTCCTTTAAAACCTTTGATTTTGGTACTCCCTCCGATCCAAAATAAGTGTTGCAACTTTGAATTAAGGTTAGCTCAACATTAGTTCAAAACTATGACGCTTATTATGGATTGGAGGGAGTAGTATTTTGGAGCATGATTTATTTTTGACCAAGACCAACACACCAATGAGATAAGAAGAGGACTTTCGAGAACATAGTTGGTTTGTATGTGACGCGGTTGATTGGAAAATACATGAGATTTCTATTTTGATGCTACATAATGTAGGTTCGCAAAATAACGGATAGGTTACATAGATCTAACAGCGGACCCACCAAACCAATGACCATATGTTCCTATATTTTGTGAAAAATTCTGCCATAGTCTTCGTCGCCATTAAATTTTATTATATAAATATATGGTACTTACAAGTTATCAGTCTAAATATTTTGACTCAAAGAAAATAAAAAGATTTCAAAATACCCTGTTTGGACTATCATGTAATTCCTCTGTCCGGGTTTATTAAATTTCTCAAAGGTTTTTGTTTTTCTTGCAAAAAGACAGATTTGCAAACAGTATTGTTGAAACTTTGAATATTGTAAAATAAAAAAAATCCTAGAGCTGAGCTCGGCTTGACTAGGCTCAATCCAAGCGTTCCTTTAGCCACTTGGCACTTGGGACCTGCAAGTCCTATTTCTCATTAAGTCATTAATCGAAGCAATGTTTTTTACTGATTAGTTGATCTATTGTATGATTTTCGTTACTCAAACTCAAATGTTGGCTATTAGTGCAATTTCCTCGGAAAATGTTGAAGGACATTCCCGAGTTAACGTATTGTTGGCCATCTTATCCGGCGATGTGCCGGATGCAGCTGCAGCTAGTGGACAAAGAGGATGGAGCAGCGTATGCCACACGTTCACCTATTAAATATTAAATATAGGTGTGGCTAGGTCTCACGGCTAAGTGGGTAAGTCATATAAGACACACATCAATATTTGCACAACGTAAGATGACTTACACACCTAGATTGATTTTTTCCTCATAAATTTCAACATAAAATCTCACGAATATAGCAATGCATCGACTAAGACATAATCAAGTTCAAATGGACTAAGACTTGGCAAGACTGATTAAATATTTCCATGCCGATCTGGACGTAGCCTCTCTCGCATTTGCATCATCGGCTCCATCTCCATCTTATAAAGAGAAAAAGAAAGTGTTATCCTGGGAGAGACGAAAGCAGGTATGCTATGGAATCAAGCGAGCAATGATGTCATGCACATTACGTAGCTGATCTAGCTTTCGATCGAGCGAGCGAATCATAGCCATTGCCATGCGAGCACGCGATACCCATCAGAAGTATTCTGGCGTGCATGCAACGTCACCAGCTTTTGCCAACTACAAATACTTGAGCTGCATATTCGTCGTCCATGCTACGTATGCACGTAGATATAGCATAGAACGCGATGATCAGCTTCGCGCCCAACTCTACCGGAGAGCAGCTCCTGCGTCGCTTCTGCGACCCCAACACGTCGGCGAGCGTCGACAAGTACGTGGGCAACGTCACAGCCTCGTACACCGACACGAGCAATGAGTCGTCCATGGTGGCCGCCTCGGTCATCATGTTCGCCCTCGCCGGCATCTTCTTCAACCTCAATATCTTAAAGTTTGGGACATTGTGCAGAGCACAAATTTATCTGCTGAGGTTTCAGATAGTTTGGTTTGGAAGTGGTCCGGGGATCTTAAATTCTCAGTCAGCTCTGCCTATGGTATGTTCTTCGCTGCAAATGTGCGTTTTGCCTGCCATAAACCAATTTGGGGATCCAAGGCGCCGCCTAGATGCAAATTTTTCATGTGGTTGGTCATTCACAAAAGGTGTTTAACTGCGGACAATCTGGAACGAAGGGGTTGGCCATCTAATGGCACTTGCCCGCTTTGCCTATCGACGCATGAAGACTGCACGCATCTGTTTTTATGCTGCCCCTTCTCACAACGGGTTTGGTCTAGGTTCAGGGCCTGGACACAGGCATCCTTCACAATACCGGATGGCCGCTTCGGCAGCACAGAGTCTTGGTGGATCAATACACGGAGGGAGATTCCAACGAGGGCCAGACGGAATTTTGACACTATAACCATCCTGATCCATTGGAGAATTTGGAAAGAAAGAAATGCAAGGATTTTCGAGCAAGTGGCCAGTAATGTTGACAGGATACTTGAGCTTATCAGGGAGGACATCGCTGTTTGGAGAGCTGCCGGTTGTGTAGGCGACTTCTACTGATGTATTCCTTTCTTCTTTTGGATTCAGTTCGGGTTGTACCTGTCATGTTTTGAGCTTCGGCTCTGTCGGCAGATAGTTCTAGACCGCCTAGACTATCAAGCCTTGCTGTACTCTCTTCTTTCTAAATAAAGAACGGCCAATGGCCCTTCGAGAAGAGAGGTCACCGTGTACCCTCGATGCCGGGGGTGATGCACCGCAGCTCACGTCAAAGGAGACCCGCCGGAAGCGCGGTACGCAAGACAATCCGGCGGGCGCTTTTGTAGACCCGAAACCCCACACGCCCGGGAGGGACCCCGTCAGGGCGCACGGCGGCTATGGGCTGCCCTAGGTCGGCCTGACCGCCCCTAGGGCCTCGAGGTTCGCCGCCCTGCAACAAGAAGAACGAACGAAGAACGAGGAAGAAGAAGAACAAGGGAGAGAGATAAAGATAAAGGTAAAAGATGATAGATTGATTTGTTCGATTGTGTGTTGTTCAATCGGCCGTCACCTCTTGTCTATATAAGAGGCGGATGGACTTCCCGTACAAGAAAAGAACTTGCCTTGCCATCCAAATCATCAAAATCTAACCAAATTCGGACTTCTCACGACCTCCGGCCCGGATGTCCGGCTCTAGGCCCGGATGATCCGGCCAAGCCCAGATTTCTGACAGCAGTCCACTAATTGGGCTGTAACTTTTGCATACGAACTCGGATTAACATGATTGTTATATGAAAGTCAACCGTCTCGACGAGACGCACAACTTTGCTGTTGAACACTTTTTCATGTGAGGTCATATTGAGGGAGTTTCGGGCTGTTTTCTAACATCTGCAGCAGAAAAACTTGTCCGGACGTCCGGACGATTGCCCGGACTGTCCGGCCTTTACCCGGATCATCCGGGAGTTGACCCAAATCATCCGGCTTCAGCGCCAACCTTCTGGAATCTTAGTGCTTCAATTACCTGGATGATCCGGACCCTGGCCCGGATGATCCGGCCAACATTGGTGCAGCGCATGGTTTTGCCTATAACTTTTGCATACGACGTCGGATGGGGACGGTCTTTATATCAAAATCATCCGTTTCGACGAGACGAGGAACTTTGAAGTTGTAACTTTTTCCATCAGAGGTCATCTTAATTAGGTTCCATGCCATTCTCTAATCTGATGTCAACACGAGTATCTCCGAAATTGGCATATCTTTTGCACTTGAGCTCCGTTTTGATCCATCTTCACATTTACGTTGATTGTCTTGAAGAGAGCCATCAAATGGTGACTTTCAATAATAAGTTTGAATTAATCTTGACATAGCTTCAAGCTACTCTTTTTAACCGTGCCACTTTTGAGCGTCAACACATGCCCCCCTGTTTTTCGGCAAAGCGAGTGTGCCGAAAAATAACATGCACCGTGTTAGTTCTAAGGACGATGTCAACACTCCATCGGCCATTTATATGCTTAGGGCGATAATTATATATCGGCCATTATTTTATTTTTTTTGAATCCTTGATGCAAGTTTGGGCGAAACCTTCTCAACTTCATTCAACTTGATGATAAAGTTTCATAGATATGTATCTCAAGGTCATCCTCCGAACCATATTGTTCACCCTTTTGTTAGGACTTTGCAGATAATCAACAATAAACTTTCTCCAATCCTCACTTTTACCTGCATAAAAACAATATTAGTGGCCGAAGCGGTGGACTTCGGTTCGGCCTTACCTATGTTGACGAGACTAAGCATCGGCCTTACACCATGATTAACATAGTAGCCGGATGCTTGCTGTGCCAACTCTTTCGAATTGTCATGTCTAGAAATATGAACAATTTTATAGCAACCCAAGGTAAATTTTGCATCTAGACATGCCTCAAGATAAACTATAAGTGATTCGTCAAAACATTGATAACCCTTGGATATTTGTTGCACTACTCATAACGATTCACTGAAAGCCTCAATATGTATAGCCATATAGCATGTAAAAGATTCAATCCGAATAACAATGTATATTCGGCTTTGATTAATTGTGCAAAAAATATTCTAAGTGGCATGAGGCTTCATAAAATTGCACCATAAGGAGATATATAAACAACACCAACACCTTGGCCATTGTGAATTCAACCATCAAAACATAATCTCCATAGTACTAGAGAGACAAGGCTAATATCACTTAACATGTACCTTGTCTCGGTTCCAATTGAACTAAGGACGATGTTAGAATTTCACACCGGCCATGATCGGATAGTTTCTTAGGACGATAGCTAAGTATCGGCCATTATCATGAGGTCCATGTAGAATTCATCCATTAAAGCATGTATAGCCGAAATAAACAAAATAAAATAGCAATAAAATATTTAGGCCCCTTTGTCTTAGCAACAAAAATATAACTAACCAAATGTATAGTGATTTGGTAATACTCTATCATGATATAGAAAATTATGTTGCATCCATGGATCAAAGTAAGTCCATGGAGGGTAACGGATCATACCTGTGGATGAATTCCATGGCAAAGGCATCAATGGCATTGTTGAAGAAAATGGATGTTGTGCTAACCGAAGATTTTGATGTTGTGATGGACACCTTCGGCTTAATTGTTTGTTGCTTCCATCCTTCTCTTTCTTCACTTTCATTGTACTTGTTGCAATTGAAGCATGCACATCGTTTTTGTTATGATTGGTCCTCTTGGGAACCCATGCCATGTTCCTCTTTCTCAGCTCTTGTGCACTAAGATTTTGTAATTTCTTCTTTTGCCAATACGATAAGCCGAGTGGGCATCTCGGCTGTGATTCTATTTTGACCAATGGCAATTCTTTCTTGGCCTTGTGCACTCTCAACTTCTTTTCTTCAGATTTGGCACTTTGACTCTCAATAGTTGGTTGCTCCATCTCATTGCCTTTAGTAGCCAATGTCAACACTTTCATTGGCTCTTTTTCATTTGAGATCAAATCTGAAGTAACACTCTTACGACCATCTCTTTTAACGCGGTAAACTTGTTTGACTACCTCTTTCTTCTTCCTTGAGCTCGGGACAGATTCATTACGATTGAAACAATCTTTAACATGTGATTGTTCAGATGTTGATCTTCTTGGAGCTGCATAATATTGGTGAGATGGTCTAAAATAAGATGGAGAATGTGCCCTTGTATCATACCTGTCCCATGATGAATATGTATCTATATGAGCATAGGGAGGCATCCACCGCATTGGCATTGGCGGCCCAAAATAAGGATATGAATATGTTGCATTAAAATTATCACTTTGCCAATACCAATCCTCATATTTGTGCCTTGGGGGTGATCTTGGTTTCTTTGCATGATTTGACCGATAAGCATTCTTCTCTTCACTCTTCTTTTGATATTTATCCAATAGTTCAGCGAAGGTGATTTTTGATCTCTTATACTTGCGCTTATTTCGGCCTTTGTTTTCTTTTGGTTTGCTGTCATTGATCATTGGATTTGCTTGCTGCCCCCCAGTCCTTGGCGTCTCTATTGTAGCTTCGATGGAATTCTCGCCCTCAAGATTATGTTTGTTATGCTCTTCAACAACTTCTTTACTTGAAAGCTTGATCCCATCACCTGCAGGTTTTACATTCTCTTTAAATGGATCGGCTTGAAGCAGCCGATGCAAAAACTTTTTGCCATCGGGACCAATCGGAATAGACTGGTCATCTCTTGGTGTTTCAACAAACTTCAATCATCCCTTTTCAATGGCCGATTTGACTATTTGACGAAACATGTTGCAATCCTCAAAATTGTGCTTGGACGAATCATGCAACTTACAATACATTCGTCCTTGGATTGGTGGCTTAACATGGTGATCAAGAATTGTAATGTAATTATTTTTCAGCAACAAATCAAATATTTGATCACACATGCTTGAATTGAAGGTATACTTCTTGTTTTCTAGCCGGTCTTGCTGTTTGAACGGCTTTGGAGATAAGCAAATAAATGGTTCAGATTTGTAATCTCCCCATTCGGCTATGCATTGCGTTTTCCACTCTATCTCCGATGTCTTTGGATAAGATATTATATTAGCATCAGTTTTCTCAATAGAATTTAACCTTGGCTTTAAATTTCTGAAACAAAGATATTTAGAACATACATGTCTCAGTTGAGACCAAGTGCAAGCCAAGTACGAAATAAGCAAAGCTACCCAACTAGATATGAACTTTGGATAAAGCAACGGGGAAAGCTTTGGCTGTAACAATAAGTCAATATCGGTCTTTCTACATGGCGTAATGGGTTGACCGATATGTTCCATAACAAGTTTATTGCTAACAAGTAAATTACCCTTCTTCATTGGTCTTTCAAAATTACTTATGAGAATATTTCTTATAGATGCATCAATAATGAAGTCGCGACCAAATCTGAAAATAAGTAAATTAGTCTCTATGCATACCTCTTCAAATATGTTGGGAGAACATGATGGTGGTGCCACTTGAAGAACATCTTGCTCCGTCTTTGGATGGCTCCCCAACATCTTTTCATCATCTTTTTCTTGATTTCGTGCATCATTGCTTTGAAGATCCATGTCAGCCGAACTTTGTTCGGCTACTTGTTCTTGTCCTTGAGGCTTGTCAATTTCTATGGCACGGAACTCATATGGCAGGAAGTAGGTTCCATTGACTTCGGAAAAATCAAGTACGGCTGTTTTGCTATGCTTCCCATGTCCTTTCTCAATAATGCTTGCCTTTTTGGATTTGATGGACTCGGAATATATACTACTTGATTCGGCTTTTCTAATAACCGAATTTTCTTTGTTACCTGAATCAACAACTTTATCTTTTTGAATTTGCGAGGCTTCCCTCTCCCGTCTAATTTTAGCCCACATCTCAGCTTGACGAGCTTTAAACTTTTTCATCTCAATTTCCATCCACTCGTCATGAGATTGCCCCCCAATACTTTGAGACTCTTTCGGCAATGAGGTGCCGAAACTTTCGATTGTTTAGGTGGTACACTGGATGGTATAGCACTGGGCGACTGCATCATTTGCACAACTCTAGCTTTTACTGCAGCAAAATCATGAGGCTTCCCGCCTTATATTAGTTCCTGTCGAATGGAGTTGCACAAATCCCAAGAGAATGTAAGCTTGTTCTCAACCACCCAGTCTGGATATGGTTGCCCCCCAATGCTTTTAGACTCTTTCAGAAATGAGATATTGCCGAAATTCTGTAATTGTGTAGGGGGTACATGATATGCCACAGTAGTAGGTGAAGGCATTTGTGCTCCTGCAGAAGTTTTACTTATTCGGCCATGACCATGAAGGTGCGGAGCCGAATTGTGGACATCAACAGTAGCATATGGTGCCAAAAAATTAGTAGCATTAGGTGTAGCATATGATGTTTGAGGGTAATTGGCCAAATAACTAGTAGTAACATGGCCAATTCCCCTATCCACCGGCACGTTTGGATTAACGTACTGCAAGTTATTTGCCGATGAATAAAAACTTAAAACACTTTGTTGCATACCATTGGCAGTTCCTACATAGGGTGTCTCAACTTGATTAACCGAACTCATCATGTTATTCATCGGCATATAAATTTGTGGGGTTGCCGATGCATGGGAGTTGGGATACATATGTTGCATGTTGCTAAAATTATATGAAGTAGAATCATGGATATTTTGTTGCATCGGCCCTTGCACATAATTAGATGCATGATTGATAAAGCTAGGGCTAGCCGATACATTATGCTCATTAGATGATCTAGCAACAACATATGCATTATTTGCATCTACATATGTGAATTGGGTATTCATATTACCTTTGTAGATCGCAAACCCTAGATGACGATCTCTTCGTAGCAAGAACGGGCTGGAGATCGTTCAAAGCTTCGTCCCCAGCGGAGTCGCCAAAAAGTGTGTTCGCACACGAACACGTCACAGTGTACCCTCGATGCCGGGGGTGATGCACCGCAGCTCACGTCGAAGGAGACCCGCCGGAAGCGCGGTACGCAAGACAATCCGGCGGGCGCTTTTGTAGACCCGAAACCCCACACGCCCGGGAGGGACCCCGTTAGGGCGCACGGCGGCTATAGGCTGCCCTAGGTCGGCCTGACCGACCCTAGGGCCTCGAGGTTCGCCGCCCTGCAACAAGAAGAACGAACGAAGAACGAGGAAGAAGAAGAACAAGGGAGAGAGATAACGATAAAGGTAAAAGATGATAGATTGATTTGTTCGATTGTGTGTTGTTCAATCGGCCGTCACCTCTTGTCTATATAAGAGGCGGATGGACTTCCCGTACAAGAAAAGGACTTGACTTGCCGTCCAAATCATCAAAATCTAACCAAATTCGGACTTCTCACGACCTCCGGCCCGGATGTCCGGCTCTAGGCCTGGATGATCCGGCCAAGCCCAGATTTCTGACAGCAGTCCACTAATTGGGCTGTAACTTTTGCATACGAATTTGGATTAACATGATTGTTATATGAAAATCAACCGTCTCGACGAGACGCACAACTTTGCTGTTGAACACTTTTTCATGTGAGGTCATATTGAGGGAGTTTCGGGCTGTTTTCTAACATCTGCAGCAGAAAAATTTGTCCGGACGTCCGGACGATTGCCCGGACTGTCCGGCCTTTACCCGGATCATCCGGGAGTTGACCCAGATCATCCGGCTTCAGCGCCAACCTTCTGGAATCTTAGTGCTTCAATTACCCGGATGATCCGGACCCTGGCCCGGATGATCCGGCCAACATTGGTGCAGCGCACGGTTTTGCCTATAACTTTTGCATATGACGTCGGATGGGGACGGTCTTTATATCAAAATCATCCGTTTCGACGAGACGAAGAACTTTGCAGTTGTAACTTTTTCCATCAGAGGTCATATTAATTAGGTTCCATGCCATTCTCTAATCTGATGTCAACACAAGTATCTCCGAAATTGGCATATCTTTTGCACTTGAGCTCCGTTTTGATCCATCTTCACATTTACGTTGATTATCTTGAAGAGAGCCATCAAATGGTGACTTTCAATAATAAGTTTAAATTAATCTTGACATAGCTTCAAGCTACTCTTTTTAACCGTGCCACTTTTGAGCGTCAACAACCACTTCTTCCATCGCTCTCCACAACCTCCTTATGATCCATCTTGAGCCTTCGTTTCAAAGATTCATTCTGCAGCCCATTCTTCAAGATGTGTTTCTGATAAGAAAATAACATCTGCTGCCCTCCGCTTTTGGATGTCCAGTAACGCACGAACTGTCAAAGCCTTATGAAGGCCACGGCAATTCCATCCAATGATTTTCATTGCTGATGGTAATCTTCCTCGATGGGGTTCGCCAACGGATCAGTCGAGGAACCTGTTGCTTCTGTCCCCAACCTCTGTCCCTACTTGACCGTGAATTCTCCTCTCCACCCCTTCACTGATGGATCACAACTTCCCTACAAAAACTCAGACTCCGATTGCAGCACAACCACTCTGGGCAGGGCAATATCACAAATTCCTTGCGAGAACTCAGACTCCCAAGCACAACAAACTGAACCGATCAAGGCGATCAGCCAGGAAATTTATCCTACTACTGCACCACCTGAAGTGGCCACAAACCCGCAGTGGAGAGAGAAAACCAGAGCCGACACCTCAAGGCATCAACCTGGGACAGCAAAACGCCCGTCCCCGCACCGCCGCCAAGGAGGCGGCCGGCGGCGGACCAGCGGAAAACCTAGTCGCTCGAGAACTTCAGTGTTGGATTTAACTGCGATCTAGTCGATCGGACTGTTAGGCTTTTCTTGTTTATAGGCTTCACGCTTTTCGAATAATGCATGTTATGTTGATCTACTAATCTATCTCTCATTGTTCGCTCATGTTGTTGGTTCCTACTATTGAATCATGCTTCCGCTAGTCAGGGGCGGAGACATGACCCAGGGCCCGGGCCCTGGGCTTGATGCCCAACTACTTTACTGACTGTAACTACTTTGCTTGATGCCCAACTACTTATAAAAGTTCAAATGAAGCTCTGTTTTCATCTTCCAGTTTCTCATGATGAGGGCTTTCAAATAAGACCCATTTTAAATACGGCTTGACAAAATTTGACAGTATGAACGACCGATAAAATTACGATTTTGTACCTATGACCAACAAAAAAATGTCTTAAAACTTGGCATAAGTATCTCAAGTTTCAGTTGAGACCTCATAAGTTTCAATGATTGAAACTTAAAACTTACTGCGCCATCGTGTGAGATCCAACTACTTCATGAATTGCGAGGCAATCGAGCGACTGAGCAGGGCTTGGCAGGTGCGTGCCCGTGTGAATTTCCGAGTCTCAGTCGCCAGCAATATTATTGAGCCTAGTGCTTAATGGAATTTTTTCCATAGTCAAAAAAGAAAAGTTTTGAATCAATCATAACCTGTACGTTCTGCTATATATCTTTACCTGTATAACTTGCTGTGTCATAGACTTTTCTTGAAAGCTTCTAGCAGGTGGCTCAACCAAACCAAGATCGATTCCAGGATACGAATTTACCACCTTTTCTTTTTGATGGAACAAATTTATCACCTTAATCATGAAGCATCGACAAGTTCCTTTTTTTAGGGGACAAGTTCCTTTTTAAAGCATCGATCATTATCACATTATTAGTCATGGTGTACTAGTACAATGGAAAGAGCGGACCTGTCTTGGCTGGCATCAACGAGTATAAGGCGTTTGATGTGCTTTCTGTGCACGAGACAAACGAGCCCGTGGTGCACAACCGGCAAAGCATCCAGGCAAAGGAAAAACGAAAGCGGAGGCCGCGCGCATCCGGTGTGGATTACCTAGGGCACGCAACGCAACCCGATGCCAAACGAGCTGGTCCGTCGGGTGCTCATCACATTGTTTTTGAAGATCTCTCATACGGCTAGTCAGGAATAGATTCTTTTACCACTATTATTCTTTCACCTAGTCAGAATAAACGTTGCTATTTGTAATTCAAAGTGCTCATCACATTGAATGAAATATTTGATTTATAAACTTTTTCGCCGCCACCTCCCTTCATCCAACAATGTCGCCAGATTCCTCCTCTGCCGCCAGCACCCTCCCCCCGCCGCACCTTCCTCCCCCTCGCCGCCGCATGATGCACAGTCCGGCAATGTCCGCATGGCTTCGGGGAAGGCGGTGGCGGGCCCCTTCTCCGGCTGGTCGCGGACGTGTGCGGTGGTGCGTGGCCTATGAATCGGGTGCGGATCTGGCAGGCAGGGTAGAGTGGTGAGGTCGGGTGTACAACAACGGCTCACGGTGCTGGTGTGGCTTGGCTTCGGCCTGTGGGGAGGGCATCGGCCAGCGGCTGTTGACCTAGATGCGGATCTGATGGTGGCCTACTCGACAACACGACGGGAGGCCAAGTACGGCTAATCAAGCGACCACACGCGTGGGATCCGGGCCCTTATGCCTGGATCTAACGGTCGCGGCGGCTGTTGCCGTTGTATGGGCAAAGGCAGAAATAATGCATCAGCCAATTCCTTTTCTAGGCCCCATTGGAAAAAGGAGCAAAATCATTCTATCCTATCCTGTTCACGGATAGGTTGTGCACCAATGCTATCTTTATTACCCTGTATGTATAATTTGTGGGGTCATATGCTTTCTTGAAAGCTTCTTAGAAGGTGGCACAACCAAACAGAGATCGAATCCCGGAGACGAATTTATCACCTTAATCATGAAGCATCGATAAGCTCTTTTTTAAAGCATCGATCTATTTATCTCCAATGGAAAGAGCGGACCGCGAACCAACCTGTGATTGGATGGTTAGAGGGACTGTGGTATCCCCAGCCCACCAGGGTTCAAATCCTGATGCTCGCATTTATTCCTGGATTTATTTCAGGATTTCCGGCGATGCACATTCAGGGGGAGGAGACGTTCCCGTCGACGACGAGGCGCCTACGATGACTTCGTAAATCTCAAGATGATATGCCGGCTCAGTCTTTCGGAGATGCTCATAGGGGTAGGGTGTGCGTGTGTGCGTTTATAGGGGTGAGTGTATGCGCGTGTATATGAGCGCTTGTGTCTGTACTGATGTTTAAAAAAAATGGAAAGAGCGGACCTGTCTTGGCTGTCAAGTATGAGACGTTTTTTTATGTGCCTTTTGTGCACCAGATGAACGAGCCATACCGGCAAAGCATACCGGCAAACAAAAACGAAAGCGGAGGCCGCGCGGATCAGATGTGGAGTACGTGGGTCAGGGGCACGCAAAGCAACACGATGCCACACGAGCTGGTCGGGTGCTCAATTGATTTTTGCAGTGAAACTTTCTATCTATTCATGTTTAATCATGGCAGTAAAACAAACATTAAAAATAATAAAAATTACATTCACACCCGTGGACCACAATGATCTGGGCATTGCAACGGGCCCTAAATATTGAAAGATGTCATCGCAAGGAGCTAAAAATATTGAAACAGTTTATAATTCACAACTTCGTTACAAAAGTATTCGAAACTTTGTACGTAAATGTTTGCATGCGACAACACTAGTGAGATCTAATGGAGGGAGGTAAAAAATAGTGCTCCCTCTCTGTCCGGAATTGGTTGACTCATATTTATCTACATATGGACGTACAAACACATTTTTTTTACGAGAAAATTTCCGATCTATTCATCTTCAATCATGGCAGTACAACGAATACCAGAAATAATAAAAATTACATCCAGAACCATAGACCACCTAGCGACGACTACCAGCACTGAAGCGAGCCGAAGATGCGCCGCCGTCATCGCCCCTCCATCACCGGAGTCGGGCACAACTTATTGTAGTAGACAGTCGGGAAGTCGTCGTGCTAAGGCCCCGTAGGACCAGCGCACCAGAACAACAACCGCCGCAGATGAAGAATAACGTAGATCAGAAAGATCCAATCCGAAGACACGCAAACGTAGACGAACAATGACGAGATCCGAGCAAATCCATCAAAGATAGATCCGCCGGAGACACACCTCCACACGCCCACCAACGGTGCTAGACGCGCCGCCGGAACGGGGACTAGGCGGGGAGACCTTTATTCCATCTCCAGGGAGCCGCCGCCGTCTCGTCTTCCCGAGTAGGACACAAACCCTAGCAAAACTGAAAGAAACGACTAAAAACGGAGCCCTCCCGCCTGCCCTTGCCGAGATCCACCGCGCCCCCATGGCCCTAGGGTCACCGGAGAGGAGGCGGACCTACGGCGGCGGCGGCGGGAGGCAGAAACCCTAACTTTTTTGTGGAGGAAGGAGGAGGTGGCGGCTAGCCTTTCCTTCGAGGGAAGGAAAGAATTGGCCCTGCACCTGCACATACAAACACAATTAAATGTTCGATACACCCGTATCTAAACAAATCTAAGTAAACTATTTTAGGACAGCGGTTTGCATTTCTTTCTCTGGATAATATTTTCCTCTGCCCTGGGAATAAGTGCCACTTGTCGAGGATGAACGATGCATGCGTAGCTACCAGCGTAGACATGGACTCAATATCCGAGCATGATAATATATTGAAAGATAAATCATATTTCTATTTAAAAGTTCTACAAAAGCTCTACGTACTAGTCCCCCGTTCCAAAATAAGTGTCGCTGATTTCGTACAAGGTTGTACTTTATTTGGAATTGCGCCACACCTCCAAGTTTGTAAGATTTCTGTACAATTAATATGTAGCAATAACATTGCTCACTTCATGTCGGAACCATGAATAGAGTACATTGTATGATCAATCATCCTCTCGAGACATTTTGTAAGGACTAAGAATAATCAACTTTCTTGCCATGTTGAGTATTTTTAGTTGTTCTTGCAAATTCTTGTTTGAAACTAAAGGCAACAATGTCACATAACATGGATGCAGAAATATAAGATTAAAAAAACATGTGGAGAAATAGCGTTGGAACTATTGATCTTTAGCCTATTTTGACATTTTCAGCAATTGCTAGAAAATCCATAGGCCCATATTGGCCATTCATGCTTGACAATGAGAGTGTGAAAAGGTTAGTCTCAACCCGCTAGTGGAGGGTGTGGTAGACAGCATATAAGATGGGTTGTTACACACAACACTAAAGAGTTCTAAAATAAGAGTTTGAGAAGACGCATAATCCTCCTCCGCTGCCCGCCTTGCCCGTGTGACGTGTGGCCTGATCGAACTAGAATTTATGCCACATGTTCGCGTTGTCTTCTTTTTTTCATGCAGGAAAATAAAAGTTGAAACGATTTTTTGCACTAATGAAAAATGAAACTGAACAATTATTTGGTTGTTTCTCTTCGTCCCGTTTTAGTGCTTCCCATAGAGGCCGCCACTTCATCTCCTATGTGTCTACCTCATTCCCGAGTCTTGAGCCGCCTACCGCTTTCCCATCTCGCTTCTCAGCGTGCACCGCGACAAATTGAGACAGCAGGCCTCTAGAACCCAGCCTCTTGAGATCTTGTATGTTAGATGGGCGATTAGGTTTGTGGAGAATGCTCTTGTGCAACAGCTGGACTCTTCTCCAACGTGGCTACACGCTACTATTTTCCCAACGATTTCCGAAATCGATGACCTCCTCCACAACATGACAGTCGGTGATGGTGCTGCGATTGGAAACGCCTCTTCTTCCACCCCACCGTACATTTCCATATCCCTTCTCTTAGGGCTTGTTTCTCAATATTTCCTAGAAGCAGTTGATCCAGGCATGGTACCGTACATACCAGATTGCATGTGTAGTATGTTTGTTTGTTCGAACATCATGTTTAACCTGTTCATCGTGACTTATCAATCACATATCTGGATTAATTTCTATGAAAAATTGCTCCAATTTCAACAAATAGTATGGCCCCCCATGATAATCTTTGCTGCAATTTGAAGTTTTGAACTGATATCCAGTTAACAAATGGATTATTTTATACTGTGTCATACATGGTGAACAATACTTGATCATTTCAGGATGGTCATGGCGTACAGATCGAACAAGGACTAAATATAAAATAGTCCAGTAAATAAATATTAAGTTTCAGTTCACACAAAGATATAGCACACAGAATACTTGTCAAATGGAGATACAGCAAACAAAATAAGAATCAAATGGGCTTATTTTGTCGGCCATAGGTCAAAGGCCAATATATAGATAAATGGAGGCTGAAGCAGCCAGCCCATGGATCGAGCAAACAAGTCCGATAGGTAGCTTAGCACGCGCCACGGCGGAACCCGACGGCGCTGCCGCCGACGTTGAAGAGCACCTCGATCGTACGCTGCTGAACGTAGCCGATGATCCCGGTGGATCCGTCGCCGCCGCCAGTGGATGCGAAGGCGAGGCAGCTGTTGAACAGCACCCCTGACGAGTCAAGCTCCACTGCAGCACCGCCGTTGCTCCGGCTGTCGAACACCAGCGAGATCTTGGGCAGCCTTAGGGTGCGGATGCCGGTGAAGTCGTAGCAGGTGTCTAGCTGGCCCTTGGGCGCGGCGACGCGGTACGCGCTCATCTGGGCCCTGAAGGCGTCGCGCAGCGCGCGGTACGCCGTGGGCTGGAGGCGCGTGATGACGGTGCGGGAGTCCATGACCGCGCCGGGGGCAAAGACCATCGGCGGAACAGCGACCCGCTGCCCGGCGACGGTGATAGCCTGCAGGCGCACGAGGTACATGGACGGGGCCATCTTGCTCTTGAGCATGGGAGTCACCACGTACCTGGAGCAGTGAAAAAAAAATAGAGTGCTATTACAAACTAGCGTGGCCCTTAAAATACGCTATTAACACGCTATAGCGTGCTATTAGCGACACTATAGCATATGCTATCTTTTTCACTGACCTGGAGGCGGCTATCCTCGGTACGCCGAGGGTGAAAAAGCCGCGTTGGCTCGCCGTCGGCGGGACGCAATAGGAGAAGACGTGTCCATAGGTTCCCTTTGTCTGGGACGAGAGTGACTGCGCGCCCCGGCCGAGCGACATGATCCCGGCGGTCGTGTTGCTGAAGAGCTCAGGGCGCTGCAGGGCGTGGCTGCAGCCGAAGCGGAAGCTGCTGACCGTGCCGGCGGGGGTGGGGGTGATTGTTAGCACGTCGGAGATGTAGGTGCCGGAGGTGGCTGACCCGTCGGGGTACTGGACGCGGTACTGGCACTGGCCGGTGTTGCCGGCGCCGGTGCAGCCGTTGGCGTACGGGCCGAGCTGGCGGCAGATGGGGGAGCTGCAGGGGAAGGGAGCATAGGTGCCGGACTTGCTTGGGTCGTAGGTGGCGTCCGTCTGAGGGTGGCACTGCGGCTTTGGGCAGGGCGCGCACTGCACCCACGGCACGTCGCTCGCCGTGTCGATCACCATGTGTTGGGTCACTCCAGGCAGTTTACCACCGCCGGCGGCCGCCGGAGCAACGTCGGATGACGATGAAGGCGCCTGCAATCAATTAATGTTGCATTGTGAATTTCATAATCCATAGTTCTCCACGTAAGATCTCACGAATATAACATTTGGTTAATATAACTTGGTTAAGTCTCAGTGATATATAGGAGCACCTGCTTGAATTCTTTTTTGGGGGGTAATTTATGTTACATTTTGACTTAGGGCGTTCATGATTTTTAATATTACCAAGCCTTTGATTAATATAACCATGATCTAACTTTATAGCGTTTTCATTCACCTCATTTCCCACTGCGAACGTCCCGGCAGGCTCGCTATTGACCTCAGATGACTGGGGGGTCTGGGCGGGCGCGTCCGCCAGGGGGTTCTCGACGGAGAGCTTCCTCTGGATGTAGCCGGCGCGGTGCTGATCCCACCGGAGCGTGTCCGCCACGGATGACGGTGGCGCCACATTGTGCCCCGCCGAGGAGCACGGACCATGAGGATGGCTCAGCGGCACCCAGGCGCCGCCAGCAAGGTTGCCGCTAGCCGGCGGGCTCACTGCATAGATACGCATGGTAAGCCACGTCCACAACGCATGACAGTGATATACAGATAGCTCGGTTAATTACCCTTGTGGCCTTGGCAGACGGTGCTTGGCTCGAGCGAGCTAGTTTCCACCACGACGTAGTGGTTGAGCTCGTCGCCGACGCTTGCTGCTACTGCATGGGAAATGTCGAGGGATGATGATGTAGTAGAGGAGCTAGAGAGGAGAAACATCAGCAACAATGGCACAAGGGGAGCCATGGCTAGGCTAGCTGTTCTTTCTGTCGTGTGCAGTGACCAATGCCTCTCTCTTCACACTGCCCAGCTCCTGTTATATATACTAGCATGACGAGGCATGTGATAGTACTATGAAATGTGGGTGATGTCACTTGGAAACCATAGCATGGGGTTTGCTCACCCAATATGCATGGATGATGCCTTAGGGCATCTTCAAGAGGGACAGGGAAATGGCTCCAGTATATGTCTGTTTTTATGTTCGAACGTGGTCTACGGAGAGGATGCGGGAGAGAGCTATCCAACCCTTTTCATAAATTAATCCTTATTTGTCCCGGTGGGATGAGAGAGGGGGGAGGGGACCATGCATGTGAGAAGAGAGAAAAGAGAGGAGGGCCACATGGTGACTTTTTGTTGGTCAAGTGGATCTCCGGACAACGGTATAGCTCCCCATGTTTGTCTCAGTTTTGCCAAAAAAGACGTGCAGACCACTTCACAGACCGATGAGGTCCTCATTGAATAACAAAAATCGCCATTAACAGTCTAGACACCACAACCTGGACATACACTGAAACTTTGAGGGTCTCCCTGTCTCCCTTGAAGATGCCCTTAGAAATGCGCTCTATGATTGATGAGTTGAATCATGTTCGATCGACTTTGCTTTAGCCTTTCTGACGAAAAGGTTTTGTAGGGCTACCGATGCCATCGCCAGGGTTAGCCCACGTTAAAAGAAATTGCATCCTTACAAAGCACGCCTCGTCAAACCCCGCTCGGAGGTTTAGAAGAAACTCTGATTTTATGCCTTAGTGGATCTATTTTTGTGATTTTATGCCGCAGTGGATCTATTTTTGTGATTTTATGCCTTGTACTCCCTCTGTAAATCTAAACGCTCTTATATTTCTTTACAAAAGGAGTACAATACAAAATTCAATGGAGCCCCCCTTGGGTTTTTCCATTTTCCTCCGGCAGACTGAAGATTTTTTTCTAAACACAGTACGGAGAAGTTCATACATAAGCATATACACACCCCTATGAACGCACACATGTACACCTACCCCTATGAGCACCTCTGAAAGACTGAGCCAGCAAACCATCTTGATATTGACAAAGTCGCCACAGACACCTTTGTGGTCGACACGAACGTCTCATCCCATTAAACACACATCATCGAAAGGGCTGAAATAAAGCCATAACAATACGAGCACCGGTATCAAGTCTAGGACCTGATCCTTAGTAGGATAGGAATGCCACTGTTCACGTAACCATTCAATCAGAGGCCAATTTGCGGCAAAATCAGGATTTTGATAAGCACACTCCAGGCACCAAAACATGCACGGGTTTACAAGCAAAGCACATCCTATGCATTGCGTCTTTGTCTTCTGTCAGGATTAAAGTAAAGTATGAGAAGCTATCACGTATGTGCACTGGTGCATGCATGGGAAAGTGTGAAGTGCATTGTAGGTGCTTGAACTATTTCAAGTGTGTCACATAGGTACTCAAACTATAAAAAACGTCATGCAGGTCCTCAAAGTACAACAAGTGTGTCATGCTAGGATAAATATAGGTCATCAGACTATTTTAGTGTTGGAACTGATTTTGGACCTGAATGACACACTTATTGCACTTAGAGGACCTGAATGATTATTTTTATAGTTCAAGGACCTACGTGACACCATTGAAATAGTTCAGGGACCTACAATGCACTTCAATCCTGTGCTACCTATGCACCAAGTTAATAAAATCCAATTTATAAATGCCAGAAAATTCTGAACAAAAAAGTATGTTGTACTAGCAACAAGAATCTGCCATACTATAAAATTTGAGATCCAAATTGAAAACTCATTATTAGAAACAAAAAAGACAAATTCACCGATTATATAGAAAATGGGCTGAATTCAAGGCCCAGGTTGCATTAGCTACTATTCACAGCATGATTTGTCATTTCTTGTTTCTAACTATGTATGATTAATTTTCTCAAAAAATTATGCACATCAAATTTGAAAATAAAATTGTGTACTACGGTAGAAATGTGTCATACTTACGCCCTCACAAAATTTCATAATTTTTCAATGTTTATAAAGTGAGATACGAAGATCAGTGCACACGGGTAGCATCAAATTCACCGTTGCACCAGATACGTACCCGGTGCATGCAGGGTGCAGCTAGCTTGTATGCGCACTTGTGCATGACACAAATTCGTTTCCTGAGTTCGGTCGGGATAAAAATCACCGAACAAGTGAAAAAAAGTGACTAACGAATAGTAAAAGCATTACTAGTGCGCCTAGATGGTCTTAATTTGGATCTCTTGTTGACAAAAAAATGGATCATCGGCCAATTTTTCTCTCTAAAACCCAGGATATCAGGCCAATTTATTTTGGGACATTTTAGATTGTTTACCAGATGTGTCACATGGTAGGATGTCCGGCCAGTTAATTGGCAGTAGTTTTCCAACTACCTGCCTTCTTTTTGGCTAGCTTATAAGGGCATGGTCAATGCATAGCCCCAGGGTGATGCTCCGTATACCATGTAGGATCGTATGTCAGGAAAAGTAAATTCAGATAGGGAAGCGTGATCCTCTACAGGAGGCGGGTGTTTGAGCAGAAAAAATATGGCCGGTGTAAAAAGCTAAAAAGTTAAAGTGGAGAGTAGGGATGCATATGTACTAAAGTCTTTGTTCTCTATTCGTTGATGACGCCCACTAGTAGTAGCTTGCGGTGGGAAAAAAATCAATATAGTTGCCTTAACCTACTTTTTCTCATGAAACATATGTATCCATATGCCACCATAGTTCATGACCTAATTGTCTGTCATCAACGATGTTGTAAACAGTGTCTGCTTTTTTTTCCCTCGTGGACTAGCTTTTGCTGCAGGTGGACCAAAAGGCTAGCAATATATATGGGATCGTATTCCAGCTTTTTTTTACACTTTTCCTTTCATTTACTACAATGGGGATCGTATATGCCTCTTTTCTCTTTGCGTGGGTTGCCACCTAAGAAGAGCATCGGATCGTGGTCACCACAGTTTCTACGTCCTACACACGTACCATTACGGCTCGGCCAGTACAAGAGGATTAAACACCTTGTACTCTTTTCTAAGTAGTGATCATTGTCAAGCATTTTGGGTGGCGAAATCAAGGGGTACTGAGATGGGGGTTCAAATGTTCGAAATGATAGCATGAGAAGTCCAAGGCAGTGCACGGCTGGAGGGTGGCGGTGAGGCCAATCATGGCGAGCTGATGTCTTTGTTGTTTGCCCACTGTGACTACCTATTGTGCTCTGATGTGGAGATTCTTCTTCTAGTAGCTTCTGGTTCTAACATTAGTGGAGACTGGGTCATGCAATAACCCCAATCGCACGTGCAATTGAACTATCTCCCTGCGATCATGTGCGATAGGGGGTGCATTGCACACGCTAGCCGCTAGGGGATAACCGTGTGTGATAGGTATCGCACACAATGCGCCCTGAAGTAAGCGTGTGTGATGGGGAGGCCTATCACAAACGATTAGCCAGAACAAAACGTGTGAGGCCTATAAGACTCACATTTTGTAGGACAGAAACCATTGTGTTTAGACAGTGTATCACACACGATTGAAGATGCAAAATTGTGCGCGATGGGTTAAATTATCGCACAAGATTTCGAGGATAAAAAATTTGTGTTCGGACTGGTATCACACACGATTGAAGACACACATCGTTTGGGATGAGGTCATTCAGCACATATGATGCGATGCGGGGAGTGCGTGGGTTACTCCGTCCATCGCACATGTTGTCTACAACAGAATCGTGTGTGGTGGTTCATCTGTACCGCATGCTTACTTTGGGGAATCATGTGTGTTGTAGGTTGTCATTGCCCACACACCTTTGTACTGAACCATGTGCAACACAATGCAATGCTATGCAAGGGTAACATATTCGTCGGTCCAGTCAACGCGGTCCGAGGGTTCAGTTTGGCTGGTAAGTTGGGGTTGCGACCCCGGAAGTTTGGCGCACCACCGAAGGTTGTCTCATGTAGCAATAGCTACAAGATACCTGATTCATGTGGCACCGCGGCTCGAGTGTGGGTGGGTGATGTCGGAGCGGCGGCTCCAAAGCTGGTTGTGTGCGTTTGCTGCGACTGTGGCCTAGGGTTGTGTGGTTGACGAGGCATTGTTGCTTGTGCGCGTTTGGACCTGGCTTTCCTTACAAAGTGGGCTACTTTGTAGGTTTTTGATCTGGTTTCCCTCAAAAGCTGGATCAATTCTCTTCTTCATGCAATGCCAGAGTTCTTGGCTCTCCGAAGAGGTTCTGCCAAATAAATGTTCTAGGATTGGGAGGACTAAGATATATTTTTATTGCATATTCAGACTATTCGGATCACAAGAGAAAATTGTGCAATTTACTTAGGGAGGAAGTGCCACTTGTCGACGGATCCAAATCTCATTTTTGAGACCGACATCGATCACTGGATGATTTATTTCCTGTCAATAGATAACAAGTTCTACAACTAGTAACAAACATTCGAAAAAAATGAATTCTTAAGTTTCATCTTATGTCAGAACTCTACGATAAGTACGTGAATTGTTAGATGAAGCTTAATAGATTTGGAAACAACAAATAGCCTTCCCAAAAAATGAATTTGTGAGAAACAGAAATAGCAATTTGACAAGGTCATTACAGAAGGTCATATGCTGACAAGATGCCGAGTAACTTATAAAATTACATGTGATTCCCCGCAGAAAAAGAAAAGAAGCATATGATAAAAGAAAAAAAGACAGTCGAACGCAAAGCATCATATTCCCAGCTTGCTGACCTACACGATTTCCTTTACTACAACGTCGATCGTATCGTATACTCCCTCCGTTCCTAAATATAAGTCTTTGTAGAGATTCCATTAGGAACCACATACGGATGTATATAGATGCATTTTAAATGTAGATTTATTCATTTTGCTTCGTATGTAGTCCAGCTAGTGAAATATCTACGAAAACTTATATTTAGGAACGGAGGAAGTATATACGTACCATTCTCTTTGCGCGTGACCGACTGGCGAGCAAAATAATGGGACAGGGTGCGTGCAATGATGGCCTAGCAGCATGCACATATACAAGCATCTGGATGGCTATCTTTCGCTGCCAAAGCACTGGTTTGGCATCTTGTTGCTTTGCTTTGAGGATCGTGATCGACATCTGATCCGGCTCTCTTTGATTTGCGTTGCTTTACTTTGCTTTGCTTTGTTCTGCGTTGGTTTGGTAGGGCCTGGTTTCTGGGACACAGAGCGCGTATTTTCATGAAACATTATTCAGATACGGCTATATGTGGCCAAATCATATTTAACACTTACGGCATCAAAATGTCGACGACGCGCATAATGCAGTGCTAGAATGAGCCTGGTCCATTTCACAGTTCCTTTTCGGTTTTTGCCTGGTTCCTTTGGGTTCTTTTGATTTTTTTGTTCCTTCCGGATGTCTTATTTCTTACCATTTCTAATTATAATTTTTAGTTTGTTTGTGATGTTTTCCTTTTTATCGAATCATACAAACACATATTTATACGTGCATGCACTCTTTTTTTTCATACACGTGAGTTTTAATAAAAAAATTATAGAAAACAAATTTTAAACACGATATGAACAATTCATTGAATATAGGTGAACATTTATATTATGGATACTTGCAGATGTTTCTCTAATATGTGGATTTCTCTTGAACATGTTTTCCTAATATTTTAAATACCCCTACATGTTTTTGACATTTATTTTAACAAACATTTTGCAAGACGCAAAAAAAAGAAAGTTTACCGGGCAGCATGTGACCCAATCCATATAGGCGAGGCTGTAGACGTTTGGTCATCTATTGACAAATAAGGCGAAATCACTAGCTAAGGAGTGATCGGTGCAAAAGTCACTCCCAACTTCCCAGGTTGTGACAAGTGGCGCGCTGCATGTGCACCACTTGTCGCAACCTGGGTGTTTTCCCTTTTTTCGTGGACTCGTTTATTTAAAACGTTTTATCTCTTAAACCGTGAGCCCAAATCTCGAATTGTTTTTACCGCTGGATTCCTCGCGTCGAGATCTTCAAAACTAGATCCCATGTTGATAGGCTTCAACGAACTTTTTTTCACGAAAAAAACCGGACGAAAAAAACAAACCGGAAGCATGGGGTGTTTCACTTTCCGAAAGAAGCACACCCGTGCCTCTACGAAATCACAACCGTAAGGAAAAAAAGAAGAGAAAAAATGTTTTTTTTTCGTTTCAGGGGAGTTTTCGTTTCAGGGGAGGCACTGCCGTTCCTCTGGCGAAAGCACAACCATGCCTCTCGCGGAGCAAAACCGTACCTCTCGCGAAAGAAAAAGAAACAGAAAACACGTTTTTTTCATTTTGGAGGCACGTCCGTGCCTCTTGTGAAAGCACAATCGTGCCTCTCACGGAAGCAAAATCGTGCCTCTCTCGAAAGGAAAAAAAACAAAAAACACATTTTTTTCCATTTCCGAGAGGCACGTCCGTTCCTCTCGCGAAAGTACAACCGTGCCTCTCTGGAAAGCAAAACTGTGCCTCTCGCGGAAGGAAAAAAAATAGAAAAAACACGTTTTTTCCCGTTTCCAAGAGTCACGACCATGAATCCCGCGAAAGCAAAACCGTTGCGAAATAATAAAAAAAGAAACGCATTTTTTGTGATTTTTTTTGTTTGATTTTTTTGTTCCGAAAGTTAAGGAAGACCAGTGGAAAACCGAAACTTCAAAAAAAAAACGTTTAGAAAGCTGAAAACGCGTGCAGAAAAAAAATCCGGAGGGAGCGCGCAGAGCGCGACACGAGGCCTGCGGCTGAGAGCGCATCAAGTGGCGCTGATCATTATGAGCCTTCCGAAGGAGCGCTTGTTAACTAGTTGCCCAAATAAGGCAGCTAGGATATGCTGACAAATCCTATTGTCCGCTCGCTGCAGGGAATAGGCAAGCAAACGTGTAGTACTGGGCCAGGCCCATTTACATTTTCCTTACGTTCCTTTATTTCTTCTCTTTTATTTATGTTATTTGTATGTATTTTTTGTTTGCAATTGCTCTTCACCTTATAAAAAAAATTGTACCATTTTCATCTTTTTCTTGTCTTTTATTGTTTTCTGATACGTTTTTGTTCTAATTACTTTTTTAAGGAAAATATGTGACCGTGTTTTCAAAGTATATGAATATCTATCATAGATCACAACAGCCACCTAAAATGATTTTTCCTGTTGAGCATCGTCGTCGTCCTGGTCCCGAACTTCACGACCCTCTTTCCCGACGCCGTCGCCCTCACCACCGCTGCCGCGTACCTCATCTCCGACGCTGCGGCCCTCGTCCCCGAGCCTTCCCGGTGAACCCTACTTCCTCCTCTTTGTTATGCTTGCAAAAATATTTGCTGTCAAAATACTTCACAACTTAGGAAATTAAAATTGTTATGCCATTTGATGTTATGTTTATACTGAAATCAGAAAGAATGTTCGCATTGCCCAGTTGATGAATTTGCAGCAAGCAAGATAAATGGGTCAGTGAGTGCAGTTATGATCATATAGCAATAATACTCTTTTTCGTCACTTTATTGACTAAAGTCATCAGGAAAAGAACAATGAAACTTAATGCAAAGCATAAACAGAGTAACATCGGGCACTTTCTTGTATATCTAAGCTGCGTTGGAGAATTCACAGTACGGTACTCTCAAATGAAACAAGTTTCAGAAAATAAATCTGAAACAAAATTCATAATAGTATGAAGAAAACTGGACGCACAATATTTCTAACAGAGTTTGTTGAAGCAGTTAAGAGATGTCAGGGAAAAAGGAAGGTGGACGGCGTTGGTCGCTTTCAAACTAAATTTGCACGCTGTGAAATTTATCATTCACCCCTTTGTGAAACACAACAAAAGTTACATCAATTATTCACACCAACATCAATTAAATATGTACAATCAATCAAGTGAATCAAGAAACAAACGGGAAGTATTGACAGTCATTGGACACACGCGCGCATCCGTCGACCTTTCACGTCGCCTAGCTAGATGCTGGCCGGCTGATTCTGATCGGTGCACCGCACGTCGACTGCAGCCGTACTGTCGTCGTCCTTGTCCTCACCGCCGCCGATGGCGATGGGCGAGCAGTAGTAGACGACAGTCTCCTTGGGCTTGTACTTGCTGGAGTAAATCTCGACGGTGCGGGTGCCGGTGAGCACAATCATGGCGTCGTCGAGGCTGGTGCCGTTGGCCAACAGCTTGAAATAGTACCCTTGCTCAGGAACAATCATGAACGTACTAATCGCAACGGTGATGTCCACACTCGACTGCGGCCCCAAGGCCACGCGGGGCAAATTGAGGGTGAGGAAAGAGTCCGACGACATGTTGCTCTTGAGCTTGGCGACGATGCCGGTGTAGTAGATGGTGACGCGGCCGCTGGGGTTGATGGCCCGGACGGTCAGCGAGAAGGTGAGGTTGTCGCCGTTGACCACGGCTCTGAAAGGCTTGTCGCCTCCCACAACCGAGACGGAGACGGAGACGGAGCCTCCGACGACCCCGAGATAGAGCTCCGCTGGGCGGAGCACCACGGTGATGGCGTACACGATGACCGTCACGATGAGCACGGTCACCGCCGCGGCCACCACGTAGCGCGCCGCGTCGAGGCACCGGAAGATTGATTTCTCGTCGCCACCGTCGAGGGCGCCACCGTCGAGGGCATCGTCTGCCGTCGGCGACATGCGTAGGAGTCTTGGATTACCTGCTTTTCCCGTCGGCGCAGCTTCGGCGTGTACGCATCTACATGGACGAATATATAGCAAGCCTTACACCATATTTACATGGGCTCTAATAGACGGACCGACACGTATTCCTACATGGCATCGCGAGCCACCGCACGCAAAGTAAGCACATGCGATGATGCATGTATGGGCCACCCACCTCTAGTAATAATTTTTTCACACTCGTGCAAATGCGTATACACTCATCGTTATGAACGTACACATCACATCTTATCTCTATGAGCATCTTCGAGAGATTGAGCCGGCATGTTATCTTGAGTTTGACAAAGTCGTCACAGATGTCTTTGTAGTCGACGGGAATGTTGGCTCTAATGAACGCACATCGCAGAAAGACTGGAATAAATTTAAGAAAATGCGAGTAGCAGTTTAAAGTCTAGAACTTGAACCTTGGTGAACTGAGGGTACCACTGTGAGGATATCATTGTTCTCCTAACAATTCAACTATGTGATGTGGTTCAAAGTAGTACTTTTTTTCAAAGGACAGCTCTTTCTGGAAAAGCCATGCCGTAAAAATAAAAGGACACTGTAAAAAAAGGGATATTAGTGCGGCGATTTGGTGCCCGGGCTCAGATGAGCCATGCCTGGTTTTGTCTCTTTTCCACGGGGTTCTCGAATGTCCAAACTTCAAAAAAAATTGGCACAGGGTTCACGCACAGGAGCATCTTGCACCACAAAAAAATTTGGAATTTTTTTAACATTTTTTATTTCAAATCTGGGTACTGTTCACCAGGCTCATCTGAGCCCGGGCTCTGCCTTGAATTATCTTTTTTTTTACAGAGAAAGGGCTTGTTTGATTTAAGCCCTCCACGGTGAACAAGACCACGACGCAATTAGATATGTGAGCGCGATTCGACTCTGAGTGTAACGAGTGAGAGACACACACAGAGATCTGCAGAGCGAACAAAAAGAAGTGCTTTGCTTAATTAGGACCCTAGCGTGCAACGCACTTTATTCGAATTCGTGCATGAACGCAGCAGCTACAAGCCTACAAGGCGTGCACCGGCCGGCCACCGTGCACGCAGCAGCTGCAAGATGCATTCTGATATTACGACCCCTACCACCAACACCAAGGCTACGGCCGATGAGACCAAATTTTGGACTCCCAGGAACTACATCCTGGCATCGCTCGGCGGGACACTCGCCGTCACCGCCATCATCATCATCGTCTCCGTCATCCTCGGCCCCGCCCACATCAGCTTCTCCATCGTCCATGCCTCAAGGAGCGATCCCAGAGCCATCAAGGGTGGCACCCAGCAGATCCCGTACCTAAATCTCACCATCACCGCCACGAACGGCAGCCGGAAGCGCGCGGCGGTGCGGTACCGGAGCGTCTTCGTCGACCTGAAGAACAGCACGAGCGCGGCCGGGCGGAACACGATGCATGCTAAGGTCTATGCCGCGCCTCCAACGGACGACTACCTGCGGCCGGGCACGGCGCCAGCAATCTTCAATGCGTCGGTCGGCGTTCTGGCCACCGGCACGTCCGGGTTGTTCGTCAGCCGCCGGCTGAACGGGACAGGGTTCACGGTGGTGGTGTCGGCGTCGGTGCGGTTCCGAGTTGGCAGGCTCCGCACGAGGGTGTACGACATCAAGGTCTCCTGCCCTCGCGTCTTCTTCCCGGTAGAAGGGTCATCCAACGTCACCGCGCCGCCAATCAATTGCACTGCTTAATGACATTTTGCTTTTGGTGGCTTTATGTTGATGTGCACGTTTCATCTGGTGCAAGTGCGTGTATGTGGTATTCTTTTCTTGATTTTCCTTAGGGTCTGCTGTTATTTGGTTGTTTTGGTTCCATTTCCTGAGATGTTTAGGAGATACACAAGTAGTAGATGTGTACTTTGGCATTTCTTCTTGTGTGCTCCAGGTATTCTGTAATCGTGACGATCTATGAATACTTGTGTTAGTAAAGAAATAGGTTTGTAAAGCTGGTTTAAAGTTGTTAAGTGCGTAATCAAACTTTAATGTTTTGATGAAGACATGTATTGTCTTTTACAAACGATGTGGAGGATATATTTTATGCCCTTACAGAACTATTATGGCAGAGCTTCACTAGCCTTCTTTGATTAATTCCTTAAGGTACATGTTCTTTATTAGTTGTTTTGGGCCATATTCAACAACTATTCCTTCGTTTGGATGGATATGTTTTTTTTTTGTCATGTGTGTATCCACCACTTCCAAAAAAGGCATTTTCTTGCAACGCGTCAGCATCACATGCGTAGAACGTCTGCTGAGTTCAAAACTCGATGAATGATTGCCGAGTACCTGCCAGGGGAGGCAAGCACGATATGCCACGCGTCAGCTACACATGCATAGAACATCTACCGAGTTAAAAACTCAGCGAAGGTTGCCGAGTCCCTGTAAGGAGGAACTCGACAAACATGATATGCAATGCGTCAGCACCACATGCGTTGAACGTGTGCTGAGTTGAAACTTGGCAAACGTGAGCACCACGTGTCATCGCCGTTAACGGCCCGTCCTGTCAACCACCCCTTGTTTGTGGAGTTCTCGCAAACATGTACTCGTCAATTGTCATTTTTCCTGCTTGCCAAGTTCCTGATAATAAGAACTCAGCAGTATTATTGATTGTCGACCAAGCCCAGCCAAGTCCCCTACACCGAGGGCCGAACTTGGCAAACGCACCGTCGAGTTGTTTTTCCACTTTGTCAAGTCCCTAGAAACGCAGACAAAGAAGGTGATTCGGTAGTGAGAAGCCTTGGAGAAAACCTGACGATGATGGCGAGCGTCAGCGAAGCTTGTGCTAGGAATGAACTAGAGTCAGCGATGACGCGGCAGTTGCGTTGCAAGTGGAGGAAAGTCCTAGTGTTTACTGGTTCTAGGGGAGGAGGGTAGCCAGTGCATGAGAAGAACATGAGGTGGGAGTTTAAAGGGATGGTCGGGCTGGCGACAGCACAACAATGGGCCGCCACAAGGGGAGAGCGGGACCGCAAGCAGCCCATCGAAGCACCGCTGCCCATAGAGTGTGTGTGTGTGGGGGGGGGGGAGTGCTGCAGTCAGGCCGGTGCTGGTGGCAGGGCATTAGGAGGAAAAAAGTTGAATAGTGAAAAAAAATATGTTGTCAGGTAGAAGAAGATTGGCGGGGGCTCAAGGCCCTGACTCCTCCTCTCGCTAGGGTTTCCCCCACCGCCGGCGACGCCCCAACCCCTTTCTTCCGCCGCCCCCGGCCACACGGCGCGAGCGCCCCGGCCCGCTCCGCCCCCCTCTCCCCTCCTCCCCGTCCCGCCGCCTCTGCCGTCTCCCCAAGAGGCAGCTGGGGCGACGCGCGCTCTCTTTCCCCTCGTCCACCCCCTCCTTCCTTCCTCCCCCCGCTGCCGGCGGTCGCCCCCGGATCTGGCCAGGTGGTGTCGGCGGCAGCGGGTCCTCCCGTTCCCGCGCGTGCTCCTCCTTCCCGGGGTGGAGGGAGGCGGCAGTTGTGCTCAGCTGATGGCGGTCCGGTGTCCTAGCGGCGACGGCCGACGGAGAGCGCAGGGGTGGTGCCTCCACTTGGCGGCGGGGCTGTCCGGTGGTGCTGCGCAGTCGGTGCCGCGACCCCGGCCCAGATCTTGGCCCATAGGGCCCCATCTAGGCCCTTGCGGGCCGGCTCCGGCGCGACCTTGACACCCTCTGTGCAGGGAAGAATGGGAGCGTCTTGGACAGGGGCGGCGACACCGACGGCGTGCCGGTTGCAGCGCGAAGGCGGGAGCTGTCCGGGCCTTTGAGCGCCCTGCCGGGCCTGTGGGGCCACGGGCCTAGTAGGCTCCTGCCATTGCGTCTGGTCGGCTACCGTCGAGGACGGTGGAGTTGGAGCCCTCCCGCGTGCCGACGGTGCTGCCGCCCTAGTCTCGGCTCGTCTTCTTCTTTGTGCAGGCCATACTTCGTGGTGCCGTGGTGATATGGCGTGGGAAACTTCATGACCGTGTTGGCGTAGGGTGGTGGTCGGTTTGGTGGCGAGCTCGGAGTTCCTGAGGTGAAGGTTGGGATCGGGAGAAATCCCTGTTGCCTTGGCCGACACCGACGTGGTGGCACCTGAGGGTGCCGCCGGATCTTCCTAGAGGGCGTCGGGGCTACCCTTTCTCTCTCCTCGCCGCGTACCGGGGGAAAACCTTGGCAGCAGCGTCGTCATTGTCGTGTCCCTTCTTGGAGGTGTTGTTTGGTATCGGTGCTTTGGAGTCTCGGAGCTTGGTGGGCGATCTTCGGTGGACGCAGCGGCCACGTGGCTTCGCCGTTTTTGTCGATCCGCCGTTATCGGCATTTGTTTCTTTTGTATTTTCTCTTGCATTTCTTTTGGGCGTGACTGTGTTGTTTCTGCCCCAGCATCTATTGTTGGTTGTCTCGGATGGTTGCTTTATAATACAAAGCGGGGGAACCATTTTTCATTAAGATTGTCGGGCCGTCCGTTTCCTATCCATCTGACTGAAAATAAAAACTTTTCATTTAAGTGATGCATAAGCGGTCCACAAGTATATATACCTCGCGTGTGTGTATGTGTCCATCCCTTATGTGGAGATCAAAATTCGCGTGGTATGGCCATTCACCCATGCATCCGTGCCAACTGTCCTGCTTTTCTCTAGAACATCATAAGGGCACAATATTCCCATCTTTCTGAACTTGCTAATCAAGGAGAGGATATGTCCTGATCTCCTGGAACTATCCTTGAAGGTGACAATATTTTCGCTCGGAACTATTGTCAGTAGCCTTGATGGTTTGCTGCCTTTTACCTTTCCTTTGGTGAAATGAGGAATAAAAGCCCAGAGCATATTGCACGCACCACCGTCTGTTTGGTTTGCTAGTGAGGCTAAACTCAGTTTTGGGCTAAATTTCCTAATTCAGTATTAGGTTGTCCTTAATTTTTTTTGCAGCAATTACATGTAGTATATAATACCTCTGTAACTAAATATAAGATGTTTTATAGTTCAAACTGTAGTTACAGAGGGAGTAGTATGTTACACTTTTCAGTGCACTGTGTGACAGCTTTTCAGGTCAAATTAAATACACAACTCCAAATAACAATCATAAACATTGCCATCATGATAACGCTAACTTCTGATTTCAATATGGTGCTACTCACAACATGGATTGGCTCTTTTCTAATCAAGTTGTTGATTGGATTTGGAGTTGAAATTATATGGCATGTAGTTGTATATTATCCTTACATCTTGAATATATTTTCAAGCTTTTTTTATGAATTTTAGATATGCCTCATTTCTAATCTAGTTCCAGTATATATACTATACTATACTAGCACATATCAAGTGTGTTAATGCATGTTATATGCCCCCGTAGAAGCCAGACCATAGTTCATCCATTTCAAAATATAGTGCCTCTTGACTTGTAATTATATTTTCATATTACATCCGTGCTAGGACACTGAAGCACGATGAGCCAACACGTGAAGCATAAACATCTCATTGTAACTCCTCCTTGATATACAAGTTGTTGCTAGTGGCTACTGGCTAGTATCATACTTCATGGTACCACCTTACTTTGTATCTTCCGATTGCGTAGCATCATAGTCTAGTGTAATGGTACCATCTAATTTATTTATTTGTATAATCCCAGTGTGAATTTGTGTAAAAGACCTATTTGCCATTAAGTTTCAATGTTTTATGCGCTATGATGTTGTATCATAGCATGATACCGCTATCACCTCTCTCATCTTTAATTGATGTGCAACATTATCTTAATGCTTAAATGACACTACATGATGCTTGCCTATATACTACGGTTGGCTAGACCTAAGATTCAATATAGTTGGAAAAGGAGTGAATATTAAGCAAATATTAAGTTAAAAAAAGGCACAACGTTACTTTTCAGTGTCTCCACACATGACAAGTGCTAGGAGAGTAGGAGTGAGTACAACCAGATGGAAGACTCCTTCTACGACACTTGTCGTGCCCGGCGGTTGTATGGCTCAGGTTGATTTTCTTGGTTTCTTTGTAGATCTAATTATTAAAATGCAACACACATGTTGAACCGAGCTTCTAAATTATGATAACTTTTAGCCATTGTATAAACCAAGTGTGTATGGTGGGCATAGCCCAACTATTGAAGAGTCGTCCCATATGTCGCTAGCGGCTAGTTTCCCACTATGCAGTCAGTCTGGCAGGCTCACATACATTCATGCCTGGCCGCTTCAACGCCAATCCACAAACTGAGTTGAGCTTCTCTTGCTTTTTCATACATGTGAATCATCGTTCGCCATTGGATACTTACTTGGTTATAATAACAATGATCAAAAGAAAGAGTTGTATGTGTAGTAGAACATAGGGACCTGAAGTTTCTTAGCTTGAGCTCGTTTCAACTCGGGTGAACAGTAAAATAAAAAAAACAGGGAAAACTTGGTAAGCAAATATTGATGTGTGTCTCATATGCGGGCAAATTTTTGCGATGAAATCACATTCGTAGAGGTCTGGAAAAGATTGTCCTTTAAAACCTTTGATTTTGGTACTCCCTCCGATCCAAAATAAGTGTTGCAACTTTGAATTAAGGTTAGCTCAACATTAGTTCAAAACTATGACGCTTATTATGGATTGGAGGGAGTAGTATTTTGGAGCATGATTTATTTTTGACCAAGACCAACACACCAATGAGATAAGAAGAGGACTTTCGAGAACATAGTTGGTTTGTATGTGACGCGGTTGATTGGAAAATACATGAGATTTCTATTTTGATGCTACATAATGTAGGTTCGCAAAATAACGGATAGGTTACATAGATCTAACAGCGGACCCACCAAACCAATGACCATATGTTCCTATATTTTGTGAAAAATTCTGCCATAGTCTTCGTCGCCATTAAATTTTATTATATAAATATATGGTACTTACAAGTTATCAGTCTAAATATTTTGACTCAAAGAAAATAAAAAGATTTCAAAATACCCTGTTTGGACTATCATGTAATTCCTCTGTCCGGGTTTATTAAATTTCTCAAAGGTTTTTGTTTTTCTTGCAAAAAGACAGATTTGCAAACAGTATTGTTGAAACTTTGAATATTGTAAAATAAAAAAAATCCTAGAGCTGAGCTCGGCTTGACTAGGCTCAATCCAAGCGTTCCTTTAGCCACTTGGCACTTGGGACCTGCAAGTCCTATTTCTCATTAAGTCATTAATCGAAGCAATGTTTTTTACTGATTAGTTGATCTATTGTATGATTTTCGTTACTCAAACTCAAATGTTGGCTATTAGTGCAATTTCCTCGGAAAATGTTGAAGGACATTCCCGAGTTAACGTATTGTTGGCCATCTTATCCGGCGATGTGCCGGATGCAGCTGCAGCTAGTGGACAAAAAGGATGGAGCAGCGTATGCCACACGTTCACCTATTAAATATTAAATATAGGTGTGGCTAGGTCTCACGGCTAAGTGGGTAAGTCATATAAGACACACATCAATATTTGCACAACGTAAGATGACTTACACACCTAGATTGATTTTTTCCTCATAAATTTCAACATAAAATCTCACGAATATAGCATGCATCGACTAAGACATAATCAAGTTCAAATGGACTAAGACTTGGCAAGACTGATTAAATATTTCCATGCCGATCTGGACGTAGCCTCTCTCGCATTTGCATCATCGGCTCCATCTCCATCTTATAAAGAGAAAAAGAAAGTGTTATCCTGGGAGAGACGAAAGCAGGTATGCTATGGAATCAAGCGAGCAATGATGTCATGCACATTACGTAGCTGATCTAGCTTTCGATCGAGCGAGCGAATCATAGCCATTGCCATGCGAGCACGCGATACCCATCAGAAGTATTCTGGCGTGCATGCAACGTCACCAGCTTTTGCCAACTACAAATACTTGAGCTGCATATTCGTCGTCCATGCTACGTATGCACGTAGATATAGCATAGAACGCGATGATCAGCTTCGCGCCCAACTCTACCGGAGAGCAGCTCCTGCGTCGCTTCTGCGACCCCAACACGTCGGCGAGCGTCGACAAGTACGTGGGCAACGTCACAGCCTCGTACACCGACACGAGCAATGAGTCGTCCATGGTGGCCGCCTCGGTCATCATGTTCGCCCTCGCCGGCATCTTCTTCAACCTCAACCTCTTCAGCCGCTTCTCCGACGTCAGTGCCATCCTCGACCCCAAGGTCCGGCTCTTCCTCTCCTCCTTGCTCTCCCTCTTCCTCCCCGTCATGTCCTACCTCTTCTCCGAGGCCAAGAATGCCGGCAAGGTGGCCGCTGCCGCTGGGGTTGGCCGCCGCGAGGAGCCAGACCTCTCGCTGCAGGCCGGCTTGATCCTCCTCTGGATGCTCCTGGTGGAGCTCCTCCGCAAGAAGGTGGACGAGATCCGCATGCGCGGCTACTCCGGCACCATCCAGCGTGCCGGCCGCGTTGTCTGGCTCGGCAGCCTCGTCTTCTTCAACCTCAAGAGAGTCGGCCGCAAGGCCGTGTTCGGCATCTTTTGGGTGCTCTGCGCCACCAAGGTGGTGCAGAGGATCGCCTTCACCGAGGTCGGCAAGCGTTCCTACGCACATGGCAAGAACACGCGTCTCATCACCTCCTACATGTCACAAATACTGCAGCCAGGTCGACCACCACAGCTACAGGTACTCACAAATATTACTACTACTCACTCCGTTCACTATTACAAGATGTTTTAATTTTTTTTCTAAATCGGATGTATGTAGACATATTTCTGATGTGAATTTGTTCACCATTTACAATCCACATGTTGAAATATCTAAGACATCTTATTATGCACGTGCTTTTTAACGCTCGCCCTTCACATATTTATATTCCAACAACAGGATCACCAGCAGCACCATTCGCCGTCGGCCCATGTCCTCGACGTTGAGGATGTTGAGCACCGGGCGGCTGCCGGAAATAACCAAGGTGGTGGCGGCGAGGCCATGTTGAAGAGGTGCAAGTTCATCGTCATGGGTGAAGAAGACCTGGTTATAGAACCAACTGCTGACGGCTACAAGCTGAAGGATATATCCCCCAACGACACCGTTCTCACCGTTGGAAAAATCTGGGATCATGCCTATTCCAACCTCGAGGAACCCCTACGGCTGCGACTCAGGCGGCTGTGCCTCTCCTTCGCGCTCTTCAAGCTGCTACGGAGGAGATTCGAGCACCTGCCGCCGGTGACCAAGGAAGAGACTCGTGAGTGCCGTGACCTACTCTTCGACGGCGTCTACCATGACAGGTCAGAGAAGGCGGCGGCGGAGCTATTCCAGATGATGAACGAGGAGGTGAACTTCCTGTGCGAGTACTACCACTCCGTCATCCCCGTCGTCCTCGCGAGCCCTTTCTTCTTACTCGCCAACTACTTCCTCCTTCCCGTGGTGGTGCTCGGCTTGTGCCTTATGACTGTCGTGCTCTGCGGCTTCGGCGATGCGGGCTTTGCCTTCTCCAGCATCACGACGGACAACTTCGCCATAAAGTCCGGTGTCGTCAACACCACCATGTGCCTCCTAATCAAGTCCATCTCCTCGCCGTCGGCCTTCTTCACGACAGTGGACTTTGCCATCACCTTCCTCCTCTTGGCCATCTTTTTCTATGAGGAGATGTGGGAGTTCATCGTCTTCCTCCTCTCAAACTGGTTCATGGTGTCACTGATCCATAGCTATGTGACAAAGCAGTCATGGCGTAAAAGCCAGATGTTCACAAGCTTCGTTCATCGCATCCTATGGTTACGCAAAAAGTTGAGCCAGCCCGTCCTTGGCTTCAAGCAGTTCTCACTGCTAAACCTCCGGTGGCCGCTCGTCCTCGGCCTGCCATCCATGTTCTCTCTGGTGCTTGAGACGGCACCTGTGCCAAAAGGCGCCAAACACGCCATCATGGAATCGCTTGTGAAGCACATCCATGATGGCACTGATCTCAACAATGGAAGCTCTGTTCTTGTGAACAGAGAAGACCTCTTGCCGGCGTGTCGGAGCGATAGCCTCGCGGAGGTCATCCTCACCTGGCACGTCGCCACCACCATCATGGAGGCTAAGTACTCTCCTGACAAGGGAAAGCAGAGCAAGGCTTCCCACTACCACATGGTGGCGACGAGGCTGTCCAAGTACTGTGCCTACCTGGTGGCCTTCCACCCGGAACTACTCCCGGACAACCAGGAAAAGTCAGAGCGCGTCTTCGAGGCCGCCAAGGAGGAGCTCAAGGCCACTCTCAAATGTGCCCCCTACTACCTCTTGTGTTGGCGCTCGAGGGTCGACAAGGTCATGGCGGCCCCCAACAGGGAGGCTACTGCGGCCTGGGAGGACGGCAAGGTGGTCCACAACGGCACAAAGCTAGGGAACATGCTGAGGGAGGAACCTACGGGGGACGGCGACACCCAGCGGGAGCAGACGTGGAAGTTGCTTGCCGACGTGTGGACGGAGCTCCTCGTGTACCTGGCGCCGTCGAGCGACGAGGAGCGCGTGCTGGGGCACGAGAGTGTGCTGGTGCAGGGCGGCGAGTTCATCACCGTGCTTTGGGCCTTGACCACCCACACCGGAATAAGCCGCCCGCAAAAGTAGTATGTATGTCTTTGCTGTGTGTGTGTTTTGGCCTATGTGGCTTCATATTGGTTGCTTGCTTGCATTTTTCTAGTTTTGATTAAATTGTTTATTCTAAGCCGATTGAGAGAATTTTATTTGTGTTAAGGGTCTGACTATATCATATCTAGATGTGAGATATTATCTCACATCTAAGTTGTGATGCCAGCAGATTGTTTTCTTATTTGTTTTTTTCCCATCGTTTTTTTGGGTTTTTTTTTTCCTTTCGGCCGGCTGACTATAGCGACAAAAAAATCAACTGAGAGAGTGCGTTGCACTAGGAATCCAACTCGGGACAACATGCTGGTCACCACGGGCTCCTACCACACCACTCCAATAGATAGCTGCTATTGATTATTACAAAGAGGGGAGTATATAAGAACATAGTAAACCATCGAGATTAGGAGACAATCTTGCAATTTTTTGAAACCTTTTTTTTACAAATTGTGAACAATTTGAAGTGTCGATATTTTTGCAAACACAAACAAATTTAAAATTTCAAACAGTCTTTTTCAAATGACAAATAAGAACAAAATATGGTATTCTGAACAAATTCTTCAGGAACAAAATTTTAAGAGCGTGAACAATTTATGGAAATCCCTAAATAGTTCTTAAAGTGTGGACACTTTTGAAAATTCCAATCATTAAAAAAATATTAATTCATTGAGTTTATTTTATTTTAATCATAAATTTTTCAAATAAAAAATTTTGTTTGCACCATTTAAAAAATGGTGACATTTGAAAATTGTTCATGCATTTCAAAATAATGTTAGTGATGTTTAAAAAAATGTAATATAAAATGAAAAAAAGTTTCATAACATTCAAAGAAATGTTCGTGGCAATTTTCTAAAGAAACTTGCATTAAAAAAATCACGTCATTTTCTAGAAGTTCGTGAGGGACTGATGTTGTTTTTCGTCGGAAAGAACGTTGGACATGCGATTACACCCCACAACACCAATTCTGCAATCCAACCCAGCCACGCCTAATTGCGGTAGCATTGAAGGTGTGCAATTTATTCGGGGGACAAGACTAGTAGTTGCGAATTGAGGGTGGGATGAAACAAACTATGCGACCAGTTGTGAGTCAAAGGTGGACTTGCAACTTGGATGAAAACCAATGCACATGCCTAGTTGCGAGTCGAGGGTGCGCTTGCAACTGGGTGAACTACGAGCTGACTTGCGACTTGAGGATGGGCCCAATACTGGGACAACTACAAACTACGAGCCTAGTTGCGAGTCAATGGTCAACCTGCAACTAGTATAAACCACACTACGGTCCTAGTTGTGAGTCAAAGATGGACCTGCAACTGAGATGAAAGACCAAACACGGGCACAGTGGCGAGTCAAGGGTAGGCTTGCAACTGGGATAAAACAAACTATGAGCCTAGTTGCGAGTCAATGGAGGACTTGTAACTAGGATAACAAAAACTACGAGCTCAGTTGCGACTCAAAGGTGGGCTTGCAACTGAGATGAAAATCTAAACACATGTCGAGTTGCGAGTCGAGAGTGGACTTGCAACTAGGACAACAACAAAAATATGGGCCCAGTTGCAAGTCGAGGGTGGACTTGCAACTGGACAACAACAAAACTATGATCCTAGTTGTGAGTCAAGGATGGATTTGAAATTAAGACAACTAAGAAACAATGAACCCATTTACGAGTCAAGGGTCGACATCCAACTGAAATGAAACAAACTATTGTCCTAGTTGCGATTCAAGGGTGAATTTGCAACTGGGATGAAAAGAAAAAACATTTCTAGTTGCAAGTCGAGGATGGGCTTGCAGATGGGAGAAGTATGAACCTAGTTGCGAGTGGAAGATGGACTTGCAACTAGGACAATTACGAAATTACAAGCCCAATTGCAAGTCAATGGTCAACTTGCAACTGGAATGAAAGACAAAACACATGCCCAGTTACGAGTCAGACTGGGTTTGTAGGGTAGACTTGCATGTCGGGGGTGGACTTGCATCTAGAACAAAAGTGGCCAGGACCCAGTTGCATGTTGAGGATGGACTTGCAACTGGGACAAAAATTGGGTCAGGCCAAGTTGGGCCAAGTTGCGTTTGAACGGTGCACTCACAAAGTAGGACAAGAAAAGAGTCAGGCTTCTTACATATTAGGGTTAGACTTGCAAAAAAGGGTCGTTGCCTGTCATTGTAGGTTTAGAAGAAGATCCATCCTCGGGTCACCTTTGCTCCAAAGACAAAGAGGAATGAGAGAGAGAGAGATGAATAGAACTGATGAGCTAGCGGTCGGCTCGTCTCTTCGACTTATACAAACAATTTGCCTTTTCAACAACAACACGGGAAAAAACAAACCAAAAAGCACGGCGCAATAAAAAATGCACAATGTGATGGCCATAAAATGGACAATGAGCGAGTGACACCCGACGCGCGGGAGAAAACATCCCTGGTCAAAAAAATAGACCTACGAAGGTTAACCAACGAAAAAAAGACCTACTAAGGTTAACCAGCGACAATAAAACCTAAACCTATCTCCCGCTCCCTCGCGCCCCTGTTGCTCCCTCCTCGATCCCGATCTGGATCGAGGGGACGAGGAGCTCCTGCCTCCCCGACGGCCGGCCTCCTCCTCGCCCCGCTGCTGCGTCCGGCGCCGCCACGGCCTCTGGAGCCAGGGAAGCCAGGGCCTGAGCTCGGCCTCGAGGTCCCCGCCGCCGTCTCCTGCAGCTTCTGCCCCGCCACCTCACCGCCCGAGCTCGCCGGGCCGCCACCGGCTCTAGTCGCCTCCACCTCCGCTCCAGGCAACCCTCGGTCGTCGGCTCGCTGGAGCACGATGGCAGACGATGGATGCCCTGGTTGTGTGCGACGGATGCAGTTCTCACGCGCAAGCTAGGGTTGGAGCCGCCAGCTCTTCATCCTGCCCGCCGGCGGCGACTCTTCCCGTCCCGCACTGCCGCCTCCCCGTTATCACAGATATCTCCACCCCTTCTTCTTTCCCCCTCTTCTCTCCTCTTCCTTCTCCCTTTTCCATCTCTGTTCCCTTCCCCCGACTGGCCCGGACATGGAGAACAGCGACAGGGCCAGGTTTGCGGATGTGTTGCGGTAGTCCTCGACGGGGTGCTCGCCAGCGATGACCGTGGCCTAGCAGCAGGATAGCATAAGCTCTCCCTTGTTCTTTTGTGCTTGAATCAGATTTGGCGGTTCTCAATTTTACACATTTATTGATCTTGGTCTTCTTTTGTATACAGGGTACATTTATGTTTCATGATCTGTTCTGCAGATTTTCAGAACACTGAGTGCATATCTTGCCTTGCAATGCTGCTAATTCGACAATCGTGAGTGCTCCTCTCCCCTTTCCCTCCCTGCTAAAATTCAGTTCCAAACACGATCTGACGGTTGATTCTGTGGCTGGATGTGTGATTTCAGCATAGATTTTTTGTACAGGTGATTGATGGTCAGAGGACTAACTGCAACCTCGTCTGCCTCAGGGTCCAGAGGTCCAAAGCGCCACAACCAACTGCCTCTGCATCCATATGCTGGCAATTTACTTACTTTGATTGTTAGTCGTTGACCATGAGCAAGAATCTGTCAATTAATTTGGTGCTTCAATTAAATTGTAATTTGCTGAATTACTACTGGTTAAGCACTGTGCAGGTCTTTGTTTGATTGTTAGTCGGTGACCATTAGCAAGAAGTTGTAGGAGGTTAAAATCATCTGCCAACTCTCTTTAAAAAAACTGCCAACTTAATTAAGAATCATGTGGAATCTAGATTTAGTTCCTGTTTAGTTTGACATTTTTAGTAGAAGGGTTAGTGTCAATCTAGATTTGCTATGACTAATTTGAAAAATACTGGTGTTACATATTTGCTAGGACTATCTGTGTACACGTCTAATGCCCTTTCTGATGTTTCTCATTATCGAGATTACGGAAAATGTGTTTGTTTTGTTTAGTGTCAATCTATAACAAAATCTGTTTTGATTCCACTCCGGAAAATCTTCAAAGTGATGCTAATTCTCCATGATTATTAACTTGACGTCTGAAATCTTAATTTCCACTGTCCTATTTTGGTTTATTGCAGTTCAGTGTGGTAATCTGCAGCAATCAAGTTAACAAATCTGAAGCATTTTAGCAAGGCAACGGTGCAATTGCTCTTTTGGTGGAAGATGAAGCTTTTGCTGGGCTTGTGATGTTTTTTCTGAAGAAGTCTGACGATGAACTCAAAAGACAGATGGCATGCGGTATTTGTGATATAGAACTAAATGATTCAGGACTGCAGTAGCTCCAGAAAGGGTGGCATTCTTCATATTTTGTGCAACTTCATGATACTAGGTCGTTTCTATTTGTTCTGATGCAACTTCTATAATGGCAGGTTGCTACTACAGGGTTACCTGATGTTGCCTCATGTCAGTTATATCTTCCAATATTTACAGAAACTTCTGAATCTGACACCAGGACATGCTGATGATAACCTTCCAGTTTTACTGAATCATAGTTACTTGAGTAATCTCTACTCCTAAAGTGTTCTTCGAAGGTGCTCATCACATCTGTCGATATACAACACCGTAGTTATTGATGGACGAACTTGGCATCTCAGCCAGTACTCTGCCTCATCAATAGTTTGATGTCCCTTTGCATGAAGTTAGGCCAACATCATAAGATCCGTAGCCTTTTTGAGGAGATGAAGGTGAAGATTATTAAGCCGGATAACCTCACATGCTGCATTCTAATGACCAGTCGTGCGGCATTGAACATGATAGATGTTGGAGAAGTTTTAGAAGAAATGCAAGAAAAGGATGTAGTTCTAGGGTGATCTGCATATAGCATGGTTTCTGTCCACCTGAGTGCTGGTTTGGTTTTAAATAACCGTCCGCTTTAAATAAACTCGAGGGCCTTGATTTTAGAAGGTAACATAAATATCTAGATTGAGTTCATGGTCATGGGGCTGTTTGTTACAGTTCAGGCAAGAGTTTAGTTCATAATGCTCAATTTCATCATGCTTGTATCACCACCACCGTGTAATATAACATAGTACTATGCACAACGATGCGTCAGCACTAAGCTCAGCATCTAAATAACTTGAAATGCTGGCTCAGAGTTTTTTTAGTTCATAAAAAATGATTTTATTTCTCCTGATGCATTGTTATTTAGGCTTCATTATTCTTCAATTTCTGGCAAAGTAATAAACATGCCATATATAAATTGGTAATGAACCGCTAAATATATATATGTTTTGTTATTTAGGCTTATTATTCTACAATTTCTGTCAAATTAATGAACATGCTATACATAAGTTGTTTTTGAACCCTATATATATATATATATATATATATATATATATATATATATATATATATATATGTGTGTCCCCTGTTGCAACGTACAACCTCTTTTCCTTTATTTCTTTTTTTAATATTAAAGGCAGGTGAGTTTTTTTTACATTGTTTATAAATTTTTAAAACCATGGGAAAGTAGTGCATCAGGGAAGGTTCACCACTAGACACCCCTGATTGCAACAAAATATCCTTTATGTTTGATTTTTCTGGTAATTATGTATTTAACGGAGCTCTCCTTAAAAAATAATAACAACCAGTGTTGAACTAATAAAGTTCTAAATCTATATTTAGACACAATTGGTGTTGAGGCATTAAATATGTATACCCTGTTGCAACTCACGGGCTCCTCAGCCATATGTATGCTTCGACCTATTTATATGTTGTTTTCTTGGGCCTTGGTGCTCTCTACATCGCTTCACAAACTGTGACAGTAACAGTGAGGCTACTCCCTGTCCTTCTCATCTTTCAAACCCGTGGCACTGATGGATCACACCTTAACCTTGCAGGAGTTGTTATGGACCATCTGGTTTTCTTCAGGAATCCACACCACCGGCAATTCTAATGAGACCATCCAGCTGACATCCTTCTTGCTACAACCACTCTGTTCTGTACTTCTATTGCCTCATACGGCCTTTGGCAGATACCAGTGAGATGAACTCCACTAAAAATCCCTCAAGAATTGTGAACCCATTAATTAGGGATTTAACTTTAGAAAAATCAACAGAGTCTACAGCTAGGAGAGGTAATTTTAAAAAAATTCTTGTTACTTGCAATTCCTGATCTAGGTTAAGAATGTACTGCTCACGATGCAGATTGTATATATATTATTCGGATGATCAGATGGGTCTTCTTCTACATTTGGTTACTCAGATTGTAAGTTATTGTGCAAATCTACTGTCATCATACTTTTACTTTCCTTTGTGTTGATGTAGAGGTACGAACAAAGCTACAAAGTGATAAGGGCACATGATCTAGATTTTTTACACTCTTCTTGGCAGCCAATGAATTATCTTTATTTGAATCCATAATTCGCCTTTTCGTGCAAAACAGATGTGGAGTATGCATTCTCCATCTTAATAGCTCACAAACAGGTTATGGGTACCATATCTTAGCAACACACATCAGACTGAAACAGACATTAGAGTGTTACTCCCTCAGTTTGAAAATAAAGTGTGTTGTTCAACCTTGACCGTAAATTTCTATTTGTTGTTACAAATCATAATCAGACGAAAGTGTTCCTCGACATGAATATAATGGTGTCTATTTTGTGCATCGTAAGCTATTTTGTTCAACGTAAGCTATATATTACTTGGGTATTGTTGGTCAAAGCACAAATTTGGACAGTCAAAAGACGCTTTATATTTTGAAATGGAAGGAGTACCTTTTGGTGCCTCATTGGTTATGGTTGTGATACGTATTTTGTGCATTTATTTGTAAAAGGAGTAGAAACCCAACCTAGAAGCATAAAGTGACAGAGAAATACCTGCTGCTCCTTAAACAGGTTGGTATAAGTCTTGGATATTTGGTTTAACACGCTACAGTGTATAAAAAACCGAGCTTGCATATAAAGCGGCCTGGAAGAACATTTGGACACTTTATATGTGGTGCGAAATTCAGGTTATTATCAATTACTTGCATGGAATAGGTAGCATGCTGAATTCATTTTTGTTACTGAACAAGTATCGTCATTTTATTAATTCTGGTTTAATACCGGACAATGATGCTTCATATCATTACGACACTGCATAATTTATTCCACTCTTGTGTTGCAGGTCAAGAAAAAAGATGAGGTATCTCTGCGAGAAGTTGCCTTTTCTTTAAGCCTGTCGTCTTTTCAAAATCTCATCTACCCCCGATTCTTTCTGGACTTGGATATGATTATGGAATCGATCCGGAGGTTGCACAGAGCTCTGCAGAATTGCACTACAATGGGCAATATGAAGCCTTGGCTGCAGTAGGCATACCAGACTACAAGAAGTACTGGAGGAGATTTCTCACTTGAGATCAATTCATGGATGAGTGCAATGTAAATCCATAGCACACTTGACCAGAACCATCGACAACATTTTGTGATGCCCACTAGCCTTCTCCCTAGAATCAGTCTCTGTCGACTGGATGCCTATAGCTCCCAAGAGTTGCACTGTCATTGACTACCATCGACAACAAACTGCACACAGCAGCTGAAAAGGAGAAGAGGTGCTGCCATTAGCCTACCGGTGTCGACAGTATTGAGCAGAACATCACCTGTCCATTGCACTAAATAGATTGATTGATGGTTTTGGGATCTTGCGATTTTTCATGTAGCAGGCAAAGGATGATGTCTCGTTGTCTAGATTGTTTGGTAAGATCATCTATGCAAAGATTCGTTTCATGTTTCTCTCTTTTGCCAAGAAGTGCACACACATGTATTCTCATTTTTTGGTTGTTAGCTGTAGCGGGGTGATTAATTTTCTTGGTAGCTTTGCGCCTATGAAACTGTGGATAACATGTATATTGTCTGCTATACTTCCTCGCTGGAAGGCCATATTTTCTACTAGGTCTCGAGGGGCGCAATCATTTGTTATCCTGAGTGGTGCAGTGTCCATGGGTCCTTTGTGCGTCTGAATTGGTGTGTCCATGATTTGGCATATCGTGCACGCTAGGTGCAAGAGATGCGTCAGTGCACTAAAGGCATGATTAGCACCTCTAATGGCCATGCTATAGCACGTCAAGGAGTACCTAGGTGGAACTGAAACTTGGGTAACGAGGAATCTGAAACTCCAATAGGCACTAGCATGTTTCACTATTTTCAATACAAACCTGAGCTTGTTCATGTATGAAGAATGGGCGTATTGATCTCATTTTTATTATGGTGCGGACATCTTGTAGAAGCACACAAGTTGATATTACAAATCTATAACATAAGAGGTATTAGCCTTGTTTTTTTTCCTAACAGTGATGTTGCAAAGTTTTTTCACGCTCTTTCACAAGTACTATATTTATTATTTCACTGCAATATTTAGCATGATTGCATGCTATTTATACGGTACCTCTTTTATTCAAAATCAAGTGATTGATGGTCCTGAGCGAGGGGAGGGAGAGGGAGAGAGAGTGAGAGTGACATATTACAATGAGAGAGGAGAGATAGAGAGCTTTGTTGTGAAATGTAGCATAATTACATCGTTACGTGTTTACCGAAAAAGGCTTTCGCCCCGCTTTATATATAAAGCAACGATCGATATACATGATGCAAACCACCCGACACCACACACACCCAAGGCAGATACAAGGGAGCTAACGAACAGCAACGCTACTCTAAACACCCCAAAGCAAACAACAAATAGGCAGAAGAGCATAGCTAAGGGTCTAAAGAGCTCTCCACCGTGAACGAGTCACCGCGAGGAGACAAAGCCGTAACTCGATGAACCAGGGACTCCAAAGCGGTGCTTCCAAGAAAGAAACGGCACCGAAGAGCCGCCACCGCCCGATCCAGGGAATCTAGGTTTTCACCCGGAGTAACACGAAAGACGCAGGGTCACCGCGATGGAGCCTTCAAGAAGGGAACGACGCATGGACGCCGCCGCCATCGGTCTGGCTCCGAGCCAGACGAGGTTTTCACCCCGGCCACCACCCTCAGCCCCCGTCCAAGGTACGGCCCTACATGAGAGCGCCGGCCGCACCACCACCGCGATCATCGAAGGCCCACCCCCATGCCGCCCACGCGGCCATGACAGCAAGCCCGTCAGCGCCCGAGCCACGAGCTCCGCCCACGAGCCAGCAGCTCCCGCCACCAAGGCCGCCGCCTTGCATCCAGACACTCCGGAGACCATCAAAGGCACGAGCTTTGAGCCGACCGGCAAACCCCTAGAACCATCGGAACCGCCGGTGACCAACCCGCCCCGAACAACTGTCAGCGGCAAGGAGGCACTAGGCCAAGAAAAGGGGAGGGGGAGCGGAGCTCGTCCGGACCGGCGCATCCCTGCGCCGGTAACAGGTAGTCGGTCTACCCATCCCTCCAGCAGCCTCCCCTGCGTCACCCCTGACGCCCTACCATGGCTTCCGACCAGAACCTGCGAGGAAGAGGCAGCCACCTGTCCGCCGGCGAGGGCCGCCGGATCGACCGCACCCAGCCGCCGAAGAAGGCCGCCAAGAGCGTCAACCACCACCACAGCACCTGCGTCTCCACGCTCTGGCCAGGAGCAGCCAATGCCCCGCCACCCCACCCGAGCAGAACGAGGACCAGTTGCAGCGCCACCACCTTGGAAGGGCCACCGGCCACCCCTGACGCCGCCAACCACCACCACCAGCCGGATCTGGGCAGGGGTGCCAGATCCGCCGCCAGCACGCCCCGGGGCCTCCAGCCTCCACGAGCCAAGAAGGAGGGGGAGAAGGGGAGGAGGGAGCGCCGGCAGTCCACCAGGACGCCAGTAGGAGGGAGGAAAACGGAGCAGTGGTTGACCGACGCCCGGCGCCACCGATCAGGGGAGGGCGCCCCGCGCCGCCCGTCACCTGCGCGTGGGAGGAAGACGCCCCGCCGCCGCCTGCGCCACACGGCCTTTGGCCAGCGACGCCACCGGCAGGGGCGAAGGATGGGGGGCGGGGCGAGGAGATGGGGGCGGCCGCGCTAGGGTTGCCTCCCGGGGATTAGCGCTAACACCTCTGATCACCTCGTTACGTGTTTGAAATTCAAAGGTGGTGTTTATCGAGGTCGAAGAGGGGATTGGGAGCCGGATCTATCACTAATTGAGGTGGAAACCATGGACCGGGGTTGCGGAGAGAGTTGAGTTGTTGGAGAAAGAAATAGATGTTGAGTGATTTATTGATACGAAAAGTAAATTGCAGATGCGCATGAGAAATCTATAGGTATATGTTAACTTGGATAAATCTTCATACTCCCTCCGTTCCGCAATGTAGCGCCTATAATTTTTTTTTAAAGTCAAACTTTATGAACTTTGACCAAGTTTATAGAGAAAATTATATACATCTAGAATATCAAATACAGATGCTTGATACATCACAAGACATACTTTCATATTATATATATTTGGTATTGTATTTTCTCTATAAATTTGGTCAAAGTTTACAAAGTTTGACTATGTAGAAAATCTATATGCACTATGTTATGAAACGGAGGGAGGACTGATTATATAGTACTTGTCCATGGTGGTCATGAGTTGAGCGTGCAAGTCAACCTAAAGACAATAATTCTAACCGGGAATATCTTAAGCGCATCATGTAGATCTTAATTATAACATATAATAATGTTTATCATTGCTTTCTGCGCACCGGTGGAGAGTGTACTCTAGGGGTGATGTGGGCTCCAGCCTTGAACAATTTTGTGAAGAAAAATAAAATAAATACATGTCTTAGCTAGGAGAATTTTTTTAGTATTTTGCTGTCTCAAAGTTTCACATTTTGTGTTCTGCCCCCAAGAATTCTGGTGTAGCTCCGCCACTATTTCTACGTATACATCATCAAAAAAGTTACATTGCAGTGGATTTCAATTATTTTCCAATTGTTGTAGGCTATCTTTTCTATATATGTGAAATATGATACACATTATATGCGTAAAAAATATCTATACATGTGAAATTTGATATGCATTCTATTCATAGGTGTAATTAAAATAAATAAATTAAAAGCTCGTGGCAACGCATGGGCGTTTTACTAGTAAGGATTAATTTATGAAAAGGGTTGGATAGCTCTCTCCCGCATCCTGTCCGTAGACCACGTTCGAACATAAAAACAGACATGTACTGGAGCCAATTCCCTGTCCCTCTTGAAGATGCCCTAAGGCATCATCCATGCATATTGGGTGAGCAAACCCCATGCTATGGTTTCCAAGTGACGTCACCCACATTTCATAGTACTATCACATGCCTCGTCATGCTAGTATATATAACAGGAGCTGGGCAGTGTGAAGAGAGAGGCATTGGTCACTGCACACGACAGAAAGAACAGCTAGCCTAGCCATGGCTCCCCTTGTGCCATTGTTGCTGATGTTTCTCCTCTCTAGCTCCTCTACTACATCATCATCCCTCGACATTTCCCATGCAGTAGCAGCAAGCGTCGGCGACGAGCTCAACCACTACGTCGTGGTGGAAACTAGCTCGCTCGAGCCAAGCACCGTCTGCCAAGGCCACAAGGGTAATTAACCGAGCTATCTGTATATCACTGTCATGCGTTGTGGACGTGGCTTACCATGCGTATCTATGCAGTGAGCCCGCCGGCTAGCGGCAACCTTGCTGGCGGCGCCTGGGTGCCGCTGAGCCATCCTCATGGTCCGTGCTCCTCGGCGGGGCACAATGTGGCGCCACCGTCATCCGTGGCGGACACGCTCCGGTGGGATCAGCACCGCGCCGGCTACATCCAGAGGAAGCTCTCCGTCGAGAACCCCCTGGCGGACGCGCCCGCCCAGACCCCCCAGTCATCTGAGGTCAATAGCGAGCCTGCCGGGACGTTCGCAGTGGGAAATGAGGTGAATGAAAACGCTATAAAGTTAGATCATGGTTATATTAATCAAAGGCTTGGTAATATTAAAAATCATGAACGCCCTAAGTCAAAATGTAACATAAATTACCCCCCAAAAAAGAATTCAAGCAGGTGCTCCTATATATCACTGAGACTTAACCAAGTTATATTAACCAAATGTTATATTCGTGAGATCTTACGTGGAGAACTATGGATTATGAAATTCACAATGCAACATTAATTGATTGCAGGCGCCTTCATCGTCATCCGACGTTGCTCCGGCGGCCGCCGGCGGTGGTAAACTGCCTGGAGTGACCCAACACATGGTGATCGACACGGCGAGCGACGTGCCGTGGGTGCAGTGCGCGCCCTGCCCAAAGCCGCAGTGCCACCCTCAGACGGACGCCACCTACGACCCAAGCAAGTCCGGCACCTATGCTCCCTTCCCCTGCAGCTCCCCCATCTGCCGCCAGCTCGGCCCGTACGCCAACGGCTGCACCGGCGCCGGCAACACCGGCCAGTGCCAGTACCGCGTCCAGTACCCCGACGGGTCAGCCACCTCCGGCACCTACATCTCCGACGTGCTAACAATCACCCCCACCCCCGCCGGCACGGTCAGCAGCTTCCGCTTCGGCTGCAGCCACGCCCTGCAGCGCCCTGAGCTCTTCAGCAACACGACCGCCGGGATCATGTCGCTCGGCCGGGGCGCGCAGTCACTCTCGTCCCAGACAAAGGGAACCTATGGACACGTCTTCTCCTATTGCGTCCCGCCGACGGCGAGCCAACGCGGCTTTTTCACCCTCGGCGTACCGAGGATAGCCGCCTCCAGGTCAGTGAAAAAGATAGCATATGCTATAGTGTCGCTAATAGCACGCTATAGCGTGTTAATAGCGTATTTTAAGGGCCACGCTAGTTTGTAATAGCACTCTATTTTTTTTTCACTGCTCCAGGTACGTGGTGACTCCCATGCTCAAGAGCAAGATGGCCCCGTCCATGTACCTCGTGCGCCTGCAGGCTATCACCGTCGCCGGGCAGCGGGTCGCTGTTCCGCCGATGGTCTTTGCCCCCGGCGCGGTCATGGACTCCCGCACCGTCATCACGCGCCTCCAGCCCACGGCGTACCGCGCGCTGCGCGACGCCTTCAGGGCCCAGATGAGCGCGTACCGCGTCGCCGCGCCCAAGGGCCAGCTAGACACCTGCTACGACTTCACCGGCATCCGCACCCTAAGGCTGCCCAAGATCTCGCTGGTGTTCGACAGCCGGAGCAACGGCGGTGCTGCAGTGGAGCTTGACTCGTCAGGGGTGCTGTTCAACAGCTGCCTCGCCTTCGCATCCACTGGCGGCGGCGACGGATCCACCGGGATCATCGGCTACGTTCAGCAGCGTACGATCGAGGTGCTCTTCAACGTCGGCGGCAGCGCCGTCGGGTTCCGCCGTGGCGCGTGCTAAGCTACCTATCGGACTTGTTTGCTCGATCCATGGGCTGGCTGCTTCAGCCTCCATTTATCTATATATTGGCCTTTGACCTATGGCCGACAAAATAAGCCCATTTGATTCTTATTTTGTTTGCTGTATCTCCATTTGACAAGTATTCTGTGTGCTATATCTTTGTGTGAACTGAAACTTAATATTTATTTACTGGACTATTTTATATTTAGTCCTTGTTCGATCTGTACGCCATGACCATCCTGAAATGATCAAGTATTGTTCACCATGTATGACACAGTATAAAATAATCCATTTGTTAACTGGATATCAGTTCAAAACTTCAAATTGCAGCAAAGATTATCATGGGGGGCCATACTATTTGTTGAAATTGGAGCAATTTTTCATAGAAATTAATCCAGATATGTGATTGATAAGTCACGATGAACAGGTTAAACATGATGTTCGAACAAACAAACATACTACACATGCAATCTGGTATGTACGGTACCATGCCTGGATCAACTGCTTCTAGGAAATATTGAGAAACAAGCCCTAAGAGAAGGGATATGGAAATGTACGGTGGGGTGGAAGAAGAGGCGTTTCCAATCGCAGCACCATCACCGACTGTCATGTTGTGGAGGAGGTCATCGATTTCGGAAATCGTTGGGAAAATAGTAGCGTGTAGCCACGTTGGAGAAGAGTCCAGCTGTTGCACAAGAGCATTCTCCACAAACCTAATCGCCCATCTAACATACAAGATCTCAAGAGGCTGGGTTCTAGAGGCCTGCTGTCTCAATTTGTCGCGCTGCACGCTGAGAAGCGAGATGGGAAAGCGGTAGGCGGCTCAAGGCTCGGGAATGAGGTAGACACATAGGAGATGAAGTGGCGGCCTCTATGGGAAGCAATAAAACGCAGACGAAGGGAAACAACCAAATAATTGTTCAGTTCCATTTTTCATTAGTGCAAAAATCGTTTCAACTTTTATTTTCCTGCATGAAAAAAAAGAAGACAACGCGTACATGTGGCATAAGTTCTAGTTCGATCACGCCACACGTCGCACGGGCAAGGCAGGCAGCGGAGGAGGATTATGCGTGTATGTGTCCTCTTCTCAAACTATTTTTTTGGAACTCTTAGTGTTGTGTGTAACAACCCATCTTATATGCTGTCTACCACACCCTCCACTAGCGGGTTGAGACTAACCTTTTCACACTCTCATTGTCAAGCATGAATGGCCAATATGGGCCTATGGATTTTCTAGGAATTGTTGAAAATGTCAAAATAGGCCAAAGATCAATAATTCCAACGCTATTTCTCCACATCCTTTTTTAATCTTATATTTCTGCGTCCATGTTATGCGACATTGTTGCCTTTAATTTCAAACAAGAATTTGCAAGAACAACTAAAAATACTCAACATGGCAAGAAAGTTGATTATCCTTAGTCCTTACAAAATGTCTCGAGAGGATGATTGATCATACAATGTACTCTATTCATGGTTCTGACATGAAGTGAGTAATGTTATTGCTACATATTAATTGTACAGAAATCTTACAAACTTGGAGGTGTGGCGCAATTCCAAATAAAGTACAACCTTGTACGAAATCAGCGACACTTATTTTGGAACGGAGGACTAGTACGTAGAGCTTTTGTAGAACTTTTAAATAGAAATATGATTTTTCTTTCAATATATTATCATGCTCGGATATTGAGTTCATGTCTACGCTGGTAGCTACGCAGGCATCGTTCATCCTCAACAAGTGGCACTTATTCCCAGGCCAGAGGAAAATATTATCCAGAGAAAGAAATGCAAACCGCCGTCCTAAAATAGTTGACTTAAATTTGTTTAGATACGGGTGTATCGAACATTAAATTGTGTCTCTACGTCCATATCTAGATAAATATGAGTCAACTAATTTGGGACTGAGGGAGCACTATTTTTTACCTCCCTCCATTAGATCTCACTAGTGTTGTTCCATATAAACATTTACGTACAAAGTTTCTAATGCTTTTGAAACGAAGTTGTGATTTATAAACTGTTTCAATATTTTTAGCTCCTTGCGATGACATCCTTCAATATATATGGCCCGTTGCAATGCACAGATAACTATGGTCTACGGGTGTGGGTGTAATTTTTATTATTCTAATGTTTGTTGTACTGTCATGATTAAAAACGAATAGATTAGAAGTTTCTCATAAAAAAATTGATCCTATCAAGAAAAATGTCAGAGAATCTTTCTTTTATGATTGTCAACGAATGGGTCTATCTAGGGCACGTCTAAGTTACTCAATTAAACTAGAAAGAAAAATAAAAAAGATAAAAAAAATGCTTACATGAATCTTAGCATAAAATCAATGACATAGGGTTTAGATATGCAATACTTAAAGCACATTTAGATGTTATTTAGCAAAATTGTCAAACCGTAAGTTTTTTGCGGGTTGCGAGATACCCTTACTCCATCCGCAGGACGCAAAAACCGTGATGGAGCCACCCAAGAAAGAGAGGTTTTCCTTGCGTATCATTTCATTGATCACTAGTAGAAAAAGGATCAAACGTGAAGCATATTAGTGCCTGTTTGTATTTGAGCCGGCACAAATATATACATTAGTGCCGGTTCCAACGGCTAGCCGGGCCCCTCTCATTAGTACCGGTTCGTGGCTAACCTTTAGCACCGGTTCGTGCCACGAACCGATACTAATGAGAATGGTGGCAGGATGTTGTCAGTCTAGGCCCCCTCCAGCACCTAGTACCGGTTCTTGGCACGAACCGGTACTAAAGGTCGTCCTACATAAACCCTTCGTCCACCCGAGCTCGCTCTGTTCTTCCCCTTTCCCCTCTCCTTTCTGTTCTTCCCCTCTTCCTCTCGAGCTCATCACACATTTTGCCCAAAATTTGTCAAAATTTGAAGGCCCCTGTAACATCCCAAATTTTCAATTTGGAATGTTATACATTAGATCATCATGCATATCATATTTTCTTGCATTTTGTTGATCCTAGAAATTTCACGCAACTCAAGGACCCTCGGAGAGAGTTGGAGATTTCAAAATTTTCGTATTTGAGTTCTCTCAAAATTATGAAAAGAGGATCATTTGAATTTATTTATTTAATCTTCAAATATTTTTCCAATCAAAAATAAGAGAGGGAATAATATGACTTTCCCAAAAATTTAGGAAAAATGAAGATTTAATAAATAAATCAAATTTTGGATTTTTCTCGGAGTTTATTGCCTTAGGGAAAAATGCGTGTTTTCAATAATTGCATTTTAGGCCCCGAGTAAAAGTTCATTTTGTTCGACTCATTTTTATGAGTCGGGGAAAATTGACTTTGTTAATTTTGGAGTTCGTTTAGATTTTTTTTCTGAATTTTTCTGCGCGCGAAACCGCTAAAAAAAATCGCTGCGCCCCGCCGGGCCAAGGCCCAAGCCACCAAGCCACCAAGGCAGCGGCCGGCCGGCCAAGGCCATCGCGCGCGCCAGGAGGCCAACGCACCAGGGAGCCGCCGCCGCTCCCTTTTCCTAGTCCAAGTAGGACTTTAGTCATACTTTCCGTTTATTCCGTTTTTGTTTCTAGATCTTTTCCCTCTTTGTTTCCTAATCCTAGTCTATTTCTTGCCCCCTACCCCAAGCAAAACCCTCCCCTCCCCTATATGAATACCCAAGCACCCCCTCTAACACATCAAACCAACACCTCTCCTCTCCTCTCCGCAACAGCAGCAGCGCAGCACCACACCCGCGCCGCCGCCGCCCCTCACCCGCGCCGCCGCCGCCGCTTGCCACCGCCGCCGCCAAGTGCCGCCGCCGCCACCCAACGCCGCCGCCGCCGGAGCCCCTCGCCTCTTCGAGGTACTAGCCCCGCGCCGCGTCACCTTTTCTTTTCCTCGGGTCGGTTTTTCGTAAATCGTTCCGGTTTCCGTTCCGTTTTTCTAGATCGGTTTTTCGTTTTGGTTTTCTTTCCGAAACCCTAGGTCGGTTTTTCTCGCCCGTTTTTCTTTCCGGTTTTGTTTAGCGAGCGTTCGCCGGATCGTTCGTCTTAACGAGCGTGATCACCGGTTTGCCTTGGTTAACGAACGTCCGTTCGTTTAACCGTTCGTCGTTTTTCTTTCTCATCGGATTTATTCCGCTATTTTTCTGATAGCGATTTCAGATCCAATTTTCTTTCTAGTTTATCTTCTCGCTCGTTTATCGGAATCAGGTGATTCAAGCGCCTGGATTTTCGTCTCGAAACCGCCGTTCCGACTAATCAACTTGAACTAAGTTTTGCTACTATAAAATTTGACCTAGTTTCAACCTGGTAGAACCGAGTTGTTTTCCCTTGCCGTTTGACCTTCGTGGCTTTCGTTTTGATTCTTTTACCACCAGGGTTCTTAAGTTGAACTTTCTGGTTAGATCTTTTATTCGAGATTTACCTGTGCATTAGATGAGTACTTATTGTATGCTTTTTGTTTGTCTGCGATAGATCACCCGGAGTGCGCCGCTTGTTACTTCGAGTCTCTAGGTCTCGCGGATCATCAGCAAGGCAAGTAACACTTGATCATACCTTTTCTACTACCCAGTTTTTATGCATTAGATCAATCCTCAAACATTGCATGATTAGGATCTAATTAAATTGTGGGATGGGAAGTAGATGAAGTAGTACCTATCACCTGTATTACTTATGAAACCTTTGGGAGTTACTTCTACGTTTGCTTATTATGCCATGCTATGCTAGTAGACGTGGATTGGGTGAGTGAATATCCATGACAGATGTGAGATTGTTATTAATGGTTTATCTAAGGTGGCAACTTAAATACACATCTGGGTGGATTGAGGCACCTGTTTTCTAGCAGGACTTGCCTGTATTTCTATGGACCGCCACCCAGACTCAAAGGGATCATAAGATAATTCATACTAGTAACTTTTAATTGGGTTTTAAATAAGTAATTTTAATTGTTGGGTTTTAAATGAGTACTTTTAATTGGGATTGAGAATGTTGTCAACCATTCTCAATGTTTAACAACTACCATGATAGTTAAATAAATTTATTCCTTTGAAGTAGGGAAAAACTGGCTTTATGCAAAACTGTAACCATAGAGCTTTTCCACCAGCCATATATGCATGTAGTATAGGCTTATTCCTTCATTACTCTCTATGTGTTACATTGCCAGCATATTCCATGTGCTGACCCGTTTTCGGGCTGCAACTTTTCATGTTGCAGACTTTTCAGACGACGAATAAGGTGCTTTTAGGTCGTGGTTCTATACTCAGTGATGCCGTTGGAGTTGATGGACTCACTTATCTTCCAAGTCTTCTGCTGTTATCGTTATTAGATGGCCTTAAGCCATGATTATTGTAATAAGTCCTCTTCTGGACGAACGATGTAATAAGTGTGTGATTACTACTCTATTATAAATCCTTCGAAGTACTGTGTGGTGTCAGCATTACTGATCCAGGGATGACACCGGAGCACAGAGACTTGATCCATTCGGGTCGGGTCGCCACAGAGATGGTATCAGAGCACACGGTGACTGTAGGACACGACCACTAAGTTAAAGCCATAGATCACTACTCTCTTCTCATTTTCTAACTCCTCATCTTTTCTACTCTTTTAGGATGACAGATGCAAAGATCAAGTACGCTCCACCAGATGAAGGTACACCATTTGGATCCCACTTGAAGGAAGTCGCCAGGTACCTGAACATTGGACTACCAAGCTTCATCGGGACTTTCAACGCCACTCTTCTTGAAGAGGAGCGCTGGAAGATTCAAGCCCATGTTTCGGGAAGGACATTCGCCCCAATCACCAAGCCTATAGATAGTGTTTTCAGTGCACCAACCTGGAGTCTGGGAAAGAGCATGGCAGCTCATATCACCATGGGACGCATTGGAGAAGTTTATCAAGAAGACCTCAAGGACACTATCTACCAGATTTGCGGACGCCGAGATGAACAATGGGAGATAGTCAGCACCAAGAAGGACAGATCCATTGCAGCTTTCATCCAGGAGTTAAACCAGCACATTCGACGCCAGGAGAACCAGATGTGCAATGATATGATAGACTTGAAGAATGCGAAGGGAAGGATCATCGAACTTGAAGGAGAACTGAAGTCTACACGCAAGGACTACATGGACGAGATCGTAGCTGTCGTGAGGCACAATAGAGATCTTAAGTATGAGATTGAAGAACTCAAGAAGAAATTGGAGCTCAAGAATGAAGACAAGTACGTCGACTGTCCGAGCAACTACATCATCATCGACGATACCGATTCAGATCCAAGCGAGCCCGACTTTGAAGACGAAGCTGCAGCAGACATCATGGAGTCTTCCACTGGTTCAAATTAATAGATGACCCCCACATATTAGTAGTATTCCCCTCCATGTAAACATTATAGTACACGCACCTTTGCGATAGTTAGACCGTTGTATGCCCTTTGATTGAATGAATGAAGTGATTTTGTGTGCATTTGTCTCATGAGCATTCGGGTAGTGTTTTCTCCCTAGACCTCACTCTATTCTTAATTTCTCGTCTTTTCTAAACCCTTCAGATGCCTCCGAGACTGTCTACTCAGATTCTTAAAACCCCTATGCTAGTAAGCTCACCAGGAGCGGAGTATATGGCCAGACAAGGATGTTTTCAAGTGCCATTGAGTATAGGAAGGCATGTGTTTCCGACGGATTTGATCGTTCTGGAATCCCAAGGATTGGATGTGATTCTAGGTATGGATTGGCTATCGATGTATGGAGGAAACATCGATTGCGCAAGTAGAACAATTTTGCTCACAACGCCAGAAGGAAGAAGGATTAAGTATGTATCACGGTATGAGCCGAGGAGAGCTCATGTAAATTGCCTATCAGGAGTTGTGCAGGAAGAGGTGCCAGTAGTAAAGGATTACCCTGATGTATTTCCTGAGGAATTGCCAGGAATGCCACCGGATAGAGACATTGAGTTTTTGATTGAGATGTTGCCAGGTACAGGCCCGATATCGAAGCGACCATACAGGATGCCCGCACAGGATTTGGCGGAAATCAAGAAACAGATTAAGGAGCTGTTGGATAAAGGTTATATACGCCCAAGTTCTTCGCCTTGGGGATCACCCGTACTGTTAGTGGAGAAGAAGGATGGATCGTTAAGGATGGTTGTTGATTATCGTGGATTGAATGCAGTAACAATCAAGAACAAGTACCCACTACCAATGATAAATGATCTGTTTGATCGTTTGCAAGGAGCTAAAGTGTTTTCCAAGATCGATTTGCGATCAGGGTACCATCAGTTGAAGATTTGAGAGCAGGGCATACCTAAGACAATGTTCACCACAAGATATGGATTGTATGAGTATACCGTTATGTCATTTGGACTGACTAACGCACCGGCCTATTTCATGAACTTGATGAACAAAGTGTTTATGGAGTTTTTGGATAAGTTCGTCGTGGTGTTCATTGATGATATTTTGGTTTTCTCGAAGAATGAAGAGGAACATAAGAAACATTTGTGATTGGTTTTGGAGAAACTAAGGGAGCATCAGTTATATGCCAAGTTCAGCAAATGTGAGTTTTGGCTAAAGGAAGTTGGATTTCTCGGACACGTTATATCCGAAGAAGGTATCACAGTAGACCCCACCAAAGTAGTCACTATGACCAATTGGGAAGTACCAACGACAGTTGGAGAGATCCGGAGTTTTCTTGGACTCGCAGGATACTACCGGAGATTCATTGAGAATTTCTCAAGGATTGCAAAGCCTATGATGGAGTTGCTGAAAAAGGATACTAAGTTCATATGGACTAAGGACTGTGAGGCAAGTTTTCAGGAGTTGAAGAAAAGATTGGTTACCTCACCAGTGCTAATTTTGCCAGATCAGACCAAGGATTATGAGGTGTATTGCGACGCTTCACGTCGAGGACTTGGAGCAGTGCTTATGCAGGAAGGAAGAGTTGTTTCGTATGCTTCACGACAACTGAAACCTCATGAATTAAATTATGCCACACATGATTTGGAGTTAGCAGCCGTAGTGCATGCATTGAAGACATGGAGACATTTCCTCATTGGAAATCATTGTGAGGTATACACGGATCACAAGAGTATGAAGTACATTTTTACGCAGAAGGAGTTAAACCTTAGACAAAGGAGATGGTTGGAACTCATCAAGGATTATGATATGAGATTGCATTATCATCCCGGAAAGGCTAATGTAGTAGCTGACGCATTGAGCCGCAAGAGCCATGTCAATACGCTATTGACGGGAGAAATACCAAAGGAGCTAGCAGAAGATCTTCGTGAGCTATGTTTGGAAATAGTTCCGAGAGGCTATGTGGCAGCATTGGAAATTCAGTCTACCTTGATGGATAAAATCAGGGAAGCTCGGAAAAAGGACAAAGAGATTGCGGATATAAAGAAGAAAATGAGCGAAGGAAAAGCAAAGGGATTCCGTGAGGATGAGCACGATACCCTATGGTTTGAGGACCGTGTTTATGTGCCAAATGACCCCGAGATCAGGAAGTTAATTTTGCAAGAGGCACATGATTCACCCTATTCAATTCACCCAGAAAATACCAAGATGTATTTGGACTTGAAGGAAACGTTCTGGTGGACCGGAATGAAGAAGGATATTGCGGAGTATGTAGCCGTTTGTGATGTATGTCAGAGAGTGAAGGCAGAACATCAGAAGCCAGCAGGATTGTTGCAGCCATTGCCGATACCTGAATGGAAGTGGGATAAACTAGGCATGGATTTCATCACGGGTTTTCCAAAGACTCGTTCAGGCTATGATTCGATTTGGGTTATAGTCGACCGCTTGACGAAGGTAGCGCATTTCATTCCAGTTAAGACTACCTATAGCAGTGTTAAGTTGGCAAAGATATACATGACCAGAATTGTTTGTTTGCACGGAGTTCCGAGGAGTATCGTATCAGATAGAGGAACTCAATTTACCTCAAAGTTTTGGAATCAGTTGCATGAAACGTTAGGAACCAGGCTAGAATTCAGTACAACTTTTCACCCACAGACAGATGGACAGACTGAGAGAGTCAATCAGATTTTGGAGGATATGCTGAGAGCTTGTGCACTAGACTATGGATCTAGTTGGGACGATAACTTGCCGTATGCTGAATTTTCTTATAACAACAGCTACCAAACCAGCTTGAAGATGGCACCTTTCGAAGCTTTATACGGAAGGAGGTGCAGGACACCGTTGTCATGGGACGAAGTTGGAGACCGTCAGTTGTTTGGACCAGATTTGATCAAGGAGTCTGAACAGAAAGTTAAGCTGATTCGCGACAGGCTCAAGGTAGCCCAGTCCAGACAGAAGAGCTATGCGGATTCAAAACGCAAGGCTATAGAATATGAAGTTGGAGACAGAATTTATCTCAGAGTATCCCCACTTCGAGGAGTTAAGCGTTTTGGAGTTAAAGGAAAGTTAGCACCACGTTTGTTGGACCATATAAGATTTTGCAACGCATGGGAGAAGTTGCTTATAAGTTGGAATTACTAGAAGGACTGTCAGGAGTTCATGACGTATTCCATGTTTCCCAGCTGAAGAGATGTCACGCCGAGATGGCAGAGGTACCGCTAAGAGATACAGTGCCACTAGAAGCAATTCAGTTGAAGGATGATTTAACGTATGAGGAGAAACCAGTCAAGATACTCGAACACGCTAGCAGGGTTACTCGCAGTAAGGTTATCAAGTTTTGCAAGGTTCAGTGGAGCCACCACACGGAGGATGAAGCCACCTGGGAGAGAGAAGAAGATTTGCTCAAGGACCACCCTCACCTATTTTCTAGCCAACCCGAATCTCGAGGGCGAGATTCATCTTAAGGGGGGTAGGTTTGTAACATCCCAAATTTTCAATTTGGAATGTTATACATTAGATCATCATGCATATCATATTTTCTTGCATTTTGTTGATCCTAGAAATTTCACGCAACTCAAGGACCCTCGGAGAGAGTTGGAGATTTCGAAATTTTCGTATTTGAGTTCTCTCAAAATTATGAAAAGAGGATCATTTGAATTTATTTATTTAATCTTCAAATATTTTTCCAATCAAAACTAAGAGAGGGAATAATATGACTTCCCCAAAAATTTAGGTAAAATGAAGATTTAATAAATAAATCAAATTTTGGATTTTTCTCGGAGTTTATTGCCTTAAGGAAAAATGCGTGTTTTCAAAAATTGCATTTTAGGCCCCGAGTAAAAGTTTATTTTGTTTGACTCATTTTTAGGAGTCGGGGAAAATTGACTTTATTAATTTTGGAGTTCGTTTAGATTTTTTTTCTGAATTTTTTTCTGCGCGCGAAACCATTAAAAAAAAAAATCGCTGCGCCCCGCCGGGCCAAGGCCCAAGCCACCAAGCCACCAAGCCAGCGGCCGGCCGGCCAAGGCCATCGCGCGCGCCAGGAGGCCAACGCACCAGGGAGCCGCCGCCGCTCCTTTTTCCTAGTCCAAGTAGGACTTTAATCATACTTTCCGTTTATTCCGTTTTTGTTTCTAGATCTTTTCCCTTTTTGTTTCCTAATCCTAGTCTATTTCTTGCCCCCTATCCCAAGCAAAACCCTCCCCTCCCCAATATAAATATCCAAGCACCCCCCTCTAACACATCAAACCAACACCTCTCCTCTCCTCTCCGCAGCAGCAGCAGCGCAGCACCACACCCGCGCCGCCGCCGCCCCTCACCCGCGCCGCCGCCGCCGCTTGCCACCGCCGCCGCCAAGTGCCGCCGCCGCCACCCAACGCCGCCGCCGCCGGAGCCCCTCGCCTCTTCGAGGTACTAGCCCCGCGCCGCGTCACCTTTTCTTTTCCTCGGTTCGGTTTTTCGTAAATCGTTCCGGTTTCCGTTCCGATTTTCTAGATCGGTTTTTCGTTTCGGTTTTCTTTCCGTAACCCTAGGTCGGTTTTTCTCGCCGGTTTTTCTTTCCGGTTTTGTTTAGCGAGCGTTCGCCGGACCGTTCGTCTTAACGAGCGTGATCACCGGTTTGCCTCGGTTAACGAACGTCTGTTCATTTAACCGTTCGTCGTTTTTCTTTCTCATCGGATTTATTCCGCTATTTTTCTGATAGCGATTTCAGATCCGATTTTCTTTCTAGTTTATCTTCTCGCTTGTTTATCGGAATCAGGTGATTCAAGCGCCTGGAGTTTCGTCTCGAAACCGCCGTTCCGACTAATCAACTTGAACTAAGTTTTGCTACTGTAAAATTTAACCTAGTTTCAACTTGCTAGAACCGAGTTGTTTTCCCTCGCCGTTTGACCTTCGTGGCTTTCGTTTTGATTCTTTTGCCACCAGGGTTCTTAAGTTGAACTTTCTGGTTAGATCTTTTATTCGAGATTTACCTGTGCATTAGATAAGTACTTATTGTATGCTTGTTGTTTGTCTGCGATAGATCACCCGGAGTGCGCCGCTTGTTACTTCGAGTCTCTAAGTCTCGCGGATCATCAGCAAGGCAAGTAACACTTGATCATACCTTTTCTACTACCCAGTTTTTATGCATTAGATCAATCCTCAAACATTGCATGATTAGGATCTAATTAAATTGTGGGATGGGAAGTAGATGAGGTAGTACCTATCACCTGTATTACTTATGAAACCTTTGGGAGTTACTTCTACGTTTGCTTATTATGCCATGCTATGCTAGTAGACGTGGATTGGGTGAGTGAATATCCATGACAGATGTGAGATTGTTATTAATGGTTTATCTAAGGTGGCAACTTAAATACACATCTGGGTGGATTGAGGCACCTGTTTTCTAGCAGGACTTGCCTGTATTTCTATGGACCGCCACCCAGGCTCAAAGGGATCATAAGATAATTCATACTAGTAACTTACGTGTGCAGCCACAAGCCATTATGGGCTCTGGCATAGTTGACTAAGTCGTGCGAACTCTTATAGTGGTGGACTAGCAGATGTAGGGGATGTAGGTGTACCGGTCCACCCATCGTAAGGTGCTAGCGCTTCTGAAAGACTATGTCTCGGTCATCCGTTTTTTAAACACCATGTAATGCGAGAAACCAAGCGGAGGCGATCGAGTCTTGTGGGGAAAAGTGCGCAAACCTCTGCAGAGTGTACAAACTAATCATGATTAGCCGTGTCCCTGGTTATGGACAACTTGAGTATCTAGTATTTGAATATCATTGTGAATCTCAACATGTTACTTCTAATTAATATTGTTGGGTTTTAAATGAGTACTTTTAATTGGGATTGAGAATGTTGTCAACCATTATCAATGTTTAACAACTACCATGATAGTTAAATAAATTTATTCCTTTGAAGTAGGGAAAAACTGGCTTTATGCAAAACTGTAACCATAGAGCTTTTCCACCAGCCATATATGCGTGTAGTATAGGCTTATTCCTTCATTACTCTCTATGTGTTACATTGCCAGCATATTCCATGTGCTGACCCGTTTTCGGGCTGCAACTTTTCATGTTGCAGACTTTTCAGACGACGAATAAGGTGCTTTTAGGTCGTGGTTCTATACTCAGTGATGCCGTTGGAGTTGATGGACTCACTTATCTTCCAAGTCTTCTGCTGTTATCGTTATTAGATGGCCTTAAGCCATGATTATTGTAATAAGTCCTCTTCTGGACGAACGATGTAATAAGTGTGTGATTGCTACTCTATTATAAATCCTTCGAAGTACTGTGTGGTGTCAGCATTACTGATCCAGAGATGACACCGGAGCACAGAGACTTGATCCATTCGGGTCGGGTCGCCACAGCCCCCATCCATTCAAATGATCACAAAGGTTAGCAACTTTGTCCTTTCATCTCTCATTGCTAGATTAGCTCTTGCAATGCTTTATATAGTTATTAATTTGTGAGTTTAGTAATTTGGGAGGAAATATATATATGTGCTAGTATTTGATTTATATGCAATTTGAGGTTAAAATAACACTTAATTTGCATATGTAGGTGTGGTTTACTTAGTGCCTTCTAAATCTCCGTCGTAACCACCGTCGATCGCCCGCACCGTCCCGTCGCCGGCACCACCTTGTGGTGAGCCTCTTGTTCATGAAATTTTATATAAAAAATTGATGTTTGTGTGATTTGGATATATAGTTACTCGTATAATAATTATCTTACCCGTACGTTGTTTGTTATACATAGTGCCACAGTTTTGATATCCGTCCCCGTCGGCCCTCGTCCTTGTTATGATTCGGATGTGGCATATTCTCTTTTAAAACTATTTGTTGCATTTCATGTTTATGACAAATTACGCCCATCAAGTTGACATATATATTTTTATCTAGGAGGTATGTGAACCAGAAATACCAACCGACCTTATTGGCGAGAGGTTAAATTTAGTTGAAAGAGAAAATGAGTACTTGAAAGAAAAATTGAAAAGAATTGAGGGGGAGAAGATGGAATTGGAGTTGCATGTTGCCGATGTCATCGATGATCACAAGATCAAGATGGAGAAAATGCGCTTGAAGATTAGAAAGATTAGAAAATATGCCATCGATAGTGAGGCTTGGTATCATTATGCTGTTGGATCAATTGTTACCTTAGTTGCGATCTTGATCGCATTTGTTGTTGCATTTAAATGCTTTAGCTAGAGAGTTATTTGTATGTTGCATTTAAGTGTTGTATGAACTTTATGTATGAACTTGTATTAATTTGGTCTATTCGGTGTTGTGTAATGAAGATGAGCCGGCAATGGATGTGCGATGACCGATGCTCTCCCCAGTTCGTTGAGGGCGTGCATACTTTTCTGCTTGCGGCTGAGGCAAACAAGCGGGCGGATGGTTTTATGCCTTGTCCATGTGCTGGCTGTAAGAATGGTCGCAATTACTCTACGTAAAGAACCATTCACGTCCACCTGTTTGAGTCCGGTTTCATGCCCCACAATAATGTTTGGACCAAGCACGGAGAAAGAGGGGTTATGATGGAAGACAATGAAGAAGACGAGGACGACGACAGCTATCCTGGCCATGGGTTCCCTGAATACGATGATACAACAATGGGGGAAGAAGCTGAGCCGGTAATGCGGGAAGAAGCTGAGCCGGTAATGCGGGAAGAAGCTGAAGAAGAGGCATCAGATGAACCCGTTGATAATCTAGATCGGGCCATTGCCGATGCAAAGAGAAACTGCGCAAGTGATTTGGAGAAGAAGAAGTTGCAGCGCATGTTAGAGAAAAAAAAAGACGTGCGCGCGCTTGGAGCTAGGCACATAGTAGGGATGTACTCTACCAACTAGCCAGTAGAAAATGGAAGACACGAGGAGGGGACAAACTTTAACAAAGCCATGACAACCCCCGACTCAACTTCTTGTCTTTTGATGTTCTTAATTTGGTAATGGAAAGGATTGCAGGGCAGAGAAGCAAGGAACATACCGTACCTCTCCTTTGTACTCCCTCCGTCCGGAAATACTTGTCGAGAAAATCCATAAAAACAAATATATCTAGAACTAAAATACATCTAGATACATCCATTCCTCCGACAAGTATTTCTGGACGGAGGGAGTACTAGTTAATCCAAGCAAGCAGGGCACACCCAGTATGTCAGTTGTATCCATGGCTGGGTGCATCGTATGAAGCTCAGTGCAGATCCGTTGGAACGGTTCATGGTCTCAGCAAAGACATACAAAACTCAGCCAATTTAGAGTTAGTAACACCAGTGTCTAAAAAATGTCCAAGGCAAACTAGTGATGTGGAAGCCTAATTGGTCGTGTGCAACCTCGACATCTCAACTAGTTCTTGACGTTGTATTGTTAGATAGGTCTACTGTATCTAATATCATCTCGGTCTGTATATTATCTTTTACTACCAATAATAATGAGAAAAGAGAGATGCCGTATCTTTAATTTGTTGATATGGCTGCCACAAAGGCAAGATAAGTTATTACGTGCTTTCTCTTACACAATAAAATAATTATTTTACGCGAACTAAGTCTAGATTAGATGGTTAGATTCTTTATGGTGGGACTAACCCACCTTGGTTCAAGTCTTACACTGGACACAATTCCTCACATATTTTCTGAATTAATTGCAGGCTTTTTGCCGCTATTTTTTCAGTAGCATGGCTTGTCCATCGACTGCGAGGTGTGTGTAACAACTTTGTTAATCTTAAGATATGCCGACTCAGTCTCTCAGAGACCCTATAGAGGTAGCCAGAGTTTGTGCGTGTGCGCTCATGTGGGTGTTTTTTTGTGCGCGTTGTGAGAGCTTGCATCTGCACTATGTTTCTAAAATGAAATATTTTAATTGCAACACTTAGATACAGAAACCACATGAAAAGTGTCTTACGTAAACACATACTATTTGATGTATATTGTAAGCTAGAATATATATAATTTTGAGACTGTTCGGAGCACTTATAAGCCTATTATTGACAAAAAGTTATCGTGTTCATGCGTTTTCCTTTTAAGGCCAAGTGGGCTAGTAGCTATACTCACGTGATCATGAGTGTAAAACCCTCACATGCACGCCATGCCGATGCTGTCTTCTTCTTCCTCCGTTCCTGTGGAGCTTTGCATGTTTGTGTCTTGTCCGGCATGTATATATATTATAGAGCCAAACCAGCCTGACCATTCACTCATGCAGATTTGCGTCAGGTAGCTAAGGCCAAATCAGTAGATCATGGGGTTCTTCAACGACACTAGTCAAGTGTTGATGTGCCCAGGTAGCCCTGACATCCAGAACTACGTGCAGAACCTGACCTCCTCCTACGCCGGCAAGCGCAACGAGTCATCCGTGGTGGCCACCTCCGTCTTCATGCTCGTCCTCGCCGCCGTCTTCTTCAACCTCAACCTCTTCAGCCGCGTCACCAACACCAGCGCCATCCTCAACCCGACCGTCCGCCAGATCCTCTCCTCCGCGCTCTCCCTCTTCCTCCCTGTCATGTCATACCTCTTCTCCGAGGCCAAGAACACCGGCGGCGATGATTTCCCGGTGCGGGCTCGGCTCATCCTCTCGTGGATGCTTCTCGTGGAGCTCATCCGCAAGAACGTGGAGGCCATCCCCACCACCGTGGCCATGCAGAAGGGCTATGCCGGCATCATCGGCCACGCCAACAGCGTCTCCTGGCTCGGCTACCTTGTCTTCTTCAACCTCAAGGGAGCCGGCCGGGTGGCCGTGTTCGGCATCCTCTGGATGCTCTGCGCCGCAAAGTTCGTGCAGAGGGCCGCCTACACCGAGATAGGCAAGCGTTCGTATGCCTACGGCAAGAATGCGCGCCTCCTCTCCTCTTATATGGATCAAATGCTAGCACGGCGACGGCAACGACATGGAGCTGCCGTCGACGCACCTGCTCCATTGGACAGGTTGAAGATGTGCGAGTACCTCGTCATGGGGGAAGAGAACCTGGTGCTGAAGCCCGGGCCCCATGGGTACGAGCTTGACCTCGACAGGGTCGCCATGGAGGAGGACGACATCGTCACCGTCGGCAAAATATGGCAACTAGGTCACAAAGACAAAGAGGAGAGCCCAAGGCTCAGAAGGCTATGCCTCTCCTTCGCACTTTTCAAGCTGCTGCGGCGTCGCTTCGAGCACCTACACCTGCCGGCCATGACCAAGGAGGAAACCGACCACTGCCGGGACCTTATCTTTGAAGGCCTGTGCAAATACGATGATGGCGCTTCAGGACGGCCATTATTCCAAGTGCTCAAGGACGAGATCAGCTTCCTGAGTGAGGACCGCCACTCTGTCCACCCCGTGGTGCTTGCGAGCCCCTACTTCTTCGTGATCAACTACATCACCTTCCCCGTCGTGGTATTTGCCCTCTGCGTCATGACCGTCATCCTCTCCGGCAATGGCAACATCAACTCGACCTTTCGAAGCATGGGGACTGACAACTACGCCCTATCATCTGGCATATTCAAACTGACCAAATGCCTATGGAGAAACTTTTTCAAGTCTCCGGCAGCCTTCTTCTCCACCGTCGACATCTCCATCACCTACATCCTCTTCATTGCCGTCGTGTACGAGCATGTGTGGGAGTACCTGGTCTTTGTGTTCTCCAACTGGTTCATGGTGTCACTATTGTGCAGCTACACCGCAAAGGTACGCTGGAGAAAAAGCACCACCTATCGCGGGTGTTTCCACCGCATCTCGTGGATCGGTGGCAAGTTGAGCCACCGTAGCCGTATAACCTTCAAGCAGCTCTCTTTGCTGAGGGTAACCTGGCTATCCATGACGCTGCCGACTACATTTCTACCAAAGCAAGCAAAGGGCTCCATAATGGAGCGCTTCCGGTTGGCAGCGTACGGCCGTGATGGTTACCCGGCCCATCTTAGCAATGGTAAATCCATACTATACTCCAGGCAACAATTTTCACATTTGTCATGGTTTTGTGAGAGCGAAAGTGTAGCAGAGGTCATCATCACCTGGCACATTGCCACCACCCTATTGGAGATGGCCTATCCAGGATCGGCACAACACAAAGGAGGGACTTCAAGGCTGACCCAGACCGACCATCATAGGACCGTGGCGGCAAGGTTGTCCAAGTATTGTTGTTATCTTGTGGCCTTCCACCCGGAGCTGCTACCGGATGACCGGGAAGGTACGGAGCGCGTGTACGATGACATGAAGAGCAATCTCAAGGAGGTGCTGGGGAGTTGGGATTATTACTTTGCCCCTGAGAGCATTCGATACAGAAAGATGATGACAACAAACCACGAGAAGCTGCATTTGGATTGCCGGGAGAACACCATGACTATGGTCCAGAAGGGGATAGTGCTTGGAAAGATGCTGGTGGAAGAGATGGACAGAAACTATGGGAGTGTGTGGGAATTGTTGGCCGACCTCTGGGTAGAGTTAATTGTGTACGTTGCGCAATCCAGCAGCGACGAGCATGTGGAAGGGCAGGAGGAGGCGCTAGTGCAGGGTGGCGAGCTTGTCACCTTGCTATGGGCATTGGCCACACACACTGGCGTAACAAGACCACCTCCTGAGTCATTTGTTGTCACGCCGGTTGAGGACGTAGAGGACAGAGTTCGTCCTTGTGTATAGGTTTAGCTATCTCTATCTTGATTTATATGCACATCCATGTGTCCTTTAGCAATCTATTTATTCATGTAGGACACTCCTGTTTGCAAGTTTGACTAAAATTTTCCTGTGTAGTAGTTTTGCTCATTGTATAGTAATTAGCAAGGAGACGACAATTTAATGCTGATTTAGCTAGATTCTGCTTCGCTTCATCTAAACTCCTTTTATCAAAATTTCCAACATATTCCCACTAATCAGGGAAACTTGTGCACCAACATATTTGTAAGGGGTTGTCTAAACGTCAGTTACCTAAAATTGTAGAAATTTTCCGTCACTTTTTTGCTAGTCTTTGGACCGGCATGGTTTACCAAGGACCAGTTCTTTTGGGGCTTATGAATTGTTGTGGAAATAAGTTGCCCCCTCCCCAACTTTATCTAGAAGCCAACTCTAAAATTTAATTTCCGAAGCATACTAGTTAAGGGTTAACTCAAATACTTATAAAATAAAATTTTAGACTGGGCTTCTAGAATAAGCTGAGAAGGGAGCAAGGTACTTCCACAGCTAGCCATAAGCCCAAAAGAGCCCTCAGTTGTTGCCGCTTATTCTTTCATCAAAGATTAATCTATAGTTGGGGCTGGGCCAGTCTAAGAACTATTCGACCCATATGAAATCTTGAAATATATTAACATAATGGTTGAAAGAAACAATAAACACAAATGATGCTACAAAACAAAATTACAAGAGTTTTGCTACGGTACACCCCCTTACAAGTTCGCATGAATCTTAAAGTTAGTTAAAAGTCTATCACCATATTAGCTTGCAGATCAAACACATTGAATAGACTGATTTGGATACAAAAGACTATACTATCCTTTTTTATTGAATGTGTACCTTTGAATCTGCACATTTAATCTGCCCTGAAATCCATAAACTTTCCTCGGGGGTGTACCGAAGCAATGTTCAAAAAACCATCTTCAAAAGAGATAAAAATAAAAATTAAATAAATACCGAAACACAAGTGATGACCCACAAGTATAGGGGATCTATCGTAGTCCTTTCGATAAGTAAGAGTGTCGAACCCGACGAGGAGCAGAAGGAAATGATAAGTGGTTTTCAGCAAGGTATTCTCTGCAAGTACTGAAATAATTGGTAACAGATAGTTTTGTGATAAGATAATTTGTAACGAGCAATAAGTAACAAAAGTAAATAAAGTGCAGCAAGGTGGCCCAATCCTTTTTGAAGCAAAGGACAAGCCTGGACAAACTCTTATATGGAGAAAAGCGCTCCCGAGGACACATGGGAATTATCGTCAAGCCAGTTTTCATCACGTTCATATGATTCGTATTCGGTACTTTGATAATTTGATATGTGGGTGGACCGGTGCTTGGGTGCTGTTCTTACTTGAACAAACATCACACTTATGATTAACCTCTATTGCAAGCATCCACAACTACAACAAAAGTATTAAGGTAAACCTAACCATAGCATGAAACATATGGATCCAAATCAGCCCCATACGAAGCAACACATAAACTAGGGTTTAAGCTTCTGTCACTCTAGCAACCCATCATCTACTTATTACTCCCTCCATTCCTAAATATAAGGTGTATTCGTTTTTCAAAAAGTCAATTGTTGTCTATGTTTGACCAACTTTACAACAAAATATATAAAGATTTATAATACTAAATGTATAAAATGTCAAAATATAGTTCATGACAAATCTAGTGATAATGATTTGGTATTCTAGATATTGATATTTTTGTCTATAAACTTGGTCAAACTTAGAGAAGTTTGACTTTTTGGAAAAATAATACACCTTATATTGAGGAACGGAGGGAGTACTTCCCAATGCCTTCCTCTAGGCCCAAATAATGGTGAAGTGTTATGTAGTCGACGTTCACATAACACCACTAGAGGCTAGACAACATACATCTCATCAAAATATCAAACGAATACCAAATTCACATGACTACTAATAGCAAGACTTCTCCCATGTCCTCAAGAACAAACGTAACTACTCACAAAGCATATTCATGTTCATAATCAGAGGGGTATTAATATGCATAAAGGATCTGAACATATGATCTTCCACCAAATAAACCAACTAGCATCAACTACAAGGAGTAATCAACACTACTAGCAACCTACTAGTACCAATCCCGGACTTGGAGACAAGAATTGGATACAAGAGATGAACTAGGGTTTTGAGAGGAGATGGTGCTGGTGAAGATGTTGATGGAGATTGTCCTCTCACGATGAGAGGAGTGTTGGTGATGACGATGGCGATGATTTCCCCCTCCCGGAGGGAAGTGTCCCCGGCAGAACAGCTCTGTCGGAGCCCTAGATTGGTTCCGCCTCGTGGCGGCGGAGTCTCGTCCCGAAAGATTGCTTATGATTTTTTCCTCGACGAAAGACCTCATATAGCAGAAGATGGCCACCGGAGAGCCAACAGGGGCCCACGAGGCAGGGGGGCGCGCCCTGGGGGGGTAGGGCGCGCCCCCCACCCTCATGGCCTGGTGGGTCCCCCTCTGACGTACTTCTTCCGCTCAATATTTTTTATTATTTCAAAAAATGACTTTCGTGGAGTTTCAGGACTTTTGGAGTTGTGCAGAATAGGTCTCTAATATTTGCTCCTTTTCCAGCCCAGAATTCCAGCTGCCGGCATTCTCCCTCCTTATATAAACCTTGTAAAATAAGAGAGAATAGGCATAAGTATTGTGACATAATATGTAATAACAGCCCATAATGCAATAATTATCGATATAAAAGCATGATGCAAAGTGGACGTATCAACTCCCCCAAGCTTAGACCTCGCTTGTCCTCAAGCAGAAGTCGATAACGATAAATATGTCCACATGTTTAGAGGTAGAGGTGTCGATAAAAATAAAATACGGACATGAGGGCATCATGATCATTCTCATAACAGCAACACATATGGATATTGTCATACGATTTCTTATGCTCAAGTAACAATCTATTCACAATGCAAAAGTATGAATCAAAAACTTTATTGAGAACCAACAAACTATAATCTCAGTCATTGAAGCAATTGAAATTTATCATAACATCAAAAAGAGTCTATGTCAGAGCTTTCTAGCAAGTCCACATACTCAACTATCATTTAGTCTTTCATAATCGCTAACACTCACGCAATACTTGTGATTACGGAGTTTTAATCGGACACAGAGAAAGATAGGGGCTTATAGTTTCGCCTCCCAACCTTTTACCTCAAGGGTAATGTCAACAATAATAACTCATGCTCCCCTACATCCAATTAGATATATTTATCAGGATCTTTCCAACACCCTGTGCTTGCCAAAGGATAAAATGTAAAAAGGAAAGGTGAAGATCACCATGACTCTTGCATAAGGTAGAAGATAATAATAAAAGATAGGCCCTTCGCAGAGGGAAGCAGAGGTTGCCATGCGCTTTTATGGTTGAATGCATAAAACCTTAATGCGAAAGAACGTCACTTTATATTGCCACTTGTGATATGAACCTTTATTATGCAGTCCGTCGCTTTTATTTCTTCCACATCACAAGATCGTACAAAGCTTATTTCCTCCACACCGATCAATCATACATATTTTGAGAGCAATTTTTTATTGCTTGCACCGATGACAACTAACTTGAAGGATCATACTCAATCCATAGGTAGATATGGTGGACTCTCATGGCAAAACTGGTTTAAGAGTTTTTGGAAGCACAAGTAGTATCTCTACTTGGTGCTAAGAATTTGGCTAGCAAGAGGGGGAAAGGCAAGCTCCACATGTTGGATGATCCATGACAATATATTTTATCTCAGATATAAGAAAACATAACTCATTACATTGTCTTCCTTGTCCAACGTCAACTCTTTAGCATGTCATATTTTAATGAGTGCTCCCAATCATAAAAGATGTCTATGATAATATATTTATATGTGAAACCTCTCTTTTCTTATTACTTCCTATTAATTGCAACGATGACCAAAACTATGTTTATCAACTCAACAATTTTCAATCATCATACTCTTCCTATGTGAAGTCATTACCCTCGATAAGATCAATATGATCTCTTTGTTTCTTTCTATTCTTTCCCCTTTTCTTTTATTCACTCAAGATCATGGAAAAATAACCAAGCCCTTGACTCAACACTAATCTTTATTATATAGCTCACAGACTCGATTACATAGAGAGATCATAGAGCAAAACTCAAAACTAGATCATACCAAAACTTTATTCTACTAGATCAAGATACTACTAATAGGATCGAACTAAGGAAAACGGTAAAGATAGGAGTGTGATGATGATACGATATCGGGGCACCTCCCCCAAGCTTGGCAGTTGCCAAGGGGAGTGCCCATACCCATGTGATTATGTCTCCTTCTTTGTTGTTGGTGAAGAAGGTGGAGGTGTTGTTGATGATGCAGGCTTGTCGTCCATCTTCCAAGGCATAGGCTCACCATCATAGAAGGATGATCGAGTCTCCGGGATCCTCAAATCTGCAGCCAAACTCATCCTTTTGAATCTATATTCATACTCACAGTTTTGGTTTTGCATGTCATAGATTTGGGCTTGAAGGTGCTCGATCTTCTCATGGAGCTTGAAGATGGCCTCCCCGATGTTGTCAGCATCCAGCTTGTGGTTGCTGGTGAACTTCGCGATCATCATGAGGTTGGAGTTGAGTACACGTTCCACCATCCCCTAGCACTTGAAAACTTGTTCCTCCATTGCTTCGAGCCTCGTCTCCACGCTTCCGGTCCCCTTCGGTCCCTCAACATCGTGGATGTGCAGCAACCCATCACGCATCTCAATGGTTTGAGGGTGTCGCAGCACCTCCGCGAGGTAAGGGTTGATGACCTTCTCGAAGAACTTGTCCTTGGGGGTACTTGGAGACGTCATGATAATCTAGATCTGTTAGAAAAACAGCTTGAAACAAGAACAGAGGATAATTGCGTGATACAGGAGGCAAAACCTTCGGGAGAGTATATAATGAATTTTTACCGACCAAAATACGTATCGTGCAAGAAAACAGAGTCCGGAGAGCACACGAGGTGCCCACGAGGTAGGGGGCGCGCCCAGGGGGGTAGGGAGCGCCCTCCACCCTCGTGGGGCCCTCGTGTCCTTCCTAGACTGCTTCTTATTTTTCTATTTTTCTAAATATTCCAAAATGGAGAAATATTGCCTTAAAAACTGTTTTGGAGTCGGTTTACTTACCGTACCACATACCTATTCCTTTTCGGAGTCTGAAATGTTCCGGAAAGTGTCCCTTGTGTATTCCTCTGGGGTTACGGTTTCGATAACATTAGTTTCAACATTTATAGGATTACCTGAGATATAATGTTTAATTCTTTGACCGTTCACCACCTTCGGATTTGTGCCTTCGAAGTTGATGATTTTTATGGCACCGGAACGATAGACCTCCTCGATAACGTAGGGACCTTCCCATTTAGAGAGAAGTTTTCCTGCAAAAAATCTTAAACAAGAGTTGTATAGAAATACATAATCACCTACATTAAACTCACGCTTTTGTATCCTTTTGTCATGCCATCTTTTAACTTTTTCTGTAAACAACTTGGCATTTTCATAAGCTTGGGTTCTCCATTCATCAAGTGAGCTAATATCAAATAACCTCTTCTCACCGGCATGTTTGAAATCATAATTGAGCTCTTTAATAGCCCAATAAGCCTTATGTTCTAGTTCAAGAGGTTAGTGATATCCTTTTCCATAAACCATTTTATACGGAGTCATACCCATAGGATTTTTATATGCAGTTCTATAGGCCCATAATGCATCATCAAGTTTCTTGGACCAATTCTTTCTAGACCTATTGACAGTAATTTGCAAAATTAATTTGAGCTCTCTATTACTCAATTCTACTTGACCACTAGACGACTATGGGTGATAAGGAGACGCAATTCTATGATTAACATCATACTTAGCAAGCATTTTACGCAAAGCACCATGAATAAAATGTGAACCACCATCTGTCATTAAATATCTAGGGACTCCAAACCTCGGAAAAATAACTTCTTTAAGCATCTTAATAGAAGTGTTATGATCAGCACTACTAGTTGGAATAGCTTCTACCCACTTAGTAACATAATCAACAGCAATTAAAATATGTGTATATCCATTAGAGGCAGGAAAAGGTCCCATATAATCAAAACCCCAAACATCAAATGGTTCAATAACAAGTGAATAGTTCATAGGCATTTCTTGACGTCTACTAATATTACCAATTCTTTGACATTCATCACAAGACAAGACAAACTTACGGGCATCCTTGAAGAGAATAGGCCAATAAAAACCAGATTGCAATACCTTATGTGCAGTTCTATCTCCAGCGTGGTGTCCTCCATAAGCTTCGGAGTGACACTTGCGTAGGATCTGTTCCTGTTCATGCTCAGGTACATAACGTCTAATAACACCATCTACTCCTTCCTTATAAAGGTGTGGGTCATTCCAAAAGTAATGTCTCAAATCATAGAAAAACTTTATTTTTGCTGGTATGTGAAACTAGGTGGTATGAATTTAGCAACAATGTAATTATCATAATCAGCATACCGCGGGGTACTATGAGAAGCATTTATGACATTTAATTGCTCATCAGGAAAGCTATCATCAATAGGTAGTGAGTCATCAAGAACATTTTCTAACCTAGACAAGTTGTCTGCAACGGGGTTCTCAGCTCCCTTTCTATCAACAATATGCAAATCAAATTCTTGTAGAAAGAGAACCCATCTAATAAGTCTAGGTTTAGCATCTTTATTTTCCATAAGATATTTAATAGCAGCATGATCTGCGTGAACAGTTACTTTAGAATCAACAATATGAGGTCTGAACTTATCACAAGCAAATACAACTGCTAAGAATTCCTTTTTAGTAGTAGCATAATTTCTTTGAGCATTGTCTAGATTTTCACTAGAATATTGAATAACATTTAATTTCTTATCAACTCTTTGCCCTAGAACAGCACCTATAGCATAATCACTAGCATCACACATAATTTCAAAGGGTAAATTCCAATCAGGTGGCTGAACAATAGGTGCAGAGATCAATGCTTTCTTAAGTATTTCAAATGCTTCTACACAATCATCATCAAAGACAAATGGTATATCTTTTTGTAATAAATTAGTCAGGGGCCAAGAAATTTTTGAGAAGTCCTTAATGAACCTCCTATAAAAACCGGCATGACCTAGGAAACTTCTTATACCTTTGATGTCCTTGGGACATGGCATCTTTTCAATAGCATAAACCTTTTGTTTATCAACTAAAATACCTCTTTCAGAAACTTTATGCCCCAAGACAATACCTTCATTGATCATAAAGTGGCATTTTCCCAATTCAAGACAAGATTAGTTTCCTCACATGTCTGCAAAACTCGATCAAGGTTGCTCAAGCAATCATTGATGAAGTCATGTACCTAGGGTAGGGTCATAGGCCTGATCTAAGTACCCTACCCAAGGACACCCTCAGAAGAAACTGCCTTCCAGTCGACCAAGAGAGAATTCACTCGACGGACTCGAAGGACTCGACCATGAAGACTCACTCGACCACCCGGAGATCAAGAGCCACTCTGTATCCAAACGGTCTGTTATTAAGTAGTCTTTATGGCATTTAGGACACTTTATGTAAGGCGTTACCAGTAACGCCGAACCTTAATGTACTTTAAACCCTGCATAACTGAGGGCCGGAGGGGTCTGGCAGACACTATATAAGCCAGCCCCCTCCTCAGTGTAAAGGGTTCGCACTCTTGTAATCCATACATACATAATCCAGTCGACCGCCTCCGGGCTCCGAGACGTAGGGCTATTACTTCCTCCGAGAAGGGCCTGAACTCGTACATCCAGTGTCTTCACAACTGCTCCATAGCTAGGATCTTGCCTCTCCATACCTATCCCCCATTCTACTGTCAGACTTAGAACCACGACAGTTGGCGCCCACCGTGGGGCCGGTGTCTTAGCGATTTTTGGAGAAGTTGCAATTCTTCCGATTACTTTCATCATGGTCGCTAGTGGAGTTTTGGTCGAGGGCCGCGAGATCCGTCTCGGCACTCTCACCTTCATCGCCGACGACTCCGCTTGGCTCCAGGAGGCTCCACTCGACATCGACGCGCTCCCCGTCCGCGGTGCGACGCATTTTCGCGCATGTGTCCGCGGCGTTCTGCTGCGGCAACCGTCGACTCCGTACTGGTCGACTCCCCTGTTGTCATCCCTCCCTGTTTCCTGCCAGCGCAAGCGATCTGGTCGGTCGAGACTCCAGCGGTGGGTGAGGCACGCGGTGGCTCGCCAAACGGCCACCACCCAAGTCGCGGCAATCGAGCCCGACGAATCCCTCTACGGCCTGTTCGATCTGTCGACTGGCTCCGTAGAGACTGCATCCGAGTGCGATAGCAGTGATCCAGCGGCGGAGGTCTTGATGGTCGATGGACCTCGTAGCCCTCCCGGCTTCCCCCGTGGCGACGGGGCGGACGGTGGAGGTGACCCCGCTCGAGTCCATGAGGAGTATCAACCCGAGCCACTTAACTCCCTGCAAAGGGAAGAACTTCGCCGCAGGAACATGGATGCCCTGCATACTCCTATCGCAGGAGAAACCCCCGAGGCTCGTGCCTTGGAAGAGGCGCGTTTGGCCAACTTGGTTGAACGTGCTCGTCTGGATAATCTCCAGCGAGCACTCGACGAGCGCGCGCGGCAAAGAGGACCTGACTCCAGTCGACGTCAACTCTTCCCACCGACTCAGGTATATCGAACCCCGATTCAGAATTTAGCAGCTGCAACCCGTATAGCAGAGTCAATTCAGCCCTCTCAGTCGGAGGCTGGCAGAGGCTTGATGCAGATCAGAGATTTGCTCCGGGCAGTAGGAGATCAGAATTCGGCTGTGTCACAGTCATGCAACAGGATTCACAGTCGATCTGTCGCTGCGAATACGGTTCAGTCGGCTCATAGCCCTAGATCGCCTCCGCGGCGTGAAGGACGCGAGGATCGACGAGACCAATACGGTGACCGATATGATCGTGATGATAGGCGTCGAGTGCCCACTCCTCCTCCGAGAGGCGGGTCTTACGCTCCTCGGCAGCAAGATGACAGGCGTCAACTCAGTGTGGGGCGAAGAGCTCCGGTCGACCCCCGGGAACCAGGCTTCAACGCATGATCCATCATCGTGCAAGGCTTGGTCGATCGGAACAGGGCTCATAGAGGTGGCCACGACAGAGATGCGCCCACTAGCAGCCGAGTGCATGTTTCAGGTCCGGAATGTTTCAGCAGGGCTATCAGAGCCGCAGTGATTCCCCCCAACTTCAGGTTGGCAACTGGAGTGAGCAAGTTCACCGGTGAGTCTAAGCCCGAAACCTGGCTTGAGGACTACCGAGTGGCGGTACAGATTGGCGGCGGGAATGATGAGGTGGCCATGAAGCATTTGCCACTCATGTTGGAAGGTTCGACCAGGGCGTGGCTGAATCAGTTAACTCCAAGCAGTATTTACACTTGGGAAGATCTTTCCCGAGTGTTCGTCAGAACATTTGAAGGAACCTGCAAGCGACCAACTGGGCTGACAGAGCTGCAAGTCTGCGTGCAGAAGACGAATGAAACCTTACGAGAGTACATTCAGAGGTGGATTACTTTGCATCATACCGTGGAGAACATGTCTGATCATCAGGCAGTCTTTGCTTTCAAGGATGGTGTCAAGAACAGAGATTTAAGTTTGAAGTTTGGGCGAACCGGAGATATGACCCTAAGTCGAATGACGGAAATTGCCACCAAGTACGCCAATGGTGAAGAGGAGGACCGACTCCGAAGCGGCAAGTACAAGCCAAGTCAGTCGGAGAAGGGAAACTCCAGTCGGAAACAGAAGCGGAAGGCCAAACCATCGGCTCCTGGGGAGGCTCTGGCCGTGACTCAGGGCAAGTTCAAGGGAAAACCCAAAGGATCCTGGAACCCCAAGAAGGTGAAGGATAAAGAAGGAAATGACGTGATGGATCTACCGTGTCACATCCACACGAAGAAAGACGAAGAGGGTAATTTCATTTACCCGAAGCATACCACTCGCCAGTGCCGGCTCCTGATCCAGCAGTTCCAAGGAAAATAGCCCAAGGATAAGGAAAAGGAGTCGGACAAAGCCAAAGACAAGGAGGACAGTGAGACGGGATATCCTCATGTTAACTCCACTTTGATGATTTTTGCTGATGTAGAAAGCAAGAGCCGTCTGAAGGTTATCAACCGTGAAGTGAACATGGTCGCCCCGGCGACACCCAGTTATCTGAGATGGTCCCAAACTCCCATTACATTCGACCAGTCAGATCACCCGACTCATATAGCCACCCCTGGGAGGCAAGCTTTGGTGGTCGACCCGATCGTCGAAGGCACTCGACTGACGAAGGTGCTAATGGATGGTGGTAGAGGACTGAACTTATTGTATGCGGACACGCTGAAAGGAATGGGCATTCCGATGTCCCGACTGAGCAAGAGCAACATGAGTTTTCATGGAGTTATACCTAGAAAGAAAGCCGAATCACTCTGCCAAATAGCTCTAGACGTGGTGTTCGGTGACTCGAAACATTTTCAGAAAGAGAGGCTGACGTTTGAGGTCGTGGATTTTCAGAGCACTTACCACGCTATTTTGGGGAGACCAGCTTACGCACGGTTCATGGCTTGACCATGTTACGTGTACCTCAAATTGAAGATGCCCGGCCCCAAAGGCGTGATCACTGTCACTGGTGATCGGAAAAAGGCAGAAGAGTGTTTCCAGAAAGGCTCAAAGATTGCCGATTCCCAGATGGCAACGGTCGAGCTAGAAGGATATAAGCAAAATGCTGATCCAGGTGAATTGTTGCGAGCTAAGAAGCCTGCCACAGAGTCAGCTTTTCAGTCGTCCGGTGAAACGAAGCCCGTTCACATTCACCCGACCGACCCCGATGCAGCTCCGACCCATATCTCCGCAACACTCGACCCTAAATAGGAAGAAGCGCTCATCCAGTTCCTCCGTGAGAACTGGGACATCTTTGCATGGAAGCCTGCTGACATGCCGGGTGTTCCCAGGGGACTGGCTGAGCATCGCCTTAGAGTCGACTTGGCAGCAAAACCAGTCAAAGAACATCTTCGGCGGTCCGCCATCCAGAAGAGAAAGGTCATTGGCGAAGAGGTGGCTCGACTATTAGCCGCAGGATTTATCCGAGAGATATACCACTCCGAGTGGCTCGCCAATGTTGTCATGGTTCCCAAGAAGGACAACTCACTCCGCATGTGCATTGATTTCAAGCACATTAATCGGGCCTGCCCGAAAGATCATTTTCCTCTCCCTCGCATCGATCAAATTGTCGACTCGACCGCGGGGTGTGAGAGATTGTCTTTTCTAGACGCCTATTCCGGATACCATCAGATCCGTCTGTATGGACCGGATGAGATCAAAACAGCTTTCATCACTCCATTTGGGTGCTTCTGCTATATCACTATGCCATTCGGCCTCAAGAATGCCGGAGCCACGTTCATGAGGATGATTCAGAAGTGTTTGCTCACTCAAATCAGTCGGAACGTGGAAGCGTACATGGATGATATTGTGGTCAAGTCACGAAAGGGTTCCGACCTATTGACTGACCTAGCTGAAACATTGGCCATTCTCAGGAGGTATGATATCAAGCTCAATCCGTCAAAGTGCACATTCGGAGTTCCAGGTGGCAAGTTACTCGGTTTTCTCGTTTCCGAACGAGGAATCGACGCTAACCCAGAAAAAGTTGGCACTATACTCCGAATGAAACGCCCTATGCGAGTGCACGACGTCCAGAAACTTACTGGATGCTTGGTCGCGTTAAGTCGATTCATCTCTCGCCTCGGTGAAAAGGCATTGCCTCTTTACCGACTGATGAAGAAGGCAGACAAGTTCGAGTGGACTCCAGAAGCTGATGCAGCGTTTGCCGAGCTAAAAGCTCTGCTCTCCACCCAGCCGTTGCTTGCTGCTCCAATCAGCAAAGAGCCTCTGTTGCTTTATATCGCAGCCACAGGACAAGTCGTCAGTACAGTACTTACGGTCGAGCGGGAAGAAGAAGGGAAAGCCTTCAAAGTTCAGCGCCCAGTATATTATCTCTGTGAAGTTTTGACTCCAGCGAAGCAAAGATATCCTCATTATCAGAAGCTCGTATATGGAATCTACATGACCATGAAGAAGGTTGCTCATTATTTCTCTGATCATGACATTACAGTCGTCAGCGACGCACCATTGTCAGAGATTCTGCACAACAGAGATGCAACTGGTCGAGTGGCTAAATGGGCGATTGAACTTCTTCCCCTTAATATCAAATTTGAGGCAAAGAAAGCCATTAAGTCCCAGGCTATAGATGATTTCCTTGCCGAGTGGATTGAACAACAGCAGCCGACTCAAGTTCACTCGGAGCACTGGACCATGTTCTTTGATGGCTCTAAGATGTTAAATGGTTCTGGTGCTGGGGTTGTTTTGGTTTCCCCCCGAGGAGATAAGCTTAGATATGTGCTCCAGATTCACTTCGATTCCTCCAACAATGAAGCAGAATACGAAGCTCTCTTGTACGGGTTGCGCATGGCCATTTCACTCGGCGTCCGTCGCCTTATGGTTTATGGCGACTCAGATTTGGTGGTCAATCAGGTGATGAAGGAGTGGGATGTTAGAAGCCCAGCCATGACTGGATACTGCAATGCAGTGAGGAAGCTTGAAAAGAAATTCGAAGGGTTGGAGCTCCATCACATACCCCGACTGAAAAATCAAGCGGCTGATGATTTGGTAAAGATAGGTTCCAAGAGAGAAGCCATCCCCAGTGGTGTGTTCTTGGAGCATATTCATACTCCATCAGTCAAAGAAGATCCTTTTACTGAAGAAGCTCCGCAACCCAAGAGTGCCACAGATTCGACTGAGGTTGAAGTTCCAGCAGTGGTCGACTTGGTCATGGAGGTTTTAGTGATCACTCCCAATTGGACAATACCGTACATCGCGTATATCCTGAGAAAAGAGCTCCCAGAGGACGAAGAAGAGGCTCGACAGATCGTCTGCCGGTCCAAAGCCTTTACTGTGATCAAAGGGCAACTATTCAGGGAGAGCGTGACTGGAGTTGGTCAGAAGTGCATAACGCCAGAAGAAGGTCGGATAATACTTGATGATATCCACTCGGGGACCTGTGGCCATCATGCGTCCTCTCGGACCATCGTGGCCAAAGCATACCGAGCCAGATTTTACTGGCCAAGGGCGAATGAAATGGCAAAAGAGATAGTGGACAAGTCCGAGGGATGCCAGTTTTACTCCAACATGTCACACAAGCCTGCGTCAGCTCTGAAGACCATACCACTCGTCTGGCCGTTCGCTGTATGGGGATTGGATATGGTCGGTCCCTTGAGGACAGGTCGAAGCGGTTTCACACATGTACTGGTAGCAGTCGACAAGTTCACCAAGTGGATTGAGGCTAAACCCATCAAGAACCTTGATGCCGGTACTGCTGTCAGTTTCATCAGAGAATTGATATTCAGATACGGAGTCCCGCACAGCATCATCACCGACAATGGGTCAAACTTTGATTCAGAGGAATTCAGGGCGTTCTGCACTTCTCAGGGCACTCGAGTCGACTATGCTTCAGTCGCCCATCCTCAGTCGAATGGACAAGCAGAGCGGGCCAATGGCTTGATTCTCAAAGGGTTGAAACCCCGACTGATGCGTGACCTCAAGCATGCGGCTGGAGCATGGGTCGACAAACTTCCCTCGGTGCTTTGGGGGTTAAGGACCACGCCTAATCGGTCGACTGGGAGAACTCCATTCTTCTTGGTCTACGGAGCAGAAGCGGTCTTGCCGAGTGACCTGCTCCACAACGCTCCTCGGGTCGAGCTCTACAATGAAGCTGAAGCAGAACAAGCACGGCAGGATGCAATCGACCTCTTGGAGGAAGAAAGGGAGATGACCCTGATCCGATCGACCATTTATCAACAAGACTTGCGTCGCTTCCACGCCAAAAACGTGAAGAGTCGAACCTTCCAGGAAGGAGATTTGGTTCTCCGAGTGCATCAGCAGAAACCCCACAAACTTGCTCCTTCTTGGGAAGGCCCCTTCGTTGTCACCAAGGTTCTCCACAACGGAGCGTACCGTCTTTACAACGTTGAGCACAACATCAACGAGCCCCGAGCTTGGAACGCGGATCTTCTCTGCCCCTTCTACACTTAAGTACTCACTCGGATGAGTTGTAATAAAAGTACTTCAGTAGTTTATTTATCAAAGACAAGAGCTTTATAATTTTCTCAGTAATTGTTATTACTTTTGTCCACATAAAGCAATCCCCCAGTGGGTGGCTTGGATGCGAATCTGATTCGAGCCGAGTGGTGAGCCAGCCTCCCACTCGGAGGCTTAGCTGGGAAATCCGTTTCCCCTAAGTTAAATAAAATTCTACCGAGTGGTAAGCCAGCCTTCCACTCGGAGGCTTAGCTGCAGTCCAAGTACTCGCCTAAGTTCAATAAAATCCTACCGAGTGGTAAGCCAGCCTTCCACTCGGAGGCTTAGCTGCAGTCCAAGTACTCTCCTAAGTTCAATAAAATCCTACCGAGTGGTAAGCTAGCCTTCCACTCGGAGGCTTAGCTGCAGTCCAGGTACTCGCCTAAGTTCAATAAAATCCTACCGAGTGGTAAGCCAACCTTCCACTCGGAGGCTTAGCTGCAGTCTAGGTACTCGCCTAAGTTCAACAAAATCCTACCGAGTGGTAAGCCAACCTTCCACTCGGAGGCTTAGCTGCAGTCCAGGTACTCGCCTAAGTTCAAATACAATGTGCGCTCCGCAAGGAGGACGAGGTGCAGGTCGACTGCTACCCTCTCCTTCCAAGCTACGCCACGAATACAACGTGCGCTCCGCAAGGAGGACGAGGTGCAGGTCGACTGCTACCCTCTCCCTCCGAGCTACGCCACAAATACAACGTGCGCTCCGCAAGGAGGACGAGGTGAAGGTCGACTGCTACCCTCTCCCTCCGAGCTACGCCACAAATACAACGTGCACTCCGCAAGGAGGACGAGGTGCAGGTCGACTGCTACCTTCTCCCTCCGAGCTACGCCACAAATACAACGTGCGCTCTGCAAGGAGGATGAGGTGCAGGTCGACTGCCACCCTCTCCTTCAAAGGTACGCCACAGAAATCCTACCGAGTGGAGAGCAGACCTCCCACTCGGGGGCTTAGCTGCAGCCCAGTGCTCGCCTAAGTTTTTGAAAATCCTACCGAGTGGAGAGCAAACCTCCCACTCGGGGGCTTAGCTGCAGCCCCGTGCTCGCCTAAGTTTTTGAAAATCCAACCGAGTGGAGAGCAAACCTCCCACTCGGAGGCTTAGCTACAGCCCCGTGCTCGCCTAAGTTTTGAAAATTCTACCGAGTGGAGAGCAAACCTCCCACTCGGAGGCTTAGCTGCAGCCCCGTGCTCGCCTAAGTTTTTGAAAATCCTACCGAGTGGAGAGCAAACCTCCCACTCGGAGGCTTAGCTGCAGCCCCGTGCTCGCCCAAGTTTTGAAAATCCTACCGAGTGGAGAGCAAACCTCCCACTCGGAGGCTTAGCTGTAGCCCCGTGCTCGCCTAAGTTTTGAAAATCCTACCGAGTGGGGAGCAAACCTCCCACTCGGAGGCTTAGCCGCAGCCCCGTGCTCGCCTAAGTTTTGAAAATCCTACCGAGTGGAGAGCAAACCTCCCACTCGGAGGCTTAGCTGCAGCCCCGTGCTCGCCTAAGTTTTGAAAATCCTACCTAGTGGAGAGCAAACCTCCCACTCGGAGGCTTAGCTGCAGCCCCGTGCTCGCCTAAGTTTTGAAAATCCTACCGAGTGGGGAGCAAACCTCCCACTCGGAGGCTTAGCCGCAGCCCCGTGCTCGGCTATGTTTTGAAAATCCTACCGAGTGGAGAGCAAACCTCCCGCTCGGGGGCTTAGCTGCAGCCCAGCGCCTGCCTAAGTGGATTGGGGTACAAGTCGATTGCAATAAGCACCTCGCTTTAACCTGCAAAAGATACCTCAAACCAAATGCAAGCATATTCAAACGTCGAATCGAAGTTCGGATAAATACCTAACGGAACCGAAAGTGCTCAGGCGCTAAGCCTGTTAAGGTTTATCGGTTACAGCATCACTCGGCATACCGAGGCGAATTTAAAGTGTCGAGCTCAAGAAGGTTTTTACCCCTCCTATGGAGGGCTGGAAGGTGCAACAAACTCGTCGAGGTCAATCCCATCAGCAATCCGAGTGGCAGCAGCGATGAAGGTCTCCATGAAGGACCGAAAATCATGCTTCTTGGTGTTAGCCACCCGAAGAGCCGCCAACTTGTCTTCTCGCGCATCCTTGCAATGGACTCGGGCCAGACACAGAGCGACATCTGCACCACACCTGGCAGAAGACTTCTTCCACTCCTGCACTCGACCTAGAACTGTGTTCAGTCGAGTCATCAGAGACTCAAGGTCATTCTGGAGCGTCTCCCCGGGCTAGAGTGTAGTATCAATGTGGGAAGTGGCGACCTTCAGCCTTGCGAGATAGTCGATGACGACAGCGACACGAGATTCTAGCCGGAGCACATTCATGGCGACTTCATCATTCACTGGAGAGTTGATGGGGTCCAGGTTAGGCTCCAGTCGACCAGTCTCCTCTTCAAAGTTTTGGCAAAATTCTGCAAGCACAACCACCGAGTCAAAACAATGGTCGAATGGAAAGATCACTGTAAAAATAATTGTTTGGTGCAAAGGATTACCTTCGAGCATGAGGAACAACTTCTTGGCAAGTCCACCCAGATAAGCCTCCAGATCGTTCCTCTTCCCCGTCAACTCACTGGCCTTGTCATTCAGAGCAACTTTATCGCTTTTCAGTCGACTGACCTCCTTGTTGGCAATGGCAAGAGCAGCTTTCAGATTGGTGTTTTCTTCTTCAAGTTTGGTGACCGAAGTCAACCTCTCGTCTGCGAGTCTGGTCTTCTCTAAAGCTGTTTTCTGCATCTCAGCCAACTCTAGGTCTTTCTTCTTCTCGGCCTCCTTCACTTTGCCTGCAAAGTTACAGCAAGGTCAGAATTCGAAGCAAATGAGGAGCAAAAGCAGTCCAAAGACTCACCAAACATACTTTTGGTCTCCTCCTTCGCCTTCGCCAAATTCTCCTGGACCAGCTTCAGATCAAGCTCGAGCTGGATATGCTTGTTCTCCATCTCAGTATAGCGAGCCGCAAGGTCGCAGGATTTCTACAAAAAACCAATCGACAGATGTCAAAGACAATTCACTTCCGAGTGACTAAGGAAAAATTATAGCATTTTCTAAGACTACGGCCGAACACAAACGTTCGACCATAGTCTCGGGGACTACACCCAGTGGGTGCACTCAGCGTGCCCCCACTAGTTCTATCAAGGAAGAGTCGACCAGTCGACTAATAAAAAAACACACACACACAGGACGTATTCTTTAGACTGTAGCCGATTGCCAGCAGTCGACCACAGTCTCGGGGACTACACCCAGTGGGTGCACTCAGCGTGCCCCCACCGATCTGAAAGTCCGTTCGACCTAATCGAATGAAAGAAAAGGTTCAAAACATAAAGACTATGGTCGACTGCCAGCAGTCGACCATAGCCTTGGGGACTACACCCAGTGGGTGCACTCAGCGTGCCCCCACTAGTTCGGAATTTCAATCGACACACCTAGTGGGTGTAGGACAATCACTAAGAATTTCGGAGAAGAAGAATCTTCAGACATCATATCCTAACAGAACAGGCGATGACCGACTGACCTGAACGTTGCTCTGGAGAGCGGAACTGGCATCATAGGCTGCCTGGCTAGCCTCTCGGATGGCTTTCACCTGCTCCATCATGACTCCCGCCTGGCATATCGCTTCTTTTGCAGCACTGGCTTGGTCCTCTGGGACGTAGTGGGTCGAGAAGAGTGAAGGCTGTGCTACACTCGACGATGCGGGGTGAGCACTCGTCAACGGCACCGCGAAAGATACGGTGGGCCGAGTGGTGTTCTCTCCCTCCGCGACCAGTGTCTCGGGTGCTGGAACGTACTGAGTCACCCTGCCAGCAGACGCTTTCCTGCTCCTCCTTTGCTTCAGTGGTTCCTCATCGTCGTTGTCGTCAGGAAGGGTGATAACGACATTGGATGGAGCTACAGAAAAGAATCAGAATTAGAGACCAAGAGCCAATCGACTAAAAGACGGAATTACAAGAGTCATACCAGGTTTTGAGGTAGCAGCATCTTCCATCTCATGATCGTCAGCCCTGGCCGAGGTATCAGAAGTAGCAGCACTGCAACCCCAAAAATCAGTCGGTTAACTCATGAGTCGACCAAAAATAAACTCGCGTAGAGCAAGAAGACTCGAATAGCATTTTTACCCTGATATGGTGGGAATCGACACCTTCATCTTCGGCAAGACCTTCGCCGGTTTCGATGGCGCCATTCGAGATTGGTTCGGAGCTTTCTCAGTCGGCGCCGGAGAAGTGGTCCGAGGGCGCTTGGTCGACTGCGCGATAGTCGCGACCCCCTTGCCACGTTCAGTCGCAGGGTCATGGATGAGCTTCGATCGCTTTTCCGTGCGAGGCGGTACAACTTCCTCCTCCTCCTCCTCTTCTTCCTCCCCATCAGATTCGTCATCATCATCATCAACAGCAACGTCCGAGTCCCACTCCTCCTGGCTTTCGCTCCCACTTCCTTCCTCCTCTTCAGTCGGCGTCTGTGCTCCATTGGGCATCGAGTATAGTTCGGTGAAGACCTGACAGACAGCAAAATAAAGATCAATCGACCGATTTGCAGCGAAAGCAGAACAAATATGGCAAGATTACAATTGAAGATAAAGTGGGCATACCTTGTCTGGAGCGCTGGAATGATCGAGTGGCGGAATCCTCCTGGCTCCTCGAGGGTTGTCTTTGTTCCCTGTGACCGCGGACATCCACCTCTCCAGTGTGTCATCGTCGACTGCTTCTAGATGGACCCGAGTCTCATCCTCGGTTCCACAGTACAGCCACATACAATGGCCTCGATACTGAAGAGGCTGGATGCGCCGCCTAAGAAAGACCTCCAGAAGGTCCATACCCGTCACTCCTTCCCGAACTAACTGGACTACACGCTCCATCAACATCTTCACTTGGGCTTTCTCCTCAGGAAGCACCTTCAGAGAAGAGGGCTTGTGCGCTCGGTCCATAGAGAACGGAGGGAGACCACTCGACTGCCCCGGCGTCGACTCGTTTTGGCAGTAGAACCAAGTCGACTGCCATCCTCTGACCGACTCAGGGAGGGTCATGGTCGGAAAGGTGCTCTTGTTCCTCATCTGAATCCCCAGACCTCCACACATCTGAATAACCTTGGTCTTATCGTCATCTGGACTCGCCTTTTTCACCGTCTGGGAACGACAAGTGAATATGTGCTTGAACAGACCCCAGTGCGGTCGGCAGCCCAGAAAGTTCTCGCACATGGACACGAAGGCAGCAAGGTAGGCGATGGAATTCGAATTGAAGTGGTGGAGTTGCGCCCCAAAGAAATTCAAGAAACCACGAAAGAAAACACTCGGAGGCAGAGAGAACCCATGGTCGACGTGGGTAGCCAGAAGGACGCACTCACCCTCTTCCGGCTATGGTTGCCACTCGTTCCCCGGGAGCCTCGCTGCTCCGTGGGGGATCAAACCCTCGTTGGCCATCTTAGCGAGATCCGTCTCGGTGATGGTCGACCGGATCCAATCCCCTTGGACCCAGCCTTGCGGCAGGTGGGCCCTGGACGAGGATCCTCCCCGACTAGTCGCTCTCCCTTTCGCCTTCCCCATCCCCGTCGCCTTCTTCGCGCGCTCTAGAGCCGCCGTCTTCTCCTTCACCATTGTTGCCGTCGAAGCGCACGAGGAGTGGTTGGACAGAGGCGAGAGCAGGCGATGCGGGCGGAGGTGGAGAGGACAGAAGGGGGATTGGGGAAATACTGTTCAAAAACCCTCGCCGGGCGCATTTTATAGAGCCGCTTCCGAGTGGATGACAAGTGGGCCCAAGCAATCCTATCACATCCCGAAACAGTCGCGCACGCGTGATACGTGGCGAAAAAGGTGGCATGGAAATCGAGGCGTCTGTGTTCTATCCCATCCGAGCGCCGCGGTCCGCCCCGCTTCGCGCGCTTCCCAAAATTCGGATCCCACGAAATCCGCTAACAGCAGATCAATCTGTCAGACGATGGATTTCCTGCGATCCGTCGCTCGGAAGTTTATCAGGTACAAAAGTTCACTCGACTTAAGAAAGGAATGGATCAAGGCGACTGAAATAAGAGTTGCTGTCATCAACAGAAGATTATTGGTCCAAGATGAGACATGTTCAGAGCACAAAAATGAGTCGGAAACATCAACAACCCCTTCCTCACTCAAACCTCGATCCATTCGGGGGCTAATGATGAAGTCATGTACCTAGGGTAGGGTCATAGGCCTGATCTAAGTACCCTACCCAAGGACACCCTCAGAAGAAACTGCCTTCCAGTCAACCAAGAGAGAATTCACTCGACGGACTCGAAGGACTCGACCATGAAGACTCACTCGACCACCCGGAGATCAAGAGCCACTCTGTATCCAAATGGTCTGTTATTAAGTAGTCTTTATGGCATTTAGGACACTTTATGTAAGGCGTTACCAGTAACGCCGAACCTTAATGTACTTTAAACCCTGCATAACTGAGGGCCGGAGGGGTCTGGCAGGCACTATATAAGCCACCCCCCTCCTCAGTGTAAAGGGTTCGCACTCTTGTAATCCATACATACATAATCCAGTCGACCGCCTCCGGGCTCCGAGACGTAGGGCTATTACTTCCTCCGAGAAGGGCCTGAACTCGTACATCCAGTGTCTTCACAACTGCTCCATAGCTAGGATCTTGCCTCTCCATACCTACCCCCCATTCTACTGTCAGACTTAAAACCACGACAATCATCAAAAGAGGATCCATAGACGGAGAAATCGTCCATGAAAACCTCACAAATCTTTTCACAAAAGTTAGAGAATATAGCCATATCATGCATGTTTGAAAGGTAGCAGGCGCATTACATAAACCAAAAGGCATACGTCTGTAAGCAAAAGTACCAAAAGGGCAAGTAAAAGTAGTCTTTGATTGATCATTGGCTGACACAGGTATTTGTGAGAAACCAGAATAACCATCTAGAAAGCAATAATGTGTATGTTTGCATAATCTTTCTAGCATTTGATCGATAAAAGTTAAGGGGTAATGATCTTTCTTAGTAGCCTTATTTAATTTGCGGAAATCAATTACCATCCTATAACCTTTAATAATTCTTTGCGGAATCAATTCATCTTTATCATTAGGAACGACAGTAATGCCTGCCTTCTTAGGGACACAATGGACAGGACTTACCCACTGACTATCAGCAACGGAATAAATTATACATGCCTCAAGGAGCTTTAGTATTTCCTTTCTTACCACTTCTTTCATTTTAGGATTCAGACGTCGTTGATGATCACGAACTAGTTTAGCATCTTCTTCCAGATTTATTTTATGTTGACATAGAGTGGAACTAATGCTCGTAAGATCATCAAGAGTATATCCAATAGCAGCACAGTGCTTCTTCAGAGTTTTCAATAACCTCTCTTCTTCATGCTCTGAAAGGTTAGCACTAATAATAACAGGATATATCTTCTTTTCATCAAGATAAGCATATTTAAGAGTATCAGGCAACGGTTTAAGCTCAAATACGGGATCACCCTTGGGTGGAGGAGGATCTCCTAGGATTTCAACAGGCAAATTGTGTTTCAGAATAGGTTCCTGTTTAAAGAATACTTCATCTATTTCCCTTCTTTCATTCATAAACATTTCATTTTCGTGGTCTAGCAAATATTGTTCTAAAGGATCACTAGGAGGTACGGCAATAGAAGCAAGACCAATAATTTCATCCTTACTAGGCAATTCTTCTTCACGGTGTTGTCTACTAAATTTAGAGAAATTAAACTCATGAGACATATCACCCAAGACAATAGTAACAACATCCTTTTCGCAGTCTATCTTAGCATTAACGGTGTTTAAGAAGGGTCTACCAAAAATAATAGGACAAAAGCTATCTTGTGGGGAACCAAGAACAAGATAATCAGCAGGATATTTAGTTTTCCCACACAAGACTTCAACATCTCTAACAATTCCCATTGGTAAAATAGTATCTCTATTGGCAAGCTTAATTGTGACATCATTATCTTCTAACTCAGCAGGTGCAATTTCATGCATAATTTCTTTGTATAAGTCAAAGGGTATTGCACTAACACTAGCACCCATATCACATAAGACATGATAACAATGATCTCCTATTTTAACAGAAATAACAGGCACGCCTACCACAGGTCTATGTTTATCTTTAGCACAAGGTTTGGCAATTCTAGCAGTTTCACCGCAGAAATAAATAACATGCCCATCAATATTATCAGCCGAGAGATCTTTAACAATAGCAATATTAGGTTCAGCTTTAACTTGCTCAGGAGGTGTATAAGTTCTAATATTGCTTTTACGAACCACAGATGAAGCTTTACCATGATCCTTTATCCTAACAGGGAAAGGTGGTTTCTCAACATAAGAAGTAGGAACAACATGATCATTATAAGTGACAGTCTTTTCTTCAACTTTAGTAGGTGCAGCTACTTTTACTTCTATGGGAGGATGATATTTAAACAACTTCTCCTTGGGGAGATCAACATAAGTAGCAAAAGATTCACAAAAAGAAGCTACTATCTCAGAGTCAAGTCCATATTTAGTGCTAAATTTACGGAAAACATCGGTATCCATAAAAGATTTAACACAATCAAACTTAGGTGTCATACCTGACTCCTTACCTTCGTCGAGATCCCAATCTTCAGAGTTGTGTTTAATTCTATCCAACAAATTCCATTGAATTCAATAGTCTTCATCATAAAAGAGCCAACACAAGAAGTATCGAGCATGGTGCGATTGTTATCGGAAAGCCGAGCATAAAAACTTTGAAGAATTATTTCTTTTGAGAGCTCATGATTGGGGCATGAATATAACATTGATTTAAGCCTCCCCCAAGCCTGAGCGATGCTTTCTCCTTCGCGAGGCCAAAAAATTATATATATATATATATATATATATATATATATATATATATATATATATATATATATATATATATATATATAATTGCGATCACGATGAACAAGATGCATAGGATAAAACTTCTGATGAAATTCCAATTTCAATCGTTTATAGTTCCATGATCCCGTATCATCACATAGCCTATACCTTATCGATGCTTCTCCCTTCAAAGATAAAGGGAAGACCTTCTTCTTAACAACATCATCGGGTATACCTGCAAGCTTAAATAATCCACAAAATTCATCCACATATATTAGGTGCTCATCAGGATGGTTTGTTCCATCTCCTGCAAAAGGATTATCTAGCAGTTTTTCTAACATACCCGAAGGAACTTCAAAGGGAACATTTTCATTTTCAGTAGGTTCAGTAGGTTGAGGAGCAACTCTTTGCTCTACTGGTCGGGGTGAAGATACCCCGAACATGCCCCTCAGAAGATTACTTTCCATAGTAACAAGTGACAGTAAATTTCAGCACACTATATAAATTTTTCCTTACCAAATTCCAACTACCAAAGGCGCTTCACTCCCCGGCAACGGCGCCAAAAAAGAGTCTTGATGACCCACAAGTATAGGGGGTATATCGTAGTCCTTTCGATAAGTAAGAGTGTCGAACCCAACGAGGAGCAGAAAGAAATGATAAGCGGTTTTCAGCAAGGTATTCTCTGCAAGTACTGAAATAAGTGGTAACAGATAGTTTTGTGATAAGATAATTTGTAACGAGCAACAAGTAACAAAAGTAAATAAAGTGCAACAAGGTGGCTCAATCCTTTTTGTAGCAAAGGACAAGCCTGGACAAACTCTTATATGGAGAAAAGCGCTCCCGAGGACACATGGAAATTATCGTCAAGCTAGTTTTCATCACGTTCATATGATTCGCATTCGGTACTTTGATAATTTGATATGTGGGTGGACCGGTGCTTGGGTGCTGTTCTTACTTGAACAAGCATCCCACTTATGATTAACCTCTACTAGTCGTCAACCCGTGCAGCTACACGGTCTAGCTAATATTTGGATACCTAATAAAAAAATCTATGTGGAATCCATAATAATTAACAAAAGTCTATCTACATGTAAAATGTAGAATGATAAATTACAGATACCATACAACTGTACAAATGCTAAGTTGTTAAAAATGATAAAAAACTATAAAGACATGTATTATAGGCTTCATTATTTATGGAGTGCGTCTTTTTTTATCGCTGTTATGCAAACTCCTATCATTGGTCTGAATGAAACTTTCCTATCATAATGGGTAGAAACATCGCTTCCTGAATTGTATGCCACGAACAAATTGATGGAGAAAGTATGTATTATTTTGATCCATATGGCAAGGAACACATCTCCGTAAAAGTTCTGAGAAAGAAACACTACGCGCACCAACCACTCAAGAATATTTGAAATAAGAGGCATAAGTTGCATGCGCTAGATTTTTTCAGAAACGATGTATGGCATAAAAACTTTATTAGAAGAGGTACCGAGGCGTTTTCTAAAGATAATCCTAGTGAAATATATTTGTTCCATTTAGTGACGGACTCCATTATCTAAGCGTTGCGGTCAGTATATACATGTACTACAACAATAATGGTACTCTTGTCATTTAAATAGGGTTCTTCTTAATGCATTGGGCAGTGCTCCTACCTCAACTTCCAAAAAGAACACTTTAAATAAAATTAAATGATTGAGTATCTATAATACTTGGAAGTGCTCCTACCTCAACTTTCAAAAAGAACACTTTAAATAAAATTAAATGATAGAGTATCCATAATACTTGGAAAATTTTACCTCTATATGAAATATAATGTATCTAGTTGTGAAATGTCCCTATTTGAAATACACAAAGTTCTACTTTTCCAAGCCTTAGCACAAAAAGCAATGATATTCCAACTGCCGCATAAAAAAGCAATTTCTTTAATTATATTTCCTAATGGGTTTATGTTCATAAAATATTTTCCAATGAGTGACAATTTATACATAGGCACCTCCGAGTTCAGCACACGTTCAGCTCGATGACGATCTCCGGGCTCCAATCCAGCAGAGCGTCGGGGATGAGTTCCGTCAGCACGACGGCGCGGTGACAGTGATGATGTTTTACCGGCGCAGGGCTTCGCCTAAACTCCGCGACGATATGACCGAGGTGGAATATGGTGGAGGGGGGCACCACACACGGCTAAGGAACGATCCATAGATCAACTTGTGTGTCCATGGGGTGCCCCCGCCCCCGTATATAAAGGAGTGAAGGAGGGGAGGGCCGGCCCTCTCTATGGCGCGCCCTAGGGGAGTCCTACTCCCGCGGTTTTCTTCCTAACGTGAGGCTCGTAGACTCTTTATTTGTACTTGTGTTTTTCATTTCTTTAAGCGGATACGTACATGTTTTTTTCTTTTGGAAAGACTTGTACTACGTGAGTGTGCTCAATTTTTTAAACGCGAGGAGAAGATATTTTATCTGTATGTATCCTCTTTTTTTAAAGGTAGGAGGCACATGCTTTTTTGGAACTTGGACGTGGTGTTTCTTACAGCATGAGGACTCCTTGTTTACGTGGTGTTTTTTTTTAATAATAGGCAACATCTCGTGTGTGTTGTATTCTTCACGTACATAGTGTTGTTTTATAAAGTAAAATCTTTTACTAAATCTTAACCATTAAATTTTGAATCTAATGGCTGAATTAATCTTAATGATGTGGATTAATGTGGAGACATGAAAGGTGCCTCCGATTAGTAAATATAAGATTGCAAGCATCCGCAACTACAACAAAAGTATTAAGGTAAAACTAAACATAGCATTAAATATATGGATCCAAACCAGCCCCTTACGAAGCAACGCATAAATTAGGGTTTAAGCTTCTGTCACTCTAGCAACCCATCATCTATTTATTATTTCCCAATGCCTTCCTCTAGGCCCAAATAATGGTGAAGTGTTATGTAGTCGACGTTCACATAACACCACTAGAGGCTAGACAACATACATCTCATCAAAATATCGAACGAATATCAAATTCACATGACTACTAATAGCAAGACTTCTCCCATGTCCTCAGAAACAAACGTAACTACTCACAAAGCATATTCATGTTCATAATCAGAGGAGTATTAATATGCATAAAGAATCTGAACATATGATCTTCCACCAAATAAACCAACTAGCATCAACTACAAGGAGTAATCAACACTACTAGCAACCTACTAGTACCAATCCCGGACTTGGAGACAAGAATTGGATACAAGAGATGAACTAGGGTTTTGACAGGAGATGGTGCTGGTGAAGATGTTGATGAAGATTGCCCTCTCCCGATGAGAGGAGCGTTGGTGATGACGATGGCGATGATTTCCTCCTCCCGGAGGGAAGTGTCCCCGGCAGAACAGCTCTGCCGGAGCCCTAGATTGGTTCCGCCAAGGTTCCGCCTCGTGGCGGCGGAGTCTCGTCCCGAAAGGTTGCTTATGATTTTTTCCTCGACGAAAGACCTCATATAGCATAAAATGGCCACCGGAGAGCCAACAGGGGGCCCACGAGGCAGGGGGGCGCGCCCCCCACCCTCGTGGCCAGGTGGGTCCCCCTCTGACGTACTTCTTCCGCTCAATATTTTTTATTATTTAAAATGACTTTCGTGGAGTTTCAGGACTTTTGGAGTTGTGCATAATAGGTCTCTAATATTTGCTCCTTTTCCAGCCCAAAATTCCAGCTGCCGACATTCTTCCTCCTTATGTAAACCTTGTAAAATAAGAGAGAATAGGCATAAGTATTGTGACATAATATGTAATAACAGCCCATAATGCAATAAATATCGATATAAAAGCATGATGCAAAATGGACGTATCAACAAGTTATTTATAATAGATAGTATGGATTGGTTTTACACGAGTAGGAATAGGAAAAGAAAATAAAATAAATCATGCTAAAAGTTCCAAACACTTTCCAATGAACTTGCACTAACTCGTAGCATCCAAGATTAAGTGGTGTAAACTAGTGTCTCTCGCAAAAAGAAGAGTAGTATAATTTTGGAACATTAGTATGATTATATTCCGATGATGCATTATGAAATGACTATATAAATAATTAAGATCCATTAAAACTTAAGGCAGCTCCTGCAGATGATGAACTATACAAGATGCAAGACCGTATGTTAAACTAATCATGCACCACAATGGTTTATGAGGATGGATAGCGATCCAAAATGACAAAACCAACTTCACTAATTACATAGGAAATCAGACTTTTCTGACATGTAGGGAGAGCTAGGTTTGAGGAAGAGCCGCCGCCGGCAAAGATACCTTAGGTCCTCTCGCATTTGCAGGGCTGGTCCTAGGCCATGGCGGCGAGTGCGGCGGCTTAGGGCCCGTCCAGAGCTGGGGGCGACACTTTTCCGTATGCATGTGAATATTATAAATATAAATGTACTACTCTGCAAAAGGTAGCCTGCCCAGCCCAATAGAAAATAGGCAGCCACACACTATTTCTTTGGCGTCCCTATATATGGCTACACGCCAGACAGAGGGAACTGTCGCTGAAGGGAGTCGCGAGTTAGTGCAAGTTCACATTGAATAGACAGAGGGAACTGTCGCTGGCCCAGGCGTGCAGGAGCCACAACATCATTTTTTCTGTTTTTTTCACATTTATTGTTTTAGTTTTTTTGTCTTTTTTTTCACTTTTGTTTATACTTCGAAATATTTTAAATAAATATATTACAAAAACCACTCTACCTAAAACATTTGAAACTTGTTGACCAGGCATTCAAAAAACTATTAAATGTGTATGGAGAAAATGTGTATCACGTAAACAAAAACGAAATATGTATGAAATATTTGGATCATGTATTTAAAAAATGTTAATAAAGCATTTGAAAATTTTGGAACTAGTATCAATAATTTTAAAAAATATTAAATGTGCATAAAAAATTTGACCATGTATTAAAAAATGATGAAAAAATTTGATCATGTATATAAATTTTTTAATCAAGCATTTAATTTTTTAATGTGTATAAAGAAAGTTGAACATGTCTCCAAAAAATGATGAAATTTTTAATCTTGAATATCAAAAAATGTTAATCAAGAATTTGCAAAAATGTTGAACAAGTATTTGAAAAATGTTAATCAACCATTTGAATTTGTGTTAAATGATTATAGTAAATTTTTTGATCATGTGTTAAAAAGAGTTAGTCTTATATCTAAAAAAAATAATCAATAAATTAAAAAATTGAAAGTGTGCACAGAGAAAATGTTCACCATATATTAAAATTAATAATAATATTGTATTTAAAAATGTTAATAAAGAATTTGAAAATGTGTATAAAAAATTTTGACCATGTATTCAAAAAATATTAAATTTGTATTGGAAAAATGTTAAATGTGTATTAGAAAAATGTTAGTGACGTATCCAGAAAATATGTAGTTAAAAGCAAAATAAAATAAGAAAAAAAATGATGAAAATGAGAAAGAAAGAAACAAACCGAAGAAAAAAAAAGGAAAACCCAGTGAAAAACGAGAAAGAAATAAATAAAACCAGAGAAAAATAGCAAAAAGGAAAGAAAAAGAAAAAACCAGTGACCACAGGGAAAACTGGTGGGAAAACAAAACAAGACAAAACAAAAACCTGGAAAAGGAAGAAGAAACGGTGGAAAACCTGCTCATTTCAACTTAAATAGTACCACCCTACTACTTCATCACACACTCGAGGCAAGCCCAGTGGCTAGCAGCGCTTGCAACGAACCAGTAGACCAGGGTTCCAATCACTCTCTCTCTCTCTCTCTCTCTCTCTCTTCACTATTTCTTTTACATGCCCGTTACATAGCCACTTCATGCCAGAGATCCTTCAGTCGCGCGTGAAACGAGATATAGCTCTCACGCTATTCCTTTTCCGAATAGAGAGGCAAGTCTCGCATGAACACTCCCATCTCTATTTTCGTGCTTCATCCTTCTCCCGGAAACCCCGCTATCGCTTGTTTTCTCGCTCTCCATCTTCCTCTTCCCTAATTCACCAAGCTAATTAATGAATATCATACTCTACAACCCGGTGGGCACGAATGAATATTATTGGACCAAATTCCTTGGCCCTTGTCTATTTTATTTTATTATGATGAGTTGATCATGATTCATTTGTCTTTTTGTATGACACTTCCAGTCAGGTGGTTTGTGTTGTGTGATGCGTTGCTTCTCTTCAGATTATTGATAGCTTGAGCGTGGGATTTATTCCAATTTACTCCAGAGCTCAAGAGGATTCTATAATTTAGGTTATATTTCATGTTCCTTAAAAACATTTACCTGGTTGTAAGAAAAGGAAAAGAAATACTCAAAAGATGCTATGCATAAATTCGTGAATCCTGCTGGGTCAGGTGTCCGCAAAACATTGCCTTGAAGGATTTATTTATTGAGTGTGTCTAGGGCGCATCTAGATGTGATCTAGTTATTACACATCTAAGTGAGTGAATTAAGCATAGAGAGAGAAAAAAAAGTATCTACACGAATCTCATCATAAGATCAATGACATAGGACTTAGATGTGTAATACTTATAGCACATCTAGATGTGCTTTAGCAAAACTGTTACTTTTTTGTTTGCAAAATTTTTCAAGCATACAGGCCTGAAGGAATTCTTGAAAGTATATGTCAGCTGACAAGGGACTAAATGGTCCCACTAATTATTGGCTTGCCAAATAAAATAATAATATTTTTTGTAAGTGAAGTGTGGATTTAATCAGTAGTTAAAGTCCATTTTTTACATAGAATCACATTAACAATAAAATGGTATGAAAATCACGGTGATTGCGTATTAATATTCACTAAAATTTATTCTCACCAATGTACGAAGTATAACCCGTTGCAACGCACGGACAATTACTTATAATCCACTTAAACATATATATGGCCGGTGCCGTACATGCCAAAACGATGGCAAAATATTGGCCTCGTCGATTAACTAAACAAAAGAGATATGTACATACCCGCAAAAAAATTTTGCCTCGTCGATTAACTAAACAAAGGAGATATATATGTACATACCCGCAAAAAAAATTAAAAGATAAATAAAGAGGAGATATGTACATACATTGCCGTTGCATATGCAACCGGCATTTACGTTGTCCTGTCCGGCGAAACAAAACAAAAACCAGCCGCCGCCGCGCGCCCTGTCGGTCTCCGCACCAGCTTTTCTACAGCTCGACGCATATGTGCAGGTGCTAGCAAATGTACATAGAGTAATGAAAAAAATAGCGCGCTACAGCAAAATAGCGGCGACCTCAAAATATGCTATTAGCGTGCTATATCGCGCTATAGCGTGCTATTAGCGAGACGTTGTACATCAATATATTTAGCGAGACAATTCTCAATACGCTATAGCGCGCTATTTTTTCCAGTGACATAGACACAGCTAGGGCGGAACCGTTGAAACCTTCACCTGTCTAACTGTCTTCCGTTTTAAATACAGTAGCACTGATCGCGTGCTACTTCTAACTAGCTGGCGTGGTGATGGAGTCGATGTATAACGTGAATGTGGTCGCCTCCAGTGGCGGAGGGTGAATCAAATATTAGGAGGGGCCAAATGAGTGTATATGGCATAGAAAAGGCTAGGATGATCAGAGACGCCGGACAATTAGTAGAGCAATTAGCAGATAAGTAAGTGTATTTGATAAATTTTTCTCTTGGAAGGGGGGGCCAGGGCCCGGAATTGTCCCCACTACGCTCCGCCACTGGTCGCCTCCCCGCTCTTCTTCCTGAACGTGGAGAACACAGGCGTCGACGACGGCAGCCGTCGCCGACGGCAGTTACAGCTGGACGCCTGCTTCCGGTGCAAGCGATGCATCGCCTCTGACCGCCACCTCTTCATGTACAGAGGGACACGGCGTTCTGCAGCGAGGACTGCAGGCAGGAGCAGGTGGACATGGACTCTGCTATGGCCGGCGTGGAGCATGACGCCGCCGCGAGCTCTTCGGGTCGTCGTCCTCGCAGGCGGCACCGACCGCCACGGACCCAACCTCCCAAGGCCCCGTCGTGTCCGGGCAGCTAGCCTAGCGCGCCGATACATGCATGCATTTCGCGGCCGACAGTGTCCATTGGGAATATTTTTACCTGTCTGGGGGTGGTCGTGTGATTCGGTGCGGCAGCGTTTGAGAGTCTGTATACTCATATGCACGCACTCATTCGGATCCATATTAATTGTTTTTGATTTAGTACAATTAATATGAATAGAATGGAGCGTAAATTTTATGTAAAATGAATTGATATATAAGAGCATCTCCAACAGCCGTGCTAAAGCGCCGCGCGCAAAAAACCTGTTTACCGCGCGCGCTGCGGCTGGTTTTGCGCGCCCGCCTGCGCTGGCTCCAGCAGCCGCGCTATAATGCAGCGCGCGTCGCTCCAGCAGAGCGCAAAAATACAGCGCGCGCCGCACAAATCACATATACATGTATTTATATGATCAAAAATGATCAAACATATATGATATTTTGGACAAAAATGAACATGTGAAATTTGACACAAACAAGTTGATGAATAAAAGTTCATGCCCACAAGTTCATCCAACCAAGTTCAAAATCATGCCCACAAGATCATCCAACCAAGTTCAAATGCAAACTAAAGTTCAAGACATGAAAGACACATCAATCTTCATCTTCCTCGTCTTCGTCTTCGTCCTCATCTTCCGAAGACGACTCTTCCGCCTCCGAAGATGAATCTTCCTCCCTCTCCTCATCACGCACCGCATCATGTGAAGCTCTGACGGTGTTGGCAAGATCTTCAATGGCATCTTCATGGGAATGTGTGTGAGAAGGCACATCGAAAGACATTGCACCCATGGCGGCCGGAGGTGCACCCATGCCTCCCATGAGAGAAGCAAAACTCATGCCTCCCATGGCGGCCATAGTGTCGGAGGGTGCTCCAAAGCCACCCATACCTCCCATGGCGGCTGGAGGTGCACCCATGCCTCCCATGGCGGCTGGAGGTGCACCCATGCCTCCCATGGCGGGCGGATGTGCACCAATGCCTCCCATGGTTCCGAAGCCACCCATCCTCCCATGGCGCCGAGGCCACCGCCACCCATGGCGCCGAAGCCACCGCCACCCATGGCGCCGAAGCCGCCGCCACCCATTGCACGAACCAAGGCTCTTTTTTGGATCAAGACTTCTTGTTGGGCAAGATTGACATACTCTTTTTGCGCCGTATTGAGGTTAGATGTGTCCAAAAAGAACAAGTGCTTCTCCCATTCCAACAACTTAGCTCGCTTCTCGTTGCTCACTTTTCTCTCCTCCAAAGCCACCTTTCTCTCCTTGGCCGCCACCCTTCTCTCCTCGGCCGCCAACCTCCTCTCCTCGGCCACGGCATCTTGGTTCCTTGCCATTTTCCTCACCTCATTGGCTTCGACCCTTGCCTTCACAATAGCTTCCATAGCATTTTTGAGCTCATCATCTCCTTTCCTCTTCTTCTTTTCGGTTTTGTCTTTCTTGCACCCATCCGGTCGTTTTGGCTTCGAGTATGAAACCGAGTTAGGTGTGGGGCTTCTCTTGCCGTCATCACTTGATGCATCATCCTCCTCATCATCATCATTCTCAATTGCTCACTTCCATTTGTTGCTCAAATGCAAATCCTCCAAACCAACACGCTTCTTCCATTTCTCATCATCCTTTAACACTTCATAGCAATGAGGCAAGGTAAAGACCCTGCCTTTCTTGATCTTCCCCTTCTTGGTTGTCCTTGTCTCGTCTTTGAACAAGTTTTGTGCAATGTTGTTCTACAAGAAAAACAAAACAAGTTAGCACTTCGGTCACCAAAAACAAGTATGATGAACATATATGAGATGCCACTTACTCGATCATCCTCATTTGTGCCACTTGGGTTAATCTTGTCAACTCCCTTTCGTACGGCCGCCCACTTTTAACAATCCGAGTTGATTGTTGACCATCGGGACCGAAGTGATCTCTCGGAGCGGTCAATTCCACTCAAGTTGTGAGCATCAAAGTGTTCTTTCATTCGCCCCCAATATGCGTCTCTACTTTGATCACCTCCAATGGATGGATCCCTCGACACTTGCAAATAAGTATGGCATAGTAACTTGTCATCGTTGGTTGAGTAATTGCCCGCTCTTCCTTTCGGCGCCTCGACAATTCCCTCACCCTCCTCGTCCACCTCAAACTCATGGTCTTCGAAATGGATGTCATTGGTTTGAGACCAATGCGAATTGTTGGACCCAACACCCATTGTGGACATGTATGCATCATCGTTGAGACTACAAAGTTTTTTGAACAATGCAAATAAGCTATCTATATCTGATGATGATGCATTGAAAAAATAATAAGAAAAGAAAAGTTGGAATTTTTTTCACCTTGGGGGCATTTCGTCGAACACGTGGTGCGCGTCGGCGGCCGGCTCAACGAGTGAGCTCGCCAGCGCTTCGGTAGCCGCCGCGGCCGTCGAACGCCCTGCAAGCTTCTTTCCCCTCGCCTTCGTGGTGCCGGAGCCGTCCGCCGCCTTGTTTTTCTTCGCGGATATTTTGCCCTTCTTCGTCCGCGCCGCATTGGGGATCTTCTTCGATGGTGCGGCGGCGGCACGGGACGGCGCCGTGGTCATCCGTGGCGGCAAGAAGAGGCTGCGCGCGAGGCCGACGCTCGGCTGAGCTTCGGCGGTGGCGACGCCAGCGCTTCCCGCGCTAGGGTTTCCGGCGGCGGCGGCGGCGGGGGAGGGGGGGGGGGGTGGGGTGTTTGCGGGTGTACAGTGTGGTGAGCGGGGCGCCGGTGTGCGCGTCCATGGGTGGTTGGCAGGGCCCCGGCGCCGGCGCGCGCGGGGCGTAGGACGAGGAGAGGAGAGAGTGCGGCGCGAGCGCTCGAGTGTGCCGCGCACTGTAGCTGGCGCCCAAAATACTCCGCGCGGGTAAGTGTTTTCAACCACGCGCCCAACCCGTTATAGCGCGCGCGCCGTTTTTGCGCGCCCGCTGGAGCCACCTGCCGCGTTGCGCGCGCGCTAAAACGGCCTAATTTGCAGCGCGGCGCCAGTTTAGCGCGGCTGTTGGAGATGCTCTAAATCCAAGAAAAAGAAGACCCAATTCCACCACCAAAAAGGAGCGTGGCGACCAGCGAGCCCTATGCTAGTCTCGCCACGAGGTTTTATAATTGCTCCTCTGAATCATGCATTTTGTTAAGGGAAACGTTTCCCCACGGTGCGCCGGCCGAGCGTTTCGGCCGGTCCCGCGCACGCCGCTCGATCGGGTAGCGATCCAGCGCTGCCGCACCTCCCGATCCACATTGTTTCTTTTTTAGTTGGCCCATCACGTGGCCTTGGCCCACCACGTTTACTCGGTCAGATCTTTTTTTCACCAACCGCTCAAGCTGTGGGGTGGGAAAAATATCTACAACTGCAGACGGACGGAAGTTGCATCAGTTTTTTGCTGCAACGACGACATTTGTTGCAGCAACTGCCGTTATCTTTTGCTACGACCAGCGTGTTTTTTGCTACATCCATATTTTTTTTAATAGTGATGATTGGTGGCCGGCGTTCGTGCAGATGACTGGGACAACGATTTTTGCTGCAACTATCGTCGGATTAATTGATGAAGAAATTTGCTACATTAATTCATGGCAGAGATGCACCCGGGACAACAACAACGATAATTTTTGGTTGCAAATGTCGTTGTCTTTTGCTACCCACCAGAGAGGTTTTTGCTACATCTATCTTAATGGTGATGTTTGGTGGCCATCATTCGTGCAACCCGTGCAGCGAACGTCGACGGTAGAGAAAAGCTTCAACTATCGATTTCTTGCCCAAATGAAAAAAGCTGCAACCGTTTACATGAAAGCTTCAACCCTACATTTAAAAAGCTTCAACCCATGAACTTTTTTGCTGGAACCAACTATTGTATTTGTCGCTGATTCTTTTTTTGCTGGAACCAGTGTTTTGTTTTGCTACCACCGACGGCTTCATTTGCTACCACCGGCGACATGGTTTGCTACCACCATATGCAGCGGCCGGTCGACGTCAATGTTTTTCTTGCTACAACCGTGTCATGTTTTTGCTACAACCGGCAGCCACAGAAGATACAATCGGTTAACACTTTTGCTACAATGGCGCCGGCGAGCTTTTAATTTGTTGGAAGCGTTGCCCTTTTTTTGCTACAATCGGACGTTCTTTTTGCTGCTACCGACACCCCGACGGAGACTACAGTTTTCTTACGAGCTCGTCGCCGGAGGTGTTGTGACCTGCAACCGCAGAACGTCGGAGCTGCATTGGCCATCACCGGAGTTGCCACCGTCGTCACCGGGAGATGCAACTACGGGGACACGCTGCTACATGCACGGAGCCAACGAGAAACACATGAGACGACGGCGGCGAGGGGCGGCGACCAGCGGTGAGGGCGACCACCGGTGGCGTGGGCGGCGACCAGCGGGACGCGCCAGGCGGTGCTTCTAGGCCGGGTGCTTCCGACGAGCGCGGGGCAGCGCCATGGCCGGGGTGATGAAGCACGGGCGGCGCCCTTGCCGGGGCGACGAGCGATGCGGCGGGCGGCCGGGGCGACTAGCGCGGGCGGCGCCATGGCCGGGGCGGCGAGGGCGACGAGCACGAGCGGTGCCAAGGCGGCAAGTGCGGGCTTCGTGGTCGCGCATCCGTGGCGGCCTTGACTGGCTCGCCCCTCTTTGTGTGTGCTGGAGACGAGGATAAGGTAAGGAAAAAAATAGAATGGGAGTTGCGATCTGAGGGTCTCGTGCAGCCAGATCGGGCGGCTGGGGGCAGACCGGCCGAAACTTTCGGCTGGCGCACCGGCGCCCAATGCTGCCCTTTTGTTAAGGAGCCTGAAGCGCCTTTGCAAGCGGTCGCCCGAGTGTTTTGGATGTTTCAGCTTACATTGGAGGAGAAACTGATCTTTGTAGTAGTCAAGACTGAGTTGATGGTGAAGCCCGAGGCCCCGATGATGGATGGAGTCGTTGGTTCTCATTTCTCGAGATTAGTTACTTGTTTTGAGAATTGTTGTGTTTTGTTGGTAGGATGGACACATTGGAGTAGGTAGGTAGTAGCTCTTAGATATCATCCATCCTGGTGGTATTGCTGAAGGATCATTGTTTCAAGTTGTTGTATCTCTCCATGCAACAATATTATGTGATATATAGTACCATTATTTCGATGCTCATCAAATTTCTATCCAACTTGTTATGCTGCTAAAATTTCATGCTAGAATTCTCACGCCTTGTCAAAATTTTGGCCTTCTTTGTGATGAAAATAAAGATCCAGGGGGTTCATTGCAAAATTTTGGCAGTTCGGGAACATCGAATTCCTTTCTGTACATATGCCAATGATGATTAACATCATAATTTGTTTGGGCCTAATGTTGTATAACTGAATTTTGCCTTTTATGATTTAGTCAGTAGCCCAGCAATATTTTTTGAAATACATGGAAGCATAGTTTAAATACACATTTACATTTCACAATTGCACGTCGAACATTTTATGAATGCATGCTAAATAGTTTTTTAAAAGAAACAACCAACAATTTCTCTTTTGTCGACAAAGGGTGAACTGGCCATGGATAGGGGTGTGTGGAAACTTGTTATCCATGTGCCAGAACCATGAGTTGGTTGCGAGATTTTATGGATTGTTTGGGACTAAAGGCATTGTTGTTGTTGTTGCATTTTCATTTTCATACACATTGGAAATTTTTCATAAACATCAGTAACAATTTTTACACACATATTTAACATTTTTCAAATACATGATTAACATTCTTTTAAATATGTTTTTGATGTCTACTTTTTTACAAACACCTTCTACAGATTTTGTGTACATCAAAAACATTGTTTTATACATGTTTAAAATTATTTAAATAAATGATTAACATTTTTTCAATATTTTATGTATTGATGTCTAGTTCTTCATACATGTTGTACTTTTTTGTGTTCATTGGATGCATTTTCTATACATGCTTAATATTTTCAAAATACACGATTAAGATTTTTAATATTATGTATTGATGTTTACTTTTTTCATACAAATTGTAAATTTTTTGTATACATCAGGAATACTTTTTATACATGTTTAACAATTCTTAAATGCATGATTAACATTTTTTGGAATTACGTTTTGATATCTACATTTTTCATACAGGGTGAATATTATTTGTATGCATTAGAAAAAAATCTATACACATTTAACATTTTCCAAATACATGATTATTTTTCCCCAACTTCTATGGAAATGACTGTTTAATCTATATTTTTAGATTTTTTCCTATGAATCATGCATTTTTTAGTTTTCTTCTTTTCTTTGTGTTTTCTATACGTTTTCCTTTGTTTTCATTTTTTTGTGTGATTTCACCACTTTTCTTTGTTATACTTTCTTTCTTTCTTTCTTTCTTTCTCGGTTTTATCGTGTTTTCTTGTTTTCCTTTGTTTCCTTTTTATTTTTTGCATAGGTTTTCTTTGAATATCTTTTTTTTTCTATTTTCTTTGTTTGGATTTTTGCATAGTAAAATCAGGCTTCTATATGCCCTCGTTGACTTTGAGGGAAACTTTTACAGGCTGCGGCTTACAATGAGATCTATAACTAGTGGTTCAGTATACCACCACCAGCGAGCCGGGAGGAGAACTCGTCCAAATTGGTACTCACATGGTTTGGGCCCAGTATTGGGGAAACACAAATCCTACTTTTTTTTTCACTTGTTTCTTCCTTTGTTTTCTTTCAATGTTTATGTGATAAAGCAAAATATTCATGTCTTATAATATTTGTGCATATAAAAAAATGAAAAATGTTCATGCACTTCCGCAAGCTTGTTTGTGTAACTTTCAGAAGAATGTTTACGTATTTCATAAAAATATAATATACCTGTAAAATATTTACAAAATTATCAAAAAATGTTGATTCGATTCAGGAAGTGGTCACACATGCTTAGACAAATGACTTAAAAATGTGTCATTGTGTTTTAGGTTTATTCGTGTAAATTTGTGGAAAATTTAGGTTTATTCGTGTAAATTTCAAAAATGTATTACCATGTGTTAGGTTTATTCGTGTAAATTTTAAAACTCGTCAGTATGTCAGACCTTTTTTAGAATTTTTTCAAGTAACTTAAAAATGTGTGCTGCATATTGCAAAATACGTTTATGTAATGAAAAAGTGTTGACATATTTTTATGCAAATATCTATGTAATTTAGAAAAAAATTCATGCCTTCTAAAGAGTATACATGCCATTTTAAAAAGTTTCATCTATTTATATTTCTTTTGTATTTACATAAACGATATTTTGAAAATATCTGTAAAATTATTATGACACAGCAATAAAACACGAAATAAAATAAAAGAGAATAAATAAAATAAAAGGGGGAAACGAGAAAATTGAAGACTTGGAATAAGAAAATTGAAGACAGGAAAGTAAACCATGGCAAATATTCCATTTATTTCTTGTTCCTTTTGAAAAAAAATCATTTTTGTGTTCTTACCTTTTTCGTTGTCGATTTTTTTAGTTTTCATTTTCTTGCTCCTTTTTAATTTATTTATCCATTCTCAACTATTTCCCTTTATGATTCGATTTTCTATTTTGTTTGTAGTGCAAAAGTACATGAAAAATTTCTTTGGCATAATATTTTAAAGAAAATGGAGTTAAAAGGCACATAAACATTTCTTTTTAGAAATGCACACTATTATTTCTTATTCTTGAATAGATTAATAATTTTTCAAGTACACTATAGATAGTTTATAGATACACATTTTGTATTTTTAATATTTTTGGATAATTTTATTTCATATTGATTTTATAATATACAAGTTATATTTTTTGAAATACATGGAAGCATAGTTTAAATACACATTTACATTTCACAATTGCACGTCGAACATTTTATGAATGCATGATAAATAGTTTTTTTAAAAGAAACAACCAACAATTTCTCTTTTGTCGACAAAGGGTGAATTTTATTAGTTCAAAATGAAGCATCAAGAAGATACAAAACACAATGAGCACACAACCAACAGTTTCTTAGATGCACAAACACTTCCTTTAAACTTTTGTGACAAATATAAACATACAAAAAAGGAAACACAAAAACATGTAGCAATAAATAATATAGAAACCAATCATGACAAACTGGTAGAAACCCGTATGTAGAAACCATCTCAAAAATCAACAAGATACATTACTAGGCCGCCTCATGAGGATCGCCTGTAACCGAGCACTATGTATCGCTCACTACGAGTGATCCATAGCAGCACCCTTATTCCATGGCTACCATTCATGGTTGTCATTCAATCTGCCTCAGCATTGCTTGAGAAGGCTGGGGTAACCAGGAAAATATCTTGTGCATGCACTGGATCTTGTGGTGCTACCGGTGCACCGAACTCGCATTGTGCTTTTAAAATGTTTAAAAAATTATGAAAAAATTAGCACACTCACACAACATCAATGTAGATGCTCACAAAATTTCAAGTCAAAATTCAACACATAACTCAAAAAACAAAAGTTACAAATTCAACACAGAATGATACATAACATAACTTGGACTTTAGATTTGGCCCATTATCACACTGATGTCAAATTTGTAATTTTTGCATCTCAAAAAATATTTCAAAATTTTATATAAAATTTTGTGACATTATACATTGATGTGTTTGTTAACGTGCTAGATTTTTGTTTCAGATTTTTTAAAATATTCTATGGCATCCGTTGCCCCGGTAGCAGCAGAAGTGTGGGTGCATCGGATACATTCCTTGGGGTAACCCCACCAAACACATGTGAGCAGACCCATGAACGGTGGAATGAGAGAAGTAAAGGAGTTGTGAGTCAATGTGTGATCTTGTTGACAGGTGCATGATATTTGAGTTCTAATATGTAATTAAATGCGACCTTGTTGACTTAGGCAAACAAAACACACGCCCGGTAGCTATAAAATGAAAAATCAACAGTCCGCCAGTACAAGCCAGCTGGGCGCCCAACACACCGCACATTTCACACACACAACGTTAGGCAACATGATAGTGTCTTGTCTTACATAAATAGAAGGCGATATAATAATTAAGAAAACACAAAAGACCGACCTCCCCGGACCCTACGCTATGCGGCAGAAGAACGTAATCCCTCCTCAATGTCCTCGACATGCGTCACGGCCACTTGGGACGGCGGAGGTCGGGTTACGCCGGTGTGTGTGGCCAACGCCCAGAGCATCGTGACGAGCTCGCCACCCTGCACTAGTGCCTCCTTGTGCCCTTTCAGGTGGTCATCGCCGCTGGACGGCGCGATGTAGGCAACCAGCTCCACCCAAAGGGTGGCCAACAGTTCCCAGTCCCCCTTGCCATCCCCCATCAGCGCCTTCCCTAGCACTGTTCCCTTCTGAACCACATTCATCGTGGCATCGCGACAGTCTGGCATAGACTCCATCACCTTTTTGCGACGCTTTTCTTCGGACGCGAGGTAGTAGCCCCAGGTCCCGAGCGCCTCCTTGAGAGCCTTCTTCATGTCCTCGTAGACGAGCTGAGTGCCTTCCCTGTCCTCCGGCAGGAGCCCCGGGTTGAAGGCGACAAGGTATGCGCAGTACCTGGAGAGCCTCGTCGCCACTTCCATGGCGCTGCAAGTCTCTGAAGGATACTTACTCTCCAGGAGGGCAGTGGCAATGTGCCAGGTGAGGATAACCTCTGCGACACTCTCACTCTCACAGAACCACGACATGTCGGTGCCTGTGCCTGTGCCTAGCACGTGATTGCCGGTGGTGAGAGGGGCACGGCGTCTGTCGTCTGCGGCGAAGCGGAAGCGTTCCATTAAGGAATCCTTGGCGTGTGTGGGTAGAGGCTCAGACGAAAGCGTCATGGAGAGCCAGCTAAAGCTGAGCACGGAGAACTGTTTCATGGCGATAAGGCTAGGGTGGCCGAGCATCCTATTGGCCCACGAGATGCGGTGGAGGGCCCCACTGTACGTGGGCCTCTGGAACATGTGTGGCTTGGCGGTGTAGGTGCAGAGCAGTGACACCATGAACCAGTTGGAGAAGACAAAGACTAGGAACTCCCAGAGCACCTCGTAGATGAAAGCGAGGAAGAGGAGGTAGGTGATGGAGATGTCGATGGTGGAGAAGAAGACCCCGGGAGTCACTAGGAAATTTCTCCACAGGCATTTGGTCAGTGTGAATACGCCCGTGGATATGGCGTAGTTCTCGGTGAGGATGCTACGGTAAGCGTCAAGCATGTTGCCGTTGCCGCAGAGGAGGATGGTGAGGAGGCAGAGGCAGCACACTACGGCCGGGAACAGCAAGTAGTTGACCAAGAAGAAGTAGGGGCTCGCGAACACGACTGGGTGGATGGAGTGGTGGTACTCACTCAGGAAGCTGATCTCGTCCTTGAGCACCTGGAACAGTGCCTCTCCCGAGTCTTGGGGCTTGGACACGCCGCCGCTGCAGATGCCTTGGAAGATGAGGTCCCCGCAGTGCTCGGTCTCCTCCTTGCTCATGGCCGGCAGGTGCTCCACCGTACGGCGCAGCAGCTTGAAGAGTGCGAAGGAGAGGCACTGGCTTCTGATCCTTGGGTTGGACCGAAACAGTGGGTGGTCCGTCTCCACGTCGGCGTGCGTCCATATTTTGCCGACGGTGACGACGTTGTGGTCCGTGGCGACTTTGCCGAGGTCGAGCTTGTAGCCGTGCGGGCCAGGCTTGAGCACCAGGTTCTCTTCCCCCATGACGACGTATTCGCAGGCCTTCAACCTGTCCTGTGGGGAAGGCGGGGCCTGGACCTCCTCCTCGACGGCACCGCCGCCATGCCGCCGGGCATGTAACAGCTGAGCCATGTAGGAGGTGAGGAGGCGGGCGTTCTTGCCGTAGGCCAAGGAACGATTCCCAATCTCGGTGATGACGAGCCTCTGCACGAAGCGTGCCGCGCAGAGCACCCAGAGCGTGCCGAACACGGCCACCCGCCCAGGACCCTTGACGTTGAAGAAGACGAGGTAGCCGAGCCAGGCGACGGCGGCGGCGTGGCTGATGATCTCAGCGTACCCCGGCTGCATCCCCGGGGTGACGAGGATGGCGTCCACCTTCTTGCGGAGGAGCTCCACCACCAGCATCCACGTGAGGATCACGCGAGCCCGGACCGAGAGGTCCGAGCTGCTCGCGTCGCCCTCGCTCTTGGCCTCCGAGAAGAGGTAGTTCATGACGGGGAAGAAGAGGGAGAGCGCTGCTGATAGGATGAGGCGGGCGGTGGGGTTGAGGACTGCGCTGGTGTTGGAGACGCGGCTGAAGAGGTTGAGGTTGAAGAAGACGGCGGCGAGGACGAGCATGAAGACGGAGGTGGCCACCACAGAGGACTCGTTGCTCTTGTTGGTGTAGGAGGAGGTCAGGTTCTGGACATATTTGGTGATGGTGCTTGGGCATGTCGTCAACATAGTACTACCGTCGTCCATGATCCCGTGCAAGATAGCTATGCCTTGCTTAAATTTGGATGAATTACTGGCCAAGGTGGTTTGGCCCTATATATACTATACGTACGTGTGTACAAACGGGACGCTCGATGAGGAGGAGAATAACACAGTATCAGGATGGCGCGCATTGGAGGGTTCACGTGAGCATTAGTAATATTATTTATTCATGCCAGCTCGTCTCATCCAAAAGACGGTGAGCAAAGCCATGGGATCTTCGAACTCACTCCCAACTCAACTTTGAGAGGAAAATGGGTCATATTGTATTGTTTAGGGAGAAAAGAAAAAGGATATGTGTGCACTGCACGTACGTCCTAGCCAGTAGAAAACGAATGACACGAGGAGCACAAGCCTCCATAAAGCCATTTTGAAAGGAAAAAAGCTAAGGGCACCCAACAAAAATGATTGCAGTACATGGAACAACGGAAGCAAGGAATCAAACACTGCTTTTGTATTATATATACTATTATTTAATCCAAAGTGCACCCAATGCAATGCAATGACATCATCTCTACAACCTCTGGTTGGATGGTTAAGAGGACCGTGCTATCCCAGCTTACTAGGGTTCAAGTCCTGGTGCTCGCATTTATCCTCAATTTATTTTAGCATTTTTGGCGATGCGCATTCGGTGGTAGTAGATGTTCCCATCGACTAAGAGGTGCCTACCGTGACTTCTTAAATTCTCAGATGATATGACGGTTCAGTCTCTCAGAAATGGTCATAGGGGTAGAATGTGGGTATCTGCATTCACAGGGGTGAGTCCGTGCGCGTTTAAATGAGCGCTTGTGTGTGTACTGTGTTCAACAAGAAAGAGGAAGGAGTGCTTCTTGCGGTCCGTCACGCGATTTTGCTATAACCCCATGTATTTTTTGTATTAACCCACAGTACACACTTAAGTCTCAGCAGAACCGTTATTTTGCATTTTTAGAAACTCCTTGGACTTTCTAGCTAATTCACGTAAGGATCATATTTAAGTCAAACAAATACTTTCCTAAATTATTCATACATTTTGAGATGTAACTTCGATTTTAACATGTTAAATATGAAATTTGAATAGAAAAATGTGTAGAATGTGATGTTATTTTTACATGTTAAATATTTTTTATCTCTACCAAATAATAAAGTAAGGAGTCCTTCTTGCGGTTCATCACACAATTTAGCAAAAAACCCCATGCATTTCCTGTGAATTAACCCACAACATACATTTAAGTCACAGCTGAACCATTATTTAGTATTTTTTCGGAAATCCTCCTGACTATAGAGGTAATTCATGTGAGGATCATATTTAAGTCAAACAAACGATTTTCTAAAGTATCCATATATTTAAGCCGTAACTCCAATTTAAACATGTTATATATGAAATTTAATTGGAAAATATACAGAATCTGAATATGATGTTATTTTTACCTACTAAATCATTTTTATAATTATTTTGAAAGCAAACTTATAATCTACAGTGCACGGTAAGTTTTCTTTCATACCGACGGCGATTCGGATTGCAAATAAACACCATTAAAACCATATAGACAGAAAAAACATCGATAACCACACATGCACACCTCTGAAAAACCTCGCAAGGAAAAAACAACAGATTTCTCATCGCCAAGAGAGAGAGAGAGAGAGAGAGAGAGAGAGAGAGAGGAGAGAGAGATGCCTTAGCATAAATGACATTCAAACACATTTTGGCTTGTGTGAACACTGGGGCCACCATCGACGAGGAGAGAAGGAGCATAAGCGGCAATAAAAGTGTGATGCCCCGCTAAAATAAAGGACAAGGACATGCTATGGTCTTGAGTAATGGTTGCTCAGTTAAGAGCGTTTGTTATTTTTTCTCCCGTTGCAACACACTGGCTATTTTGCTAGTCTATATCCAAAGCATGTTAGTTAGACAAGGAAAACTATTGATGTGTGTTGAAATATATTGCCCGTCTCTCTTCATCAGTTTGAAATTTTGGAGAAGTTGGCTAGAGCATGTATTCAATATGGAATCAGAGCCAAGAGGTCTTCAGTTCAAGACCCTACCAACACAGTACTGAAAAAATCAGCGACTTACATCGATCCGACATGGAAGGACTATCCTAGTCTAGACGTAAGGGGAAGTATTGATATATATTGCTCCTCTCTGTCAATTAGTTTGGACTTTTGGAGCAACTGTCTCGAGCATGAATTCAATAGTTTGAAAGCTTAAATAATGATAAATGAGCTTGATGAAACATATTGCCCGTCTCCCTCAATCAGTTTGGACTTTTAGAGCAACTGGCTTGAGCATGAATCAATAGTGTCAAAACATAAATAATAAGAAATGAGTTTTATGTAAAGATACGGCTCTCGTCTAGAACTAAGGCGGTCACAGTGGGAGTATATCATACAAAGTATGATGCATGCCAATTAAATAGTTTAAATGATGTGGCGTGCAATTAAATGAAGAAAAGAGGTTGAGTATGGAAAATCCATCTCTGCACCCGAGCTCATCTGCACCGACACTAAAGAAAAAACAAATACTAGAAAAATTCAAACAATTCCAATTTTTTTTGTGCGGTACACAATTTGCTGCGTGAGGTCCGCTCCAATTTTTAAATCATTTGGACGTCTGAGAGCTCTCAGCAAAAAAGACAAATTGAGGGTCTCTCAAAAAGTTTACTGTTCATATACTGCTTTGGTCCGATTTGTTATTTTTAATGAGAGCTGCTCAAATGACCACATGACTTGAAATTTGGAGCGGGCATCACGCATAAAATTGTCTACTGAACAAAAAAAAAAGAATTTTTTTTATTTTTTTTTATTTTTTACGAATTCTTTTCTAACCGGGTGCAGATGAGCCTGGGCACTGAAACGCCCTACTTGTTGAGTATCATGATATGATATTGTGTCCTATTAAAGGTGCTTATATGTTTCATGCATGACAATATATAAGATCATATATAATATCAATATGTCATACTATGCAAGAGGTAGTACCGTATGCATGATCTACTAGTGTATGATACGCCCCACGGCGACCAGCCTAACATAACTAATCGTGCTTTCTCTCAAAAAGTTAATAAGTAAATGAGAGAGCAGCGTGTTGGCTTCGGGCTCAGATGAGCCTGAGTGAACAGTAAATGTGTTTAAATTATCAAAACAATTAAAATAAATAAAAAACATTGTGGTGAAAGGTGCTTAGGCAAGTGATGTCCGTGCAAATTTTGATGGCATTTGGACATTCGAGGAGCTCGTGGAAAAAATCGAGGTAAGAGAGAAACATTTGAAAAACAGTACTGTTCATGCTCGGATTTGGATTTTTGCTGCGCGCGTCTCGAATGTCCAAATGTCACCAAATTTGCACGAACATCACACACATGCTCATCTTGCTTGCAAAAAAATTTCAGGATGTTTTTTCCTATTTTTGGTGATTTTACTGTTCACTGGTGTCATGTGAGCACGGGTTCTGAATTGGATTATTGAGTAAATGCAGCTATTTTAATTACATAGTAGCGTGCACAGCGTGCTGGGAAACCCGTGTATGTGCCTTTGTTTCTTGTTTTTTCATGACGAGAAAGAGATGGTGGGCTTTGTAGGAGCTAGTTGAGTGATACTTTTTTTTACCCGAAGGATTCATGCAAATCTGTGCATTTTCTTGTGTGGCATCTCTAGGTCCTTGTTGCCATTTTTCGCTGATTTTACGGTATGTCTAGCTATTGTCTTGTGTTCTAGGTTTGGCCGAATTGGTGGTCGCGCTGCTGCTACTGTGACGGGATTGCCTTCCACACTAGACCAAGAGATAAGGGACGCTATGGGAAGAAATCAGGAGAGAGAAGGGCGCCGTCGATTAGAACTGAGGAGGGGACTGAGAGTAGTTGGGGATTGTTTCTAGTGTCGGTTGAGACTTCTCCCGGGCCATTCCCAAGTAGCACACAACATCCCTTCACCCACTGTCTTGGTCTCGCCACAGGCGACTCCCTGTGTTGGCCGTAGCTCCTCTAGCGATGATCGTTGGCGATGGACCCGCTAAAATTCAAGGGATGGGACATAGTGGAAATTGGAGAGGCCACGGTGTTGCTGCTGCACTACCACTTTGGGCACACCGCCACTGCTTTGCCCTCATCACCCTAGCCGCCGCCAGTGATGCAAAATTTTCCTTTATTCGACCGGCCTAGAATTGAGAAAGATAGGATTTGATAGAGCATTTTCTAGAGGAGTTTTTTTTATAGAATGGAGTTGGGAAGTGGTAGATGATTTGGAAAGATCTCAATATTGGTAAAACAAAGCAAACCCACCTTAGATCCACACAATTTTTTAACTCGGCTTGCCCTTTCCGACAGTGCCGTACGCGCGATGCCCAGGTCGAGCGGTGCGACGCACATCCGCCTATGAGAGCATCTCCAGCCGCGCCCCAACAGGCCCTCCAGGACACTTGTTCGGCGCTGGTGCCAAAAAAAGCCCAGTCGCGCCCTAGGACGCCGAAATCCGCCGGTTCGGCCTGTTTTTCGGCACGGCGATCGCAGGCAGAACCCGGCGCACTGGGGGGCGCTCGGGGGCTCCGGCGCAAGGGAAAAGCATGGCTGGCCCACACTGTCAGGAGAAAAGTCAAGTTTTTCTTCCCCAACTCGCCTCCCACCCCCGGCGCGCTCAGCCGCCACCAGCTGTATCCCGGCGCCACCCACCGCCCTTCACCGCTAGATAGCCAATCCCCGCCGGAAAAAGAGCAGAGGTTTCCCAAGGCAACCCCTCCACCAGCAGCTGGGCATTTTTCCCGCCGTTTCCGGCCGCGGAGGGGCAGTTTAGCGGCGGGTACGCGCCCACCGGGCGCAAGGTGTTGGGTAATTTGCCTGCCTCGACGATGGACTCGGATGACGAGGAAGCGCTCGCGGCGCTGCTGGAGGAGGAAGCCACGACCGACGTCTAGGAAGATGAACATCTCATGCCGCCCTCGCCCAGCTGCTCGCGAGCGATGAAAAGCCGCGGCGAGGTGGCTCGGCGCCGGGGCGGATGAAAGCAAAGAATCAGCATCGTCTCGAAGGCTACTACATGCTCTACTCCGACTACTTTGCCGGTGCTCCACTTCACGGCGACAAAACATTTCGGCGCCGTTATCGGATGAGCCGAAAGCTCTTCCTCAGGATTGTGAATTCCATCCAGGAGTTCGACAACTACTTCAAGTGCAAGATGGATTGCACTGGCAAACTTGGATTCACCTCGATCCAGAAGTGCATGATAGCGATGAGGATGCTTGCATACGGAGCTCCCGGTGATTCACTCAATGACTATGGGCACATGGCAGAGTCCACCACCATTGAGTGTTTCTAAAAGTTCTGTCGGGCAGTGGTGGCAGTGTTTGGACCGCAATACTTGCGAACACCCAATGTGGAAGACACTACTCGGATCCTAGCACATAATGCAGCAAGAGGATTTCCTAGGATGCTTGGAAGCATCGACTGCATGCATTGGAAATGAAAGAACTGCCCATTTGCTTGGCAGGGGATGTACAAAGACGCCAAAGGCAGTTGCAGTGTGGTACTTGAGGCGGTGGCCAAACATGACCTCTTGATTTCGCACTCCTTCTTTGGTATGCCAGGAACTCACAATGACATCAATGTGCTTTAGTGCTCCCCTGTCTTTGCCAAGCTTTTTGAAGTTCATTCTCCTCTGGTGAACTTCGAGGTCAATGGGCGGCACTACAACAAGGGGTACTACCTGTTGGGGAACACAGTAATTTCAAAAAATTTCCTACGCATACGCAAGATCCATCTAGGTGATGCATAGCAACGAGAGGGGAGAGTGTTGTCTACGTACCCTCGTAGACCGAAAGTGGAAGCGTTATGACAACGCGGTTGATATAGTCGTATGTCTTCACGATCCGACCGATCCTAGTACCAAAAGTACGACACCTCCGCAATCTGCACACGTTCAGCTCGGTGGCGTCCCACGAACTCTTGATCCAGCTGAGTGTCGAGGGAGAGCTTTGTCAGCATGACGGGGTGATGACAGTGATGATGAAGTTACCGGCGCAAGGCTTCGCCTAAGCACTGCAACAATATGACCGAAGTGGATTATGGTGGAGGGGGGCACCGCACACAGCGAAGACAATGTCAACTTGTGTGTCTATGGGGTGCCTGTCGTGGATCTAAGACTGACAGTAGAATGGGGGGTAGGTATGTAGAGGCAAGATCCTAGCTATGGCGAATTTGTACACACGAGTTTTATGAGTTCAGGCCCTTCGCTGAGGAAGTAATAGCCCTACATCTCGGTGCCCGGAGGCGGTCGAATGGATTATACGTGTGTGTGTTACAGGGGGTGCGAACCCTTGTCTCAGAGGAGGGGTGGCTTATATAGAGTGCGCCAGGACCCTAGCCCCCCTCCATTACACAGGGTTCAATGTACATAAAGCGAGAGCATTAGAGGTAACATCAATAATAAAGTGCTATGAATGATCATTAAGTCTATGAGTAAACGCCCGACCGTTGCTGCGCAGAGTGGCTTTAGGTCTTCTGTACGTCGAGTCGTCTTTTGCATGGTCGAATGGTTGAGTGGTCGAGTGACCTAAAGAAGGAGGGGTCTCCGAGTGAATGGTAGGTCGAGTGGATTGCACTCGACACCTTTGTTGGGCCCTCCCTATTTACTCTTGAACTTCTTTGCTTCTAAGGCAAGGACCTTAGGTAGGACGTATAGGTCAGGCCTATTACCCTACCCAGGTCTATCTCCTCATCATTAGCCCCCGAATGGATTGAGGTCCGAGTGAAAAGAAGGTTGAAGTTGATCTTGCTTTGACTCTTGCCTTTCTCAAGAATTCATCTCTGAATGGAGGCCAGTGTTGGAACTTCGGCTTCGTTTCAGTCCTCTTGATCGATTCAGAAATTGCCGATTGGTTTTTATAACGTCACCCGTCGAGTGTTGTCTTTGACGCGAAATCTTTTTCGAGGTTTCTTAAATTTCTTCGGGGCTCAACTCCATCATTTTACTCTCAACACCATCACATATCTTGCCGCATTCGTGTCCATGTGTGAGGATTTCCTGGGGTGTCAACTGCACTGGGGTCTTTTCAAGCACATTTTCACCATCCGCTCCCAAATAGTGAAGAAAGCAAACTCGAATGACGAGAAAACCCATGTTATCCAGATGTGTGGGGGCCTGGTGAAGGAAATATGCCCTAGAGGCAATAATAAAGTTATTATTTATTTCCTTATATCATGATAAATGTTTATTATTCATGCTAGAATTGTATTAACCGGAAACATAATACATGTATGAATACATAGACAAACATAGTGTCACTAGTATGCCTCTACTTGACTAGCTCGTTGAATCAAAGATGGTTAAGTTTCCTAGCCATAGACATGAGTTGTCATTTGATTAACGGGATCACATCATTAGGAGAATGATGTGATTGTCTTGACCCATTCCGTTAGCCTAGCACTTGATCGTTTAGTATGTTGCTGTTGCTTTCTTCATGACTTATACATGTTCCTGTAACTATGAGATTATGCAACTCCCGTTTACCGGAGGAACACTTTGGGTGCTACCAAACGTCACAACGTAACTGGGTGATTATAAAGGAGTACTACAGGTGTCTCCAAAGGTACTTGTTGGGTTGGCATATTTCGAGATTAGGTTTTGTCACTTCGATTGTCGGAGAGGTATCTCTGCCCCTCTCGGTAATGCACATCACTATAAGCCTTGCAAGCAATGTGACTAATGAGTTAGTTGCGAGATGATGCATTACGTAACGAGTAAAGAGACTTGCCGGTAACGAGATTGAACTAGGTGTTGAGATACCGACGATCGAATCTCGGGCAAGTAACATACCGATGACAAAGGGAACAACGTATGTTGTTATGCGGTCTGACCGATAAAGATCTTCGTAGAATATGTGGGAGCCAATATGAGCATCCAGGTTCCACTATTGGTTATTGACCGGAAACGTGTTTCGGTCATGTCTACATTGTTCTCGAACCCGTAGGGTCCGCACGCTTAAGGTTTCGATGACAGTTATATTATAAGTTTACATGTTTTGATGTACCGAAGGAGTTGGAAGTCCCGGAAGAGATCGGGGACATGACGAGGAGCCTCGAAATGGTCGAGACGTAAAGATTCATATATTGGATGATATGGTTAGGCCAAGGGGTCAAGCCCATGAGGCTTTAGGTCGGTGCAAAAGGAGTTTTGCGGAGGCCGGGGGGGCAAACGCCGGCGTCTGGCCCTGGGCCAGACGCCGAGGCCCATGGCGTCTGGGCCAGACGCCAAGGATTGTGGCGTTTGGTCCTGGAGTCCGAGTGGGACTCTTGCCTTTCGGGCAAAACCGACTTTGAGGAGGCTTTTGCTCCAAGTTTCGACCCCGGGGTTCAACATATAAATAGAGGGGTAGGGCTAGCACCAAAGACACAACAATTGATCCCTTGGATCTCTTAGCCATGTGCGGTGCCCCCCTCCACCATAGTCCACCTCGATAATATCGTAGCGGTGCTTAGGCGAAGCCCTGCGACGGTAGAACATCAGGATCGTCACCACGCCGTCGTGCTGACGGAACTCTCCCTCGACACTCGGCTGGATCGGAGTTCGAGGGACGTCATCGAGCTGAACGTGTGCTAGAACTCGGAGGTGCCGTAGTTTCGGTGCTTGATCGGTCGGGCCGTGAAGACGTATGACTACATCAACCGCGTTGTGCTAACGCTTCCGCTTACGGTCTACAAGGGTATGTAGACAACACTCTCCCCTCTCGTTGCTATGCCATCACCATGATCTTGCATGTGCGTAGGAAATTTTTGAAAATTTTGACATTACTACGTTCACCATGATCATGTTTATTGCAATACGGTTATTCATTTGAAGTCAGAGAATAATTGTTGTTCTGTTTACATGAATAAAACCTTCAATGGTCATACACCCAATGAAAATAGTTTGTTGGATCTCGATCGTAGTGATACAAATATTCATAATATTTATGCCAAAAGATGCAAAGTTAATAATGATAGTGCAACTTATTTGTGGCACGGCCGTTTGGGTCATATCGGTGTAAAGCGCATGAAGAAACTCCATAAAGATGGATTTTTGGAATCACTTGGTTATGAATCATTTGATGCTTGCGAACCGTGCCTTTTGGGCAAGATGACTAAAACTCCGTTCTCCGGAACAATGGAACAAGCTACTGACTTATTGGAAATAATACATACCGATGTATGCGATCCAATGAGTGTTGATGCTCGTGGCAAGTATCGTTATTTTCTGACCTTCACAAGATGATTTGAGCAGATATGGGTATATCTACTTGATGAAACATAAGTCTGAAATAGTTGAAAGGTTCAAAGAATTTCAGAGTGAAGTGGAAAATCATCGTAACAAGAAAATAAAGTTTCTGCGATCTGATCGTGGAGATGAATATTTGAGTTACGAGTTGGTCTTCAATTAAAACAATGCGGAATAGTTTCACAAACTCACGCCACCTGGAACACCACAATGTAATGGTGTGTCCGAACGTCGTAATCGTACTGTACTAGATATGGTGCGATCTATGATATCTCTTATCAGTTTACCACTATCGTTTTGGGGTTATGCATTAGAGACAGCTGCATTCACGTTTAATAGGGCACCATCTAAATCCGTTGAGACGACACCGTATGAACTATGGTTTAGCAGTAAACCTAAGCTGTCGTTTCTTAAAGTTTGGAGTTGCGATGTTTATATGAAAAAGGTTTTCAACCTGATAAGCTCGAACCCAAATCGGAGAAGTGCGTCTTCATAGAATACCCAAAGGAAACTGTTGGGTAATCCTTCTATCACAGATCCGAAGGCAAAACATTCATTGCTAAGAATGGATCCTTTCTAGAGAAGGAGTTTCTCTCGAAAGAAGTGAGTGGGAGGAAAGTAGAGATTGATAAGGTAATTTGTACCTTCTCCCGAATTGGAAAGTAGTTCATCACAGAAATCAGTTCCAGTGATTCCTACACCAATTAGTAAGGAAGCTAATGATGATGATCATGAAACTTCAGATCAAGTTACTACAGAACCTCGTAGGTCTTCCAGAGTACGGTCCGCACCAGAGTGGTACGGTAATCCTGTTCTGAAAGTCATGTTACTAGACCATGATAAACCTACGAACTATTAGGAAGCGATGATGAGCCCAGATTCCGCAAAATGGTTTGAGGCCATGAAATCTGAGGTGGGATCCATGTATGAGAACAAGGTGTGGACTTTGGTGGACTTTCCCGATGATCGGCAAGCCATAGAAAATAAATGGATCTTCAAGAGGAAGACGGACGCTGATAGTAGTGTTACTATCTACAAAGCTAGACTTGTCGAAAAAGGTTTTTGACAAATTTCAAGGTGTTGAATACAATGAGATTTTCTCACTTGTATCGATGCTTAAAAGTCTGTCCGAATCATGTTAGCAATTGCCACATTTTCTGAAATTCGGCAAATGGATGTCAAAACTACATTCCTTAATGGATTTATTAAAGAAGAGTTGTATATGATACAACCAGAAGGTTTTGTCATTCCTTAAGGTGCTAACAAAGTGTGCATGCTCCAGCGATCCATCTATGGACTGGTGTAAGCATCTCAGAGTTGGAATATACGCTTTGATAAGTTGATCAAAGCATATAGTTTTGTATAGACTTACGGTGAAGCCTGTATTTACAAGAAAGTGAGTGGGAGCACTACAACATTTCTGATAAGTATATGTGAATGACATATTGTTGATCGGAAATAATGTAGAATTATTCTGCAAAGCATAAAGGAGTGTTTTGAAAGGAGTTCTTTAAAAGAAAGACCTCAGTAAAGCTACTTACATATTGAGCATCAAGATCTATTGAGATAGATCAAGACGCTTGATAAGATTTTCAATGAGTACATACCTTGACAAGATTTTGAAGTAGTTCAAAATGGAACAGTCAAAGAAAGAGTTCTTGCCTGTGTTGCAAAGGTATGAAATTGAGTAAGACTCAAATCCCGACCACGGCAGAAAATAAAAAGAGAATGAAAGTCATTCCCTATGCATCAGTCATAGGTTCTATAAAAGTATGCCATGCTATGGACCAGACCTATTGAATACTCTGCCCTGGTTTGGCAAGGGAGTGCAATAGTGATCTAGGAGTAGATCACTGGACATTGGTCAAAATTATCCTTAGTGGAATAAGGATATGTTTCTCAATTATGGAGGTGACAAAAGGTTCGTCGTAAAGGGTTACGTCGATATAAGTTTTGGCACTGATCCAGATGACTCTAAAGTCTCAATCTGGATACATATTGAAAGTGGGAGCAATTAGCTAGAGTAGCTCCGTGCAGAGCATTGTAGACTTAGAATATTTGGAAAATACATACGGCTCTGAATGTAACAGACCCGTTGACTAAGCTTCTCTCACGAGCAAAACATGATCACACCTTAGTACTCTTTGGGTGTTAATCACATAGCGATGTGAACTAGATTATTGACTCTAGTAAAATCCTTTGGGTGTTGGTCACATGACGATGTGGACTATGGGTGTTAATCATATACAGATATGAATATTGGTGTTAAATCACATGGAGATGTGAACTAGATTATTGACTCTAGTGCAAGTGGGAGACTGAAGGAAATATGCCCTAGAGGCAATAATAAAGTTATTATTTATTTCCTTATATCATGATAAATGTTTATTATTCATGCTAGAATTGTATTAACCGGAAACATAATACATGTATGAATACATAGACAAACATAGTGTCACTAGTATGCCTCTACTTGACTAGCTCGTTGAATCAAAGATGGTTAAGTTTCCTAGCCATAGACATGAGTTGTCATTTGATTAACGGGATCACATCATTAGGAGAATGATGTGATTGTCTTGACCCATTCCGTTAGCCTAGCACTTGATCGTTTAGTATGTTGCTGTTGCTTTCTTCATGACTTATACATGTTCCTGTAACTATGAGATTATGCAACTCCCGTTTACCGGAGGAACACTTTGGGTGCTACCAAACGTCACAACGTAACTGGGTGATTATAAAGGAGTACTACAGGTGTCTCCAAAGGTACTTGTTGGGTTGGCATATTTCGAGATTAGGTTTTGTCACTTCGATTGTCGGAGAGGTATCTCTGCCCCTCTCGGTAATGCACATCACTATAAGCCTTGCAAGCAATGTGACTAATGAGTTAGTTGCGAGATGATGCATTACGTAACGAGTAAAGAGACTTGCCGGTAACGAGATTGAACTAGGTGTTGAGATACCGACGATCGAATCTCGGGCAAGTAACATACCGATGACAAAGGGAACAACGTATGTTGTTATGCGGTCTGACCGATAAAGATCTTCGTAGAATATGTGGGAGCCAATATGAGCATCCAGGTTCCACTATTGGTTATTGACCGGAAACGTGTTTCGGTCATGTCTACATTGTTCTCGAACCCGTAGGGTCCGCACGCTTAAGGTTTCGATGACAGTTATATTATAAGTTTACATGTTTTGATGTACCGAAGGAGTTGGAAGTCCCGGAAGAGATCGGGGACATGACGAGGAGCCTCGAAATGGTCGAGACGTAAAGATTCATATATTGGATGATATGGTTAGGCCAAGGGGTCAAGCCCATGAGGCTTTTGGTCGGTGCAAAAGGAGTTTTGCGGAGGCCGGGGGGGCAAACGCCGGCGTCTGGCCCTGGGCCAGACGCCGAGGCCCATGGCGTCTGGGCCAGACGCCAAGGATTGTGGCGTTTGGTCCTGGAGTCCGAGTGGGACTCTTGCCTTTCGGGCAAAACCGACTTTGAGGAGGCTTTTGCTCCAAGTTTCGACCCCGGGGTTCAACATATAAATAGAGGGGTAGGGCTAGCACCAAAGACACAACAATTGATCCCTTGGATCTCTTAGCCATGTGCGGTGCCCCCCTCCACCATAGTCCACCTCGATAATATCGTAGCGGTGCTTAGGCGAAGCCCTGCGACGGTAGAACATCAGGATCGTCACCACGCCGTCGTGCTGACGGAACTCTCCCTCGACACTCGGCTGGATCGGAGTTCGAGGGACGTCATCGAGCTGAACGTGTCCTAGAACTCGGAGGTGCCGTAGTTTCGGTGCTTGATCGGTCGGGCCGTGAAGACGTATGACTACATCAACCGCGTTGTGCTAACGCTTCCGCTTACGATCTACAAGGGTATGTAGACAACACTCTCCCCTCTCGTTGCTATGCCATCACCATGATCTTGCATGTGCGTAGGAAATTTTTGAAATTACTACGTTCCCCAACACCTGGGTATCCAGAAGAGGAAGAGGTGTTCTTTTCCTTCGATGACTCTTCCTGAGTCGGTCAGGGGCTGACAGTCGACCTGGTTCTACTGCCAGGATATCGCGACCCCAGGCCAGTCGAGTGGACTTCCTCCTTTTTCTTTCGATCGTATTCAGACTCCATCTTCGTTGAAAGTGAGCGCCGCGGAGAAGTTGGAGACATGCATGCTGGTCGAGAGGGTGGTTCAGATGATCAATCAAGGCGTCACAGGCATGGATCTGCTCGAGGTGTTCCTCAGTTGGCGTATCCAACCGCTCCAGGCCCGTGACCATTCCATGTGGATGTACTTAGGGGCCGGCGACACTTCTCGGGTTCGTCCAGAGGAGGTGCGGGCCAAAACTATGGCCCAATGGTTGAGGAGCATCAATGGGAACAAGGACAACCCCAGGGGCGCCAGGAGAGTCGACCCTTTCAGCGACAGCAACCAGCCAGACAAGGTTTAACTGCTATCACCGATTGTACTTGGATGTATTTTCCGACTATTTGCTAATCCGACTGATTTCCACTCGGCTTATTGTCTTGTAGATTTACACAGAGATGTAATCAATGCCCAATGGCGAACAAGCTCTCGAGCAGGACCATGAGGGCGAGGATAGCGCAGAGGAGAGTGGCGAATGGGAGTCACCAGACGAAGATGATGAAGATGAGAGCGACGAGTAAAACGACGACGACGAGGTAGCCAACTCACCACCTCGTTCGGAGCGTCGATCCAAGTAGCATCATGGTCCCGTGTGTAGGCGCGGTAAGGCTGTGGGCTCGAGCGCTCCCGCTTAGAAATGTGCTCGGTCGTCGACTCCGGAGCTGGCGGAGAAAGTCACCAAGCAGCCCAAAATCAACCCCTCGAAGTCTCGGAAGAACTTGCCTAAGATCAAGATGGATGTTCCTGTTGCTTCTGGATAAATGTTCTTTCCGTGTTTTTCTTGCTCCGACTGATTTTCTTATCCTGACCGAGTGGATGATGAAAATTTTCCAGCCCGGCCTCTGCCGCGACTGATATGGATATCGACAGGGTTCCAGACGACGAGGAAAACGATGATGCAACTACCTCCAAAGCCAGTAAGTCTGCCCGACTCAAATTTATTCGGTCGACTGGATTGTTCGTTGGTTGTCTCTCTGATTTTTTCTGTTTACTGCAGCTCCACGAGACGTTGTTGTTCTTCCGGATGATGAAGAAGAAGTACCGCTGAGGGAAAGGAGGAGGAGGGACAAGGGACTGAGTGGGAATGCGCCTGAGGTTCAGGTTCCTCAGTCGACACTGGCGCCTGGGACGGCGGTCGAGCGATCGACAGATCTGGCTCGCACCAACGTCACTTTTGCTATCCCGCTGTCGACTGACTGCCCATCAGGATCAGCTTCTTAGACCCTTGCTGCTCCAATACAACTCCAGGCATCAGACCCAACGGCTGCTTCGACCACTCTGCCATCGTCACTTTTCACTGTGTATCAAACTCCAGACGACTCACCGAGTGCCGCCAAGGAAGCTCTTCTTCAGTTGAATCTTGTGATGGGGCAGATGAAAGTGGTGCATGAGGCCAGTCAGGTGGCCTTCAACGCGGCGCTGCTCTGCAGACTAATGTCCAGGTTAGTTGATTTCCGACTGGTCTTATTTCTCATCCGATCACCCACTGGGGTGTGACTATTCTAAAGTAGCACAAGTCAATTTGAGTCGACTTGGATTGAGTCGATTGAGTCTTAAAACTAGTGGGGGCACTCTGAGTGCACCCACTGGGTGTAGTCCCCGAGACCATAGTTGACTGCGGGCAGTCGACTGTGGTATGAGAACCTGAATTTTGTCACTCGACCTGGGCGGGCCAGGTCGGGTGGAACCGGAAACAGTGGGGGCACGCTAAGTGCACCGACTGGGTGTAGTCCTCGAGACCGTGGTCGACTGTAGGCAGTCGACTATGGTCTGAGAACGACTCTTTTTTTTGCGACTCGCGCTGGGCAGACCATGCCTAGTGTTTAATCAAACCAGTGGGGGCACGCTAAGTGCACTCACTAGGTGTAGTCCCCGAGACTGCCGTTTGAATGTTTGATTCGGTGGCAGTCTTAGAGTAACTTTCACCGTGATGTTATTTTGTTTCTGTCCACTGATACGGCTTATACATTGACTGCAGAAATCTTGTGATCCTGGGGCTCAGCTTTCTACACTGAACAAGCAGCAAATCAGCCTCGACCTTGATCTGGAATTGGCCAGGAAGAATCTCAAGACTGCTCGTGACGAAGTAGCTGCCATGGGAGGTAACAAACGTCAACTGTCCATCTTACAATTGGCACTTTTCCTTTCCATTTTTTGAACCGAGTGAATCCACTCGAGAAGATGTATGTAGTGAAAATCGTCAACTCCAAGCTCGTCTAAAGAATGTTATTTCTTTAGAGAAAATGAAGCAGGCTCTGGAGAAGAAGGATCTGGAACTTGCTACCGCGCAGAAGGAAGCGCGAGAGAAAACTGCACGTGCTGACAAGAAGCTTGCTTCAGTCGGCAAGTCAGAAGAAGAGAACTCCAAACTGAAGACTGCTGTCTCTGACGCCAATTGGGAGGTCGAACGACTGAAGAAAGACAAGGACCAGCTGACTGACGAGATTGGGAGCCTCAAAGCCAAGAAAGGCGAGTTGGAATCATATCTGGGCCAGCTTGCTGCGAAACTGGTCTTAAAGCTTGAAGGTAGCTGACTTCGACTGACTCTGTTATGGTCGATTGACAGGTCTTTTAATATCGTCGGCTCACCATTCACTCGACTGTGTAGAACTTTGCCAGGACTTTGAAGCGGAAACTGGGCGGGTCGAGACGGGTCTCGATCCCATAAATTGCCCAGTCAAGGATGATGTTGCAATGAATGTGCTGCAGTTGGAGTCTCGCATAGACAGCGCGGTTGCTTATCTTGCCTTCCTGAAGGCGGCGATGACCTGGGTTGATGCTGAACTCTGGCCTCAGGCGGAACTGTCTCAAGACCTTGAGTCTCTGATGGTCCGACTGAACCAAATACCTGACCGAGTGCAAGAATGGAAGAAATCATCTGCTCGCTGCGGTGCTGACGTCGCCCTGTCTCTAGTCCGAGTTCACTGCAAAGATGTCAAAGAAGACAAGCTGGCGGAGCTCAAGGATGCTAACACAAAAAGGCACAATTTCCAGTCCTTCATGGACACTTCCCTTGACGCCGCCACTCGCATTGCAGACAGCATAGTCCTTGACAGTTTCTGCAACCCAGCCAGTCCTTCTCCCGACGAGTGACCAAAAAACATTATGCTCCACCTTTATTTTCCTCAGAATGCCGAGTGATTGTGTAATCATTAAACTTCTTCGGGCTTGATGCTCGAGTACTTTTGATATGCGGTCCGGTACCTTAGGATTTATCTGAACTTGGTTTATCTTGGAATATGCTTGCGTTTGCCTTCGAGTGGGTTTTGTTCCTCACTCGGAATAATCTTTGAACTTGAGATGCAGCTCTGAGGAGGAGATTCCAGTCGACCTGCACCTCGTCGTCCTTGCGGATGAGGATGGAGCGTACGTTGTACTTGTGGTGTACCTCCGAGGAGAAGGTTGTAGTCGACCTGCACCTCGTCGTCCTTGTGGATAGGAATGGAGCATACATTGTACTTGTACCGCAGCTCCGAGGAGTAGTTGGCAGTCGACCTGCACCTCGTCGTCCTTGCAGATAGGAATGGAGCGTACATTGTACTTGTACCGCAGCTCCAAGGAGTAGGTGGCAGTCGACCTGCACATCGTTATCCCTGCGGATAGGGATGTGTTTCAAACTTAGGCGAGTACTGGACTGCAACTAAGCCCCCGAGTGGGAGGGTTGCTCTCCACTCGGTAGGATTTTTTAAACTTAGGCGAGTACTGGACTGCAGCTAAGCCCCCGAGTGGGAGGGTTGCTCTCCTCTCGGTAGGATTTTTTAAACTTAGGCGAGTACTGGACTGCAGCTAAGCCCCCGAGTGGGAGGGTTGCTCTCCACTCGGTAGGATTTTTTAAACTTAGGCGAGTACTGGACTGCAGCTAAGCCCCCAAGTGGGAGGGTTGCTCTCCACTCGGTAGGATTTTTTAAACTTAGGCGAGTACTGGACTGCAGCTAAGCCTTCGAGTGAGAGGGTTTCTCTCCACTTGGTAGGATTTTTTAAACTTAGGCGAATACCGGACTGCATCTAAGCCCCCGAGTGAGAGGGTTGCTCACCACTCGGTAGGATTTTTCAAACTTAGGCGAGTGATGGACTGCAGCTAAGCCCCTGAGTGAGAGGCTTGCTCACCACTCGGTAGGATTTTTCAAACTTAGGCGAGTATTGGACTGCAGCTAAGCCCCCGAGTAAGAGGCTTGCTCACCACTCGGTAAGATTTTTCAAACTTAGGCGAGTACTGGACTGCAGCTAAGCCCCCGAGTGAGAGGCTTGCTCACCACTCAGTAGGATTTTTCAAACTTAGGCAAAACGGATTCGCAGCTAAGCCCCAGAGTGAGAGGCTTGCTCACCACTCGGTAGGATTTTTCAAACTTAGGCGAAACGAATTCGCAGCTAAGCCCCCGAGTGAGAGGCTTGCTCACCACTCGGTAGGATTTTATAAACTTAGGCGAAATGGATTCTCAGCTAAGCCCCCGAGTGAGAGGCTTGCTCACCACTCGGTAAGATTTTTCAAACTTAGGCGAAACGGATTCGCAGCTAAGTCCCTGAGTGAGAGGCTTGCTCACCACTCGGTAGGATTTTATAAACTTAGGCGAAACGGATTCGTAGCTAAGCCACCCACTGGGGGATTTCAGACACAAATATAAGCAACGACAACCATTTTAGAAGACTTTAAAACACTTGTCTTTGATAAACAAACTACAAAGGTATTTCTTATTACATCTCAAAAGAATGAGTGCTTAAGTATAAAAGGGGCGGAGCAGCTCCGCGTTCCAAGCGCGCCGTTCATATTTCTTGTGCTCGACATTATAGAGGTGGTACGCTCCGTTGTGGAGCACTCTGGTGACAATGAAGGGACCTTCCCAGGCCGGAGCAAGCTTGTGTGGTTTCTGCTGATCCACTCGGAGAACCAAGTCTCCCTCTTGAAATGCCCGACCCCTCACGTTTCTGGCGTGGAATCGACGCAAGTCTTGCTGATAGATGGTCGACCGGATCATGGCCATCTCTCTTTCATCTTCCTAGAGATCAACTGCATCTTGCCGTGCCTGTTCTGCTTCATCTTCTGAGAAAAGCTCGACTCGGGTGCATTGTGGAGCAAGTCACTCGGAAGTACAGCTTCTGCTCCATAAACCAAGAAGAATGGAGTTTCGCCAGTCGACCGATTGGGAGTTGTCCTCAGTCCCCACAGCACCGACGGAAGTTCATCGACCCAGGCTCCTGCTGCGTGTTTGAGATCACGCATCAGTCGGGGTTTCAACCCTTTGAGAATCAATCCGCTTGCTCTTTCAGCTTGTCCTTTCGACTGGGGGTGGGCGACTGAAGCATAGTCGACTCGAGTACCTTGGGAAGCACATAAGTCTCTGAACTCATCAGAATCGAAGTTTGACCCATTGTCAGTGATGATGCTGTGTGGAAAACCATATCTAAATGTTAACTCTCTGATGAAGCTGATAGCAGTACTGGCTTCAAGGTTTTTTATAGGCTTGACTTTGATCCATTTGGTGAACTTGTCGACTGCCACGAGCACGTGAGTGAAACCGCTCCTACCAGTCCTCAGAGGTCCAACCATATCCAAACCCCAAACAGCAAAGGGCCAGACAAGTGGAATGGTCTTCAGGGCTCATGCTAGCTTGTGAGACATGATGGAGTAAAACAGGCAACCTTCACATTTGTCGACTATTTCTTTTGCCATCTCATTTGCTCGTGGCCAATAAAATCCCGCTCGGTATGCTTTGGCCACGATGGTCCGAGAGGACTGGTGACCACAGGTCCCCGAGTGGATGTCATTGAGGATCACTCGACATTCTTCTGGTGTTATGCATTTCTGACAGACTCCAGTCACACTCTCTCTGAACAACTATCCTCTTACCATAGTAAAGGCTTTGGATCGACGGATGATCTGTCGAGCCTCTTCTTCATCCTCTGGGAGTTCCTTTCTGAGAATGTATGAAATGTACGGCACTGTCCATTCAAGAGTGATGACCAAAACCTCCATGATCAAGTCGACCACGGCTGGGACTTCGACTTCAGTCGGATCAGTGGCACTCTTTGGTTGTGGGGGCTCTTCAGTGAAAGGATCTTCATGAACTGAAGGTGAATGTATATGTTCCAAGAACACATTGCTGGGAATGGTTTCCCTCTTGGAACCTATCTTTGCCAAATCATCGGCAGCTTGATTTTTCAGTCGGGGTATGTGATGGAGCTCTAACCCCTCAAACTTTTTCTCGAACTTTCTCACTGCATTACAATAACCAGTCATAGATGGACTTCTGACGTCACACTCCTTCATCACTTGATTGATCACTAAATCCGAGTCGCCATAGACCATGAGGCGACGGACGCCGAGTGAAATGGGCATACACAACCCATATAGAAGTACTTCATATTCAGCTTCATTGTTGGAGGAGTCAAAGTGAATCTGGAGAACATTGTTGAGTTTGTCACCTCGGGGGGATACCAATACCACTCCAGCTCCAGAACCATTCAGCATCTTGGAGCCGTCAAAGAACATGGTCCAGTGCTCCGAGTGAATCTGAGTCGGCAGTTGCTGTTCAATCCACTCGGTGAGGAAATCTGCTATTTCTTGGGACTTGATAGCTTTCTTTGCCTCAAACATGATATCCAAGGGAAGGAGTTCAATCGCCCACTTTGCCACTCGACTAGTTGCATCTCTGTTGTTCAGAATCTCTGATAATGGTCTGTCGCTGACGACTGTAATGGAGTGATCAGAGAAATAGTGTGCAACCTTCTTCATGGTCATGTAAATCCCATAAACAAGCTTCTGATAATGTGGATATCTTTGCTTCGATGGAGTCAGAACTTCAGAAACATAAAATACTGGGCGTTGAACTTTACATGCTTTTCCTTCTTCCCGCTCGACCGTGAGTACTGTACTGACAACTTGTCCAGTGGCTGCAATGTAAAGCAGTAAAGGCTCTTTGCTGACTGGGGCAACGAGCACCGGTTGGGTGGAAAGCAGGGCTTTGAGCTCTACAAATGCTGCATTAGCTTCAGGAGTCCACTCGAACTTTTCAGACTTCTTCATCAGTCGGTAAAGAGGCAGTGCCTTTTCACCGAGGCGAGAAATGAATCGACTCAAGGCGGCCAAACAACCAGTAAGCTTCTGGACATCATGCACACGCACAGGGCGTTTCATCCAGAGTATAGCACCAACTTTCTCTGGGTTAGCGTCGATCCCTCGTTCGAAAATGAGGAAACCGAGTAACTTTCCGCTAGGAACTCCGAATGTGCACTTTGTTGGATTAAGCTTGATATCATACCTTCTGAGGTTGGCAAAAGTTTCAGCAAGGTCAGCCAGCAGGTCGGAACCCTTTCGTGACTTGACCACAATGTTGTCCATGTATGCTTCCACATTCCGACTGATTTGAGTGATCAAACACTTCTGAATCATCCTCATGAATGTGGCTCCGGCGTTCTTCAGGCCGAATGGCATGGTGACATAATAGAAGCATCCGAATGGAGTGATGAAAGTCATTTTCATCTCATCGGGTCCATACAGTCGGATCCGATGATACCCGGAATAGGCATCCAGAAAATACAATCGCTCACACCCCGCAGTCGAGTCGACAATTTGGTCGATCCGGGGGAGAGGGAAATGATCTTTCGGGCAGGACCGATTGATATGCTTGAAGTCAATGCACATGCAAAGTGAATCATCCTTTTTCGGGACCACGACAACATTGGCGAGCCACTCGGAGTGGTAAATCTCTCAGATGAACTCAGCTGCCAGGAGCCAAGCCACTTCCTCACCAATTGCTTTTCTCTTCTGTACGGCGGACCGTCGAAGATGTTCCTTGACCGGTTTTACCTTCGGGTCGACTCACAAACGATGCTCAGCCAGTCCCTTGGGTACACCTGGCATGTCAGAAGGTTTCCATGCGAAGATGTCCCAGTTCTCATGGAGGAACTGGATGAGCGCTTCTTCCTATTTGCTGTCGAGTGAAGTTGAAATATGAGTAGGAGCAGCATTAGGATCGGTCGGGTGAATATGAATCGGTTTGGTTTCACCGAATGACTGAAATGCAGAATCAATGCCAGGCTTCTTGGAGCGCAACAAATCACTCAGATCTACGTTCTTATGGTATTCTTGCATTTCGACTGCTGCCATTTGTGCATCGGCAATTTTTGAGCCCTTCTGGAAGCACTCTTCTGCCTTCTGCCGATTGCCAGTGATAGTGATCACTCCTCTGGGACCTGGCATTTTCAACTTGAGGTACACGTAACATGGTCGAGCCATGAAACATGCATAGGCAGGCCTACCCAGAATAGCATGATAAGCACTCTAGAAATCCACTACTTCAAATGTCAACTTCTCTTTGCGGTAATTCTTGGAATCACCGAAAACCACATCAAGGGTGATCTGGCTGAGTGATTCAGCCTTCTTGCCGGGTATAACGCCATGGAAACTCATGTTGCTTTCACTAAGCTTGGACATCGGAATGCCCATTCCTTTCAAGGTCTCAGCATACAGGATATTCAGGTCACTACCACCATCCATCAGCACTTTAGTCAATCGAGTGCCTTCAACAACTGGGTCGACCATCAACGCTTGCCTCCCAGGGGTGGCTATACGTGCTAGATGGTCAGACTGGTCGAATGTGATGGCAGTCTGGGACCACTTCAAATAACTTGGTGTTGCCGGAGCAACCATGTTCACCTCTCTGTTGATAACTTTTAGTCGACTTTTGCTTTCAACATCAGCAAAAATCATCAGAGTGGAATTGACATTGGGAAAACATTCATCATCTTCTTCCTTATCATCACCCTCGTTCGACTCCTTTTCTTTTTCCTTGGGTTGTTTCTCTCGAAACTGCTGGATCAGGAGCCGACACTGTCGAGTGGTGTGTTTAGGGTAAATGAGATTACCCTCTTCATCTTTTTTGGTATGAATGTGTCATGGTAAATTCAACACATCATTCCCATCTTGATCTTTAACTTTCTTGGGGTTCCATGGCCCTTTGGGCTTCCCCTTGAACTTCCCTTGGGCCACAACTAAAGCTTCACCAGGAGCTGCTAGTTCGCCCTTGCGTTTCTGTTTCCGACTGGAATTCCCTCCTCCGGTTTCGTGGGCGACTGTTTGTGCTTGCCACTCCGGAGTCGATCCTCCTCTTCGCCATTGGCATACTTGGTGGCGATCTCCATCATCCGACTAAGGGACATATCTCCCAAAGGCCTTGGTCAAGTGGGTTCCTAGGTCTACATCAAGTTCTACTTCATCAAGTACGACTACAACCCCTAAGATTCCCATCAAGTTGATGTGGATCCCGAAGAACAAGAACTAGAGAGTTCTTGTGGGTGACTCCGCCAGCATACTTCACCCATATTCATTTTTGCAAGGACAAGTGCAAACAACTTCCACATATTGCACTAGTTCAAGGAGTCACAAACCATCTTGTTGGTAAGACAAGAGACAAGGTAATCTAATGCTTTCATGGACATCATCTTGTGTGTATTTCACTCTATGTCTATGGATATCCTTGTTTGTTACTTGTGGGACTAACCCATGTAGGTATTGAAAGTGCAACTCACTCCAATGGATAGCTCCAAATGATCTACATCAGCAATGAGCATCCATATCTTTAACACCTACATGAAGTCATCATCGACAAAACCCAAGGTTAGTTCATCCCTCTTAGGGGGATATCACATCTAGGGGGAGCTTTACTCTAAGAATTGGGCTAAAGCAACTCTAATGGTGTGAACACAAAATGCTTTATGTAAAAGTGGTAACCCCACTTGTGCTTAAACGATGAGTATGGCCTATGATCAAATGTTCTCATTTGACTCCTAAGTCAATATACTCATATATAGATGACCTAGTCATCGCCAATTGTTTGATAGATGCTAGAGTGATTGTGCATGCTTTGCCACATATTTCATTTGCCATTTTATTGTGTGAGCAAGTTGATTGCATATTTTTCTCATTCGAGGACATCCATTTGTTGCTTTGATTGTTTGGCTTTTTTTTCTTTTGCCAAATGGATGGACAAGAATGCCTAAGAACTCCCTCTAGATATCTATGCTTTTCTCGTCTCAAACTCTATTCATGCTACATCACAAAGTTTTATCAAGTCAGATTCGAACCTCTGAGTGAGGAGCACTCGGAGTCACCGATTCTTCATAGAATTAAACTCCCAAAACCTCTCTATTATTTACTTCTACTAGATCAGGTAGCCCACTTAGTAACTCGGCCAGTTGCCTCCCTGTTTTGGATGATATCTCCCAAAGGAGCGGAACTGACCACAGTGATGGGACGGCCCTGAAAGTATTGCTTAAGCTTATAGCTCGCCATAAAAACTCCATACACAAGCTTCTGCCAATGTGGATATCTCTGCTTCAACTCAATAAGCATCTCACTGATATAATGAGCCAGCCGCTGAACCGGATACTCCTTGCCTGCCTCCTTGCGCTCCACCACAATAGCCACGCTGACAGCCCGGGCGTTAGGAGCCACATATAACAGCAATGGCTCTTTATCAATGCAGGCAGTGAGAACATGTGGCTCGGCTAACTGCTTCTTCAAGTCCTCCAACGCCGCATCAGCAGCATCACTCCAAACAAAGTTGTCTGTCTTTTTCTTCATCTGGTATAAAGGGATAGCCTTTTCTCCCAAATGGCTGATAAACCAGCTCAGCTCCGCAATACGACCCGCCACACGTTGTACATCGTTGATACATGTCGGTTTAGCCAGAGAAGTGATGGCCTTGATCTTCTCCGGATTACCTTCGATGCCCCTGTTAGACACCAAAAAACCTAAGAGTTTGCCTGCCGGTACACCGAAGATGCACTTGGCCAGGTTAAGCATCATTTTATAAACCCGGAGGTTATCAAAGGTCTCCTTCAAATCATCTATCAATGTCTCCTTCAAATCATCTATCAATGTCTCCTTCTTCCTAGACTTCACCACAATATCGTCCACATAAGCATGAACATTGAGCCCAATCTGCTTGTGAAGGAAATTCGTCATGCATCACTAATAAGTCACCTGGGCACTCTTGAGCCTGAAAGGCATAGACACATAACAGAAGGCGAGTTATAAAAGTTGTTTTCTCCTGATCCTTAACTGTCATCTTGATATGATGATAACCAGAATAAGCATCCAAAAAAATCAAGCACTCACAACCCGCTGTAGCATCAATAATATGATCAATACGAGGGAGAGCAAAAGGATCAGCTGGACAAGCCTTGTTCAAATTCGTGTAATCCACACACATGCGCCAAGTGCCATTCTTCTTAAGCACCAGCACCGGGTTAGCCAGCCACTCAGGATGAAAAACCTCAATGATAAACCCAGCCGCCAAAAGCCGGGCTACCTCCTCACCAATGGCCTTGCACCTTTCTTCACTGAAGCGGCGAAGAAACTGCTTGACCGATTTAAACTTGGGATCAATATTAAGAATGTGCTCAGCGAGTTCCCTCGGTACACCTGACAAGTAAGAAGGTTTTCATGTAAAGATGTTCCGATTCTCATGGATGAACTCCATGATCTCGCTTTCCTATTTCGGATCCAGGCTAGTACTGACGCTGAACTGCTTGGATGAATCGCCAGGAACAAAATCAGCCAATTTAGTCTTAGCCGATTTAAACTTCAAGGCCGGATCATACTCTCCTTGAAGGCACAAACTGCTTAATGATCCATCTCTGGATATAATCCCTCAAGGTCTCATTCGGTTTCTGCACACAGGACTGCAACTCTGTCAACCCCGTTGGTCGTTTGCATGTACCTTCAAAGGTTCTAACAAACACTCGGGCAAGTTCCTCCCAACTATATATGCTGCCATCCTTCCTGGCTCATTCATGGCCATGCAAGGCTCTATTTCCTTTCCTTTGTTTGCGCGATCTATTTCCTTTCCTTCCCTTCGAAACCCATGGTAGCATGATTTTTCTTTGAGTTCCTTTCCTTCCTGCGCTCCTCACCTTGATTGTTTAGGCGGCCACTCAGGATGAAAAACCTCAATGATAAACCCAGCCGCTAAAAGCCGGGCTACCTCCTCACCAATGGCCTTGCACCTTTCTTCATTGAAGCGGCGAAGAAACTGCTTGACCGGTTTAAACTTGGGATCAATATTAAGAATGTGCTCACCGAGTTCCCTCGGTACACCTGACATGTCAGAAGGTTTTCATGTAAAGATGTTCCGATTCTCATGGATGAACTCCATGAGCTCGCTTTCCTATTTCGGATCCAGGCTAGTACTGACGCTGAACTGCTTGGATGAATCGCCAGGAACAAAATCAGCCAATTTAGTCTCAGCCGATTTAAACTTCAAGGCCGGATCATACTCTCCTTGAAGGCACAAACTGCTTGATGATCCATCTCTGGATATAATCCCTCAAGGTCACATTCGGTTTCTGCACACAGGACTGCAACTCTGTTCCTTTCCTTTGTTTGCCTGATCTATTTCCTTTCCTTCCCTTCGAAACCCATGGTAGCATGATTTTTCTTTGAGTTCCTTTCCTTCCTGCGCTCCTCACCTTGATTGTTTAGGCGGCTTATTGGTTTCAACCCGGAAACATATAAAAATTGGTAAAATTTGCTAGAAAGAAGCGAGGTGGGACTATTGATAGGGCAACGACGTATTTTACTAGCAGAAATCATTACGTAGTTCGGTTGACTGCTTTGATCGATCCCCAAGGTGGAAGTCTGGAGTTCGAATACCTGGCGGGCATATATTTTTGGCTGCTCCCCCATCGATGGGAAAAAAATTGCAGCAGGCCTAGCCCAGTAGCGCTTCCTCTGGAAACAAAACGGATGGCCCACTTACGTAAAAACGCACTTCAATTACATATAGCGTATGGAAAACTATGAAAATCTCCGTCCTTTAATTTATCATGATATAAGGAAATATAAATAACAACTTTATTATTGTCTCTAGGGCATATTTCCTTCACTATCTAGCTGATGACATCTGTTCGACATGATCTACATTTGTGAAGACTATCTCAAACGCGGTGCCAGGAGGCAAGAAGTCCCACTTTGCCAAGGTGCAGGAGGCTTGCAGGAAGGATGTCGAGCGGGCATTTGGTGTGCTCCAATCTCGATTTGCTGTTGTCCGGTACCCTGCTCAGACCTGGTCGAAACATCAAATGTGGGAGATCATGACTTGCTGTGTCATCTTGCACAACATGATCATCGAGAGCAAGCAGGAAGAGACAGTGTTTGACACTAAACAATACTACAGGCAGGGTCCTCTAGCCGAAGTTGATCATCAGCTACCGGCAACCTGGACTGCCTGCCTCAGTATGCGTCAGGAGATCCGAAGCCCACAGGTGCATCATCAACTGCAGCAGGATCTGGTGGAGCACCTATGGAGGCTCAAGGGCGACGCCGGGCGCGACGCTTGATGAAATATGAGTTTTTATTTGTTGAACTATATAATTTGTATTGAACTATTTGTTGTTGCATTATTTTGTTGAACTATTTGATTTTCTGTGATGAACTATGTGATAAAAAATATATTTATGTTGATAATTGAACACCGAGCCACAATGAACCACGTCAAATATGGGCTTATTCTTGCCCATATGGGGTCTTTATTTGCCGAAAGTGGGCCAAAAACTGGGCCAATATCGGCGCTTGGAGGCGACGGCTGGATGCCCAACCGCCCCCTGCGTCGATTGAATCGCCGGCTCGTCCCCAGGGGCGATTTTTATGCCTCCTGGGGGGTCAACGGGTGAAGATGCTCTGAGTCTTTTCGTGTAGTTTGTATTGAAAACTACGAAAAGGGCATATATTTAGGAAGGGAGGGAGTATAATCCACTAATAGTGTTCTGAATAAGTATAATTAAATACTACATCGTGCTAGGTTAGGAGTCGAGAAAAATAATCACCGGATATTCATAAATGTCGCTTCTTGTTGCACATCCGTACGATCTCCTACACATGCTTCTTTTACTTTTCTACAAGAAGGTGCTTAGAAATCAGTGTCTATCGACTATGCAAATATGCCAAGTTGATTTGTTTTCGGATATCCATGTTAGCGATTAGCCAACATGCTTCTGTAGTGGCCCTATTCTTTATTCTCAAAATCTTAAAAATGCAAACACATTTTTTGACTACATCGAGCGGCCGGCTGGGAACCGCACAATTTCTGTCGCGCGTGTGCGTCCCCACTATTGGTGCCACCTGGTTGCTTCACATCGCGCTACCAACAAAACACCAGGTCGGGGCGGACGCGCCTGTCCACCACTTCTGTGGCGTCCAACGACCGCCGCGGCGCCGCCGACCGGCCGCCGGGGCCCGCCGTCGTTCCCCGCGCCATCCTTCTCCCGGTCATCTTCTCCTACCTGCCGCGACTCCCTGCACGCACACACTCGAACGCAGCATCGCACCGTCACGTCATGGTCACGGGCTCGTGGCCGCAAGCCAGGCATGCCGCCGCTGTTCGGCGTGGCTGTCCACCACCCAACATGGGTCGCTCCTCTCGCCGGGCTTCTTGCTCCGCCCCTCTTCCTCAGTCAGCCAGCCATAGTCGGCCCTCCCATGCACCCGCCAGGCATCTTCGTCTCGCTCCTTCTCCAAGCGGCGCCCAAGGCGGACAGCTCCCACGCCCCCCTCCCCCCGAACCACACGCTCATGTCATGGCTGCCTTCCCAAGCATCCTCATCTTCTTCAACAAGCACCTTACAGGCTTACACTGTTACACATGACTGCACCCTTTTCTGTTCAGCTGCCTGCATGACTGCGCCCAGCAGACGTCCGATGAATTGCCCCACTAAGGAGATTGTGTTGTTGGCCCTATATTAAAGGTGTGATTCCGCTTGATCAGTGATTGTTATTAGGATTCACACTACTATAGATTGTACATAGTTGTCAGACGAAATTACCTAGTCCACCCACGTAGGCTGTCCAGGACAGGCGCCCACAACCATCGTTGCTGACGCCGTCTACTGCATAGTTTTAAATAGCCGGCTATAGCCCCGCTATAACCTTTTCAGCACGGTGCCGCTAAATGGTTTCATGTACAAACATCCCGATATAGCCTGCTATAGCCCGCTATAGCTCCGCTATAGCTGATTTTGAGGTCCGCCGCTATTTGGCATAGCCCGCTATTTAAAACATTCTCTACTGTCATGCGTGGCGGGCCCCTCTTCCTGCCCGATCCCACCGCCTCCTCCTCCTCCTCCGCGGCGGCCCCCAACCTCTCCCCTCTCGCCAGCGTCTGCATCAACCAACACGTCCCAATCACGCTCACCCTTAACCCACCCAATTTCTCCCAGTTGAGGACCCTGCTCTAGGTCATGTTTCAGAAGTGTGACGTCGTTGGCCACATCACCAGCGCGGCCCGCCCCGGTGACATCGCCTAGGTCCAAGACGATGCACACTCCTCTCCTGGCTGTACACACGCGTGAGCCCGGACATCTTCCGCCTTGTTCACCAGGGCGGTGCTACTGTCACCAATGGTTGGGCCGCGATCACTTCGCTCTTCATGGAGTACGCCGAGCACCAAGCAGTCTTCCTCGGCACGGAATTCCAGTGCATTGAGAAGGGTGAGGCGTCCGTCATCGACTACTTCAGCCGTCTCAAGGAGTGTGCGGACCGCCTTGCTGATCTGGGTGAAACCATGACAGACTGCGACCAAGTCCTCAACATGTTCCGCTGGCTCCATCCTCGCCTCCGCTACGCCATCCCCATCCTCTAGATGCAGATGTCGTTCCTCTCCTTCCTCCGCTGTTGTGCCATCTTGCTGATCTTTTGACAAGAATTAAACGCAACTCTGAAGATTGGAAACTCGACGAAGGTAAAGAGTCAGGTATCTCTTATTTACTAATTTACTAATTGGAGGCACTATTCATGATCTCTCATTAATCCACATCATCAAATTTAATTAAACCGTTAGATTGTAAAATTGACGTTCAAGATAGAAGGAAAAGTTAACGTAACGTAGATGGTTTAGTCCTATAGAAAACGCACTGTGACACATCCAATGTTAGTTAACCAAAAGAAGGAAAGGCTCACGTCAAGAAAAAAAGGAAATGCTCACGTGAAAAGAAAACAAGAAAGCCTCCACGTATTGCCCCAAAATTTGGAAGGGGATTCCTCAAAAGAAAAAAAAAAGGAAAGGGAAACCCTCACGTGAATAGAAAAGAAGGAAAGCCTCCACCCATTGCCACAAAATTAGGAAGGAAAGCCTCCGCCTCCACTTTAAAAAAACCGGAAAAGGCTCACGTCAAGAAAAAAAAAGGAAATGCTCACGTGAAAAGAAAACAAGAAAGCCTCCACGTATTGCCCCAAAATTTGGAAGGGGATTCCTCAAAAAAAAGGAAAGGGAAACCCTCACGTGAATAGAAAAGAAGGAAAGCCTCCACCCATTGCCACAAAATTAGGAAGGAAAGCCTCCGCCTCCACTTTAAAAAAAACGGAAAAGGCTCACGTCAAGAAAAAAAGGAAATGCTCACGTGAAAAGAAAACAAGAAAGCCTCCACGTATTGCCCCAAAATTTGGAAGGGGATTCCTCAAAAAAAAAAAGGAAAGGGAAACCCTCACGTGAATAGAAAAGAAGGAAAGCCTCCACCCATTGCCACAAAATTAGGAAGGAAAGCCTCCGCCTCCACTTTAAAAAAAACCGGAAAAGGCTCACGTCAAGAAAAAAAAGGAAATGCTCACGTGAAAAGAAAACAAGAAAGCCTCCACGTATTGCCCCAAAATTTGGAAGGGGATTCTTCAAAAAAAAGGAAAGGGAAACCCTCACGTGAATAGAAAAGAAGGAAAGCCTCCACCCATTGCCACAAAATTAGGAAGGAAAGCCTCCGCCTCCACTTTAAAAAAAACGGAAGTCTCCTATCCCAGCGTATTCAAGTCCTGCCTCAATCGGTCTCTCTACGTTCTAGTCAGGAAAAACATACTAGCGTAGATTCCTCCAAGATTTGACGTGCAGAAGCAGCATGTGCGTATAGCATCTCTGGCGCACCATATAGGTATGCGATTTCGTGGCTCCATAGCACGAAGCAACAATGGCAGATTTGGGCGGCCATCCTTCGTGGTGTTGGCTGAAACTCTCCGCTCAGCTTCAAAACAAGTTTCACTCATTTGATCTAAGGTAAGAAACGTGATATTTTCTTTCCGATCGGATCCATCTGCAGATTCAATCTCGAAAACTTCAGATCACAAACTCATTTAGGGACGACCACAGAATTGAACTACAGGGGTGTTGGTCGTCCAAGACTGATTCGATTCAGATCGTGGTTTGATGCAATAATCAAAATTGTTTATATACGTGTCATTCTTCCACACAAGGCTGGGGTGAATATATTCTGCAGCTATGTATAACCCTCCTCCACTGTCTTGGTAGCAGATGTAAAGTCTAGATAACTGTCCTCCACGTTGGGCAGCAACATTAGGATGCCATCACGTCCTAAAGTCTTGGTGTGGTCGGAGTAGATCACAGTTGTCGTCTCTGGCTATGGCCAATGTGGCAGATACAAGCCTTTCTAATCTGCATACCTGTGTGTTAAGCTCAAGTATAGTTGTCTCTTACAAATATACATTGTTAATCTCCCTTTTCCTCTGTCTGAAATCAAGGAAAATGTTCTTACGGAGAATAGTAGATCCCAATATGAGATATCTTTTAGTCCGTGTTTATCTTCGACTTGCTGGCAAGCCGCTTGCTCACAACAGTCGAATACCAGATCCGCGTACTGTCTACTCCATGGCATCTTCAACCCTGTGTGTCGCCTCTCATCAATTCACTCAACATGCTCAAGAGTCCATTTTTAGATCTCCTAGAATAATTTTAGAAATTTTTGTTTCCGATGTATATTTTCCACTCTTGCAAGGATTGAATCAAGACACAACTATTTCGCTTAATTACTTATTTATGCACTATGCCTCGGTAGTAATTAAAAATCCTAAATTTCTGTACACGTATTATTTTCACAGTAGTAGGCACGTTAGTAATTATTAAATTGAGGCATTATGTTCTCTTATCTGATTCACATTAGTTATTTTGATGAGAAGATGATGCAAAATCGATGGTAAACCATCTGCAGACCCTCTAAAGTTGCAGTATTGTTTTCTAGAGTTTGTGATAAATTACTTCTATGTGAATTGAGAAAGAAAGAGAGGAGAATTTACTATAGTAGAATGTTTGTTCTTTTATTAGGGAAAAGCAAGCTTGAGAAGCGAGCTGCCTAACTTCCTATCTATTAGATTGGATGGCAAAATTGCAACATGGAACACTCAGCCATGCATTGATTAATAGTTTTCTTTGGGATTACCCTTTCCTGTAGGCTTTTGATTTGAGGTTAAGAAAACTCGCACTGCTTCGGTCTATAGGTGCCTGCTTCTATTGTTTAATCCATCAGTCACTTCCATGGATTAATATATCAGGCGTGTATGCAAAATACATCTATGGAATATGATCTTTCCATAAATCATTGGTTTACCACTTATGAGTTCAGTTGGTTTGATCTCATCAGGAGTATTACTTCCCAGCAACTCTTTGTGTAGTCCTCCTAGACATTGGCCTCCATGATTTAAGTATATTATTTAATGTAATTAAATTCTTCTCACAATATAAAAAATTGATATCCCTTAAAATCAACGTGTCTTTTGTAGCACATACGGCGGGCAATCGGCTGCTGTCACGGCATACTGCTTGAGCTTGCAAAAGGGAGTGGAGCAGCGAGACGAGGACGATGCAGGATGTAATCACACTTCCATGCGGTCAGGCCGTGGACATTCATGCTGAAGTCCTCTTTTAAATCTAACATATGTTTTTTGTACTATGTCTATGTTAATCTCATCTACACTCCAGGTGAAAACAAGATTTTATATGCACAACTATTATAATAATAGTAATAGGCCAGTATAAGGATAAAAAGTATCCTTCTGTTTCAAAGAAAATGAACGTTTACTTGATATACTAATTTTCCGCGATGTGAGATGTAAGGAAGCATGATGAAATCAACATTACAAATATGTATTTTTAAGTTTTGGCTACAAACATGCATATTTGCATCTCCAAGATGGTGTGATGTTTATATGTTATCACTCATTGAAAATCAAACTCCATGTATGATCAATGAACTTGAAATTTGTACAGCTCCACTTTCATGTCTACATCTTTTAATTCTTATATGTCTTGGTTTGATATTTTATATGGGTTGGCCTGACAATCTTCGTAAATATGACTCCGTTTACCTTCTGTTGGTCTATGGGGAACATCATATGCCTACAGTCATAGAAAGTAACTTCAGGAATATACATCAACACAAAATCTATCTATTGAGGTTAGTTGTGTGATTTGATTACTTTAACTTTATGGTGGACTATTCGGTGATATTCAAAATTTAGCTTTCACGTCAAAAAATCCATCATCCATGGAAAATTGGAGTGTGAAACCACATCAAATAAAAATTATAATTATGGATCATGTTTTGTGTTTACTGTTTCATGATTAAAAAGTGTATCTACGAGAATATACAATAGTGATAAAAATACAGAGAAATATCTAGCCCGTGCAGGTGCACGGGTTAACGACTAGTTAAACTTAAGTATGATTGTGTTAAATCTTTTATGAATGCCGATGCTTTTCAAAAGTTTAGCACTAAATCTGGACTTAACTCTGAGATAGTAGCTTCCTTCTGTGAATCATTTGCTACTCATGTTGATCTCCCTAAAGAGAAATTGTTTAAATATCACCCACCTATTAAAAAATAAATTAAAGAACTGGTACCAATTAAAGAAGAAACTATACTTTACAATGTTGATCCGGTTGTTCCTTATGCTTATATTGAGAAACCACCTTTCCCTGTTAGGATAAAGGAACATGCTAATATTTCAACTGTGGTTAACAAGAGTTACATTAGAACACCTAAACCTGATGAACAAATTAAATTGGAACCTAGTATTGCTATGGCTAGAGATCTCTTGGAAGAAAATGTAGATGGGCATGTTATTTACTTCTGTGAAGAAGCTGCTAGAATTGCCAAACCTGATAAAAAGCATAAACGTAGACCCATTGTTGGCATGCCCGTTGTATCAGTTAAAATAGGAGATCCCTGTTATCATGGTTTATCTGACATAGGTGCTAGTGTTTGTGCTATTCCTTATTCCTTATATCAAGAAATTATGAATGACATAGCACCCGCAAAGATAGAAGACATAGATGTTATTATTAAACTTGCTAATAGAGATACTATATCACCAATTGGGATTGTTAGAGATGTTAAATTCTTGTGTGGGAAAATAAAATACCCTACTGATTTTCTTGTTCTTGGTTCCCCACAAGATGACCTTTGTCCCATTATCTTTGGTAGACCGTCTTGAAAACCGTTAATGCTAGAATAGCCTGTGAGAAAAAAAATTGTCGGTGTTAGTTTTGGTGATGAATCTCATGAGTTTAATTTTTCCAAGTTTAGTAGAAAGCTTCATGAAAAAGAATTTCTTAGTGAGGATGAAATAATTGGTCTTGATTCTATTGCTGTACCACCTACTGATCCTTTAGAACAATATTTGCTAGAGCATGAAAATTATTTACATATGCATGAAAGAAAAGAAATAGATAAGATTTTCTTTCAACAACGTCCTCTGCTTAAACACAACTTGCATATTGAAACTCTAGGAGGTCCTCCTCCACCTAAAGGCGATCTCGTGTTTGATTAAAAGAATTGCCAAACACTTTGAAATATGCTTATCTTGATGAAAAGAAGATATATCCTGTTATTATTAGTGCTAACCTTTCAGAACATGAAGAAGAAATATTATTGAAAGTTCTAAGGATGCACCGAGCTGCTATTGGATACACTCTTGATGATTTAAAGGGCATTAGTCCCACTCTATGTCAGCACAAAAAGGGCATTAGTCCCACTCTATGTCAGCACAAAATTAATATGAAACCTGATGCTAAACCCGTTGTTGATCACCAATGTCGGTTCAATCCAAAGATGAAAGAAGTGGTAAGAACGGAAATATTAAAACTTCTGGAAGCAGGTATAATCTATCCTATAGCTGATAGTAGATGGGTAAGTCATGTTCATTGTGTCCCTAAGAAAGGAGGTATAACTATTGTTCCTAATGATAATAATGAACTTATTCCACAAAGAATTGTTACATGCTATAGAATGGTAATTGATTTTAGAAAATTAAATAAAGCAACTAGAAAAGATCATTACCCTCTACCTTTTATTGATCAAATGCTTGAAACATTGTCTAAGCACACCCATTTTGCCTTCCTGGATGGATATTCTAGTTTTTCATGAATACCTGTTTCTCAACCTGATCAAGAAAAGACCACTTTTACTTGTCCCTTTGGAACCTATGCTTATAGACGTATGTCTTTCGGTTTATGTAATGCACCTGCTACCTTTCAAAGATGTATGACTGCTATATATTCTCTAACTTTTGTGAAAAGATTGTTGAGGTTTTCATGGACGACTTCTCTGTTTATGGGAAGTCTTTTGATGATTGTTTAAGCATTCTTGATCGGGTTTTGCAGAGATGTGAACAAACAAATCTTGTCTTGAATTGGGAGAAGTGCCACTTTATGGTTAATGAAGGCATTGTCTGGGGTCATAAAATTTCTGAAAGAGGTATTGAAGTGGACAAAGCTAAGGTTGATGCAATTACGAAAATGCCATGCCCTAAAGATATTAAAGGTATTCGTAGTTTCTTAGGTCATGCTGGTTTCTATAGGAGATTTATGAAAGACTTTTCTAAAATTTCTAGGCCTCTTACGAATCTTTTGTAAAAGGATATTCCTTTTGTTTTTGATGATGATTGTTTAGAAGCCTTTGAAACACTCAAGAAAGCCTTAATTTATGCACCTATTGTTCAACCACCTGATTGAAATTTGCCTTTTGAAATTATGTGTGATGCTAGTGATTATGCTGTTGGTGCTGTTCTGGGACAAATAGTTGATAAGAAATTGAATGTTATTCATTATGCTAGTAAAATTCTAGACAGTGCTCAACGAAACTATGCTACTATTGAAAAAGAATTCTTAGCAGTGGTGTTTGCATGTGATAAATTTAGACCTTGTATTATTGATTCAAAAGTAATTGTTCACACGGACCATGCTGCTATTCTATACCTAATATTAAAAGACGGTGTCTTTCATAGTTCTCCAGACGCCACCCTCTTTATATCCGTTGATTTTATGTTAACCACAAGAATTGACAGATGAGATTTAAAGTAGATCTACATAACCATTTGGAAAAAAATCCCACACGGATTATGTTCTATCTTCTATAGTAGGCGCATGTTATGTTTGTTACCCATAGGACACCTCCGCTTCGTTGGTTGTCTCTCACACGAAGAGGAAAAAAACCCCACGCAGATCACCGTCTCCCACACGACGCAACCACCGTCTCCCACACGAACACGACCAAAAAACAACTGGTCGTTGATTTCTCTCATCGGTGACCGCCCTCCTCCTGGTCACCTTGCGATGCACATTGAAGGGAGAGGGAGGATGACCGCTCTGTTCAAGGAGGGGCACAACTAGGTGAGATTCTTGCTTTCAATTGAATTTAAGGGAGAAGTGCAGGATGGGGGAGGTGACGTGGTGGTCTTGTGGTGCTGGTCTTGGACACGGGCAGGAGGTGGCCGGCTGCCATGACAGAGGAGGCTTGGGTTGATGCAGAGAGGCGAGGTTGATGGGGCGGCCGTAGCAGAGGAGGGGCCGAGGAGTGCTGACGTGGAAGCACAGGAACGACGCGGTTGGAGGCGGCAACGAACTGCTCGTGGCTGAGGCGGGACGATGGAGGTGCGGAAGAGGATGCGGCGGAGGAGGTGGCCGACGGGGAAGCATAAGCGGAAGCTCAAGACTGCGAAAGATGCACTTAGAATCAGATGGAGCAAGTACTCAACACCACAGACAAATATGGCGGCAGTCGCCACACAAAGAGCTACCGGAAGCGAAAGCTACTGCCTGAATTTTATGAGGAGGCCTTAGAGCCCCCGCAATCAAAAAACAAAGCAGCCATCCGGTCGGATAGACGACCTCATGGCCAACATAGAGCGGCAAACGACGCCGCACACAAGCCAGCACGCGATCCACATGAGGACTCGCATCAAAAAGACGGCCCAACCAGATCTATCTACGGGCCAAGAAAGCACGCTCCAGCTAACAATACAACACAACAAAAATCCGAACACCACGGTACACCCAAATACAGGGGTGCCGCACACCCGCTATGTTTCACCGATGAGGTGCTAGACCATGAATTTCCAGAGGGATTCAAACCAGTAAACATAGAGGCATACGACGGAACGACAGACCTTGGGGTCTGGATTGAGGACTATATCCACCATATCCACATGGCTAGAGGAGACGACCTCCACGCCATAAAATACATACCCCTCAAGCTCAAAGGGCCAGCCCGGCATTGGCTTAAAGGCCTTCCCAAAAACACCATTGGAAGATGGGAAGAGCTCGAGGACGCTTTTCGGGCAAATTTTCAAGGGACCTATGTCCGACCACCGGATGCAGACGATTTAAGTCATATAACTCAACAGCCTGGAGAATCAGCCCGAAAGCTTTAGAACAGATTTCTTACTAAAAAGAACCAAATAGTCGACTGTCCGGACGCCGAAGCCTTAGCAGCTTTCAAACACAACGGTCGAGACGAATGGCTCGCCAGACACCTCGGCCAAGAAAAGCCATGAACAATGGCTGCATTAACAAGCCTCATGACCCGCTTTTGCGCAGGCAAGGACAGCTGGTTGGCAAGGTGCAACACAAGCGACCCAAGTACATCCGAAGTCAGGGACGGGAACAGGAAGCCACGATGCAGCAAAAACCAGCGCCGGAATAAGGAAAACAGCCCGAAGAGCATGACGGTAAACGCCGAATTCAAAAGCTCTCGGCGGGGTCAGCAAAAGCTGCCTCTCAAAGACAACAGGGACGAACTGTCCAGCCTAAACAAAATTCTGGACAAGATATGTCCTGATAAGCCTGCGAATCATACCCATAGAGAATGTTGGGTCTTCAAGCAATCCGGCAAACTCAACGCCGAACACAAGGGGCTGGATACTCCAAGTGAAGACGACGACGAACGCCGCAAACAAAGCACTGGGGAACAGAAGAAATTCCCACTAGAAGTCAAAACAGTAAACGTGTTACATGTGACAAAGGGAAGAAACAAAGTGGCGCCCATAGAGATACGTGCCCTACGGCCTATCACAACGGAGTTCCGCCACTGGTCATCCAAACCAATCACCTTCGACCATCGGGATTACTCTGCAAGTATCCGGCAGGCAGGATGGGCTGCCTTGGTGTTAGACCCGATAATTGACGGATACCACTTTACACGAGTCCTGATGGATGACGGCAGTAGTTTAAACCTGATATACCAGGACAAAATTCCGCAAAATGGGGATGGACCCAACAAAAATTAGCCATAGCAATACTTCCTTTAAAGGAGTAACGCCAGGCCCAGAAGCCCATTGCACGGGCTCCCTCCTATTAGAAGTTATGTTCAGCTCCCCCGATAACTTCTGTAGCGAAAAGCTAACCTTCCACATCGCTCCGTTTAAAAGTGGTTATCAAGCACTACTGGGACGTGAAGCTTTCGCTCGCTTTAACGCAATACTGCATTATGCGTCTCTCACGCTTAAGATACCCGGCCCACGAGGCATCATTTCATTAAAGGGAAATATTGAGCGCTCCTCACGCGCGGAAGACTGTGCGGCTGCCTTGGCAGCCACACACTAAAACGGCCTCACCAACCAGAGCATCTAACAGGTCGTTAAGACCACGGTCACGGCTAGACGAGTCCGGCATAACCATCTAATTGATAAAGGTTTGATGGCTATATACAGCTATACAAGGGGCTCCGCGCATGCAAACAAGCGACAATAAGGCTCAAGTTTACCCATCTTGAATTATACTTTGTTTCTTTAGTATAACATACATTTTGCACGACTACTTTTTCAACTAAGTTCCTCTCTTTTACAGATGACCATCGTGCTACAACCGTCCAGGATACGGCACAACAGAGACACAGGCGCAGACGTGCAGCAGGGACCCATTCCAAGGATTCTTTTTAGATTAAGACCCTGCGTAAACCTTTTTTACTGTCTCTTGTTGATACACATCCCCCGGATTCTCAGCATAACCGAGAAGGAGGCTGGCGTCTTGGCATGTGGCCACGTCAGAGTATTGCACGTACCTGAACACCAGGGGCTTATTACAAAGGGCGCTGTTCAGCCCGTTTAAAATCACAAAGACCGAATACCTTAGGGAGTGTTCGGCGTCGCGAGTTTGGCCTTATATGCATCAGCTCCGAATCATGTCTTTGGTCAAATGTTGGGTTCGCCCGGCTCCTGTGTTTTGCTGCCTTACGTTCCGCTCTATCGGCTAAGGCAGCACCAGAAGAACTACTGCGATTGTGCCTCGGATCAGCCAGGCGAGCACCTCAGTAGAGAAAGCCAAAAACTGACTGTCATGATATAGCGTGAGACTGGTCAACCACTCGATGACTTAGCGAAATCTTCGGGATTCCTCCGCCTTAATGAAGGGCCGTTTCCTGGCCAGGCACGCACGCGCCCCGAATTCGGGTGAGCGCGGAGCCACTAGGGGCTATATAGTAGCCCCACTATCAAACTCCTATGGCTAAGTGGAAGTGATAAAGCATTATAGTCCGATTGCCTAGTTCGCTGCGCTATCACATTCTTAATGGACCAAGACGTTGGATCAAGTGTGAAAATGCGTCTTCTGCGAACACCCCCGCATTATATGCGTGGGGGCTGAAGCCGACGACTGCCATCTTTCAGGTTACACATATATACATAAACGGCCGCACGGGAGGTACTATAATTCTTGCAGGCACAATTATAAAATAGCCTTTACATTTCAGCAAAACATTGTTTTCAATGGGAATACATGTCATTAGAACATAATATTCTTCGAGCACTGCGCCTCTATCCAACGAGCGCCCTTGAGAACTTCTTGAAAGTAGTGCCCGGCAGGTACTCGACTCTCGTCCGAATCTTGGGCTGCAATGGCGATGGCCTCCATCTCTGCCCAGTATGTCTTGACACGGGCAAGGGCCATCCGCGCACCCTCCACGCATGCTAACCTCTTCATCAAGTTGATATTTGGCACTGCACCAAGGAACTTCTGCACCAAGCTAAAATAACTGTTCGGCTTTGGCCTCTCCGGCCACAGATGATCCACGACATACCTCATGGCAAGTCCGGACAATCTATTCAGCTCGGCCCATTCGGCCAGCCGACCAGTCAATGGAAGCGGATGCTCTGGATCGTTGAATTGTGACCAGAACAGCTTCTCCAATTCGCGATCCTTTTGATCTCGGAAGTGTTCGGCCGCATCAGCAGCACTCGCTGCTAAATCCAGATATGCGTCCGCAGAACTCCACATTCGGTCCAAAGAAGCATATCTAGGATCTTTGAACTTCATCCGCAGCATAAAGGGAATCCCAGCTACGATATCTCTGGCTTGACGTAGTTCCTCCTTCATCGCTTTCATTGCAGAACGAGTATCCTTGGCCGCTGTCGGTGTCAAACCGGCGGATCTCGGGTAGGGGTTCCCGAACTGTGCGTCTAGGTGGATAGTAACAGGAGACAAGGGACACGATGTTTTTACCCAGGTTCGGGCCCTCTCGATGGAGGTAAAACCCTACTCCTGCTTGATTGATATTGATGATATGGGTAGTACAAGAGTGGATGTACCACGAGATCAAGGAGGCTAAACCCTAGAAGCTAGCCTATGGTATGATTGTTGTAATGGTTGTTGCTACGGACTAAAATCCTCCGGTTTATATAGACACTGGGGAGGGCTAGGGTTACACAGAGTCGTTACAATGGCAGGAGATCTACATATCCGTATTGCCAAGCTTGCCTTCCATGCCAAGGAAAGTCCCATCCGGACACGGGATGAAGTCTTCAATCTTGTATCTTCATAGTCTTGGAGTCCGGCCGATGATGATAGTCCGGCTATCCGGACACCCCCTAGTCCAGGACTCCCTCAGTAGCCCCCGAACCAGGCTTCAATGACGATAAGTCCAGCGCGTATATAGCCTTCGGCGTTGCAAGGCGGGTTCTCCTTTAAGTTCCATGTCCCTGCCGAATAGTGTCCGGCTCTTTTGTAAACATTGCGCTCCTTGGCTTCCACGCCCAATAATGGCCCTCTTCCACGCGTCGCACGAATGCGAAAAGCCAGGGTATCTTTTATGTTTTACCCCCTAGCTGCGCAAATAATCTGCCTATAAGAGAGGCAAGAATCCAGATCCAAATCACACCATCTTCCTTCTGCGAGTACTCATCGGAGCGCCTCTGACCAAAATCCATTCCATCATGGACCGTCGATGCGGCTCCTCCTCTCGCGCTCCTAGCCCTCTGCCAGGAGATTGGAGGAGATGTTTTGTCCCTCACAACGAGCTAGTGACGCTCGAAGCGGAGGGGTATCTTCCTCCGACCTTTATGGTTCCGGTTCGAGCCGGGCTGGCCACCTACAAAGGTGGGAAGAAAGCGGAGGCTACCCCAAGTCCCAACAAAGGGGAGCGGGTATGCTTCGTCCCCTATCTGATAAGGGGGCTCGGATTTCCCGTACATCCGTTCCTCCGCGGGCTTCTGGAGTTCTACGGACACCAGCTCCATCACCTCACGCCCGCCTCGATTCTGCATATAGCGGGCTTCGTAGCTCTTTGCGAGCTATTTCTGGGCATCGAGCCCCATTTTGCGCTGTGGAAGAGGTTATTTTGCCTCGTACCCCGATCTCACGAGGGGTCCATATATCAAGTGGGCGGTGCCGAAATATGGCGCATCGCCGGGACCGGATATCCATCCGGAACCCCTAAGAAGGCATCGGAAGACTGGCCTTCCGAATGGTTTTACGTAGAAGATGCTCCGCTGCCGGACCCTGTTCGGATCGGCCTCCCGGAGTTCAGCAATGCTCCTCTGAAGAAACGCCTGAGTTGGCGTCCGCGGAGCCCCCAGCTGGAGGAAGACAAGAGCGTCCATTATTTGATGGGCTGGATAAGGTTACTGGCCCATTCCGGACTGACCATGATTGGAGTCATGGCCATGTGCATCATGCAGGGGGTGCAGCCGCTGCAATATAGGGGCCACCCCATGTGGGATTTCAACGGAGAGAATGATGCCACTCGTCATGGCCGCCAAGGGCCGGGATCGGCCGAAGACCTGATGAAGATTCTGTCCGGCCTGTACAAGGGGGAGAAGGAGGACTTCCTTCAGACGAGCCCCTTGAATGGGTTCTCCATGAACAACCCTCGAAGCTGGGTAAGCGAATGTTCATTTATCCGACCCACGCTTTCAAAGTTAAGTATCTTACTTCATGGTTTTGGCGCAGGATCTGCGCCGGACTGTGGAGAGCATTCGTAGCCCGGCTCCACAGCCCGAGGATCCACAAAGATCACTCGATCCGTCCTCCGAAGAGGATCCGGATATAAAGGTGGAGCTAATTGACGGGGTGTTTCACCAGCTCAGCATGGATAATGCTCTAGTCGCCATTACGGCTGACTACCCCGGCCTATCTCCGGCTCCCCAGGTGATTGTGACCGAAGTCCTGACACCATTATCTTCGTCCTTGCGTGTTTCTGACCACCGTATACAATGGTGTCTCGCAGAAGGTACCTTCAAGGCAGGAAGCCGGACCCGCGGCGGCTGGCCAACAAGGGTCAGTCCGGCCCAGCAGGCGGAAGCGGAGTGCGGCGCGGATCGAAACGTCGCCGCAACGGTATAGCTCGCGGTTTTATTTTAGGACAAAGTTCCTAGGAAGTGTTTGAATGCTCATGACCTTTGCAGGAGAAAGAGCGTCCGCTGGACTGTGGGCGTAGAGGTTGCCAACCCAGCCTCTGCCAGCCAGGCTCCAACACCTGGTCTGGAGGGGGAGGCGAGCGCAAGGCGCGAGCCGGATACTTCTCCAACGGAGGATGCCGACAGATTGTCCGCCACCAGGTCTGAGGTGGAGAGCGCTATGAACCATAGGCGCCGCCGGACAGTTTTTCGTGACGCGTGCTTCTGCCCCAAGGTATTGAATGCCTTTAACGCGGGGGACACGCACCTCCGTGCTGCTCAAGATGGTTTGACCAGAGCCACTGAGCAGTATGTAAAGGACATACGGGTAAGAGATTTTAATAGTTGTATGTGCCAGTAGCCCCCGAAACTTAAAGTAGTTGGAATAACTGATTTAAGGATCATTTGATATGCAGGATCTTACAGAGAAGAATACCCGATTGTCCCAGGAGCTACAAGAGTGCAAGGCCCAACTTGAGGCCACACTAGCTGCCGCAGGAGGAAGCACAGAGACCCCTCCTGGTAACACATTATTTCGAAAAGATAATCGATGTGCGGCGTGCATGTAAGTCTGACAATGACATTGTAGGTGGTGCCGGACAGGATCCGGACAGGCAAGAATTACTGCGCCAGCTGAAGGCCGGCGAGAGGGTGCTGACGAGGGTGCAGCACGAAAGGAACAAGCTCTAGGATGCCCACGCCCAGCTTGGAGAAGAGCTGAAAGGTGTTCGGGCCGAGCTGTCTGGCTCCGTGAAGGAGAATCAGTGGCTTCGTCGCGGCATCTATAGTAAGTGCTTGAGCGAACTCCTTTGAAAAGAAGAGTTCGGCGAGGAAGTCAATTGACAAAAATATGTCTGTAGGTGTGCTCACAGGTCGCCCTGCGGAGGAGATGCCCGTATCAACGGGTGATCAACTTCCCGAGCTGGTGCAACTGCTCGAACGAGTTCGGCAGGCAATGAGCGGCGTCGTCCGGGCCTTATAGCCGTCCCTCTCCCTACCCGAGGGCCTTGCAGAGCTTGCGGAGAAGCTTCAGGGAGCGTGGCAGCGCCTCCGTTTATGGAAGATTTCATCCTGCCACCAAGGTGCTAGGGAGGCCTGGGCCATGGTGAAGACGCGGTACAAGAAGGCGGATCCTAACCACATGGCCGAGGTCAGACCTGTGGGGCCCGATGGGAAGGAGATCCCTGTGAGTTTAGTGTACGGCCAAGTAGAGTTGGCCGCTAAATATTCCCAACGGGACTGTAAATTAGACAGCCTGTTAGACGGGATTGAGGAGGAATACAGTTAGTCGATTTGACAATGTATTTTAAAATGACATGTAAAATGCCTTCTAGCCGGATTGTAGATCGTTTGTCTTTGCCGACCTTTTCGCTTCAACCTCGGGACCCTAGAGTCCGGAGTGTGTCCGAATACCTTCTCGGTTAAGAAACAACCGGGGCATGCATGGAGACAAGGCGTAGGGGTCATTAGTGCTTTATCACACAAGTGCCCAACTAGTTATGTTATATTACATGGTTAGTAAGAAACATCTTCCAGGGAGAATAGTTCCGTTAAGGGTTCCTTTCCCTGGGAGGCATGCCCTAAAGTGCATGTCCGGACTGCGAAAAAAGCAGGAAAACATCTGGAGGCAGATAAATAAATAGGTAAAAAATCATCTTTCAAATCACCGACCGAATATTCCCTTAAGAACGCTAGCTTTCGGCTTCACCCAGTCTGAGGTACACATCCGGCTGACCCGGTAGTAACAATCGCAGAGGTGCTCCCTTTACCTCCTAGCCGAACAATCGGGAACGTAGGGGTAAGCACAGGAGCCAGGCAACCCAGCTTGGCCAAAACTTAAGTCATATCGATGCATATAATGGTGAATAAAAGGTACACGTGGAAGTTTGACACGTGTGCTGGGCATGAAGCCCTTATAATTAAGCTTCTGGTAAAGAAGCCCCCAGGTATAATGAGTGCAGATAGCACATCAAGTGTGTGTGAAAAATGTGCAAGTAGGCCTTTAAGGGCTTGTATGAAAAGGGGCGAGAGAAAAAAGTGAAACAAAAGATAGCTGAAGTGTAAAAAGTTGGACGGGGGAAGGGGACGAACTCTTAGTCCAGCGCTAGGCATAGAATCTTCGGAGGCGGGCTGCGTTCCATGGGTTCGGCTCGAGTCAGTTGTCCGATGCATTTCGCAGACGGTACGCTCCGCCGGTCAGGACTTGATCGATAATGAAGGGGCCTTCCCATTTGGGTTTGAGCTTGTCCTTTTTCTTGTCCGGCAGGCGTAGAACTAGTTCACCAACATTGTAAGTCTTAGCCCGTACTTCTCTGCTTTGATATCTTCAAGCCTGCTGCTGATAGAATGCGGAACAAGACTTGGCGACGCCGCGTTCTTCCTCCAATGCGTCCAAGCTGTCCTGCCGATCCATCTCGGCTTCTCTTTATTCGTACATGCGCACTCGAGGTGAGTCATGAATGATGTCGCAGGGCAAAACTACCTCTGCGCCGTATACCATAAAAAATGGTGTGAATCCGGTAGTACGGTTGGGCGTTGTCCGCAGCCCCCAGAGTACGGAGTCGAGCTCCTGTCCCAGTGCGTGTCAGATTTCGTAAGGGACCGCACTAGTCTGGGTTTGATGCCGCTCATTATTAGACCATTTGCTCGTTCCACTTGACCGTTGGTTTGAGGATGATAGACTGAAGCGTAATCGAGCTTAATGCCCATATTTTTGCACCATAATTTAACCTCGTCGGCCGTGAAGTTCGTGCCGTTATCGGTAATGATGCTATGGGGGACACCATAACGGTGTACTACCCCGGATATGAAGTCTATCACTGGTCCGGACTCTGCCGTTTTAACTGGCTTGGCCTCTATCCATTTGGTGAATTTGTCCGCCATGACCAATAGGTACCTTTGCTTGTGGGTTCCCCCTTTAAGGGGTTCAACCATGTCAAGCCCCCAGACCGCGAACGGCCAGGTAATGGGTATAGTTTTGAGGGCGGTGGGTGGCATATGGCTCTGATTAGCAAAGAGCTGACAACCGACGCATCTTTGGACTAAGTCCTGAGCATCTGCCCAGGCCGTCGGCCAATAAAATCCTGTACGGAATGCTTTGCCTACAAGGGCCCGGGCTGCAGCGTGGTGTCCGCCTAGTCCGGCGTGAATTTCAGCCAGGAGGTTTCGCCCTTCCTCTTTGGAGATACACCGTTGAAGGATTCCGGTTGTGCTTTTCTTATAGAGTTCTCCCTCGTGGACCTTGTAGGCTTTAGATCGCCGGACTATGCAGCGGGCCTCATTTTGGTCTTCGGAAAGTTCCTGCCTGAGTAAGTAGGCTAGGAATGGCTCTGTCCACGGGGCGATTACTGCCATTATTTCGTGGGCTGAGGGTGTTATTTCATCGGCTGAATCGCCAATTATGTCAGGTTGTTCTGTATTGGGTGGTGCGGCTGCCTCCGGGTTGTTATTTCTGGACTCTTCTTCCCATAGTACGGATGGCTTAAAGAGCCGTTCCAGGAAGATGTTTGGAGGGAGAGCGTCGCGTTTCGCGCCGATGCGTGCCAATACGTCGGCTGCTTGGTTATTATCTCGAGCTACGTGATGGAATTCGAGTCCTTCGAACCGAGTTGACATTTTTAGGACAGCGTTACAATAGGCTGCCATTTTCGGATCCTTGGCGTCAAAGTCTCTGTTTACTTGGGATATTGCGAGGTTTGAATCCCCGCGCACCTCTAGGCGTTGAATGCCCATGGAGATTGCCATCCGGAGGCCATGTAGGAGGGCCTCGTATTCGGCTGCGTTGTTGGAGTCCGTGTGCATTATCTGAAGTACGTATTGGACTGTGTCCCCGGTTGGGGACATCAATACGACGCCAGCCCCCAAGCCGGCCAACATTTTGGAGCCGTTGAAATGCATAATCCAATTGGAGTATGCGCCGTACTCTTTAGGGAGTTCGGCTTCAGTCCATTCGTCGACAAAGTCAGCCAAGACTTGCGACTTTATAGCTCGCCGAGGTTTATAAGTTATATCGAATGGTAAGAGCTCAATGGCCCATTTTGCAATCCTGCCCGTTGCGTCGCGGTTATTTATAATGTCGTTGAGGGGCACTTCGGAGGCCACTGTTATCGAACACTCTTGAAAGTAGTGTCGGAGCTTCTAGGCTGCCATGAACACCGCATAGGCTATCTTTTGATAGTGCGGGTAACGGGACTTGCAGGGAGTTAAGACAGTGGATACGTAGTACACTGGTTTTTGAAGAGGGAATTTGTGCCCTTCTGTTTCTTGTTCGACGACGAGTACCGCGCTTACAACTTGATGTGTTGCCGCGATGTATAACAACATTGGTTCGCCCAGGTTAGGCGCAGCCAGGACCGGATTTTTTGCCAATATGGCTTTGATTTCTTCGAGTCCGGCCGTGGCAGCATCCGTCCACTCGAAGTGTTCGGTGCGCCTGAGGAGGCGATAGAGGGGCAATGCCTTTTCTCCCAAACGGGAGATAAAGCGGCTTAGGGCCGCCACACATCCGGTCAATTTTTGTATTTGTTTGAGGTCTTTTGGAATATCTAGCTGTGACAAAGCTCGGATCTTGGCTGGGTTTGCTTCAATTCCTCTACCGGATACAATGAAGCACAGAAGCTTTCCGGCTGGTACGCCGAAAACGCATTTTTCCGGATTCAGCTTGATGTCATATGCTCGGAGGTTGTCGAATGTTAGCCTCAAATTGTCTACTAGAGTCTCGACGTGTTTGGTTTTGACGACTACGTCGTCTACGTATGCTTCTACTGTTTTGCCGATCTGGGTAGCCAGACATGTCTGAATCATGCGCTGATATGTTGCGCCGGCGTTTTTGAGTCCGAAGGGCATCGTGTTGAAGCAGAATGGTCCATATGGAGTAATGAATGCCGTTGCGGCTTGGTCTGCTTCTGCCATCTTGATTTGATGGTAGCCGGAATATGCGTCAAGGAAGCACAATGAATCGTGCCCTGCAGTAGCATCGATTATTTGGTCGATGCGGGGGAGGGGGAAGGGATCCTTTGGGCAGGCCTTGTTGAGGTCTTTAAAATCGACACATAGGCGCCAGGATTTGTCCTTCTTTGGTACCATTACCAGGTTTGCTAGCCAGTCCGGATGTTTGATGTCTCTGATGAATCCGGCTTCCAGTAGTTTGGCCAGCTCTTCTCCCATTGCCTGTCTTTTGGGTTCGGAAAATTGCCGAAGAGCCTGTTTGACTGGTTTGAATCCTTTTAGGATGTTTAAGCTGTGTTCTGCCAATCTGCGTGGGATTCCTGGCATATCTGAAGGGTGCCAGGCAAAGATGTCCCAATTTTCCCGAAGGAATTCTCGTAGTGCGGCATCTACATCAGGGTTCAACTATGCCCCGATGGAGGCCGTCTTTGTTGGGTCCGTTGGGTGGACTTGGAATTTGACTATTTCGTCCGCTGGTTTGAAAGAGGTGGACTTGGATCTCTTATCGAGTATCACATCATCCCTATTCACCGTAGAGCGCAGCACAGTGAGTTCTTCTGCCGCTAGGGCTTCGGATAGTGCCTCCAGGGCTAATGCGGCTATCGTGTTTTCGGCATGGAGTGCTATGTCCGGATCACTAGCGAGAGTGATTGTTCCGCCGGGCCCGGGCATCTTAAGCTTCATGTACCTGTAATGGGGTATGGCTTGAAAAATTGTGAATGCCTCCCGTCCTAATATAGCGTGATATCCGCTGCTGAACGGGGCCACTTGGAACGTGACTTCTTCGGACCTGTAATTGTCCAGCGAGCCGAACACCACATCAAGTGTGATTTTTCCTGTGCAGCGCGCTTCCCGGCTGGGAATTATTCCTCGAAAGGTTGTGCTTCTTCGCTCAATGCGGCTCCAGTCTATTTCCATTTTTTGAAGAGTTTCCTCGTAGATGAGGTTTAGTCCGCTGCCGCCATCCATGAGTACCTTGGTAAGACGAAAGCCATCCACTATTGGACTAAGGACCAATGCGGCTGGTGCTCGGGCTGTTCGGAATTTAGGTTCGTCGCTGGCGTTGAAGGTAATGGCCGTGTCGCTCCATGGATTTGTTGTTGCTACTTGGTAGACTTCGGCGAGGCTGCGGATTGTTCGTTTTCGCACATTATTTGATGCGAAAGTCTCAAAGACTGTTGACACCGTACTGGTACTGTTGGAGTGGTTTTCCGGGGCTAGAAGCTCCTCGCCACTTTTGGCCACCTGCCGCAATATCCAACATGCTCGAAGGCTATGTGTTGGGGTGGCGCCTTCTGTACTGTGAATTTTACAGGGTCCGCTGAGCCACCCTTCCAGTACGGTTCCTTGCCCTTTATGGGGTTTTTGCTTTTTGGTTTTTGTACCTGGTGCCTGAGTGTGCTGCACCCTTTTGTTACGGACTAGGGTTATATTCGGGGCCGGATTGTCCCAAAACTTAGTTTCGGTTTTCCGGAAACTCTCCATCGCACAGTACTTTCGTACTATGGACGCCAGGTCAAAGAAGCGTGTAATTTCACGGTGACTGACGGCGTTCAAGATACCCTCGTCCGTGCAATTATTGCATAAAATTGAAATTGCGTTTTCCTCCCGGCAGTCCTTTATCCTGTCCATAACCAGGAGGAATCTGGCCCAGTAATGATGTATTGTTTCAGCGGGCTCTTACCGGATTTGAGATAGATCGCATATGTCTGGGTGGGTGGGTGGAATTAAGTCCGGAACCCTACCCATCTCGAGGCTCAAGGGCCGAGAAGTTTCCGAATTTGGAAGCTTGGATCGTTGGACGTCGTCCAACGAGTCCAGTCCGACGCCTGACTTTAGGTTCAGTGCTTGATCGAAGTCCGTCCCCCTGCGGGAGTCCGGCATGAAGGGTTCGGAAGCCCGGACATGACTAGTTTTCAATATAGGAGAAGAGTCGCCGCGTTGTTCCTCTACCACCGCGACGTGGTGGGTAACCTGGGGAGAGTTAATCTCTCTCAGGTCGGTTTTAAGCCCGATCTGATTGTAGTCTGTAGCGACTCCCAGGGCGGTGATGCGATCCAAGAGCTCGTTTACGTATGAAAGCTCTATTATATCCAACTGTTCGGCGAATTCCGAGTTGACGCGAAGATTGCTTTTGACGACCTGAGAGGTCGTCGTTGAAGCGGTGGCCAAACAGGCGGTCATGAGAAAACCACCCAGCCGGATAGTCTGGCCGGCGGCCAAGGCTCCTTCGGCGAAGATACCGTCTTTAAAGACGGGAAGAGGCATCCTTCCTATTGGTGACGACACATAGGAACTCTCAATGAAAGCACCATTGTCGGTGTCAAAACCGGCGGATCTCGGGTAGGGGGTCCCGAACTGTGCGTCTAGGCGGATGGTAACAGGAGACAAGGGACACGATGTTTTACCCAGGTTCGGGCCCTCTCGATGGAGGTAAAACCCTACTCCTGCTTGATTGATATTGATGATATGGGTAGTACAAGAGTGGATCTACCACGAGATCAAGGAGGCTAAACCCTAGAAGCTAGCCTATGGTATGATTGTTGTAATGGTTGTTGTCCTATGGACTAAAACCCTCCGGTTTATATAGACACCGGGGAGGGCTAGGGTTACACAGAGTCGGTTACAATGGTAGGAGATCTACATATCCGTATTGCCAAGCTTGCCTTCCACGCCAAGGAAAGTCCCATCCGGACACGGGACGAAGTCTTCAATCTTGTATCTTCATAGTCTTGGAGTCCGGCCGATGATGATAGTCCGGCTATCCGGACACCCCTAGTCCAGGACTCCCTCAGCCGCCATCGTGGCCTTCTCCAGGTCTGTCCTCTTCGCCTGGTCTTCCTTTTCAAGAAGCTTCCAACGGTCAGCAGCGTTCTTCAACTTCACAGCCATCTTGGCCATCTCCTCCTTGCTTTGGCAGTGAGTAGCCTGTTCAGCCTTTAGCTCCTCAACCGCCTTTAGGGCAGCTGCATCACTTTTTCTGGCTTGTTCTTTGACTCGGGCAAGCTCTGCCCGAAGGTTCTCCATGGCCGCAGCTCCATCTGCGTTAGCACACATGTTATAAGATACTAGCATCATGCTCCTCTTACCATGTGTCTCTGGATTAATTACATACCTTGTGCCTCGTCAAGCCGCAGGTTGACAAGCACGATGTCGGCATCTGCCACGTCAAGCTGCCGCTTTAACTCAGCAAATTCATCAGTCTGGCTGGCCACCCGACACTTCGCCACCTGCATATGAAGGCGGCAAAATTATACTTGGGACTATGATCCTCTGCGTGCCGTCATCTTCGACAGCACCCAGAGTCTCAGGGGCTACTATCTACATAGGGCGCATCTTAAAGTATGCGGTACTGTCAAAAGGTAAATCATTTCACGTACCTCAAAACCTGTTAGTAGACTCATGACAGCTTCATGCAACCCGCTCTCCGCGGTCGAAATCCTTTGAATTACCATACCCATCAACGCACGGTGCTCTTCTGAGATAGACGCTCGCCCTAGCAGATCCCTCAGTATCTCCGACCGCGCACCAGACGGTGCTGGACTCATTCGATTGCTTTTTTCAAAAGCCGGACACTAAGGGCTTCGGGTGGCCATATGACTACCATCTAGCCTTGCCGGATCAGGAGAAACCCTCCGCGACGACACCTCGGGGTCGCCCGCCTCGTGAGGCGGTATGGCAGGGGGAGGCGTTCCGCTCTCCATCATCTCCAGAAGAAGATCCCCCGAAGACGAGCTCTGCTGAGAGGGGCTAAGATCCGAACTGCAAGATAAATGCTTCGGTTAATTTCCTTAGGAAGTAAAGCAAGGGTTTCTCTCATTATTAAACACCCTTTTACTTACAGCCCGGTGGAGGGCTGATCCTCTTGAGGGCATAGTACGGCCGGGGATCCCCCGGTGTAGGACCCTCTGGCGAAGATTTCTTCCCCCGCTTCGAGACCATTGTCTCCGGATCTTCAGAGGCGGTCCTCTTCTTCCCCTGAGGAAAGGAATTTTCAATTCCTCCCTTCCGGACAACCTCCTCCACAGAGGCAGTAGCTTCCTTGTTCCCCTTCATCTTCTTCCGAAGGCGCATCTCCAGCATCCTGGTTAACACAGGATCTGGCGAGGTCTCAGAAAGGGGGGCCGGACACCTGATCAACTTTGCCTTCGCTATCCACTCCTGGTTCAAAAACAGCTCTTTTTAAGGGCGATGTTGCGATAAATAAACAGACGGCATGTTCGGAGACAGGGCTACTTACTTGGGTATCCGGACGGTTGCAGCTCAGACCTGCGTCCTCAGTAGAGTCCGGACACATTATTTGTGGTCCGAAGAACAATTTGTACATCTCCGCGGGCGTCATGCCAAGAAAATGTTGAAGAGCTCGCGGTCCCTCCGGATTGAACTCCCACAGGCGGAGGGGACGACGTTTGCAGGGCAGGACTCGGCCAATTAACATGACCTGCGTCAGCACGACCAGACTGACATCTCTCTCAAGGAGGTCTCGGATGCGGCTCTGCAATATGGGCACCTCCTTTACTGGCCCCCAGTCTAGCCCCTTGTTGACCCATGACGTTAGTCGTGGCGTGGGACCCGAGCGAAAAACAGGCGGAGCCACCCACTTGGTACCCCTGGGAGCTGTGATATAAAACCACTCATGTTGCCATAAGCTGGACTCCTCTTGGAAAGAGCCCTCGGGCCATGGGGCGTTAGCATTTTTTCTTATTACAGCGCCTCCGCACTCTATGTGCTGTCCCTCGACCATCTTTGGCTCCACTTTGAAGGTCTTGAGCCACAGTCCGAAGTGAGGGGTAATACGGAGGAAAGCTTCACACACGACGATGAACGATGAGATGTGGAGGATAGACTCCGGAGCTAAGTCGTGGAAGTCCAGCCCATAATAGAACATAAGCCCCCTCATGAAGGGATCCGGCGTGAAGCCTAGCCCTCGGAGGAAGTGAGATACGAACACGACGCTCTAACCGGGCTTAGGAGTGGGAATAACCTGCCCTTGAGTAGGCAGCCTATGCGGGATTTCGCCGGTCAAGTACCTAGCCTCCCGTAGCTTTATTACATCTTCCTCCGTGATGGAGGAAGGCATCCATCGTCCTTGAAGGTTGGATCCGGACATAATCAAAGGTCCGAAGTGCCTGAATCTGAAGCTTCGGGTGTTGGAACTCGAGGCGGGAGGCATATTTGATTGAGATCGAAAGAAAAGAGTAAGGCCTTGGTCTCTTTATAAAGAGGTTGAATATCGAGAGCCCTCCCTGTGACCGTTTGGGACTTACCTTCGATCGAGGGGACATACCAACGGGAAGGATTGGGTTACCCACGTTCGCGTTGATGACAATCCCGTAAATAATGGGGACACGATCTCTGCTTCGACAAGATGTGCCAAGGAAACCGCCTCACGAAACGCGTTGAGTTGGGGGGTAAAAAATGATTCGAATAAAGGCTTGGCTGTGGTGTGATGTCAAGCTATGAAATACGTCAGCAGATTAGATTTGTGGAAATATAATTCTCTCCATGGTGGTATGTGGAACTTGTTTTGCAGAGCCGAACACGATCCTCGTGTTCAAAATCTTTTATGAAGTATTCGGAGGAGGAACCCGCCTTGCAATGCCGAAGACAATCTGCGCGCTGGACTCATCGTCATTGAAGCCTGGTTTAGGGGCTACTGAGGGAGTCCTGGATTAGGGGGTATCCGGACAGCCGGACTATAACCTTTGGCCGGACTGTTGGACTATGAAGATACAAGATTGAAGACTTCGTCCCGTGTCCGGATGGGACTCTCCTTGGCGTGGAAGGCAAGCTTGGCAATACGGATATGTAGATCTCCCACCTTGTAACCGACTCTGTGTAACCCTAGCCCCCTCCGGTGTCTATATAAACCGGAGGGTTTAGTCCGTAGAATGACAACAATCATACCATAGGCTAGCTTCTAGGGTTTAGCCTCTCTGATCTCGTGGTAGATAAACTCTTGTACTACCCATATCATCAATATTAATCAAGCAGAAGTAGGGTTTTACCTCCATCGAGAGGGCCCGAACCTGGGTAAAAACATCGTGTCCCTTGTCTCCTGTTACCATCCGCCTAGACGCATAGTTCGGGACCCCCTACCTGAGATCCGCCGGTTTTGACACCGATATGGAGCCTGCCCTTGGTGTACGCGCACGCGGTCTTGTCGTCGTGGCGCCGGGAGTGCAGGAGCATTTTCTTGCGGCCGGGGAACCTTTTGGCAGCTTCCCTCTTCTCGCGCGGGCGCCCGACGCGGCAGGTCCCGCTGGGGGGCTGCGCGCCTTGGCGCCAGGGCGCCGTCTTGGTGCGGAGGTGGTGGAGGTGCTCCGTGGGCTATGTCGCCCGCAGCTGGTGGAGGGCGAGGCAGTGAGAGGGTCGGAGCAGGAGAGCCCCCAGCGGCACTGACGAGCTCGGCGATGGGGTCCAAGCAATCCTCGTAGAGGTAGTCGACCGGTTGGTAGCGCAGGAGCTCGCGTGCCATGAGCAGCGCGGCCTGCACGCCCGTGGGAGCGTGACGAGCGTGCGACGATGAGCCGGCTGGGCTTAGCGACGGGGTGGCGGTGCGGCCGTCCTGCCGCACAGAGGGTGCAGCGAGGATGCTTGCTGCTCGTTTCCTGCTGGGCCGGTGGCGGCGTTGGTAGCGGGTGATGGAGAACGACGGGGAGGTCTGCCGACAAGGGCCGTCTGAGTGATGCGGGCAGCAATGGTGACCCGGCGCTCGGTGCGGGCTCGACGCACGTCCGCCATGGATGTGGTGGAGCGATGGAACGTGGATCAGCGGAAGGAAAACTTTAGTGCACCCCTACCCGGCATGCCAAATGTCGGATTTTGGGTTCCGGCAAAACCCTTAAGGTTCGAACTCTGGGGTGCGTACGAAGATCTCTCCTCCCTCAAGCTCTCGCCCTCACCGTGATCTCAAGGCTCAGCGCGCGAACCCAACAGAACAAGGGACACAAGGTTTATACTAGTTCGGGCCACCGATGTGGTGTAATACCCTACTCAAGTGTGGTATGGTGGATTTCCTCTTGGGCTGAGGATGAACAGTTACAAGGGAAGAACAGCCTCCTGGGGAGAGGTGCCCTTGTGTGATCTTGTGTGGATGAGGATGATCTCAATGGTTCGAGATCCATTTTGTCATACTATGGTGGCTAGCCCTATTTATAGAGGCCCTGGTCCTCTCCCCAAATGTTAGGCGGGAAGGGATCCTACAATGGCCAAATTTGAAGGGGACAACCAATACAAGTTATCCTGACCAAAGGTGGTCTTCGCCTGCCAAAGGCTCTGGTGGTGACGCCGTCCTGGGCTCCACGATGACCACCGTCCTGCCGTCCTGCTAGTCTTGGTCTTGTTGCACCAATATGGAAACCTTTGCTTGACGCCTCGGGACTCCTCGCCTGCGCTTGCCTCTTTAGCACCAAAGAGGAAATGAGGACTCTGTGCTCGGTGGCGCCTGCCTGGCCTTGGTCGTCATGGCTTGCGTCACAGAAACCTCATGAGGTGCCCCTTGCCTTGATCTCTCCGCCCCTCGCAAGCCAGCCTGGTGAGGCCGCCCCCGAGGAGGTCTTGCATCGTCCTCCTCGCGAGGCTTGGCCCCTCGCGAGGGTCTAGAGCGTTGGCTGATGAAGATGGGCCGTACGGGGCCGCTGGTGGAGCCATGCGGTGGGCCGCAGGCAGGCAAGTCTGGGGACCGCCGTTCCAAGGACGCCGATAGCTACTACGAACATTAGTAAGGTACACATCAATAGCATGTATATCAAATATACCTTTCACTTTGCCATCCTTCTTATCCGCCAAATACTTGGGGCAGTTCCGCTTCCAGTGACCAGTCCCTTTGCGGTAGAAGCACTCAATCTTAGGCTTAGGTCCAGACTTGGGCTTCTTCACTTGAGCAGCAACTTGCTTGCCGTTCTTCTTGAAGTTCCCGTGCTTCCCTTTGCCCTTTTTCTTGAAACTAGTGGTCTTGTTAACCATTAACACTTGATGCTCCTTCTTGATTTCTACCTCCGCAACCTTTAGCATCGCGAAGAGCTCGGGAATTGTCTTATCGATCCCTTGCATATTATAGTTCATCACGAAGCTTTTGTAGCTTGGTGGTAGTGATTGAAGAACTCTGTCAATGACACTATCATCAGGAAGATTAACTCCCAGTTGAGTCGAGCGGTTGTGGTACCCAGACATTCTTAGTATATGTTCACTGACAGAACTATTCTCCTCCATCCTGCAACTATAGAAGTTATTGGAGACTTCATATCTCTCAATCCGGGCATTTGCTTGAAATATTAACTTCAACTCCTGGAACATCTCATATGCACCATGACGTTCAAAACATCGTTGAAGTCCCGATTCTAAGCTGTAAAGCATGGCACACTGAACTATCGAGTAGTCATCAAGTTTGCTCTGCCAGACATTCATATTGTCCGGAGTTGCTCCTGTAGTGGGTCCTGCACCTAGCGATCTTCCAGGACGTAATTCCTCCGTGCAGCAATGAGGATAATCCTCAAGTTACGGACCCATTATGTGTAGTTGCTACCATCATCTTTCAGCTTAGCTTTCTCTAGGAACGCATTAAAATTCAAAGGAACAGTAGCACGTGCCATTTATCTACAACAACATAGACATGCAAAATACTATCAGGTACTAAGTTCATGATAAATTAAAGTTCAATTAATCATATTACTTAAGAACTCCCACTTAGATAGACATCCCTCTAGTCATCTAAATGATCACGTGATCCATATCAACTAAACCATGTCCGATCATCACGTGAGATGGAGTAGCTTTCAATGGTGAACATCACTATGTTGATCATATCTACTACATGATTCATGCTCGACCTTTCGGTCTCAGTGTTCCGAGGTCATATCTGCATATGCTAGGCTCGTCAAGTTTAACCCGAGTATTCTGCGTGTGCAAAACTGGCTTGCACCTGTTGTATCTGAACGTAGAGCTTATCACACCCGATCATCAAGTGGTGTCTCGGCACGACGAACTGTAGCAATGATGCATACTTAGGTAGAACACTTGTACCTTGAAATTTTGTGAGGGACCATCTTATAATGCTACGGTCTTACTAAGCAAAATAAGATGCATAAAGGATATACAGCACATGCAATCAAAAATAACTGATATGATATGGCCATCATCATCTTGTGCCTTTGATCTCCATCTCCAAAGCACCGTCATGATCACCATCGTCACCGGCTTGACACCTTGATCTCCATCTTAGCATCATTGTCGTCTCGCCAACTATTGCTTCGACGACTATCGCTACCACTTAGTGATGAAGTAAAGCAATCACATGGCGATTGCATTTCATACAATAAAGCGACAACCATATGGCTCCTGCCAGTTGCCGATAACTGTTACAAAACATGATCACCTCAAACAACAATTTATATATCATCATGTCTTGACTGTATCACATCACAACAATCCATGCAAAAACAAGTTAGACATCCTCTACTTTGTTGTTGCATGTTTTACGTGGCTGCTACGGGCTACTAGCAAGAACCGTTCTTACCTACGCATCCAAACCACAACGATTTTTCATCAAGTGTGTTGTTTTAACGTTCAACAAGGACCGGGCGTAGTCAAACTCGATTCAACTGAAGTTGGAGAAACAGATACCCGCTAGCCACCCGTGTGCAAAGCACGTCGGTAGAACCAGTCTCATGAACGCGGTCATGTAATGTCGGTCCAAGCCGCTTCATCCAACAATACCGCCAAATCAAAGTAAGACATTGCTGGTAAGTAGTATGAGTATTATCGCCCACGACTCACTGTGTTCTACTCGTGCATATAACATCTACGCATAGACCTGTCTCGGATGCCACTGTTGAGGAACGTAGTATTTCAAAAAATTTACCTACAATCATGCAATACCTATCCAGGAGATGCATATCAACGAGCGGGGAGAGTGTGTCCACGTACCCTCGTAGACCGAAAGCGAAAGCATTTAGTAACGCGGATGATGTAGTCGAACGTCTTCGCGATCCAACCGATCGAAGCACCGAACGTACGACACCTCCACGATCAGCACACGTTCACCTCGATGACGTCTCTCGAACTCTTAATCAAGTTGATTCCGAGGGAGAGTTCCGTCAGCACGACGGCATGGCGATGGTGATGATGAATTTACTGGTGTAGGGCTTCGCCTAAGGACTACGACGATATGACCGAGGTGTGTAACTATGGAGGGGTGTCTGTGTCAAAACCGGCGGATCTCGGGTAGGGGGTCCCGAACTGTGCGTCTAGGCGGATGGTAACATGAGACAAGGGACACAATGTTTTTACCCAGGTTCGGGCCCTCTCGATGGAGGTAAAACCCTACTCCTGCTTGATTAATATTGATGATATGGATAGTACAAGAGTAGATCTACCATGAGATCAGGGAGGCTAAACCCTAGGAGATAGCCTATGGTATGATTGTTGTTGTCCTACAGACTAAACCCTCCAGTTTATATAGACACCGGAGGGGGCTAGAGTTACACAGAGTCGGTTACAATCGGAGGAGATCTACATATCCGTATTGCCAAGCTTGCCTTCCACGCCAAGGAAAGTCCCATCCGGACACGGGATGAAGTCTTCAATCTTGTATCTTCATAGTCCAACAGTCCGGCAAAAGGTTGTAGTCCGGCTATCCGGACACCCCCTAATCCAGGACTCCCTCAGTAGCCCCTGAACCAGGCTTCAATGACGACGAGTCTGGCGCGCAGATTGTCTTCGGCATTGCAAGGCGGGTTCCTCCTCCGAATACTTCATAGAACATTTTGAACACGAGGATCGTGTCCGGCTCTGCAAAACAAATTCCACATACCACCGTAGAGAGAGAGAGAGAGAGTATTTTCACAAATCTAATATGCCGACGTATTCTGTAGCATGACATCACACCACAGCCAAGCCTACTTTTGAATCGTTTTTTGTTGTCCCACCTCAGTGCGTTTTGCGAGGCGGTTTCCTTGGCACATCTTGTCGAAGCAGAGATCGTGTCCCCTTATCACGGGATTCTCATCAATACGGGCGTGGGTAACCCAACCGTGCCATTGATTACGGCGCTTGGGGATAAGTGAGTTTTACCAGGCTGGTGGGGACGCATAGTTTCGTCCGCCCATATAAGGGGATAAGGATTCACCTTTTCATCCACGCCTTCTTCCTTCTTTTGCTAATCCATTTTCGCACACTTGAGCTCCAGCGCCCAAGCCCGCATTTCCCACCTCGACCTTCTCCAACCATGTCCGGAGCGGGAGGCAGGTGGATGGTCTCCTCCGTCATGGAGGGACACATCAAGAAGCTGAGGAGAGCCGGATACCTGCCCGACGACATCGCCCACCGGCTCCCAGATGAGGGGCTGCTCATCCCCACCCTAGGCCCCATGAGAGGGTAGTGTTCCTCACCCATTTCCTCCGCGGACTGGGCTTCCCTCTCCACCCATTCATCCAGGGGCTCATGTTCTACTATGGCCTGGACTTCCACGATCTGGCCCCGAACTTCATCCTCAACATCTCGGCGTTTATCGTCGTGTGCGAGGCCTTCCTCTGCATCCAGCCCCACTTTGGCTTATGGTTGAAGACCTTCAATGTCAAGCCGAAGGTAGTGAGCGGCTGCCAGGCGGAGTGCGGAGGCGCCATGGTGGGCAAGATGCCCAACGTCACATGGCTCGAGGGCTCCTTCGTGGAGACCATAAAGGGGTGGCAATCGGGGTGGTTCTATATCATCGAGCCGCGTGACCCTGAATGGGTAGCGGCCCCCGAGTTTTGATCCGGCATCCCCATGTGGCTCACCTCCTGGCAAGAGAAGGGCCTGTCCTGGGGTAGTTCGGGAGAGCTGACCGGACTCCAAACATGTGTCCAAAACCTGGTGAGCAAGAAGCTCAAACTCGTCAACGTAGTCCAGGTCATGCTCATCCGCCGGATCCTCCCATGTCAACAACGGGCTTTCAACTTGTGGGAGTTCGACCCGGCCCAACCCCAAACTCTAAGCAGGCTCTTCGACACGACACACGAGGATGCCGGGAAGGTGCTATTCAAGGGCGCCGAGGTTCCTCCCCCCCCCTTACCGAAGATCGCGGATTCAGCGCGAAGCGCCAAGCCAGCGCGGTAAGCGGTTTTACCTCTTACAGGATACTTGTTTTTCATAGTTTGACTCTATGCGGGATCTAAGCTCCCGTACCTTTGACAGGACTAGCAAGAGACGGACAGAAAGATCAACTGTCCGGCTCCTTTGCCCGAAGGCCCAGCAGACGCCTGCTTGGCGAGCTGCTGGTTCCGGCACCTTACATGGTGCCGGAGAAGAAGGCCAAGAAGAAAGCCACGGGAACCTGGAAGAGTTCCTGGCGCCCGTTGGTGTCGGACTCATTGTCCGATGATTCCGAGGCGCACTCCTCCCATGAAGACGACGAGGAGGAAAGAGAGGTTTCTTCCCCAGCAGGGGGAGAAAAGAAAAGGAAGGCCACCCCAACTAGGGAGGCCGGAGGGTCCAAGAAGGGAAGGACCCTTCCTTCGGACTACTCCACCAACGCCGTCGACAGCGAAGAGTAGTGGCCGCCCAAGGCCAAGCCCCTGGCGAAGTCGTAAGTATTCGGACACCAGAGTGACTCATAGCGTTCCTTTATTGCACAGCTCCTCCTGACGCCGAATATAATTATGTAGTCCGCCCCGAGCCCATCTCGACGTGTCGTCGAGCGGCTCCTTGGGTTCGTCGGATGTCAACATCATTTTACTTCCGACTGCCTCCTCCCCTCATCCTATGGATAATGCCGAGGTATTTTCTCAGGGGGTTCCCAACCGAGGGGAGGTAGGCCTGGGGGTGCCTCAAGGCGACGTCCCGGACTCCAGGCGCAAGGGGAGCAAGGCTCCCAAGGGCTCCAAGTCCGGCCCTGGGCTGGACACCGCACCGGAACCTTTAGTGGTTCCGAACTCCGGCAGGCGGCCCCCTACTAAGAAGGGCAAGCCTACCACGCCGGTGACCCCCGTCCAACCAGAGGCACCGGATAACTTGCTGGAGGTGCTTAACGGCGCCTCCATTGACGAGGAGCACCACACTATTATGAGTGCGGTGATCCAGAAAGTTCAGTCCGCCAAGAGCGGACTGACTGAAGCTTGTGCCAGCCTGCTGACAGGCTTTGAGGTATGTAAAAAAATATATGAAAATATTACTACATAGATAGTAGCCCCTAATGCTCTGTTCGGTGTTCACAAAGAAAAACCGGATAGAGGATCTAATAATATTCGCAGGAGTCTAACATAATTATGTCGATATGCGTGTGCAGGCTTCGCTGCTGACCTCTGCCACACTGACTGTGGAGGTTGACGCGCTGAAGCAGAACCTCGAGCGGTCCGAGAAAGAGCTCGGCCTTGCCAAGAAGCAGCTCGTGGAGAACCAAGGTACGTAATGCCTTGTCTATTCGTAAAAAATATGCAGTTGCAAAAAATGATAGGATCGTTATTGATGTGCTAGGGGCCACGATTGAGGTGGCGGCCCTGAAGCAAGCACTATCCGAGGCCGGAGATAAAGCGGCCACGGAGTGTAGCGAGCGGGGGAAACAAGAGGCGCGGGTTGCCGAGGTGCAGCAAGAGTTCCAGGCTCTCATGAAAAAGCATGAGAGTTTGGAGCTTGACTCAAAGACTCGTGAGTCCGAGCTCGCTGCGGCCCTCGAGAGCGCCAAGCCCGCCAAGGCTGAAGCCCAAAAAGCCCTCGAGGAAATTGAGGCGATGAAGAAGATAGCGGCGGGTAAGGCATTCTTTATGCAAAGCAAGCACGTGAAAGTGAATTACTTGTTACTTACCCGAGTCTGGAGTTCTCCAGGAGCATTCGCAGATTTGCCTGGTAGCGTGTCAGATGCCGCCGCCTACTACCGGGCCGAGGAAGGGAGCTCGACGGAGAAGGTGTTCTGGTCTGAGTATGCTGAGACCAGACACCCGGTGCCCTTGAGCGACCAGCTGAAGCAACTGGTCGAGCTCCATAGGGTGGCCGAACAGGCCATGAAGGGCCTCATAGTCTGGCTGTGGCCTGGAGAGGCCATGCTTGGGAGCTACTTCGGGCTGGTGAGGCGGCTGGCGGATGCCTGTCCATGGCTTGAAGTCATCAAGCGCTCCGTCTGCATCGAGGGAGCCCGTGCTAAAGTACACTGGGCAAGATGGATGCTGAGAAGCTGGTGAAGGACGGGCCACCGCAGGGCAAGGAGCATCGCCACCCCGAGATGTATTATGAGGGCGTCCTGAAGGGTGCTCGCCTTGTGGTGGATGAATGTTCCAAGGATGTAATATTTGAGTAAACTCGCTCGTGTTATCGTATACGCTGAAAACTTGTTCATATGCGCTATGCAACGCTTGTTTTAATTTAAAATATTACCTTCTATGCAGCCATTTATTAAATCTGAGAGATGGCGAGTCGTCGGCTTTTGCCCCCATGCCACGAGTGCTGGGGTGCTCGGGATAAACCTGAGCACTCTTTTTCCCATTCTTGGGTCCTTCGAGGGAGGTGCTCAGCACAACGAACAAGGCAATCAGACTATAATGCGTTATCACTCTCACTTAGCCAGAGAATTCTATAATTTTAAATTTCGGCAAAGCCCCTAGTGTTCGGAAGACTGAGTTCGGGGTGCTATACACGCCTAGGCCGGACAAAGCCGACTCCTCGCTCTAAGCAGCATAAGTCTTTAGGGACTGGAAACCTCTCGAACAGCGACCAGCTCTCGCCCTATCATGACAGTCAGTTTTAGCTTTCTCTACTGAGGTGCTTAGCCGAGCTGAACCGGGGCACAATCGCAGTAGTTCTCCCAGCGCTACCTTAGCCGATATAGCGGAACATAAGGTACCAAAACATGGGAGCCGGGCTAACCCAACTATTGACCAAAGACATGATTTGGAGCTGATGCATATAATGCTATAAGTTCGGAGTGCCGCACTTATGAAAGTGTTCAGACTTCTCGCGCCGTATTATGGGGTGCTTGAGCCCCTGGCATATTGGCCGTACCAAAGTGTGCGGGTGCTTAATGTTATGAATGAACATATATACATAAAAAGGAATGAATAGAGAATGCAATAATATATAGACTGAGGCTAAGCATTGTTTATTCGAGAAAAGTGCATTGAAAGCAGAACGATACAAATAGTGCGGTAAGCAGGAGATGGGACTATTTAACATGTCCCCTCCAGGGGCGAGCTGCGGAATGGCATGTAAAGCAGGTAATTTGCTCGTTATAGAGACCACCTGGGAGTTCCATAGTGCGGTGTGGCTTTCGGCAATTGTACTGCGGATCAGGTCTTCCGGAGAGTAAAGTCCTGGAAATCAGAAAAAATGATAAAATCGGCAGCCCCTAGTGTGGTTGAACCACATTTTGGGCGTGCCGTGATCGTGCCCCTCCCCCTGTGTCCATGGTATTTTCAGAGCGTAATTATGTACGCGTAGCACGGATTTCGCCGTTTTGCGAGGGCTGGGGTTGGGGCCGCATTGCTACACTTGCTCGGAACGGGCCAGGCGGTCTTGTTGTAGGTTACTCCGGGCGCGCTTGACGGTGTCCGGACGTTTTGTCGCCAGACTGGAGAATTGCCTTGAGAGGCTGCTTTGTACTTCCGCTGCGAGGGCCGCCGTGTGCTCCTCCGTTCGGAGAGAGCGTTCGGCATTTCCATTGACCGTAAAGACTCCCCGAGGTCCTGGCATCTTGAGCATAAGGTATGCATAGTGCGGCACCGCATTGAACTTTGCAAATGTGGTTCGCCCGAGCAGTGTGTGATAGCCACTGCGGAACGGGACTATATCGAAGATTAACTCCTCGCTTTGGAAATTATCTAGGGATCTAAAGACCACTTCAAGTGTGACTGAGCCTGTGCAATGGGCCTCTACACCAGGTATGACACCCTTAAAGGTCGTCTTTGTGGGTTTGATCCTTGAGGGATCTATGCCCATTTTGCGCACTGTGTCCTGATAAAGCAAGTTCAGGTTGCTGTCGCCATCCATAAGGACTCGAGTGAGGTGAAATCCGTCGATAATTGGGTCTAGAACCAATGCAGCAAATCCGCCATGGCGGATACTAGTGGGTTGGTCCCTTCGATCGAAAGTGATCGGGCAGGAGGACCATGTGTTGAACTTTGGGGTGACTGGCTCCAACGCGTATACGTCCCTTAACGCACACTTCCGCTCCCTCTTGGGGATGTGGGTTGCATATATCATGTTCACCGTCCACACTTGTGGGGGGAAACCCTTCTGTCCTCTATTTTTCGGCGGCCGGGGCTCCTCCTCGTCATCGCTATCTAGCCCCTTGTCTCTGTTTTCTACATTTAACTTGCCGGCCTGCTTGAACACCCAACAATCCCTGTTGGTGTGATTGGCCGGCTTTTCGGGGGTGCCATGTATCTGACACGAGTGATCGAGTATACGGTCCAAATTGGACGGGCCCGGGGTGCTTCTTTTGAATGGCTTTTTCCGCTGATCGGGCTTGGAGCCTCTGAATCCGGCATTAACTATCGTATCCTCGGCATTGTCGCTGTTAATGCAGTGCTTGTGCTTGTTGCGACGCGACCTGCCATTGCTGTCCTTGGTATCCGAATTACTAGGGTTCTTTGACATGTTATTGCTGCGAGCCAACCAGCTGTCTTCTCCCGTGCAAAAGCGGGTCATGAGTGTCATGAGGGCTGCCATAGATTTCGGCTTTTCCTGTCCAAGGTGCCGGGCAAGCCACTCGTTGCGGATTTTATGCTTGAAGGCCGCTAGGGCCTCTGCGTCCGGACAGTCGACGATTTGATTTTTCTTGGTTAGGAACCGTGTCCAGAATTGTCTGGTCGATTCCTCTGGCTGCTGAATTATGTGGCTCAGGTCATCGGCGTCTGGTGGTCGCACATAGGTGCCCTGGAAATTGTCGAGGAATGCGGCTTCCATGTCTTCCCAACAGCCGATGGATTCTGTTGGCAAGCTGTTAAGCCAATGCCGGGCTGGTCCTTTAAGCTTGAGTGGGAGGTATTTGATGGCGCGTAGATCATCGCCATGGGCCATGTGGATATGAAGGAGATAGTCCTCAATCCATACCGCAGGATCTGTCGTGCCATTGTATGATTCGATATTTATGGGTTTGAAACCCTCTGGGATCTGATGATCCATTACTTCATCTGTGAAGCATAGCGGGTGTGCGGCACCTCTGTACTGGGCTATATCACGACGTAGCTCAAATGAGTTTTGTCTGCTATGTTCGGCCCGGCCAGATTTACTTTTGCTGTATCCGGCGTGACGGTTATCGTCTCGTGTCGTGGGGCGCCCACGCGATTCGTAGATCGATCTTGTTTGCCTTGCTTTGTCCTCCAACATATCTCGTAGGTCTAGCGCATTTCTCCGTGCCTTGGTATTTTTTGAGCGACGCCGGGGTGCGGCTTGAGTTTTGGGCCGAGAGGCCTCTCTGTCGCGGCCACGAGGTGGCCTGTTAGCCGCGTCATGCACTGGAGATGTAGGTTTAGATGCTTCCTCCTCTAGTCGGGGTAGCAACCTGCGCTTTGGATAGCTCTTGGAGGGGCGTTCGAGTTCGTATTCCTCGGCCGCAAGGACTTCAGTCCATCTGTCGGCTAGGAAGTCTTGATCAGCTCTAAGCTGCTGCTGTTTTTTCTAAAGGCTACTCGTCGTGGCCATAAGCCTGCGCTTGAAGCGCTCTTGCTCGACGGGATCCTCTGGTATGACAAATTCGTCGTCGCCGAGGCTTGCCTCGTCTTCGGAGGGAGGCATGTAATTATCATCCTCTTCCTCTCTATCTACCACTCTCTCAGGGGGGCTGGCTTGTCCATCCTCCTGCGATGAATCTTGCTGGAGGAAGTTGTCTTCGGCACTGGCCGGGGTGTTATTATCTCCTGTGCCGGTATCACCATTTTTGCTTTGGCGGGACTTAGAGCGGCGCCGCTGACGCCGGCGCTTAGGTTGCTTCTTGGTGGGTTTATCCCCCGTTGTTCCGTCGCCATTACCTTCTTTGGGTGTATCCACCATATATATGTCATATGACGAGGTGGCTTTCCCTATAGGCGCTGGTTCCTGTTCGTCTCCTACATCGTCGTCCATACCATCGATGTCTTCGGAGTCGAAGTCGAGCATGTCAGTCAAATCATCGACATTGGCTATGAAGTGGGTGGTGGGTGGGCGTCGAATTTCTTCGTCGTCCGCACCCAATCCTGCCGGTCATAATCCGGCCAAGACTCTCCTGACAAAGAGAGAGACCTTAATGAATTCAGTATGTCGCCAAAGGGCGAGTGCTAGAAGATATCCGCGGTGGTGAACTCCATGATCCGCGCCCAATCGGATTCGATCGGTAGGGGCGCAGAGTGTTCAGAGTCCAGAGAAGAGTCCGGCAATGCGGAGTCACGGACCTCGCGAAGAGTAAGGCTGGTGTTTGGCTCGATCACCATTGAGGCTGCGGCCTTCGCGGCGGGGTCTAACCACCTACCCTCAGATGGTGCAGTTGGCTCCGAATTAAAGGTCGGAGCGGATGCAGGTGCGGTCTCCAGGACACTGTTCGGCGGCAGAGCTAAATCATGCCCATCGTGACAGTGCGACGCGCTCGGCTGTGGCTCGAATCCGTCGAAGATCAAGTCTCCGTGGATGTCGGCCTTGTAGTTTAAACTTCCAAATCTGACCTGATAGCTAGGATCGTAGCTTTTAATCTGCTCCAAATGGCCAAGCGAATTAGCCCGCAGTGCAAAGTCGCCAAACACGGAGATCTGTCCGGGGAGAAAAGTCTCACCCTGGACTGCATCGCTGTTGATGATCGGAGGAGCCATCGGGCCTAAAGATGATGACACAAAGGAACTCTCAATGAAAGCACCAATGTCGGTGTCAAAACCGGAGGATCTCGGGTAGGGGGTCCCGAACTGTGCGTCTAGGCGGATGGTAACAAGAGACAAGGGACACGATGTTTTTACCCAGGTTCGGGCCCTCTCGATGCAGGTAAAACCCTACTCCTGCTTGATTAATATTGATGATATGGGTAGTACAAGAGTAGATCTACCACGAGATCAGGGAGGCTAAACCCTAGGAGCTAGCCTATGGTATGATTGTTGTTGTCCTATAGACTAAACCCTCCGTTTTATATAGACACTGGAGGGGGCTAGGGTTACACAGAGTCGGTTACAGTGGGAGGAGATCTACATATCCGTATTGCCAAGCTTGCCTTCCACACCAAGTAAAGTCCCATCCGGACACGGGACGAAGTCTTCAATCTTGTATCTTCATAGTCCAACAGTCTGGCCAAAGTTGTAGTCCAGCTATCCGGACACCCCCTGATGCAGGACTCCCTCAAGGGGGTCACCGCACACAGCTAAGAGAAGGCTTGGTGTGTCTTTGGGGTGCCCCCTCCCACGTATATAAAGGGGGGGGGGAGGAGAGGTGGTGATGTCGACAACATAACCTTCTTCTTGTAGATGTTGTTGGGCGTCCAAGTGCAGAAGTTTGTAGGATAGTAGCAAATTTCCCTCAAGTGGATGACCTTAGGTTTATCAATCCGTAGGAGGCGTAGGATGAACATGGTCTCTCTCAAACAACCCTGCAACCAAATAAAAAAGATTCTCTTGTGTCCCCAACACATCCAATACAATGGTAAATTTTATAGGTGCACTAGTTCAGCGAAGAGATGGTGATACAAGTGCAATATGGATGGTAGATATAGGTTTTTGTAATCTGAATAATATAAAAAAGCAAGGTAACTAACGAAAAAAGTGTGCACAAATGGTATTGCAATACGTTGAAACAAGGCCTAGCGTTCATACTTTCTCTACTGCAAGTTCTCTCAACAATAATAACATAATTGGATCATATAACTATCCCTCAACATGCAACAAAGAGTCACTCCAAAGTCACTAATAGCGGAGAACAAACGAAGAGATTATTGTAGGGTACGAAACCACCTCAAAGTTATCATTTCTGATCGATCTATTCAAGAGTCCGTAGTAAAATAACATGAAGCTATTCTTTCCGTTCGATCTATCCTAGAGTTCATACTAGAATAACACCTTAAGACACAAATCAACCAAAACACTAATGTCACCTACATACTCCAATGTCACCTCAAGTAACCATGGGTATGATTATACGATATGCATCACACAAACACAAACAACTTCAAAGAGTGCCCCAAAGTTTCTACCGGAGAGTTAAGTCGAAAACATGTGCTAACCCCTATGCATAAGTTCACAAGGTCACTGAACCCGCAAGTTGATCATCAAAACATACATCAAGTGGATCACGTGAATATCCCATTGTCACAACAGATAAGCACATGCAAGACATACATCAAGTGTTCTCAAATCCTTAAAGACTCATTCTGATAAGATAAGTTCAAAGGGAAAAATCAATCCATTACAAGAAGGTAGAGGGGGAGAAACATCATAAGATCCAACTATAATAGCAAAGGTCGCGATACATCAAGATCGTGCCGAATCAAGAACACGAGAGAGAGAGAGAGAGAGAGAGAGATCAAACACATTGCTACTGGTACCTACCCTCAGCCCCGAGGGTGAACTGCTCCCTCCTCATCATGGAGAGCGCCGGGATGATGAAGATGGCCACCAATGAGGGATCCCCCTCCGGTAGGGTGCCGGAACAGGGCCCCAATTGGTTTTTGGTGGCTACAGAGGCTTGCGGCAGCGGAACTCCCGATCTAGGTTATGTTCTGGAAGTTTGGGGATATATAAGAAGTGTTGGTGTCGGGAACAAGTCAAGGGGGTCCACGAGGTGACCACGAGGTAGGGGGCGCGCCCTCCACCCTCGTGGTGGCCTCGGGACTCTTTTGGTCCATCTCCAGTACTCCATGGGCTTCTTATGGTCCAAAAACAATCTTCGTGAATTTTCAGGTCAATTGGACTCCGTTTGGTATTCCTTTTCTGCGATACTCAAGAACAAGGAAAAAACAGAAACTAGCACCGGGCTGTAGGTTAATAGGTTAGTCCAAAAATTCATATTAAATAGCATATAAATGCATATAGAACATCCTAGATGGATAATATAATAGCATGGAACAATAAAAAATTATAGATACGTTGGAGACGTATCAATCATCCCCAAGCTTAATTCATGCTCGTCCTTGAGTAGGTAAATGATAAAAACAGATTTCTTTGATGTGGAATGCTACCTAGAAAATTTATCAATGTAATGTTATTTGTTGTGGCATGAATGTTCAGCTCCGAATGATTCAAAACAAACGTTTAATATTGACATAAAAATAATAATACTTCAAGCATACTAATAAAGCAATCATGTCTTCTCAAAATAACATGGCCAAAGAAAGCTATCCCTACAAAATCATATAGTCTGGCTATGCTCTATCTTCATCACACAAAATATTTAAATCATGCACAACTCCGATGAAAAGCCAAGCAATTGTTTCGTACTTTTGATGTTCTCAAACTTTTTCAATCTTCACACAATACATGAGCGTGAGCCATCGACATAGCACTATAGGTGGAATAGAATGGTGGTTGTGGAGAAGACAAAAAGGAGAAGATATTCTCACGTCAATTAGGCATATCAACGGGCTATGGAAATGCCCATCAATAGGTATCAATGTGAGTGAGTAGGGATTGCCTTGCAATGGATGCACCAGAGCTATAAGTGTATGAAAGCTGAACAAGAAACTAAGTGGGTGTGCATCCAACTCGCTTGCTCACGAAGTCCTAGGGAAATTTGAGGAAGCCCATCATTGTAATATACAAGCCAAGTTCTATAATGAAAAATTCCCACTACTATATGAAAGCGACAACATAGGAGACTCTCTATCATGTAGATCATGGTGCTACTTCGAAGCACAAGTGTGGTAAAAGGATAGTAGCATTGCCCCTTCTCTCTTTTTCGTTTTTATTTTTATTTTTTTATTTGGGCCTTTTCTCCCTTTTTTATGGCCTCTGTTTTTTATTATTATTTATTTATTTATTTCTTGTCCGGAGTCTGATCCCGACTTATGGGGGAATCATAGTCTCCATCATCCTTTCCTCACTGGGACAATGCTCTAATAATGATGATCATCACACTTTTATTTACTTACAACTCAAGAATTACAACTCGATACTTAGAACAAAATATGACTCTATGTGAATTCCTCCGGCGGTGTACCGGGATGTGCAATGAATCAAGAGTGACATGTATGAAAGAATTATGAATGGTGGCTTTGCCACAAATATGATGTGAACTACATGATCATGCAAAGCAATATGAGAATGATGGAGCGTGTCATAATAAACAAAACGGTGGAAAGTTGCATGGCATTATATCTCGGAATGGCTATGGAAATGCCATAATAGGTAGGTATTGTGGCTGTTTTGAGGAAGGTAAATGGTGGGTTTATGGTACTGGCGAAAGTTGAGCGGCACAATAGAGGCTAGCAATGGTGGAAGGGTGAGAGTGCGTATAATCCAAGGACTCAACATTAGTCATAAAGAACTCACATACTTATAGCAAAAATCTATTAGTTATTGAAATGAAGTACTACGCGCATGCTCCTAGGGGGTTATATTTGTAGGAAAATACCATCACTCGTCCCCGACCGCCACTCATAAGGAAGACAATCAAACAATAAATCATGCTCCGACTACATCACATAACGGTTCACCATACGTGCATGCTACGGGAATCACAAACTTTAACTTAAGTATCTCTCAAATTCACAACTACTCACTAGCATGACTCTAATATTACCATCCTCATATCTCAAAACAATCATAAGTAATCAAACTTCACAGAGTATTCAATGCACTTTATATGAAAGTTTTTATTATATCCCTCTTGGATTCCTATCATATTAGGACTAAACTTATAACCAAAGAAAATTACCATGCTGTTCTAAAGAATCTCAAAATAATATAAGTGAAGCATGAGAGTTCATATATTTCTTCAAAATAAAACCACCGCCGTTCTCTGAAAGATATAAGTGAAGCACTAGAGCAAACGACAAACTACTCCGAAAGATATAAGTGAAGATCAATGAATAGTTGAATAATTATGCAACTATGTGAAGACTCTCTAACATTCAAGAATTTTAGATCTTGGTATTTTATTCAAACAGCAAGAAAAACAAAAGAAAATAAAATGACGCTCCAAGCAAAACACATATCATGTGGTGAATAAAAATATAGATCCATGTAAAGTTACCGATGAACGAATACGAAAGAGGGGATGCCATCCGGGGCCTCCCCAAGCTTAGGCTCTTGCTTGTCCTTGAATATTACCTTGGGGTGCCTTGGGAATCCCCAAGCTTAGGTTGTCGCCACTCCTTATTCCATAGTCCATCGAATCTGTACCCAAAACTTGAAAACTTCACAACACAAAACTCAACAGAAAACTCGTAAGCTCTGTTAGTATAAGAAAATAAAACAACCACTTAGGTACTGTTGTGAACTCATTCTAAATTCATATTGGTGTAAGATATACTGTATTACAACTTCTATATGGTTCATACCCTCCGATACTACTCATAGATTCATCAAAATAAGCAAACAACACATAGAAAACAGAATCTATCAAAAACAGAATAGTCTGTAGTAATCTGTAACTCTCGAATACTTCTGTAACTCCAAAAAAACTACAAAATTAGGAAAACCTGAGAAATTTGTGTACCAATCCACATAAAAAATAATCAGGTCAAAAGCACGTTTCCGTGAATATGAAAACTAATTTACTGGGCGCAAAATTTTCTGATTTTTAGTAGGATCAACACAACTATCACCGCAAGCTATCCTAAATGCTTTACTTGGCACTCTTTTGAAACAAAAGCTATAAAACATGATTACTACAATATCTTAATCATGTGGACACACAAAAACAGTAGGGGTAAATATTGGGTTGTCTCCCAACAAGCGCTTTTCTTTAATGCTTTTCTAGCTAGGCATGATGATTTCAATGATGCTCACATAAAAGATAAGAATTGAAACATAAAGAGAGCATCATGAAGAATATGACTAACACATTTTAGCCTAACCCACTTCCTATGCATAGGTATTTTGTGAGCAAATAATTTATGGGAACAAGAATCAACTAGCATAGGAAAGCAAAACAAGCATAACTTCAAGATTTTAAGCAGATAGAGAGGAAACTTGATATTATTGCAATTCCTACAAGCATATATTCCTCCCTCATAATAATTTTCAGTAGCATCATGAATGAATTCAACAATATAACCATCGCATAAAGCACTCTTTTCACGATCTACAAGCATAGAATTTTTATTACTCTCCACATAAGCAAATTTCTTCTCATGAATAGTAGTGGGAGCAAACTCAACAAAATAACTATCATGTGAGGCATAATCTAATTGAAAATTAAAATCAAGATGAAAAGTTTCATTGTTATCATTGTTCTTTATAGCATACATGTCATCACAATAATCATCATAGATAGCAACTTTGTTCTCATAATCAATTGGAATCTCTTCCGAAATAGTGGATTCATCACTAAATAAAGTCATGACCTCTCCGAAACCACTTTCATCAACATAATCGTCATAAAAAGGAGGCATGCTATCATCATAATAAATTTGCTCACCAAAACTTGGGGGACTAAAAATATCATCTTCATCAAACATAGCATCCCCAAGCTTGCGGCTTTGCATATTATTAGCATCATGGATATTCAAAGAGTTCATACTAACAACATTGCCATCATGCTCATCATTCAAATATTTAGTGCCAAACATTTTAATGCATTCTCCTTCTAACACTTGAGCACAATTTTCCTTTCCATCATTCTCATGAAAGATATTAAAAATATGAAACATATGAGGCACCCTCAATTCCATTTTCTTTTTGTAGTTTTCTTTTATAAACTAACTAGTGATAAAACAAGAAACTAAAAGATTCGATTGCAAGATCTAAAGATATACCTTCAAGCACTGACGTCCCCAGCAACGGTGCCAGAAATTAGCTTGATGCCTACTACACAACCTTCTTCTTGTAGACGTTGTTGGGCCTCAAAGTGCAGAGGTTTGTAGGATATTAGCAAATTTCCCTCAAGTGGATGACCTAAGGTTTATCAATCCGTGGGAGGCATAGTATGAAGATGGTCTATCTCAAACAACCCTGCACCCAAATAACAAAGAGTCTCTTGTGTCCCCAACACACCCAATACAATGTTAAATTATATAGGTGCACTAGTTCGGCGAAGAGATGGTGATACAAGTGCAATATGGATGGTAGATATAGGTTTTTGTAATCTGAATAATATAAAAAAGCAAGGTAACTAATGATAAAAGTGAGCACAAACGGTATTGCAATACATTGAAACAAGGCCTAGGCTGCATAGTTTCACTAGTGCAAGTCCTCTCAACAATAATAACATAATTGGATCATATAACTATCCCTCAACATGCAACAAATAGTCACTCCAAAGTCACTAATAGTGGAGAACAAACGAAGAGATTATTGTAGGGTATGAAACCTGTCGTGGATTTGTCACGGCAGATGTCCTAGTGAAGGGACTTAGTCGTGGAGCCATCGCTACGGGTTTACTTGAAGGGGTTAAAGCGGACACGAAGACACGAGGGTTTTATACTAGTTCGGCCCCTTCGATGAAGGTAAAAGCCTACGTCTAGTTGTGATGGAATTGATGTGGTCTCGATGGCTAGGGAGCAAACAAGCTTCGCCTAGGCTCGAGTTGTTGGTTGTCTGTCCTGAACCGCCGCCGGGTCGTCCCCTTATATACACGGGTGACGCCCGTCGGTCCACAGAGTCCCAACCGGTTCATACCCGTATTCCGGTTGGTATCTCTCTATTCCTAACTTACAATACAAGTCATACATCAGGCCGGTTTACGGCTACATGTTCTAACCGACTACAGGCCTTGGGCCTTCATCTGCTTATACCACTAATGAAGTTAACCCGGCCCAAGTAGGCCGGTTTACGCCTAGTGGTAATACCCCCAACATTAGGCCCCAGATTGATTTGAACTGATTCATGTCAATCCTTCATCCAATATTGCGCCTTGGATATCCTCTGGTAATTGGTAAACCTTCATGTCGTCATCATTTTTGGTTGCTGTAAACCGGCATGACGTCATCAGTTTTGGTTACTATAAACCGGCATGACGTCATCATGAAACTTATAACGCCCTCTTAATAACAGCTCCTGAATCTGCACGCTTGGCCTAGCTCGGTTGCCTTATAAATAGGACCGAAGGGTCATTTCTTTTCTTCCCCCTTCGTCTCTTCTTCTTCTTCTTCCTCACGTCGCCGGCTTTGGAGCTCTGCCACCACCGTCAACCTCTGCCTCGTCTCGGGCCGCTGCATCAACCTGAACGTACCAGAGTGTTGCGGCGCCTTTCCGCATCTTCTCTGTTCCCGGTAAGCTCTCTTTCCTTCTTAACCTAGATCTGTTCTTAGGGTTCCATGTTCATGCTATGCTCATCGCGCGTTCATAGCTGTTCTCTGACCTTGAATGAATCTATGAACTCTTGCTGTGCTTAGTAGCGACCCCTTTAGCATCCGCTTGCTATTTCTCATCCAAGCTCATAGATCTCCCGCACATATCCGCTCAACGGTTCACTTCTGTTTCCGCCTTACTCTTCAAAATATTTCCTGTTTTTGTGAGCTTGCTGTAGATCCGCGGCTGTAACACGATTTTGTGAAACTTGTTTCTGCATAACTAGTTATCCATAGCTTCAATTGCTTCCGATGCTTAGGTCAGGCGGTTTAACTTCACCATAGAGAAAAAATTGCTAAACCGGTATATATGTCATTAGTCCCCTGGTTGAACCGCCAGAATCCATCTGATGCCGCGTTGTAGAAGACCAGTTTATGGGTACTCTCTCCGGTTTACCGTAGTTAGATCAACACCTTTTTATCCGGCATGTCCTTGAACCGGATCACCTATTTCTTGTAGATCTCGTCATGGCCAAACAAGTGTATGAGTGCAACTGGGTTCCCTCCTGCGTCACAGAATCACAGCTGGAGGATCTAGTCCTGATCGGCGCTTTGGATAGCAAAGATACGATTCACTGGAGGGTTCCTGGAGATGAATGTCCTTCCACGCCCCAGGAAGGAGAGGTCGTGGTCTTCGCAGATCACATGGCCCGGGGCTTCAAACCGCCCGGCTCTAAATTTTATCGGGATGTGTTAGCCAATTTTCAGCTCCGTCCACAGGATATTGGCCCCAACTCGGTCACCAATCTGTGTCACTTTCAAGTACTTTCTGAGGCATACCTTCAAGAGGAACCTTCAGTCGAGTTGTTTAGAGATCTCTTTCATCTGAACCGCCGCACTAAATTCACCGACGGTCCTAATACCGAACTGGGCGGTATGGCCATTCAGAAGAGGAAGGAAATCACCTATCCCCACGTCAAACTTCACACTCACCCCAAGGAGTGGAATGCCACTTGGTTTTACTGCAAGGATACATCTCCTGACAATGGAAATCCCTTGCCTGGCTTCCGTCCGGAACGGCTCAGCAACACTCACCCCTTTCCACAAAGGCTAAGCGCCAAGGAGAGAATCAAATATGCTCCTCAACTGTCCAAGCTCCGGGCCTTCATGGCCAACGGTTTAACAGGAATAGACCTTGCACGCTGCTGGATATCATGGAGCATTCTGCCTCTGAGCCGGCGCCCCGGTTTGATGTGCGAATACACTGGTAGCGTCGATGACCCACTCCGACATATCAAAATCCAGGTCTCCGACGACGAAGTCACAGAATCTGTAAAGAAGATGTTGAACGAACCGGAGCACCTCTGTGCTCAAACCGGTCTGCTTCCTTACTGCACCACCAACGAACCGCCAGCGGTAAGATTTTACTTGCTCTATTATTGAACCTGTTATTGCTTTATTTGTCCGACCTTGAATTATTGTTGATCCAGAGTGATAACCCGTTTTGGAGCAAGAAGCTTTCACAAGATAAAACAGAGAAGGCAGGGCGGCCAACCCGGCCCAAGACCAAGGTTATCAAGAAACCAGCTCGTAAGAGAAAGACCACCGCTTCATCTGACCCAGCCATTGATGATGATGTGGGTAATCCGGATCTTGAGGTAGAACTTGATTCACTTGGCTTGCTTTTTACACGCCTTATTGATGATGATGCTTGTCAGGATGACGCTGAAGCCAGCAATGCAGGATTCGTTGAGGTAACTATTCTCTCTTCTGATTCAGAAATCTTGCCTTTGCCAAAATCTCGCCGGACAAACCGGAAAGTTAAATTTTCTCATCCTCTTGCTTATTTGGATCCCAACTTTCTTATGAAGACCCAGCAACACGAAGCTCGCCACACAACCCGGCACAACGGCCAGGTAGTTACTTCTGCCGGTTTACCAAACAGTCCGGTTTGAAAACGCCACTCTGAGGTCTCCGACCTTTTTATTGATTTAAATCCTAAAGCGGGTTTCTTCCGTTAACCTCTTAATCCATCCGACTCCAATTATCAGGTCACTTCTCATTGATCGTCTGGTGAATCGTCGGCCACTCAGCTACCACCTTTGAAAATAGTTGCTGGGTAAGTTAAACTGAACATATGCTTCCAGTATACTGCGTAATGGCTTACGATTTTCCTTGACTTTTTGTTTTCTTTTCAGGGCTAAACCGAAACCAAGCAAGAAAGCCCGCCTGGATAAAGCGGCTGAAGAAGATGTGGCCCCAGAACATGACCAAGCGCCGGATCGTGAAATGTTTACTTCTGAAGATATTCCCAATGATCCTCCTTTGCAAAACGACGTTATTCCCGAAGAAGGGCTTACTAATGCTCCAGCCTCTGCTGATCCGCCTGCCAGCTCCGTCCAGATTGAGAAAACCCGCACTTCTGCTGACAAACCGGCCGCGCCAACACAAACCGGCGAGTCCAAAGATGATGATGTTGTGATTACCGGTGTGGGCCGCTCTGAACCCGGGAATCCTGTCACCCTTACCAAGCATACCATCAAAGAGGATTTTTCCGCTTTGAACAAAGGAAAATGGGATGTAGAACTAGAGACATACGCTGCTCTGAGCGCCCAAGATCTTCACTCCGGCTATTTAAACCGGCTTTACACGAGCCGTGACTACGAAGCTGGCCTGGTCAAAATGATGAGGGACAAATTTGAGGTAACTTACTTCTTTCCTTGCTACCATTGCCTTCATCCTTGTAGCCCCCAAGGGCCGGTTTGTAACCTTGGTCAAACCGGGACTTGATCCTGAACATGTTTGAAACCCGTCAGCATAACCCTCAAGGGCCGGTCTAGCTTAGCATAAGTAAACCGAGGCTCCAATAGAAAACTGTCCTTAGAACATAACTTGATCAAATAGCCATTAGCCCCCAAGTGCCAAGTTGAATACTTGTATTGAGCTTGGGACTTTGTAATCTAGTAATATACAAAAATTGAAGGTACATTAGCCCCCAAGTATCGGGCATATAACTTTGTTATGTGGTTGATACTTCAATTGCTTGGATCGCTTGTGCAAAGCTTAAATGCTGTCTGTATGCAGGCTGAGGTGAAAATCAAGGAGGACCGGATTGCCGATTTGCAGGAGGCCTTGAAGACCCAGCAAGCTGAAACAGATAAGTCAAAGCAAGAACTAACCAGCGCCTTGAGCACTGCTGAACGGCTGAAAGAAAGCTTCAAGAAGGAGCGGGCTGACTGGGCCACTGAGAAGGCCGGTTTAACCAAAAGAGCAGAAAATGCTGAAGCTGCCCTTAAACCGGTGGTGGATGAACTAACGGCTGTACAGCGGCAAATACACTCCATGACTGCTGCAATCTTTGGTAATCTCCTTTTAACTTCTGTGATAATTTGAACCTGCTGTAGCGTAAATCCGGTTTGAGACCATTCCAATCTTGTTGTAGGCACACGTATTGGGCACTTAGGAAATGATGTGCGGATGAAACTGAAAGCTGCCTACACCTTGGTGGAACAATTGTATACCGGAGCCCAACGGATCATCACCCAGCTTCTCATAACAACCCGGCACCCTCCTTAATCCAGGACACTCTTAGCCGGTTGTCAATGCTTCCAGCCCGGATTGAGGAGCTGAAAAAATCCGCTGCCCGAACCGGAGCCATCAATGCCTTAATCCGGGCAAAGGCATGGGTGCCCGATTTTGATCCTGTGGAAGCAGCTCAAGGCTATCCCAGCCTGAAAGAAGATGGCTCTGAATTCAACGAAGAAGATTTAAGGGCCATAAACCGTGCAGTGCGCCCTCTGGCTTGCCAGCTAGCTGAAGAGGCAGATATGACGCATTATCAAGCGCAATATAACAATCAAAACAAGCGAGTGCCTGCCCCAACTGTTGAAGCGGAGAATCTGATCCCTCCAATCCGTAAGCACACTTATGCTCCTGATATTGAACCGTCTTCCCTGATCCATGAAGAGGCTGTTTTCCAAGCTTTAATGGGAATCGACTGGACCACTGTTGATTTCCAGCCAATGGGTAGAGACGAGGGAGCTGAAGCGGCGGAAGATGAGGAGCAGGCTTGAACCGGAAGCCGGTCTAGAGAGCTATTTATAACATCTTTCCACAAGAACAATGATTTTGTTTGGGCCCCGTGCTGCCTTGTAATAGGATAGTTAAAACTTCTGCCTGGAATATGCCTTCGTGCATAAGTACTGAAGCTTTTGTTGGAAAAACTTTAACTCATATTTCCTGCAATCAGAAAAATTTGAACTTCGGTGGCGGTTATACCGCCAGCCGGTATATGATCTTGATATGTGTATCAGCAATATAACAAATAGATGATACATAAATACCTGCCATGTTTGGGCATGAAGCTGGCGTAGCCAAGCCTGAAGCGGCGGTTTTATAACCCATTACCGTTAAAATAGGGGGAGAAAGTAGCTCCCGTATAAACCGTACTGAATCAATACGAGCCCCCTTGTTACTCCATGATGTTAACAGGGAAAAGGTAAACCGGGCATACTCCTCCGGGTTAAAGGGGGATCAAAACCATCGGCTGAACCGGAAAAATATGTTTGTCGATATAAAAGAAATCCAACAACAGCAAAGAACAAACAAACCATGAAAATAACATGGAAGCAAAGGCAATGATAAAAACCGTTTGCAAAAATATGCTCTACTGAGCTTGTTCAGATGGTATTACCATGGTCGGACAGGATCATGGCCCCCAATAGGAGTGACAATGATTCAAGTCAGCCAGGTCCCCAAATGACTCGTGGCATATATGCCAGATCAAGAGGCGTGACAATGGTTCGGGTTCGACCATGCCCCCAAGTGATTTTGTGCCCTTAGGCCGACCAAGAGGCGTGACTGGTTCAGACCTGACCATGTCCCGAAATGATCTGGTGGCTGTCGCCTATCAAAGGGTGTTCGTTGGTTCGGACACGACCAAGGCCCCCAGTGATATATAAAAAACATATGTCAATGGGTAAACCGGAGGCTGCTTTAAACAGAACCACTCCGTGTAACCTCGCATGATGAGACAGACAGAGACCCCGCTTTAGCTGAGGCTCCGGTTTAATATATCAAAGATAATGTATACATTGTCATGATATGTACATAGATAGAGCTGATGGCTCAAGTATAGTAAGGCCGAAGATGAGCTATGTTCCACGGCCTGTTGGTCTCCTTCTCTGATGTACGTGAGTCTTGACGCTCTCGAATATCAATCAGATAGTACGACCCGTTGTGCAGATTCTTGCTGACCACGAAAGGTCCTTCCCAAGGTGGGGATAACTTGTGCATATCTGTCTGGTCCTGGATTAGCCGAAGCACCAAATCTCCTTCTTGAAAAGTTCTGGTTCTAACCCGGCGACTATGATAGCGACGAAGATCTTGTTGGTAAATCGCCGACCGGGCAGCCGCTAGATCCCGCGCTTCGTCCAATAGGTCCAAAGCGTCTTGCCGTGCCGTCTCATTGCCCGCTTCAACATAAGCTGCCACACGAGGCGAATCGTGCCGGATATCACTAGGGAGAACTGCCTCTGCTCCATAGACCATAAAAAATGGTGTGTATCCTGTGGACTGGTTTGGCGTAGTATTGATACTCCAGAGCACGGATGGTAGCTCTTCAACCCAACATCCTGGTGTCCTTTGCAATGGAACCATGAGCCGGGGTTTGATGCCTCGCAGGATCTCTTGATTAGCTCGTTCTACCTGTCCATTGGACTGGGGGTGCGCCACTGATGACACGTCAAGTCGGATGTGCTCACGTTCACAGAACTCCTTCATAGCCCCCTTGGATAAATTGGTACCATTGTCAGTAATGATACTGTGCGGAAAGCCAAACCGGAAAATCACCTTTTTGATGAACTGTACCGCTGTCACTTCATCGCACTTACTGACAGGCTCCGCTTCAACCCACTTGGTAAATTTATCAACTGCTACCAAAAGGTGAGTTTTCTTATCCTTGGATCTTTTAAAAGGTCCGACCATATCCAGCCCCCAAGTTGCAAACGGCCATGTTATTGGAATCATCCTTAATTCTTGAGCCGGCACATGCGCACGCCTTGAAAATTTCTGACATCCATCGCACCGTTTAACCAAGTCCTCCGCATCAGCATGTGCTGTTAACCAGTAAAAACCGTGACGAAACGCCTTTGCCACCAGAGACTTTGAACCGGCGTGGTGTCCACAATCCCCTTCATGGATTTCCCTTAAGATTTCACAGCCTTCCTCAGGAGAAACACAACGTTGAAACGCCCCTGATACACTACAACGATGCAATTCACCATTGAGAATCGTCATAGACTTGGATCGCCGGACTATCTGCCTTGCTAGAATTTCATCCTCTGGCAACTCCCCCCGGGTCATGTATGCAATATAAGGAATCGTCCAATCCGGAATAGCATGTAATGCTGCCACCAATTGAGCCTCTGGGTCAGGAATAGCCAAATCCGCTTCACCTGGGAGCTGGACTGACGGATTGTGCAACACGTCCAAAAAGACATTGGGCGGGACCGGTTTGCGCTGAGAACCTAACCGGCTTAAAGCGTCCGCCGCTTCATTCTTCCGACGGTCCACATGATCCACTTGATAACCCTTGAAGCAACCTGCGATATTATCCACTTCCCGACGATATGCAGCCATGAGCGGGTCCTTAGAATCCCAAGTGCCAGACACCTGTTGAGCCACAAGGTCCGAGTCGCCGAAACACTTAACCCGGCTTAAGTTCATCTCTTTAGCCATCCGGAGACCATGGAGCAAGGCTTCGTACTCAGCTGCATTGTTAGTACAAGGGAACATTTAGCGGAGAACATAACAGAACTTATCACCTCGTGGGGAAGTTAATACAACTCCAGCCCCCGAGCCTTCTAATTGCCTGGATCCATCAAAATGAATAGTCCAATATGTGTGATCCGGCTTCTCCTCTGGCGCTTGTAACTCCGTCCAGTCATTGATGAAATCAACAAGTGCTTGAGACTTCACCGCCGTCCGAGGTACATACTTCAGTCCGTGCGGCCCAAGCTCTATAGCCCACTTGGCAATCCGGCCAGTCGCCTCCCGGTTCTGTATGATATCACCCAAGGGAGCTGAACTGACCACCGTGATGGGGTGCCCTTGAAAATACTGCTTCAATTTTCGGCTGGCCATAAAGACACCGTAGACCAACTTCTGCCGGATACCTTTGCTTGGATTCAATAAGGACCTCGCTGATATAATAAACCAGCCACTGAACCGGATATTCCTTGCCTGCCTCTTTGCGTTCCACCACAATAGCCACGCTAACTGCCCGAGCATTAGCTGCTACGTATAATAACAGCGGCTCCTTGTCAACCAGAGCTGCAAGAACCGGCGGATTGGCTAACTGCCGCTTCAAGTCCTCGAATGCTTCATCAGCAGCCGGACTCCAGACGAAGTTGTCTGTCTTCCCCAGCATTTGATACAAAGGGATGGCCTTCTCTCCGAGGCGGCTGATAAACCGGCTCAGCGCAGCGATTCGGCCTGCCAAACGCTGAACATCGTTGATACACTTCGGTTTAGCTAGGGATGTAATAGCCGTAATCTTCTCCGGGTTAGCCTCAATTCCTCTGTTAGACACCAAGAAACCCAGTAACTTGCCTGCTGGAACACCAAAGACACACTTGGCCGGATTAAGCATCATCTTGTAAACTCGCAAGTTGTCAAAGGTCTCCTTCAAATCATCCACCAGCGTCTCCTTCTGTCTTGACTTCACCACAATATCATCCACATAAGCATGCACATTGCGGCCGATCTGTTTATGCAGGCAATTCTGTACACACCGTTGATAGGTGGCTTGGGCACTCTTGAGCGCGAAGGGCATAGATACATAGCAGAAGGCTCCAAAGGGAGTAATAAATGCTGTTTTCTCCTGGTCCTTAACTTCCATCTTGATCTGATGATATCCAGAGTATGCATCCAAAAAACTCAAACGCTCACAACCTGCTGTGACATCAATGATCTGGTCAATGCGGGGGAGGGCATAAGGATCTGCCGGACAGGCCTTGTTGAGATCTGCGTAATCCACACACATACGCCAAGTGTCGTTTTTCTTAAGAACCAGCACCGGATTAGCAAGCCACTCTGGATGGAACACCTCAACAATAAAACCAGCTGCTAAAAGCTTGGCCACTTCCTCTCCAATGGCTTTGCGTCTTTCTTCGTTAAACCGGCGGAGGAACTGTTTCACCGGTTTGTACTTAGGATCCACATTAAGAGTGTGCTCAGCGAGTTCCCTCGGTACACCTGGCATGTCAGACGCTTCCATGCAAAAATGCCCCGATTCTCACGGATGAACTCGATGAGCGCGCTTTCCTATTTGGGATCCAGGTTGGCACTGATAGTGAACTGCTTGGACGAATCGCCGGGCACGAAGTCAACAAGCTTGGTCTCAGCTGCCGATTTGAACTTCAGATCTGAATCATGCTCTGTAGTTGGTTTCTTCAAAGAGGTCATATCCGCCGGATCAACGTTATCCTTATAATATTTCAACTCTTCCGTGGCACAGACCGACTCTGCATACGCCGCATCACCTTCCTCACATTCCAAAGCGACCCTACGGTTCCCATGAACCGTTATCGTCCCCTTGTAACCCGGCATCTTGAGCTGTAAGTAGATGTAACAAGGCCGCGCCATGAATTTGGCATAAGCGGGCCGCCCAAACAAGGCGTGATACGGGCTCCGGATCTTCACCACCTCAAAGGTTAATTTTTCCGTCCGAGAATCGTGCTCGTCCCCAAAAGCCACATCTAGGGCTATCTTACCAACAGGATATGCAGATTTGCCTGGCACAACACCATGGAACACCGTATTCGACGGTCTGAGATCCTTGTCTGTTAGTCCCATGCGCCGGAATGTCTCATAGTATAGTATGTTAATACTGCTTCCTCCATCCATGAGCACCTTGGTGAACTTATAACCCCACACCTGAGGGTCCACCACTAATGCTAGCTGGCCCGGATTATCAACCCGGGGCGGGTGATCCTCTCTGCTCCACATGATGGGCTGCTCTGACCAGCGTAAGTAGCGTGGTAAGGCCGGTTCAACAGAATTCACCGCTCGCTTGTGGAGTTTTCGGTCGCGCTTATCCAAGCTAGTTGTGAAGACACGGTATTGCCCATTGCTCAACTGCTTTGGCTGGCTCTGATAACCCGACTGCTGTTGCTGGCCGTTCTGATTATTCTGGTTATTGTGACCGCCCTGATTGAAACCGGAACCGGAAGCTCCATCGTGACCCGGACCGTGTAAACCGGATCCTGAACCGCCACCTGACCCATGGTCATACCGGAAAGCATTAGAGTTTTTAAACTCCTGCATAATATAACAATCCTTCCAAAGGTGGTTAGCCGGCGACTCCTTCGTCCCGTGCTTCGGGCAAGGCTGATTCAACAAATAATTCAAACGGCTTGCATTGGGATTGGGAGCTCCATTACGATTTGCCGCTTTACCTCTGCGCCGCTGCCCTCTGTCCTGTGCATTGGTATTGGCCACAAAATCCATGCTACCATCTGCCTTGCGCTTGCCTCCATTTCCATGACCCGCCGGTTTGTGCTGCTGTTGTTTGGAGTTGCTATTCTTCCTTCCCTTCCCTGCTTCATCATCATCAGGCTCGGGATCCTTGGTACTGTCCGAATCAGCATACTTCACTAAAGCGGCCATGAGGGTTCCCATATCATTACAGAACCGCTTCATGTGTCCCAATTTCAATTTTAAAGGCTCAATCCAGCAGTTGCCTTCGAGGGTTAAGATCGCAGAGTCAGCATTAATCCTGTCGGACGAGTGCAAGATTTCCGAAACGCGGCGCACCCAACGGGTCGTTGATTCTCCTTCCTCCTGAACACAAGCCGCCAGGTCTACTATGGACTTGGGCTGTTTACAGGTATCCTTAAAATTCTGTATAAACCGTGCCCGCAACTGGGCCCATGAGCTGATAGAATTGGGTGGTAGGCTCTTCAACCAAGTACGAGTCGTACCCTCAAGCATCATGGTGAAGTATTTTGCACACGCGGCCTCATCCATGTCCAGCATCTCCATGGCCATCTCATAACTCTCTACCCATGCTTCAGGGGATAAATCAGCGGTATAATTCGGCACCTTGCGTGAACCCTTGAAATCTTTGGGTAGGCGCACATTGCGCAAAGCGGGGATTAAGCAAGGCACTCCCAAAGCGGATGTGACTCCTGGTCCGGTAAAGGTGGTAGAGCGAACCGGTGTAAGTTGACCCGCATTATCCTGTGCTGCTAACTCGGCCTCCCTTTGTGCCCGGGCCCGGTCTACCATCTCCTGCGCATCGTGGACACCACCTGCCGGGCTATTGCCACGGGCTTCTTCACGGCCTCGTGCATTGCTCGATACGGCCACGGGCTATAGATCCGGCTTGGACGGGGCGTAGAGTGGATCCGATCACGGATGTACGAATATGCTTCCTGCTGAATCAGCGCAGTCTGGAGAAGCTCCTTAACCCGGCGCGTCTCTATCGCTTGCGGAGAATCCCCTTCGACTGGGATGGCCTCTAAGCGTGCAGCGGCCGCAACAAGGTTGTCCATAGGATTCGAATAATGACCCGGGGGTGTCTGGACCGGCAGAGGGGCCATAATGTTCTGCTGAGGGGGTTCCATCAGGCGGGGCTGGACCGTCACTCCTGGCCCCGGTGCCTCGATCCGGTTTGCCTCCAGGTGCTGCGGCGGATTACTGGGCCCTGCTCCTGGAGTGTGAAAGAGATTTCGGGGGTCAAACCCTAACGGCAGGCGGGATCTGTGCTTCCGCTTCAAGACCTCCTGTGATGCATTCTGGTCAAGCATGAGTTTATAGGCCTGGGCGTCCAAAGCGACCCGCTCAGCAGCCATCCTGTCCTTCTCTGCTGCCAGATCCGCCTTGGCTTGCACGATCTGCTCCTTCACCTTTGCAATCTCCGTATTATGAGCCTCTTGATCCGCCGGATTGGCCTCTGCCATAAGCGCGGCTAGTGCATCGAATAGATCGGATAAGACTTGAACCGGCGAGCGCACAAGGCCTCCTGCCCCCGCTGCCGCTGCCGCTGCTGATCCGGAGAGCATTGCTGCGGCGGTCGAAGAATGATTCGCCGCCTGGGTGCCGGCCATGAATATTCCAACCCGGTTGATCTGGCCTGGGGGGTCCGGAATACTGTCGCCATCGGAACAGCCCCTAAACTGATCGTCTTGCAACTGGTATAGCGATTCGGTCTCCCCGGTCGAGGACTCGTCGCCGGAATAGACGACGGTCTCGCTACCGTGTTCTGACTCGTCCTCACGCTCTCCTCCGTGGATGACTCCAACAAAGGCACGCCTCATGGCCGGTTTAGCCTGGGTAGATCTCGCACGCTGAGCCGTCTCGACGAGGTCGGTGTAGATGTCCGGCTCAGGCCCAGGCTCACCGATCTTGCCAATGAAAACGTGTATGCCGCCGAAGGGGACCCGGTACCCGTACTCGATCGAATCGGCCTCGGGACTCCATCCAGCATCGTCGATGTAGATCCTGCCGCGACGACTCTTGGTCATCCGGCCCACAACATAGCCATCGAGTCCCTTGAGCTTGCCCTCCAAGATCGTCAAACCATCGTGCGATTGCCCCATGGTGGGCGCCAACTGTCGTGGATTTGTCACGGCAGATGTCCTAGTGAAGGGACTTAGTCGTGGAGCCATCGCTACGGGTTTACTTGAAGGGGTTAAAGCAGACACGAAGACACGAGGGTTTTATACTAGTTCGGCCCCTTCGATGAAGGTAAAAGCCTACGTCTAGTTGTGATGGAATTGATGTGGTCTCGATGGCTAGGGAGCAAACAAGCTTCGCCTAGGCTCGAGTTGTTGGTTGTCTGTCCTGAACCGCCGCCGGGTCGTCCCCTTATATACACGGGTGACGCCCGTCGGTCCACAGAGTCCCAACCGGTTCATACTCGTATTCCGGTTGGTATCTCTCTATTCCTAACTTACAATACAAGTCATACATCAGGCCGGTTTACGGCTACATGTTCTAACCGACTACAGGCCTTGGGCCTTCATCTGCTTATACCACTAATGAAGTTAACCCGGCCCAAGTAGGCCGGTTTACGCCTAGTGGTAATACCCCCAACAAAACCACCTCAAAGTTATCCTTTCGAATCAATCTATTCAAGAGTCCGTAGTAAAATAACACGAAGCTATTCTTTCCGTTCGATCTATCTTAGAGTTCGTACTAGAATAGCACCTTGAGACACAAATCAACCAAAACCGTAATGTCACCTAGATACTCTAATGTTACCTCAAGAATCCGTGGGTATGATTATACGATATGCATCACACAATCTCAGATTCATCTATTCAACCAACACAAAGAACTTCAAAGAGTGCCCCAAAGTTTCTACCGGAGAGTCAAGACGAAAACTTGTGCCAACCCCTATGCATAAGTTCACAAGGTCACTAACCCCGCAAGTTGATCACCAAAACATACATCAAGTGGATCACGTGAATATCCCATTGTCACCACAGATAAGTATATGCAAGACATACATCAAGTGTTCTCAAATCCTTAAAGACTCAATCCGATAAGATAACTTCAAAGAGAAAACTCAATCCATTACAAGAAGGTAGAGGGGGAGAAACATCATAAGATCCAACTATAATAGCAAAGCTCGCGATACATCAAGATCGTGCCGAATCAAGAACACGAGAGAGAGAGAGAGAGAGAGATCAAACACATAGCTACTGGTACATACCCTCAGCCCCGAGGGTGAACTACTTCCTCCTTGTCATGGAGAGCACCGGAATGATGACGATGGCCACATGTGAGGGATCCCCCCTCCGGCAGAGTGCCAGAACAGGGTCCTGATTGGTTTTTGGTGGCTACAAAGGCTTGCGGCGGCGGAACTCCCGATCTAGGTTATGTTATGGAAGTTTGGCGATATATAAGAAGTGTTGGCGTCGGGAACAAGTCAGGGGGGTCCATGAGGTGGCCACGAGGTATGGGGCGCGCCCAGGGGGTAGGGCGCACCCTCCACCCTCGTGGTGGCCTCGGGACTCTTCTGGTCCATCTCCGGTACTCCGTGGCTTCTTCTAGTCCAAAAACAATCTCCGTGAATTTTCAGGTCAATTGGACTCCGTTTGGTATTCCTTTTCTGCGATACTTAAAAACAAGGAAAAAAGAAAAACTGGCACTGGGCTCTAGGATTATAGGTTAGTCCCAAAAATCAAATAAAATAGCATATAAATGCATATAAAACATCCTAGATGGATAATATAATAGCATGGAACAATCAAAAATTATAGATACGTTGGAGACGTATCAGGTGGCCGGCCCAAGGGGGGCGCGCCATGGGGGGAGTCCTACTTGGACTCCCAGTCCAAGTAGGATTCGCGCCCCATTTCCTATTCCCACTAGGAGAAGGAGGGAAAGAGTAGGAGAAGAGAAGGAAAGGGGCCCGCCCCCCAACCCTAGTCCAATTCAGTTTGGGCTTGGGGGGGGGGGAGCCACCACCTAGCCACCGCCTCCTCTCTCTACGAGGGCCCATGAAGGCCAATTAACTCCGGGGGGGGGGGGGGTCCGGTAACTCCGGCGGTAACTCCGGTATTTCAGAAAATACCCCAACCTTTCCGAAACCATTCTATTGTCCAAACATAACCTTCCAGTATATCAATCTTTATGTCTCGACCATTTCGAGACTCCTCATCATGTACGTAATCTCATCCGGAACTCCGAACAAACTTTAGTCATCAAATCACATAACTCATAATACAAATCGTCATCGAACGTTAAGCGTGCGGACCCTATGGGTTCGAGAACTATGTAGACATGACTGAGACACATCTCCGGTCAATAACCAATAGCGGAACCCGGATGCTCATATTGGCTACTACATATTTATGAAGATATTTATCGGTCAAACCGTAGAACAACATACGTTGTTCCCTTTGTCGTCGGTATGTTACTTGCCCAAGTTTCGATCGTGGGTATCATCATACCTAGTTCAATCTTGTTACTGGCAAGTCTCTTTACTCATTCTGTAATGCATCATCCCGTGACTAACTCATTAGTCACATTGCTTGCAAGGCTCATAGTGATGTGCATTACCGGGAGGGCCCAGATATACCTCTCTGATACACGGAGTGACAAATCCTAATCTTGATCTATGCCAACTCAACAAACACCATCGGAGACACCTGTAGAGCATCTTTATAATCACCCATTTACGTTGTGACGTTTTGGTGATCCACAAGTATAGGGGATCTATCGTAGTCCTTTTGATAAGTAAGAGTGTCGAACCCAACAAGGAGCAGAATGAAATGATAAACAGTTTTCAGCAAGGTATTCTCTGCAAGCACTGAAATTATAGGTAACAGATAGTTTTGTGATAGGATAAATTCTAACGAGCAACAAGTAACAAAAGTAAATAAAGTGCATCAAGATGGCTCGATCCTTTTTGTATTCCTTTCGATAAGTAAGAGTGTCGAACCCAACGAGGAGCAGAAGGAAATGATAAGCGGTTTTCAGCAAGGTATTCTCTTCAAGCACTGAAATTATAGGTAACAGATAGTTTTGTGATAGGATAATTTGTAACGAGCAACAAGTAACAAAAGTAAATAAAGTGCGGAAAGGTGGCCCGATCCTTTTTGTAGCAAAGGACAAGCCTGGACAAACTCTTGTATAGAGATAAGCTCTCCCGAGGACACATTGGAATTATCGTCAAGCTAGTTTTCATCACGTTCATATGATTCACGTTCGGTACTTTGATAATTTGATATGTGGGTGGACCGGTGCTTGGGTGTTGTCCTTACTTGAACAAGCATCCCACTTATGATTAAACCCTATTGAAAGCATCCGGAACTTCAAAATAAGTATTAAGGTAAACCTAACCATAGCATGAAACATGTGGATCCAAATCAGCCCCTTATGAAGCAACACATAAACTAGGGTTTAAGCTTCTGTCACTCTAGCAACCCATCATCTACTTATTACTTCCCAATGCCTTCCTCTAGGCCCAAATAATGGTGAAGTTTCATGTAGTCGGCGTTCACATCACACCACTAGAGGATAGACAACATACATCTCATCAAAATATCGAACGAATACCAAATTCACATGACTACTAATAGCAAGACTTCTCCCATGTCCCCAGGAACAAACATAACTACTCACAAAGCATATTCATGTTCATAATCAGAGGAGTATTAATATGCATATAGGATCTGAACATATGATCTTCGACCAAATAAACCAACTAGCATCAACTACAAGGAGTCTTCAACACTACTAGCAACCTACAGGTACCAATCCCAGACATAGAGATAAGAAATGGATACAAGAGATGAACTAGGGTTTGAGAGGAGATGGTGTTGGTGAAGATGTTGATGGAGATTGCCCTCTCCCGATGAGAGGAGTGTTGGTGAGGACGATGGCGATGATTTCCCCCTCCCAGAGGGAAGTGTCCCTAGCAGAACAGCTCTGCAGGAGACCTAGATTGGTTCCGCCTTGTGGCGGCGGAGTCTCGTCCCGAAAGCTTGCTTATGATTTTTCTTCGGACGAAAGACTTCATATAACAGAAGATGGGCAACGGAGGGCCAACCGGGGGCCCACGAGGCAGGGGGTGCGCCCAGGGGGGTAGGGCGCGCCCCCACCCTCGTGGCCAGGGTGTGGGCCCCCGCTAGTATTTCTTCCGCTCAGTATTTTTTATTATTTCCAAAAATAACTTTTGTGGAGTTTTAGGACTTTTGGAGTTGTGCAGAATAGGTCTCTAATATTTGCTCCTTTTCCATCCTAGAATTCCAGCTGCCGGCATTCTCCCTCCTTATGTAAACCATGTAAAATAAGAGAGAATAGGCATAAGTATTGTGACATAATGTGTAATAACAGCCCATAATGCAATAAATATTGATATAAAAGCATGATGCAAAATGGACGTATCACGTTTGATAGCACACAAGGTGTTCCTTTGGTATTCGGGAGTTGCATAATCTCATAGTCAGAGGAACATGTATAAGTCATGAAGAAAGCAATAGCAATAAAACTAAATGATCATAATGCTAAGCTAACGGATGGGTCTTGTCCATCACATCATTCTCTAATGATGCGATCCCGTTCATCAAATGACAACACATGTCTATGGCTAGGAAACTTAACCATATTTGATTAATGAGCTAGTCAAGTAGGGGCACACTAGGGACACTCTGTTTGTCTACGTATTCACACATGTACTAAGTTCCGGTTAATAAAATTCTAGCATGAATAATAAACATTTATCATGATATAAGGAAATATAAATAACAACTTTATTATTTCCTCTAGGTCATATTTCCTGGGTGCCCAGGGAGCCCAGGTGCGTCTTGGTGGGTTGTGCTCACCCAGGCCCACCTCCGGTGCCCATCTTCTAGTATATAGGTCATTTTGACCTAGAAAAAAATAAGGAGATGACTTTTGGGACGGAGTGCCGCCATCTCGAGGCGGAACTTGGGCAGGAGCACTTTTTCCCTCTGGCGGAGCGATTTCGCCGGGGGAACTTCCCTCCCGGAGGGGGAAATCATCGTCATCATCATCAGCAACAACTCTCCCATCTTGGAAGGGCAATCTCCATCAACATCTTCAATAGCACCATCTCATCTCAAACCCTAGTTCATCTCTTGTGTTCAATCTTGTTACTGGAAATATAGATTGGTGCTTGTGGGTGACTAGTAGTGTTGATTACATCTTGTAGTTGATTACTATATGGTGTATTTGGTGGAAGATTATATGTACAGATCCAATATGCTATTTAATACCCCTCTGATCTTGAGCATGATTATCATTTGTGAGTAGTTACTTTTCTTCTTGAGGTCACAGGGGAAATCATGTGTCAAGTAATCATGTGAACTTGATATGTGTTCGATATTTTGATAGTATGTATGTTGTGATTCCCTTAGTGGTGTCATGTGAACGTCGACTACATGACACTTCACCATATTTGGGCCTAAGGGAAAGCATTGTGGAGTAGAAATTAGATAATGGGTTGCGAGAGTGACAGAAGCTTAAAACCTAGTTTGCACTCTATTCCGTAAGGGACCGATTGGATCCAAAAGTTTAATGCTATGGTTAGAATTTATTCTTAATTCTTTTCTCGTATTTGCGGATGCTTGCGAGTTGGTTAAGCATAAGTAGGAGCACTACTAGGGAAAACCTTATACACAGAATCTCAGCAGCAGCGCGGTATAAAAACAGGCGCTACTGCTAATTAGCAGTAGCGAGCTTCAGAAAAGAGCGCTAGTAATGACTGAGTAGCAGTAGCACTCTAGGTGAAAAGAGGGCTACTACTACAATTGCCACGGTGTTGCCTCCAGGCTAGATATAGTAGTAGCACCCTTCCCGTGGACGTGCTACTGCTAAAGAACTTAGTAGCAGCGGTTTTCCTCAAAACTCGCTACTGCTAAGTATCACCGCAACTAATTAAGTTTAGTCCCATACTGCTAAGCGAACAAGGTGTTTACCACCTTAAATATGCTGCTTCTCAACCTATCTCGAGCACTTGGTCTTCATTGAACTATATGTGTATGATTCGTGGTTGCAATATGAATCATCGCCTGTACCTATATAGGTACAGTGAGGATTCATGTTGACTATTTAGATTATACACAAAAAGATCAATGATAACCAATGTATATTTTTGATGTTCTTACTAAACAAAAGAAATAACTGCTTCCATTAGCAGTAGCGGTTTTCTCTAAAACGCGCTATAGATAAGTTAGCTATAGCGTGTTTTCGATACGAGCGCTACTGCTAGTTCGATTTAACCACCCCCGAATCAAAATTTCGCTAAGTCCTCCTTCCCCCCCGGCCTGTTCCCCTACTCCTGTCGCCGCTGCCCGAGCCCGAGCGCGCCTACCCTCACCGCCGCCGCCGCCGCCCGCCCTCAACCTCACCGCCGCCGCTCTCGACCACACTGTCGCCGCCCTCGACCTCACCGCCGCCGCCCTCGACCGAGCCCGCCGCCCAGAACCGCCCCCTCCCGATCCCAAGCCCGGCCTCGCCGCCCCTCCGTCGCCGAGCACCTCCCCGCCACCGTCTCTCCCTCTGTAAGCCCCCCACCCCTCACCCACCCCCTCTCTCTTTGCTTAGTTAGTAGATGATTTTAGTAGTAGTAGATGTTAATTTAGGGTTCATAGATAATGATTTTTAGAAGTAGTGGATATTAATTACTAGTAGAGATGGTAAACTAGTTGTATAATTAGCAGTAGTAGATGTTAATTAGTAGTAGATGTAGTAGTTAGATGTTAATTAGTAGTAGTAGATGTGGTAGTTTCTTTCTATTTATAGTAAGTTCATATTTAGTAAGAACGAGTTGAATTAATAGAACTAGTTTAGTATTAGTTGAACTAGTTAAGTTTTAGTTGAACTAGTATAGTAAGTAAATTAATAACTAGTTGAACTACTTCATTTTTAGAAAGAACTAGTTTTTCTTCTTCTTATACTAAGTTTATATTTGGTAAGAACTAGTTGAATTAATAGACTAGTTTAGTTTTAGTTGAACTAGTTAAGTTTTAGTTGAACTAGTATAGTAAGTAAATTAATAATTAGTTGAACTACTTCATTTTTAGAAAGAACTAGTTTTTTTCTCTTTTTATACTAAGTTTATATTTATTAAGAACTAGTTGAATTAATAGAACTAGTTGAACATGCCATAATTGTTGTTATTTTTTAGTTTAAGTAATTATTTCATGTTTTGGTTACACCTCCGAGTGGCCTATGTTTTGTCGGAGTGTTGATTAATTTCCGTTCCGGCAAATTTCAGGCGCTCGATATGTCCTTTTTTAGCAAAGGTCATGCCAGATTTTTTCATGAATTCTGGCATGACTTGTGCTAGAATATGTACAAGTTTAATCTTTGAATTATGAATGTAGGAAATGTCATACTCGGACGACGACAGTCTCGCGGGGGAGTGCAGCTGGTGCCACGATGATCGAGGTATGTGCGACAGGTTCGTCGAGCTGGATGAGGATCGGCGTTTCAGCATTAAGCTCGAGGAGACCTTCGATGTTGAAATGGTACGCAACAACGACAAGTGTTTTTTTTCGTAATTAAGCATGACTTCAACTATTTCAACGTCTAATTTTCATCTTTTACAATTCGACTAGCTTATCCCATGCCATGCAAGATGCTATGTCTTGGAGAGGATGGGTTTTGAAGACCATGAAAATTATGAAGCAAAGAAAATACAGCTAAGGACCCATCATGATATCGATTTTAAAGTAAATCTGTACAATTCTCAGAGCGTAATCCATTTTGGTTGCCAAAATTGGGAAGCACTTTGCAAAATGTATGGTTTTTATGAGGGTATGATTGTCACCATGGATCTTGGTAATCCTGACATCGAGCAAGACAATATGGACATTTGGGTCCTTGTTGATACGCTTCTGATTCTACCGCAATGTGAGTTTCTCAAACATAGTTATTAACTAATTTATATTGTTTATTTCAAAATAGTTGACAGCTTATTTCCATTGACAGCTTATTTTGAATCTTCAAAGAATGTGCAGAAGATGGTAGACAAAACCCACTACACTGATGGCTCCGAATTAACTTATAAGGAGAAAAGTCATCTGATTGCTTATTCTACTTTTCTTGAGAATTACAATACCTATTATCGAACTCCTCCAAATTATGGTGAATACGTGCCACTAGTGCACGTGTTGAACCGCGGTAACTTCAATGGAGATACCCTGGTAAGATTTTTTACTATTACGACATCCGTGCATATTTTGCATACTTCTAAAACTAGTACATCATTGCTAACTACGAAGTTATTACTATGTTTTTCAACAGAAAATCCCGATGGATTGTGTGCCTCATCTGATGTATCAGAATGGTCGCCTTGCAGTTATGAACATACAGCCAGGTGAATCTAAGGAGCTCACCTGTGCATATCGGATTTCTAAAAGCGGTGAACACATGCTAATCAAAGAATGGAAAAAATGTTTGGACATTCGCAAGGAGGTTCTTGGAAGTAACATTAAGTGAAAGGCAAGAATTGGAGACAGGATAATCTCCATTCTCCATAATGGAGAGTCAGGGGTTATCTTGTTTTTTGCTATTTTACCTTAGAGAATGTAGTAGGTCCTAAGAGAATGTAGTAGGTACTATGAGGTACAATATGTTTATTATGTGATACAATGTGTTAGAGTTGATGATGTGAGGAGTACTTGTGATTACGACTAGTGACCAATTTGCTATGTGATGTCTCATTGATGAAAATGATGATCTTGAGGAGGTGTTATATGACAATGATGTATTATGATGATAAGTTGTTAATGATATGATGATGATATTTATTATATCATTGGGTGAAAGAACCGGGGATTAGTTTCAAGTGGATGTCCATCCACTTGAAACTAGTCCGCACGGTTCTTTACGCTGAAAACTTGTGTAAGCTTGGCAAGGTGCATTAAATGAGCCGCTTACTGTCACATTGTTGGTGCAGCTTGGCAAGGCCTTGCCGTGCCATTAAGCCACCTTCTCGCCTGCCCGCGTGATACGCCCCTGGATGTGTGTCATTTGGAGATGATTTCCTTCAAAAATTTCTGCCACGTGCCAAATAATAGGCACTTAATCACTTCAGGGTTCGACGCTGCATCGATAGGTGACTTGCGTTACTGTGAGGTGGAGGGGTGGAGCCTTGTCGAGGTAATCCTCCCTCGGCGTCCCCGTCAAGCTTGCCGAGGTGGTCTTGTGAATTGTCCTTGGGGTAGCCTCGACCTAGCCAGGCTCGCCTGCCCGGCAAGGGAGGTTTTTCCTTAGTGGTATCTTGTTCCTTTGGCTTGACTTGGTCCTATTGATACGCCCTTTGATTCCTCAAATAGCTATCTCTTCTGCTTGGCCTTGCTTTGAATGTTGCAACCTTGCTCTTGAGCCTGTAAACAGTCTGGGCAACATACGCCTGTGGTTTGTTACATCGACAGGACCCCCCGGGCCTGGCCTGAACGCACTACCGAGCTTCGTCATGGTAGGCCCTGTTTAGTACACAGGCAAGGAAGTTGCGGTAGCTCTCCCTTTGAGATCTTCTTTGATTCCTCATTAACCTGTGCTTGAGTCAGTTTCTGGTTTTCCCATGCGTCGAGTGATGCCAATTGTAGTGGGGCCATCTCTGTGATGACCCGTGAATGACTTTAATGCTGATACGTCTTCAACGTATCTATAATTTTTGTTTGTTCCGTGCTATTATATTATCTGTTTTGGATCTTTAATGGGCTTTAATATGCTCTTTTATATCATTTTTGGTACTAACCTATTAACCGGAGGCCCAGTGCCAGTTTCTGTTTTTTGCCTATTTTAGAGTTTTGCAGAAAAAGAATACCAAACATAGTCCAAACGGAATGAAACCTTCGCGATGATCTTTCTTGGACCGAAAGGAAACCAGAAGACTTGGAGATGAAGTCGGAGACGCAACGAGGCAGCCACGAGGCAGGAGGGCGCGCCCAGGGGGTAGGCGCGCCCCACCCTCGTGGGCCCCTCATAGCTCCACCGACGTACTTCTTTCGCCTATATATACTCTTATACCCTAGAAACATCAGGGGGAGCCACGAAACCACTTTTCACCACCGCAACCTTCTGTACCCGTGAGATCCCATCTTGGAGCCTTTTCCAGCGATCTGCCTGAGGGGGAATGGATCACGGAGGGCTTCTACATCAACACCATAGCCTCTTCGATGAAGTGTGAGTAGTTTACCACAGACCTTCGGGTCCATAGTTATTAGCTAGATGGCTTCTGCTCTCTCTTTGATTCTCAATACAAAGTTCTGCTTGATGTTCTTGGAGATCTATTCGATGTAATACTCTTTTGCGGTGTGTTTGCCGAGATCCGATGAATTGTGGATTTATGAACTTGATTAACTATGAATATTATTTGGTTCTTCTCTGAATTCTTATATGCATCATTTGATATCTTTGCAAGTCTCTTCGAATTATCGGTTTAGTTTGGCTTACTAGATTGATCTTTCTTGCAATGGGAGAAGTGCTTAGCTTTGGGTTCAATCTTGCGGTGTCCTTTCCCAGTGACAGTAGGGGCAACAAGGCACGTATTGTATTGTTGCCATCGAGGATAAAAAGATGGGGTTTATATCATATTGCTTGAGTTTATCCCTCTACATCATGTCATCTTGTTTAATGCGTTACTCTGTTCTTATGAACTTAGTACTCTAGATGCATGTTGGATAGCATTCGATGTGTGGAGTAATAGTAATAGATGCAGAATCATTTCGATCTACTTGACCCGGACGTGATGCCTATATGTATGATCATTGCCTTGGATATCTTCATAATTATGCGTTTTTCTATAAATTGCTAGGTAGTAATTTGTTCACCCACCGTAATACATGCTATCTTGGGTGAAGCCACTAGTGAAACCTATGGCCCCGGGTCTCTTTCTTATTATATTGCATCTCTTTCTTATTATATTGCATCTCTTTTATTTACATCACATCTCGTTTACTATTTTGCAATCTTTACTTTCCAATCTATACTAAAAAAATACCAAAAATATTTACTTTACTATCTTTATTTGATCTCACTTTTGCGAGTGACCGTGAAGGGATTGTGTCGGTGTCAAAACCGGCGGATCTCGGGTAGAGGGTCCCGAACTGTGCGTCTAAGGCGGGTGGTAACAGGAGGCAGGGGACACGATGTTTACCCAGGTTCGGGCACTCTCTATGGAGGTAATACCCTACTTCCTACTTGATTGATCTTGATGATATGAGTATTACAAGAGTTGATCTACCACGAGATCGTAGAGGCTAAACCCTAGAAGCTAGCCTATGGTATGATTGTTGTTGTCCTACGGACTAAATCCTCTGGTTTATATAGACACCGGAGAGGGCTAGGGTTACACAGAGTCGGCTACAATGGGAGGAGATCTACATATCCGTATCGCCAAGCTTGCCTTCCACGCCAAGGAGAGTCCCATCCGGACACGAGACGAAGTCTTCAATCTTGTATCTTCATAGTCCAACAGTCCGGCCAAAGGGTATAGTCCGGCTGTCCGGATACCCCCTAATCCAGGACTCCCTTAGTAGCCCCTGAACCAGGCTTTAATGACGATGAGTCCGGTGCGTAGATTGTCTTCGGTGTTGCAAGGCGCGTTCCTCCTCCTAATACTCCATAGAAGATTTTGAACACAAGGATAGTGTTCGGCTCTGTAAAACAAGTTCCACATACCACCGTAGAGAAAATAATATTTCCGATCTGCCGACGTATTTGATATCATGACATCACGCCATGGCCCGGTTATTATCAAACCGTTTTTCTCAACCAGCCTTGGCGCATATCGTGAGGCGGTTTCCTTGGCACATCTTGTCGAAGCAGAGATCATGTCCCCTTATCACAGGATTTTCATCAATACGGGCGTGGGTAACCCAACTGCGCCATCAATCACGGTGCTTGGGGAATAAGCGAGTTTAACCAGGCTAGTGGGGGCGTATAGTTTCATCCGCCCTTAAAAAGGGATAATAGTTCGCCTTTTTCACCCATGCCTTCTTCCTCTTTGCCTATCCATTATCGCGCACTCGAGCTCCAACGCCCAAGTTCGCATCTTTCTCCTCGTACTGCCCCAACCATGTCCGGAGCGGGAGGAAAGTGCACTAGTAGAAAAAGGGTCAAACGTGAAGCACATTAGTGCCGGTTTGTATTAGAGCCGGCACAAATGTATACATTAGTGCCGGTTCAGACGGCTAGCCGGGCCGCTCTCATTAGTACCGGTTCGTGGCTAACCTTTAGCACCGGTTCGTGCCACGAACCGGTACTAATGAGGGTGGTGGCAGGATGTTGTCAGTCTAGGCCCCCTCTAGCACCTTTAGTACCGGTTCGTGCCACGAACCGGTACTATAGGTCCTCCTGCATATAAACCCTTCGTCCAGCTTGCTCTGTTCTCCCCCCTTTCCCCTCTCCTCTCCTCTCTGTTCTTCCTCTTCTCCCCTCGAGCTCATCACACATTTTGCCCAAAATTTGTCAAGATTTGAAGGCCCCCATCCATTCAAGTGATCACAAAGGTTAGCAACTTTGTCCTTTCATATCTCATTGCTAGATTAGCTCTTGCAATGCTTTATATAGTTATTAATTTGTGAGTTTAGTAATTTGGGAGGAAATATATATATATATATATATATATATATATATATATATGCTAGTATTTGATTTATATGCAATTTGAGGTCAAAATAACACTTAGTTTGCATATGTAGGTGTGGTTTACTTAGTGCCTTCGAAATCTCCGTCGTAACCACTGTCGATCGCCCGCACCGTCCCGTCGCCGGCACCACCTTGTGGTGAGCATCTTGTTCATGAAATTTTATATAAAAAATTGATGTTTGTGTGATTTGGATATATAGTTACTCATATAATAATTATCTTACCCGTACGTTGTTTGTTATACATAGTGCCATGGTTTTGATATCCGTCCCCTTCGGCCCTCGTCCTTGTTATGATTCGGATGTGGTATATTCTCTTTTAAAACTATTTGTTGCATTTCGTATTTATGACAAATTATGCCCATCAAGTTGACATAGATATTTTTATCTAGGAGGTATGTGAACCGGAAATTCCAACCGACCCTATTGTCGAGAGGTTAAATTTAGTTGAAAGAGAAAACGAGTACTTGAAAGAAAAATTGAAAAGAATTGAGGGGGAGAAGATGGAATTGGAGTTGCATGTTGCCGATGTCGTCGATGATCACAAGATCAAGATGGAGAAAATGCGCTTGAAGATTAGAAAGATTAGAAAATACGCCATCGATAGTGAGGCTTGGTATCATTATGCTGTTGGATCAATTGTTACCTTAGTTGCGATCTTGATTGCATTTGTTGTTGCATTTAAGTGCTTTAGCTAGAGAGTTATTTGTTTGTTGCATTTAAGTGTTGTATGAACTTTATGTATGAACTTGTATTAATTTGGTCTATTCGGTGTTGTGTAATGAAGATGAGCCGGCAATGGATGTACGATGACCGATGCTCTCCCCAATTCATTGAGGGCGTGCATACTTTTCTGCTTGTGGCTGAGGCAAACAAGCGGGCGGATGGTTTAATGCCTTGTCCATGTGCTGGCTGTAAGAATGGTCGCAATTACTCTACGTCAAAACCATTCACGTCCACCTGTTTGAGTCCGGTTTCATGCCCCACTATAATGTTTGGACCAAGCACGGAGAAAGAGGGGTTATGATGGAAGACAATGAAGAAGAAGAGGACGACGATAGCTATCCTGGCCATGGGTTCCCTGAATACGATGATACAACAATGGGGGAAGAAGCTGAGCCGGTAATGCGGGAAGAATCTGAAGAAGAGGCATCAGATGAGCCCGTTGATGATCTAGGTCGGGCCATTGCCGATGCAAAGAGAAACTGCGCAAGTGATTTGGAGAAGAAGAAGTTGCAGCGCATGTTAGAGGATCACAAAAAATTGTTGTACCCGAATTGCGTAGGTGACAAGAAAAAGCTGGGCACCACACTGGAATTGCTGCAATGGAAGGCAGAGAATGGTGTATCTGACAAGGGATTTGGAAAGTTGCTGGTAATGAAGCAAAGAAGGTTGTCTGCCCTCTAGGGTTAGAGGTGCAGAAGATACATGCATGCCGTAATGATTGCATCCTCTACCGCGGTGAGTACGAGGATTTGAACGCTTGCCCGGTATGTGGTGCATTGCGCTATAAGATCAGCCGCGACGAGCATGGTGATGTCGAGGGCGAGCGCCCCAGGAAGAAGATTCCTGCCAAGGTGATGTGGTATTCTCCTATAATACCACGGTTGAAACGTTTGTTCCAAAACAAAGAGCATGCCAAGGCGATGCGATGGCACAGAGAAGACCGTAAGAAAGACGGAAAGTTGAGAGTACCCGCTGACGGGTCGCAGTGGAGAAAAATCAAAAGAAAGTACGGAAAGGAGTTTGCAGATGATGCGAGGAGCGTATGGTTTGGTCTAAGCGCAGATGGCATTAATCCTTTTGGGGAGCAGAGCAGCAACCATAGCACCTGGCCTATGACTCTATGTTTGTATAACCTTCCTCCTTGGTTGTGCATGAAGCGGAAGTTCATTATGATGCCAGTGCTCATCCAAGGCCCTAAGCAACCCGCCAACGACATTGATGTGTACCTAAGGCCATTAGTTGAAGAACTCTTACAACTGTGGAATGGAACAGGTGTACGTGCGTGGGATGATCACATGGGGGAAGAATTTGACCTAAAGGCGTTGCTGTTCGTGACCATCAATGATTGGCCAGCTCTCAGTAACCTATCAGGACAAACAAACAAGGGATACCGCGGATGCACGCACTGTTTGGATGATACTGACAGTATATATTTGAATAGTTGTAAGAAGAATGTGTACCTGGGACATCGTCGATTTCTTCCAAGCAGGCATCCCATAAGAAAGAAAGGCAAGCATTTCAAAGGTGAGGCGGATCACCGGACGAAGCCTCGCCACCGTACTGGTCCTGATGTACATGATATGGTCAAGGATTTGAAGGTGATATTTGGAAAGGGTCCTGGCGGACAACCTGTTCCGAAGGACGCTGACGGACGCGCACCCATGTGGAAGAAGAAATCTATATGTTGGGACCTGCCATATTGGAAAGACCTAGAGGTCCGCTCCACAATCGACGTGATGCACGTGACGAAGAATCTTTGCGTGACCCTGCTTGGCTTCTTGGGCATGTATGGGAAGACAAAAGATACACCTGAGGCACGGGAGGACCAGCAACATATGCACGGAGAAGACGGCATACATCAGGGTCATGCAAGCTACGCTCTTACCAAAGAAGAGAAGGAAATCTTCTTTGAATGCCTGCTCAGTATTAAGGTACCGTCTGGATTCTCGTCGAATATAAAGGGAATAATAAACATGGCAGAGAAAAAGTTCCAGAGCCTAAAGTCTCATGACTGCCACGTGATTATGACGCAACTGCTTCCGGTTGCATTGAGGGGGCTTCTACCGGAAAACGTTCGATTAGCCATTGTGAAGCTATGTGCATTTGTCAATGCAACCTCTCAGAAGGTAATCGATCCAGAAATCATACCAAGGTTACAGAATGATTTGGTGCAATGTCTTGTCAGTTTCGAGTTGGTGTTCCCACCATCCTTCTTCAACATCATGACGCACGTCCTAGTTCACCCATGCGAAGAGATTAACGTTTTGGGTCCTGTATTTCTACACAATATGTTCCCCTTTGAGAGGTTCATGGGAGTCTTAAAGAAATATGTTCATAACCGTGCTAGGCCAGAAGGAAGCATCTCCAAGGGCCATCAAAATGAGGAGGTCATTGAGTTTTGTATTGACTTTATTCCTGACCTTAAGCCGATTGGTGTTCCTGAATCGCGGCATAAGGGCAGACTGGATGGAAAAGACACGCTAGGAGGGGAACAAATAATATGTATGGACGGACATTCTCTCACTGAAGCACACTACACAGTTCTACAGAATTCCGCCTTGGTGGCTCCGTATATGGATGAACACAAGAATTTGCTGCGCTCCAAACACCCGGAGCGGTCAGATCGATTTTCCCTCATGGTGAATGTCAAGGAGGAGCATTACTTCCATGAGAAAGCTCTGTTCGTTGAGTATTCTGAACTGTTTCAGTTATACAATCAAGACGCACTCGACAAATCTATCGTCAGTTGCTATTGTCTGTAAGTGATTTCTTTCTGTAATTTAAGTCTCAAGCTAGCTGTAGTGATCCTTTTGATCAATCATTACCTGTAATTATCCTCACTATATTCTTTTCTGTGGTATTATGCAGGATGAAGATGTATGAAATGAGAAAAGGTGGACGCTTTGGCATTGGGTTCATTGACCCAAACACCGTTAATGAATACACATGGCTAATGAATCCACGTCTGCAAAAGGACATAGAGGACAGCATGCTAGAGTTCTTGAAGCGCCTCAAATACAATGAAGATATACTACTTCCTTACAACTTCCAGTGAGTCACACTGTCTTGTACTACAAATTCTCTGTTTTTGCCTACTAGCTAGCTACATGTTTTTGCTTACATATGCCCGCTTAATTAAGACATGCAAACGTGTGTGCATGCAGATTTCACTGGGTCTTGTGTATCATTAAAGTTGACGACGGAACAGTTGAAATACTGGACTCACTACTCAAAGCAAAAACTGACTATAACATCTTGTTTGGGATAGTCAACAGGTAATTTAATTCAATCATTATTAACTATATATCTCGGCCTATTTAGTACGTCATTTCATGATATGAACTATTTAATAACCCCTTTATTCATTTTCTTTGTCGGCGGGGCAGGGCTTGGGCAAGGTTCATCAAGGTCACGGAAGGCGAATGAAAACCAAAGCTTAGATGGTTTCGATCCAAGGTAAGTAATTAAGTAGTACTAGCTAGCTAGCTAGCTGCCATCTCTTTAATTATCATGCTTGATTAATTATTATCTGATCAAATTCCATTCTCGTAAAGGCCCTGAGGCAGGCGCAGGGGACTGATCTGTGTGCATTCTGCGTTTGCGAGAACATTCGCAATATGGATTCGGAAAGGAGCAGATCTCAAAGACAGGAATGGGTACGCTTGTCAGAACACTATTCACAATTTTTACACCATTATCGATATCTAGTCACAGAAACTAATACACATGCATATTGATCTCCTTCTTAACGGTTCAAAGAGGTGCGGGAGAAGCTCCTAGAAACGAAGCGCGTAGAAGCACTTCAAGAGGAAATAGCGGGATTTTTGCTCGACCAGGTCATAAATCCGAAGGGAGAATACTATTACCCGCTACCGCCCCCATGAAAACCACTTCCAATTGTCATCGTGCTCCGAAGGCACCAATTAGGCTAATGCTACTGGCTCCGAAGGCAACATGCATATGTAGGAGGAATTGTATATAGCTATACATGTGTGTATGTGTGAATTAATTAATATGGTGGTTTGTGAGACATTGATGATATATATATATATATATATATATATATATATATATATATATATATATATATATATATATGCATAATGTGTACAATGTGTAGTATCGTAAAATACCAGCAACTGAAAAAGAATTAAAATGGAAACACAAAATTAAATGAAAAAGAAATCATAAAACTAAAAAAACCCCAAACCTTATAGTACCGGTTTGTCTTACCAACCGGTACTAAAGGGCTCCAGGCCCTCGGAGCTGGCTCGTGCCGCTCGGTTACCCTTTAGCACCGGTTCGTGCTCAACCGGTACTAAAGGGGTGGGCTTTAGTGACCACACTTTAGTGCCGGTTATGTAACGGGAACTAAAGGGCCTTACGAACCGGTGCTATTGCCCGGTTCTGCACTAGTGGTGGATGAAATCCTCCGTCACGGAGGAGGACATCGAGAAGCTGCGGGGGGGCGGATACTTGGCCGCAAATATCACGCACTGGCTGCCCGATGAGGGGCAGATCGTCCCTAACCCGGAACCCTATGAGAGGGTAGTATTTCTCACCCACTTCATCCGCGGACTAGGATTCCCCCTCCACCCGTTCATCTGCGGCCTCATGTTCTACTACGGGCTGGACTTCGACGATCTGGCCCCGAACTTCATCCTCAACATCTCGGTGTTTATCGTTGTGTGCGAGGCCTTCCTCCGCGTCCAGCCCCACTTCAGCCTGTGGCTGAAGACCTTCGATGTTAAGCCGAAGGTTGTAGGCGGCCAGCAAGCGGAATGCGGAGGTGCCATGGTGGGCAAAATGCCCAACGTTACATGGCTCGAGGGCTCCTATGTGGAGACCATAAAGGGGTGGCAATCGGGGTGGTTCTACATCACCGAGCCGCGCAACACCAACTGGGTGGCGGCCCTCGAGTTTCGATCCGGAATCCCCATGCGGCCGGACTCCAGAAATTTAGCCGAAACATGATAAGCAAGAAACTTAAGCTTGTCAAACGTGGTCCAGGTCATGCTCTTCCGCCGGATCCTCCCGTGTCAGCAATGGGCGTTCAACTTATGGGAGTTCGACCAAGCCCAGCACTAGACCCTGCGCGAGCTTTTTGACACGACGCATAAGGACGTCTGGAGGGTGCTATTCAAGGGCGCCGAGGTCCCCCCTTCCCTTACCGAGGACCGCGGACTTAGCATGAAGCGCCCTATGAATCCGGTAAGTTTTTACATCTTATAAGGTTTTTATTTTCCATGGCTTGATCAAGTGCGGGATCTGAGCTCCCATGCCTTTGACAGGACTGGGAGGAGAGAGCGGAGCAAATCGACTGCCCGGCGCCCCTGCCCGAAGATCCAGCCGACGCTCTTCTTACGAAGATTCTGATTCCGGCGCCTTATGAGGTGCCGGAGAAGAAGGCCCAGAAGAAGTCTGCGGGGACTCGAAAGAGCTCCCGCCGTTAGGTGATATCGGACTCATTATCCGATAACTCCGATACGCACTCCTCTCGCGAAGACGAGGAGGAGGAAGATGAAGATTCTCCCCCTCTAGTCGGGGGAGACAGGAAAAGGAAGGCCGCCCCAACCAGGGAGGCCGGAGGGTCCAAGAAGGGAAGGACTCTCCTTCCGGACTGCTCCACGGCCGCTACTTACATCGATGATGATTGGTTGACCGGGGACAAGCCCCTGGCGAAGTCGTAAGTATTCGGATACCAGGGTAATTCATGGTACGCTTTTATTGCACCGCTTCTTCTTACGCCGACTATAATTGTGCAGTCTGCCGCAAGCCTGCATCGACATGTCTTCGTCGGACGGTTCTTTGGACCCGTCGGCTATGAGTAGCGGATCACTTCCGACTGCCTCCTCCCCTCGCCCTACGGACAACATCGAGGTGTTGTCTCAAAGGGCACCGCGAGGGAAGGTAGTCCTGGGGGTGCCTCAAGGCGACCTTCCGGACCCTGGCCGCAAAGGGAGCAAGACCCCCGCGGGCTCCAAGTTCGGTTCCAAGCCGAACACCGCACCGGGACCAGCAGTGGTCCCGGACTCCGGCAGAAGGCCTCCTGCTAAGAGGGGCAAGCCGCCCGTGCCGGTGGCCTCCGTCCACCCGGAGGCACAGGACAACTTGCTGGAAGTGCTTAGCGGCGCTTCCATCGACGAGGAGCACCGCACTATAATGAGTGCGGTGATCGAGAAGGTTAGGTCCGCCAAAAGCGGACTAACCGAAGCTTGCGCTAGCCTCCTAATAGGCTTTTAGGTAAGTAGTCGAAATATATAAAAATATAACCGCATAGACAGTACCACCTGATGCTTTGTTAGGCGTTCGCGAGGAAAAGCCGAATAGAGGATCGAATAATAACTGCAGGAGTCTAATCCAAATATGTCTATATGCGTATGTAGGCTTCACTGCTGGCCGCTGCCACACATACTGCGGAGATCGACGCACTGAAGCGGAACCTCGAGCGGTCCGAGGAGGAACTCGACCTTGCCAAAAAGCAGCTTGAGGAGAACAAAGGTAAGCGATACCTTGTTTACGTAAAAACATGTTTTGGTTGCAAGATAACAGGATCACCATGGATGTACCAGGGTCCACGACCGAAGTGGCAAACCTGAAGCAGTTGCTCACCAAGGACGAAAACAAAGTGGCCAAGGAGCGCACCGAGCGAGAAAGACATGAAGCCCGGGTAGGCGAGGTGCGGCAAGAGCTCCAGGCGCTCGTCAAGAAGCATGAGTCCCTGGAGTTTGACTCGAGGACGCGAGAGTCTGAGCTTGCCAAGGCCCTGGAAAGTGTAAAAAATGCCAAGGACGAAGCCCAAAAGGCCCTCCAGGAAATTGAGGCGGGGAAGAAGATAGCGGAGGGTAAGGCATTCATTATGCAAAGTAGGCATGCGAAAGAAAATTTCCTTTTACTTACCCGAGTTGGGAGCTCTCCAGGAGCGTTCACAGATCTGCCCCGCAGTGTGTCTGATGCCGTGGAGTACTACTGGGCCAAGGAGGGAAGCTCGACGGAGAAGTTGTTCTGGTCTCAGTATACTGAGACCGAACACCCGATGCCCGTGAGCGACCAGCTGAAGCAACTAGTCGAGCTCCACAAGGCGGCCGAACAGGCCATGAGGGGCCTTATAATCCGGATGTGGCCTGGCGATTCCCTTCCCAACAACTACTTTGGCCTGGTGAGGCGGCTTGTGGATGCCTGCCCACAGCTGGAAGTCATAAAGCGGTCCATCTGCATCGAGGGTGCCCGCCGGGCTTTTGCCCGTGCGAAGGTGCACTTGGCCAAGATGGACGCCGAGAAGCTGGTGAAGGAGGGGCCACTGCAGGGCAAGGAGCATCGCCACCCTGAAATGTATTATGAAGGTGTCCTGAAGGGTGCCCGTCTCGTGGTGGACGAGTGTACCAAAGATGTAATCTTTGAATGAACTTGCTCATGTGATCCTGTATTTATGAAAACTGGTTCATGTTCGTTATGAAATGCTTTTGTATTTAAAATATTACCTTCTGCGCGGCCGTTTATAAATTCTGACAGTTGCTAGTCGTCAGCTTCTGCCCCCATGCAACTAGTGCTGGGGTGTTCGGGATAAATCTGAGCACTCTTTTTACCATTTTGGGTCCTTCGAGGGAGGTGTTCAGCGCAACGAACCAGGCAATCGGACTATAGTGCTTTATCGCTCTCACTTTGCCATAGAAGTCTACAATTTTAAATTTTGGCGAAGCCCCTAGTCTTCGGAAGGCCGAATTTGGGGCGCTATACACGCCGAAGTCAGACAAGGCCGACTCATCGCCCGAAGCAGAAAAAGTCTTTATGGAATTGAGACCTCTCGAACAGCGACCAGCTCTCGCCTCATCATGACAGTCAGTTTCAGCTTTCTCTACTGAGGTGCTTGGCCGGAAGAACCAGGGCACAATCAAAGTAGTTCTCCCAGTGCTACCTTAGCCGATATAGCGGAACGTAAGGCACCAAAACAAGGGAGCCGGGAAAACCCAACTATTGACCCAAGACATGATTCGGAGCTGATGCATATAATGCTATAAGTTCGGGGTGCCGCACTGTCAAAAGTGTTCGGACTTCTTACGCCAAATTATGGGGTATACGGAAGCCCCTGGCATATTAGCCGTATGAGAGTGTACGGGTGTTGATTGTCATAGATGAACATATATATAAAAGAATATAAAATGCAATAAGAGACTAATGCTATGCATTGTTTATTTAAGAAATGCGTTGATGCATGCTGATACAAGCAATGCGATAAGCAAAAAATGGGAATATTTGACATGTCCCGTCCAAGGGCAAGCTGCGAGCTGGTATTTAAAACAGGTATTTCACTCGTTATCAGAGACCACCTGGGGATTCCATTGCACGACGTAGCTTCCTGTCCCCCTGGGTGTTGTGTCGTGTGTCCGGCTATCGTACTGCCGGATAGGGCTTCCAGAGAGTAGAGTCCTGAAAGGGAGAGAATGATAAAGGTGGTAAGCCCCTAGTGCGGTTGAGCCGCATTGTGGGAAATGCCGTGATCATGCCCCCGCCGACACCCATGGTATTTTCAGTGCGTAATTATGTACGCGCGGGACGAATTTCGCCGTTATACTGAGACTAGGGCAGGGGCCGAATTGCTAGGAGAGCTCTGAGCGTGCCAGGCGATCCTGTTGCAGGTTACTCCGGACGCGCTTGACGGTGTCCGGGGGCTTGATCGCCGAACTGGTGGATTGCCTCTAATGGCTGCTTTGTGCTTCTGCTGCGAGGGCCATAATGTGCTCCTCCGTACGGAGCGAGCGTTCTGTGTTTCCATTGACTGTGATGACCCCCCTAGGTCCTGGCATCTTGAGCTTGAGGTATGCATAATGCGGTACCACATTGAATCTTGCAAATGCGGTGCGCCCGAGCAGGGGTGATAGCCGCTGCAGAACAGAATGATATCGAAGATTAGCTCCTCGCTTCAAAAGTTGTCCGGAGATCCGAAGTCCACTTCCAGTGTGATTGAGCCCGTACAATGGGTCTCTACACCTGGGATGACACCTTTAAAGGTCGTTTTGGTGGGTTTGATCCTCGAGGGGTCTATGCCCATTTTGCGCACTGTATTCTGATAAAGCAGGTTCAGGCTGCTGCCGCTGTCCATAAGGACTCGAGTGAGGTGAAATCCGTCGATGATTGGGTCTAAGACCAATGCGGCAGATCCGCCATGGCGGATACTCGTGGGGTGGTCCCTGCGATCAATGGTGATCGGACAAGATAACCATGGGTTGAACTTTGGGGCGACGGGCTCCATCGCATATACATCCCTTAATGCACGCTTCCGCTCTCTCTTGGGGATGTGGGTTGCGTATATCATGTTCACCGTCCTTACTTGTGGGGGGAACCTCTTCTGTCGTCCTGTGTTCGGCAGCCGGGGCTCCTCCTCGTCATTGTTGTGCAGCCCCTTGTCCTTATTTTCGGCGTTTAACTTGCTGGCCTTCTTGATCACCCAGCATTCTCTATTGGTGTGATTGGCTCATTTGTCAGGGGTGCCGTGTATTTGGCACGAGCGATCGAGTATGTGGTCCAGACTGGACGGGCCCGGAGTGCATCTTTTGAATGGCTTTTTCCACTGACCAGGTTTAGAGCCTCTGAATGCGGCATTGACTGCCGTATCCTCGGTGTTATCGCCGTTATTGCGGCATTTATGTTTGTTGCGACGTGGCTTATCGTTACTATCCTTCGTATCCGAAGTGCCAAGGTACCTTGATATGTTGTTGCTGCGAGCCAGCCAGCTATCCTCTCCCGCGCAAAAGCAGGTCATGAGTGTCGTGAGGGCTGCCATGGATTTCAACTTTGCCTGGCCGAGGTGCCGGGCGAGCCACTCGTCAGGGATGTTGTGTTTAAATGCCGCTAAGGCCTCTGCATCCGGACAGTCGACAATTTGATTCTTCTTGGTTAGGAACCGTGTCCAGAATTGCCTGGCCGACTCCCCTGGTTGCTGAATTATGTGGCTCAGGTCATCATCGGCATCTGGTGGTCGCACATAAGTGCCCTGGAAGTTTGTCGAGGAATGCGTCTTCCAGATCCTCCCAACATCCAACAGAGTCTGCTGGCAAGCTATTCAGCAAATGCCGAGCTGGTCCTTTAAGTATTAGCGGGAGGTACTTGATGGCATGTAGGTCATCGCTGCGAGCCATGTGGATGTAGAGGAGGAAGTCCTCGATCCATATCGCGGGATATGTAGTACCATCTATGATTTGATATTTACGGGTTTAAAACCCTCTGGGAATTCAGGATCCATTACTTCGTCAGTGAAGCATAGGGGGCGTGCGGCGCCTCTATGCTGGGCTATATCGCGGCGGAGCTCGTATCAGTCTTACCTGCTGTATTCAGCCCGGCCGGATTTACTTTTACTGTATCCGGCATGACGGTCACCGTCCCGCATAGGGGCGCGCCCTCGTGATCCATAGATCGATCTTGCGTGTTTTGCCCTGTCTTCCAATACGTCTCGCAGGTCTCGCGTGTTTCCCAGTGCCTTGGTATGTTTGTTTGAGTGGCGGCGGGGTGCGGGCTGAACTTCTGGCTGAAATGCCTCTCTGTCTCGGCCACGAGGTGGCCGATCAGCTGAGTCGTACGCCGGTGATGTAGGTTTTAATGCTTGCTCCTCAAGTCGGGGTAGCAACCTGCCCTTTGGGTGACCCTTGGAGGGGCGTTCGAGTTCGTATTCCTCGGCCGCAAGGACTTCAGTCCAACTATCTGCTAGCAAGTCCTGATCAGCTCGAAGCTGTTGCTATTTTTTCTTCACGCTATTCGCTGTGGCTATAAGCCGGCGCTTGAAGCGCTCCTGCTCGACGGGATCCTTAGGTACGACAAATTCTTCGTCTTTGAGGCTCACTTCGTCTTCGGAGGGAGGCATGTAATTGTCCTCCTCTCCCTCTGCCGCTCGCTCCGGAGGGCTGGCTTGTTCATCCTCCGGCTATGGATCTTGTTGGAGGGGATTGTCATCATCTTCGGCACTGTCCAGAGTACTGTTATCTCCTATGCCGGTATCACCGCTTTTGCTGTGGTGATACTTAGAGCGGCACCGCTGATGTCGGCGCTTAGGTTGCTTCTTGGAGGGGTCATCCTCCGATGTCTTCTCGCCATTGCCTTCTTTGAGTGTATTCACCATGTATATATCATATGATGAGGTGGTGGTCCAGTGCCCCATGCGCAGTGGTTCCTGTTCGTCTCCTTCATCGTTGTCCATACCATCGATGTCTTCGGAGTCGAAGTCGAGCATGTCGTTTAGATCATCGACAGTGGCTACTAAGTGGGTGGTGGGTGGGGCGTGAATTTCTTCGTCATCTGCATCCCATTCTAGACGGACATAGTTCGGCCAAGGCTTTCCTGACAAAGAGAGAGACCTTAACGAGTTTAGTACATTGCCGAAGGGCAAGTGCTGAAAGATATCCGTGGAGGTGAACTCCATGACCGGCGCCCAGTCGGGTTCGACAGGCACGGGCGCAGGCGGTTCAGAGTCCGTGGCCGGAGACAAGTGTATAGGTTCGGCATCATGGCTCTCGCGAGGGGTAGAGTTAGTATCTGGCTCTATCGCCGCTGAGGGTGCGGCCTCCATGGCGGGGTCTATCCGGCCGTCCTCGGATGGCGCAATCTGTTTCGGATGGAAGGATGGAGTTGTTGCTAGTGCGATCTCCTGAACACCGTCCAATGGCAGAGCTAAATCGTGCTCATCGTGACCATGTGGCGCACCTGGCATGGGCTCGAATCCGTCGAAGATCATGTCTCCGCGGATGTCGGCCGTGTATTTTGAGTTTCCAAATCTGACCTGATGGCCAGGGACGTAGCTCTCGATCTTCTCCAGATCGCCAAGCGAGTTGGCCCGCAGTGCGAAGCCGCCAAATATGAAGATCTGTCCGGGGAGGAAGACCTCACCCTGGACCACATCGTTGTCGATGATCGAAGGAGCCATCGAGCCTTACGACGATGGCACAGTGGAACTCTCAATAAAAGCACCAATGTCGGTGTCAGGGGTCCCGAACTGTGCGTCTAAGGTGGATGGTAACAGGAGGCAGGGGACACGATGTTTACCCAGGTTCGGGCCCTCTCTATGGAGGTAATACCATACTTCTTGCTTGATTGATCTTGATGATATGAGTATTACAAGAGTTTATCTACCACGAGATCGTAGAGGCTAAACCGTAGAAGCTAGCCTATGGTATGATTGTTGTTGTCCTACGCACTAAACCCTCCGGTTTATATAGACACCGGAGGGGGCTAGGGTTACACAGAGTCGGTTACAATGGGAGGAGATCTACATATCTGTATCGCCAAGCTTGCCTTCCACGCCAAGGAGAGTCCCATCCGGACACGAGACGAAGTCTTCAATCTTGTATCTTCATAGTCCAACAGTCCGGCCAAAGGGTATAGTCCGGCTGTTCGGATACCACTAATCCAGGACTCCCTCAGATTGACAACCCCTTTATCGCGTTGGCTACAAGGTTCTTGATTGTTTGTGCAGGTGCTAGGTGACTTGTGCATTGTCTCCTATTGGATTGATACCTTGGTTCTCAAAAACTGAGGGAAATACTTCCGCTACTTTGCTGCATCACCCTTTCCTCTTCAAGGGAAAACCAACACATGCTCAAGAGGTAGCAAATGCACGGGGGAGTAACTGCCAGTTCGCTCATCCCACCACGCCCTTATCCTTTGCCACGTATGCTGCATGCATTGAGTGGGGTAGGTAACGGAGGAGCATGGTACGGGAGAGACCGCCAGGGCAGGGGCCCGGTCTCCTCGGACTGGTGGAGAGGGGCGCTTACCTAATGAGGGTCCAGCCCCTCCTTGGCGATGCCTTCCGTTGCATGGAGTGAAGCCAGCCCCCAGCCACATCCTCCTATAAAAAGGGAAGCGGGCGAGGGGCTAATTACACACATCTCCTCCCCCTTTACCGAGATGGGGTTTCCTCCCTGTTCTCACATGAAGCCTCCCATCCAGAGAGGCGTTCATGTGCTCAATGCAGGAAGAAAAGGCACTGGGTGGACACGCGGGTGGCGTGGTGGCAGCGCTGGAGGTGGCGGCTCCGGTGCGCTCGTCCCTGGGCCGCCCACGGTTCCAACTGTAGTGAGGGATCATGCAGGTGACACCGTGCCGGAGTCCATATCGGACACGAAGTGTGGTAGTTGACCGTGTCCTATCCTCTCTTTGCCCATGATGAATAAAGGAGAATATGAGAATGACCGCTTGTCGTGCATACGAGACCGCGGGGGTGGTTCGCCATTGGTTATGGCAGATCCCCACCCCTGGGGCACTGCCTTTCTCATGCGCGAGCGGCATCCTTGTGCCTATGCATGCTTTTTCTGGGGAGGGTATTCTTTTAGCTTCGGGTTGGTGGAGACGACCATGCTCTCTATGAGTTCCCCCGGAGGGCTTGGCGTCTGCTCTAGACACCGCAACAGGGGCTTGAGCAACAGTGGGCGTGCCTCTTCGGGCGACAGCAACGAGGAGGGTGGTGGCAACCCACGATGTGTCAAGAGCGGGGATGACCGCTCCGATGTGGCGTGATTGCCGGCAGCACCATCATCATTGGTTGTGCTTCGGCAGCTCCACCATCCGCACCTGCCCTCCGGTTCCTTCCTCCCAGCATGAGAGAGGCGCCCTCCTGATCCTGGGGAGGTGCTGAATCCCAGCCAGGTCTTCCCTCTGTCTACTTCATCTCCCCATGAGGTTCCGAGGAGGAGGAGGACAGAACAAAGGCATCATGAGGCACTTATCTCTTTTTATTCTAAAATATGTAGGCACTTGCCAAACTTTAGTCTAAATTATGCAATCTCCTTTATCCATGTTTGTCTTCTGTTAGATCTATACTTGCTTATCAGCATATTAATGAAAAAGACAAGCCTTGTTGGGTACTTGTGCGTGTACCATGTCCATGAAGAGGTGAGATGCCTCTATACGTTAAAGTAAACAAGTTTTCTCCGTCAAGCTATCCTGCCAGTACCCTTAGTTTGTTGCCGCGAGGCTAGGTCTGCCGGGCACAAAACTATAAAAAGGGACCAACCCCTCGCCAAACCTTTCTTCGTCAAAGGCCACTGTGACCATCTTGACCGAACCAACGTTCGGGTCAAAGGTTGGGAGCACCTATGTTTCTAAGGTGGCGAGGTTTTCATATGCACAAGTTTCCCTTTACAGAACATGTATGGATAGGAAGGAGCTTATCTGTTTGTCTTGCCGGGGGACCGCTATGTAGGCTCGTCTTCATTTCCTCTCTTCGGGATCAAGTCCGCGGCAATATCCCTGCAGCTTAGCGCAGATGAAAACAGAGCTACATGTGATCTTTTCAACATGATCATGCTATGCTCATGATATGCTTACGCATGAATGCAAGTTTATTTGGGGCCCTAGCGCTTCGTTTATTTTTCTGTTTCTCAGGGTCTACATCTGGCTTTGTACAATGGGTTACATGCAACATCGCCAAGGCTTGTACAAAAGCGTGGCTGCCGGGCAGGGCCCGACAGCCTCGCCTTACGGGTAGAACTTACGGAGATGCTCAATGTTCCATGAGTTTTACAACTGAATGCTATCTCCGCTCTCCAGACGGACTGCGCGAGGTCTGGTGACTCGTACTACCCGGTAAGGGCCTTCCCACTTTGGTGTCAACTTGTTTACACCCTTGGCGGACGGAACACGCCTAAGGACAAGGTGACCTTCCTCAAGGCTCCGGGCATGAACCATGTGGCTGTGATAGCGACGCAGGGCTTGCTGGTAGCATGCAGCACGCGTAGTAGCCTTGAGACAGTTCTCCTCAAGTAGCACAGCGTCGTCACACCGGTGTTGTTCCTACGCTACTTCATCGTAGGCAAGTACTCAAGGAGATCCGTATATGAGTTCCGTGGGGATCACTCCTTCTGCCCCATAAACTAGGGAGAAGGGAGTCTGGCCGGTAGCTCGATTTGGTGTCGTACGGAGGGACCAAAGAACCACCGGCAGCTCGTCGATCCATCGCCTGCCAAACATCTGCAGCTTATCAAATGTTCTCGTCTTGAGTCCCTGCAACACTTCATCGCTTGCCCTCTCAGCTTGTCCATTGCTTGTGGGATGGGCAACAGAGGCAAATGAGACCTTGCTTCCGAGGGCATGAACGTATTGCATGAAGGCACGACTTGTGAATTGGTTGCCATTGTCAGTGATGACTCTGGCGGGTACTTCGAAACGGCACACCAATCCCTTCAAGAACTTGATAGCTGACTATGCGGTGACCTTCCTCACAGGCTCCACTTCTGGCCACTTTGTAAACTTGTCAATTGCAACGTACAATAATTCAAAGCCCCCGGTAGCACGGGGGAAGGGGCCCGAGATGTCGAGCCCCCAGACCGAAAATGGCCATGACAAAGGGATTGTTTGAAGAGCTTGAGTAGGCTGGTGGATATTCTTGGAGTGGAATTGGCAGGCTTCACATTTGGTGACTAGCTCAATTGCATCTTGGAGGGCAGTGGACCAGTAGAAACCTTGTCGGAAAGCTTTTCCAACCAAGGCCCTTGATCCAATATGCGAGCCGCACATACCGTTGTGTATCTCTGCCAGCAGTTCCTTTCCTTCTTTCCGGCAAATGCACTTCAATTTCACACCATTGGGCTTTCTCCTGTATAGTGTGACATCAACGAACTGATACATACTGGCCCTCCGGGCTACTCTGTCAGATTCTTCTTGCTCTTCAGGAATTTCTCTTGTTTGGAGGAAACGGACTACGTTTCGCGCCCAAGTTGGAGCCCGAGGCTCGACAACAAGGATCAACGGCACCTCGTCGTTCACGGGAGCGCATGCCTCAACCGCAAAGATGGGTAGTTTGGCGGGAGCGTGCAGATCATTGATCGAAGGGGAGTTGGCCCCGTCAAGCTCTCTGCCTGGGGCTTCGGGAAGTTTGCCGGGAGAGGCTTGCCGGAGTCTAGTTTCCTCCTCTTTTTGCCCATTGTTGCCGGGGATATGGAGGGCTGAGTCAGATGGAGAACAAAAGTCCCTGGTCCACATGGACCTTTTGCGCAACGCACTTTGATAGATGATCAACAATATCATTTTCCGCACTTGGGACGTGCTCTATTTGTAATCCGTCAAAGCGCTCCTACAAGTTTCTCACTCCTCTACGTATTCCTCCATCAATAGGCTTTGATAATCTTTGTTGACTTGCCTCACCACAAGTCGCGAATCTCTACGAATGATCAACTTCTTGATTCCCAGTTCTATTGCGATCCTGAGCCCGGCAAGGAGTCCCTCATACTCTCAAGTATTGTTGGTAGCCTCCTCCCTAGGAAAGTGCATTTTAATCAGGTACTTGAGGTGCTCCCCAGTAGGACCAACGAGAAGCACGCCAGCTCCTGCACCTTGTAGGGAGAAGGCACCATGAAAGTACATGATCCATTCTGGGCACTTCCTTGCCGGGGATGACTGTCTCCAGCACTTCTTCGTTAGGGGTAGGCTCTACTCCACAACGAACTCCGCTAGTGCTCTACTCTGAATAGTTGACGTGCTCTCAAACTTCAAACCAAAGCTGGAAAATTCCAAAGCCCATTCCACTATTCTGCCCGTGGCCTCAGGGTTCCTCAGTATGTGTTGCAAGGGAAGCGGGTGACAACCGTGATCTTGTGGGCTTGGAAGTAGTGGCGCAGTTTCCTTGAGGCCATGACGAGGCCAAAAATCAACTTTTGCCCACCAGAGTACCTCGAACTAGCTCCCTACAGCAGGGAGCTAACGAAGTACACTGGTCGCTACACCACCTTCTTCCTTGTTGTGACCTTGATACTATCTCTGTTGCCCCGATCTCCCTTGTCTTGATTTGTATCTGACCTGCTGGGATAAGTTCGCATTCCTCTCTAAAGGGGATGGTGGTTTCTTCCACTGATTCATCCACCTCCCGCTCCGCCACCAACGCTACACTAACCACTTGATTGGTTGCCGCTAAATATTGCAGCAACGACTCTTGTGGTTTAGGAGCGACTACGGTGGAAACATAGGAAAGGTAGGTCTTCAAATCTTGTAATGCAGTGTCTGCCCCCGGGGTCCACTCCATGGACCCTGCCTTCTTAAAGATTTTAAAGAAGAACAGGGCGCGCTTGGCGGACTTAGAAATGAACCTGCTTAGCGTGGCAACACATCCAATCAAACGCGTTATGTCTTTAACTGTCCTGGATGCTCCAATCTGCTCAATCGCCTTGATCTTGTTAGTATTAGCCTCTATCCCCCGATGGGACACAAAGAATCCCAGTAGCTTGCCGGAAGGAATGCCAAATACACACTTCTCCAGGTTCACCTTCAAGGTCTATTCTGAGTCTTGAATGAGAGTCATTTTGTCCTTGGTTTTGACCACTATATCATCCATGTAGGCCTCAATATTCTTGTCTAGCTGGGACTCAAAGCCAATTGCGGGAGTCCTGGATTAGGGGGTATCCGGACAACCGGACTATATCCTTTGGCCGGACTGTTGGACTATGAAGATACAAGATTGAAGACTTCGTCCCGTGTCCGGATTGGACTCTCCTTGGCATGGAAGGCAAGCTTGGCAATACGGATATGTAGATCTCCTTCCTTGTAACCGAATCTGTGTAACACTAGCCCCCTTCAGTGTCTGTATAAACCGGAGGGTTTAGTCCGTACGACGAACAACAATCATACCATAGGCTAGATTCTAGGGTTTAGCCTCTCTGATCTCGTGGTAGATCAACTCTTGTAATACTCATATCATCAAGATCAATCAAGCAGGAGTAGGGTTTTACCTCCATCGAGAGGGCCCGAACCTGGGTAAAACATCATGTCCCCCGTCTCCTGTTACCATCCGCCTAGACGCACAGTTCGGGATCCCCTACCTGAGATCCGCCGATTTTGACACCGACATTGGTGCTTTCATTGACAGTTCCACTATGTCGTCACCGCAAGGAAGGATGTCTCGTCTCGTCTTTAAAGACAACATTACTGCCGGGGGAGTCTTGGCTGTCGGCCAAACTCTCCGGCTGGGCGGTTTCATCATGACCGCCTGTTCGGCTGCTGCATCGACGATGACTTCTCGGGTCATCGAAAACAGCCTCCACGTCAACTCGGAACATGCCGAGCAGATGGATCCAATGGAGCTCTCTTCCCTAAACGAGCTCTTGGATCCCATCGCCGCCTTGGGAGTCGCTACGGACTATGATTGGGTTGGGCTTAAACCCGACCAAAGGGAGATTAACTCTCCACCGGTCACCCATCACATTGCGGTGGTGGAGGAACAATGCGGTGATTCTTCCTCTATCTTGAGGACTAATTATGTCCGAATTCCTGAGCTCTTCAAGCCGGACACCCGTTTACGAGAGGACATCACCCAAGCGCTGAACCTAGAGTCAAGCAGCGGGCCAGACTTATCAGGCAACATCCCAGAACCCGAACTTCCAAGATTGGAAACTCCTCCGCCCCTGGGTCTCAGATTGGGTAAGGGTTCAGACTCAATTCCACCCACCCACCCAAACATAATCGATCTTTCCCACATCAGGCAAGAGCCCCAGGAAACAGTACATCATTATTGGGCCAGATTCCTCCTTGTGATGAAAAAGGTTAAGGACCGTCGTGAGGAAGACGCAATCTTATTTTTCTGCAATAATTGCATGGACAAGGGAATCCTTAACGCCATAAGTCGCTATGACATATCACGCTTCGCTGACTTGGCGTCCATAGTACGAAAGTACTGTGCGATGGAAAGCGCCTGGAAAACCGAAACAAAATTTTTGGATAATCCGGCTGCAAATATACACCCAGTCCGAAGTAAAAGGGTGCACTATCATAAGACACCCAAGTTAATCCCAAAAAAACACAAAACCCTCTACAGGGCATGGAACCGTATTGGAGGGATGGCTCAACGGACCCTGCAAAATTCATAGTACAGCGGATATCATACCAACACACAACCTTAGAGCATGTTGGATACTTTGCCAGGTAGCCAAAAGTGGCGAGGATCTTCTCATCCCAGATGCCACAGAGCACCATCCCGGGGATAACAATACGGTATTAACAGTCTTTGAGACCTTCGCATCAAACAATAGGCGCAAGCGAACACTCCGCAGCCTTGCCAGAATTTGCCACGTGGCAGCAATAAATCCATGGAGTGACACGGCTATTACCTTCAATGTCAGAGAAGAACCTAAATTCCGAACAGCCCGGGCACCAGCTGCACTGGTCCTCAGTCCAATTGTGGACGGCTTTCGGCTCACCAAAGTACTCACGGACGGCGGTAGTGGATTAAACCTCATCTATGAGGAAACTCTTCAGAAAATGGAAGTAGCCTGGAACCGCATTGAGCATAGCAGCACAACCTTTAGAGGAATTGAGGGAGTCCTGGATTAGGGAGTATCCGGACAGCCGGACTATAACCTTTGGCCGGACTGTTGGACTATGAATATACAAGATTGAAGACTTCATCCCGTGTCCAGATGGGACTCTCCTTGGCGTGGAAGGCAAGCTTGGCAATACGGATATGTAGATCTCCTTCCTTGTAACCGACTCTGTGTAACTCTAGCCCCCTCCGGTGTCTATATAAACCGGAGGGTTTAGTCCATAGGACGAACAACAATCATACCATAGGCTAGCTTCCAGGGTTTAGCCTCTCTGATCTCGTGGTAGATCAACTCTTGTACTACCCATATCATCAATATTAATCAAGCAGGAGTTGGGTTTTACCTCCATCGAGAGGGCCCGAACCTGGGTAAAAACATCGTGTCCCATGTCTTCTGTTACCATCCGCCTAGACGCACAGTTCGGGACCCCCTACCCGAGATCCACCGGTTTTGACACTGACATTGGTGCTTTCATTGAGAGTTCCTCTGTGTCATCATCATTAGGCTTGATGGCTCCTTCGATCATCGATAGCGATGCAGTCCAGGGTGAGACTTTTCTCCCCGGACATATCTATGTATTTGGCAGCTTCGTACTGTGGGCCAACTCGCTTGGCCATCTGGAGCAGATCGAGAGTTACGCCCCTGGCCATTAGTTCAGGTTTGGAAGCTTAAACTACATGTCCGACATCCGCGGAGACTTGATCTGTGGGCAGGTGGTTAGACCCCGACACAGAGGCCACAACCTCAACGGCGATCGAGCCGAACACCAGCCTTACCCTTCGTGAGGCCCGTGACTCCACATTGCCGGACTCTCCTCCGGACTCCGAACCACCCGCGCCCCTGCCAATCGAATCCGATTGGGCGCCGATCATGGAGTTCACCGCCACGAATATCTTTCAGCACTCGCCCTCGGCGACATACTGAATTCATTGAGGTCTCTCTCCTTGTCAGGAGAGTCCTGGCCGGATTATGACCGGCAGGATTGGGATGCGGATGACGAAGAAATTCGAAGCCCACCCACCACCCACTACGTAGCCACTGTCGATGATTTGACCGACATGCTCGACTTCAACTCCGAAGACATCGACGGTATGGACGACGATGTAGGAGACGAACAGGAACCACCGCCCACAGGGCACTGGACAGCCACCTCATCATATGACATATATATGGTGGACACACCCAAAGAGGGCATTGGCGATGGAATAGCGGAGGATGACCCCTCCAAGAAGCAACCTAAGCGCCAGCGTCAGCGGCGCCGCTTTAAGTCCCGCCAAAGCAAAAACAGTGATACCGGCACAGGAGATAAGAACACCCTGGACAGTGCCGAAGACAACCCCCTCCAACAAGATTCAGCGCAGGAGGATGGAGAAGCCAGCCATCCTGAGAGAGCGGCAGATAGAGAGGTAGAGGATGATAATTACATGCCTCCCTCCGAAGACGAGGCAAGCCTCGACGACGACGAATTTGTCGTGCTTGAGGATCCCGTCGAGCAAGAGCGCTTCAAGCACCGGCTTATGGCCACGGCGAATAGCCTTAAGAAAATGCAGCAGCAGCTTAGAGCTGATCAAGACCTGCTAGCTGACAAATGGACTGAAGTCCTTGCAGCCGAGGAATACGAACTCGAATGCCCCTCCAAGAGCTACCCAAAGCGCAGGTTGCTACCCCGATTAGAGGAGGAAGCATTAAAACCTACATCTCCAGTGTACGACGCGGCTGATCGGCCACCTCGTGGCCGCGATAAAGAGGCCTCTCGGCCCACAGCTCAAGCCGTACCCCGGCCTAACTCAAAAAATAACAAGGCACTGGGAAATGCGCTAGATCTGCGAGACATATTGGAGGACAATGCAAAGCAAGCAAGATCGATCTACGGATCGCGAGGGCGCCCCACCACATGAGACGATAACCGTCACGCCGGATACAGTAAAAGTAAATCCGGCAGGGCCGAACACAGCAGACAAAACTCATTTGAGCTGCGTCGTGATATAGCCCAGTACAGAGGCGCCGCACACCCGCTATGCTTCACAGATGAAGTAATGGATCATCAAATCCCAGAGGGTTTCAAACCCGTGAATATCGAATCATACGATGGTACGACAGATCCCGCGGTATGGATTGAGGATAATCTCCTTCATATCCACATGGCCCATGGCGACGATCTACACGCCATCAAATACCTCCCACTCAAGCTTAAAGGACAAGCTCGACATTGGCTCAACAGCTTGCCAGCAGAATCCATTGGTTGTTGGGAAGACCTGGAAGCCGCATTCCTCGACAACTTCCAGGGCACTTATGTGCGACCACCAGATGCCGATGACTTGAGCCACATAATTCAACAGCCAAAGGAATCGGCCAGGCAATTCTGGACACGGTTCCTAACCAAGAAAAATCAAATCGTCGACTGTCCGGATGCAGAGGCCCTAGCAACTTTCAAGCATAACATCCGCGACGAGTGGCTTGCCCGGCACCTTGGCTAGGAAAAGCCGAAATCTATGGCAGCCCTCACGACACTGATGACCCGCTTTTGCGCGGGAGAAGACAGCTGGCTGGCTCGCAGCTATAACATATCAAAGAACCCTGGTACTTCGAATACCAAGGACAGCAATGGCAGGTTGCGTCGCAACAAACACAAGCGCCGCATTAACAGCGACAATACTGAGGATACGTCAGTTAATGCCGGATTCAGAGGCTCTAAGCCCGGTTAGCGGAAAAAGCCATTCAACAGAAGCACTCCGGGCCCGTCCAGTTTGGACCGTGATACTCGATCGCTCGTGCCAAATACACGGCACCCCCGACAAGCCAGCCAACCACACCAACACGGATTGTTGGGTGTTCAAGCAGACCGGCAAGTTAAATGCCAAAAACAAAGACAAGGGGCTACATAGCAACGACAAGGAGGAGTCCTGACCGCCGAACATTGGAGGACAGAATGGGTTCCCCCACAAGTGCGGACGGTGAACATGATATACGCAACCCACATCCCCAGGAGGGAGCGAAAGCGTGTGCTAAGGGACGTATACGCGTTGGAGCAAGTCGCCCCAAAGTTCAACCCATGGTCCTCCTGTCCGATCACTTTCGATCGCAGGGACCATCCCACTAGCATCCGTCATGGCAGATTTGCCGCATTGGTCTTAGACCCAATCATCGAAGGATTTCACCTCACTCGAGTCCTTATGGACTGCGGTAGCAACCTGAACCTGCTTTATCAGGACACAGTGCGCAAAATGGGTATGGATCCCTCAAGGATTAAATCCACAAAAACAACCTTTAAAGGCGTCATACCAGGTGTAGAAGCCCGTTGCACAGGCTCAGTCACACTAGAAGTGTTCTTCGGATCCCCGGATAACTTCTGAAGCGAGGAGTTAACCTTCGATATAGTCCCTTTCCGCAGTAGCTATCCTGCACTGCTCGGGAGAACCGCATTCGCAAAATTCAATGCGGTGCCGCACTATGCATACCTCAAGCTCAAGATGCCAGGATCTTGGGGGGGTCATCAAAGTCAATGGAAACACAGAGCGCTCTCTCCGAACGGAGGAGCACACAGCGGCCCTCGCAGCAGAAGTACAAAGCAGCCTCTTAAGGCAATTCTCCAGTCCGGCGATCAAATGTCCGGACGCCGTCAAGCGCGCTCGGAGTAATCTGCAACAAGACCTCCTGGCATGTTCCGAGCAAGCATAGAAATGCGGCCCCTACCCCAGCCCCAGCCAAACGGCGAAATACTTGCCACATGTACATAATTACGCATTAAAAATACCATGGACATAGGGGGAGGGGCAGGACTATGGCACGCCCCAAAACGCGGCTCAACCGCACTAGGGGCTTCCTACTTTGTTATTTTTTCTCACTTTAGGACTCTACTCTCTGGAAGCCCTGTCCGGCAATATAATTGTCGAACACACGATACAAGAACTGGGGGGGCGGAAAGCTACATCGCATCATGGAACTCCCAGGTGGTCTCTATAACGAGCAAAATACCTTCTTTAAATACCATTCCGCAGCTTGCCCCCGGAAGGGACATGTCAAATAGTCCGATTTTTTTGCTTACCGCACCACCTGTATCGTTCTGCTTTAATGCATCTTTTCGAATAAACAATGCATAGCTTCAGTCTATTATTGCATTCCCTATTCCTTCCCTTTTTATGTATATATGTTCATTCATGACATTTAGCACCCGTACACTTTGGTACGGCCAATACGCCAGGGGCTTAAGCACCCCATAATACGGCGTGAGAAGTCCGAATACTTTCACAAGTGCGGCACCCCGAACTTATAGCATTATATGCATCAGCTCTGAATCATGTCTTGGGTCAATAGTTGGGTTTGCCCGGCTCCCATGTTTTGGTACCTTACGTTCTGCTATATCGGCTAAGGTAGCACTGGGAGAACTACTGCGATTGTGCCCCAGTTCAGCTGGGCTAAGCACCTCAGTACAGAAAGCTAAAACTGACTGTCATGATACGGCGAGAGCTGGTTGCTGTTTGAGAGGTTTCGAGTCCCTAAAGACTTATGCCGCTTAGGGCGAGGAGTCGGCTTTGTCCGGCTTAGGCGTGTATAGCGCCCCGAACTCGGTCTTCCGAATACTAGGGGCTTCGCCAAAATTTAAAATTATAGAATTCTTTAGCTAAGTGAGAGTGATAAACATCATAGTCCGAATTGCCTTGTTCGTTGTGCTGAGCTCCTCCCTCGAAGGACCCAAGAATGGGAAAAAGAGTGCTCAGGTTTATCCCGAACACCCCAGCACTCGTGGCACGGGGGCAGAAGCCGACGACTCGCCATCTCTCAGATTTAATAAACGGACGCACAGAAGGCAATATTTTAAATTCAAACAAGCGTTGCATAGCGCATATGAACAAGTTTTCAGCGTACAGGATCACACAAGCGAGTTCACTCAAATATTACACCTTTGGAACATTCATCCGCCACAAGGCGGGCACCCTTCAGGACGCCCTCATAGTACATTTCAGGGTGGCGATGCTCCTTGCCCTGCGGTGGCCCATCCTTTACCAGCTTCTCAGCGTCCATCTTGCCCCAGTGTACTTTAACACGGGCAAGCGCCCTGCGGGCGCCCTCGATGCAGACGAAGCGCTTGATGACCTCAAGCCAAGGACAGGCACCCACAAGCCGCCTCACCAGCCCGAAGTAGCTCCCTGGCATGGCCTCTCCAGGCCACAGCCGGACTATAAGACCCTTCATGGCCTGTTCGGCCGCCTTATGGAGCTCGAATAATTGCTTCAGCTGGTTGCCTAAGGGCACCAGGTGGTCGGCCTCAGTATACTAAGACCAGAACACCTTCTCCGTCGAGCTCCCCTCCTCGGCTCGGTAGTGCTTTGCAGCATCCGACACACTGCGGGGCAAATCTGCGAACGCTCCTGGAGAGCTCCGGACTCGGGTAAGTAACAAGTAATTTACTTTCACATGCTTTCTTTGCATAATGAATGCCTTACCCGCCGCTATCTTCTTCATCGCCTCAATTTCCTGGAGGGCCTTCTGGGCTTCGGCCTTGGCATGCTTGGCGCTCTCAAGGGCCGAGGCAAGCTCGGACTCTCGCGTCTTCAAGTCAAGCTCCAAACTCTCATGCTTTTTCACGAGAGCCTGGAGCTCTTGCTGCACCTCAGCAACTCGCGCCTCTTGTTTCCCCCGCTCGGTGCGCTCCGTGGCTGCTTTGTTTTCGGCCTCGGATAGTGCTTGCTTCAGGGTCGCCACATCGGTCGTGGCCCCTGGCACATTAATAACGATCCTATCACTTTTGCAACTGCATCTTTTTTATATATACACACATAGACAAGGCATTACTTACCTTGGTTCTCCTCGAGCTGCTTCTTGGCAAGGCCGAGCTCTTTCTCGGACCGCTTGATATTCTGCTTCAGCGCATTGACCTCCGCAGTCAGTGCGGCAGAGGTCAGCAACGAAGCCTGCATACGCATATCGACATACTTATGTTAGACTCCTGCGGATATTCTTAGATCCTCTATTCGGCTTTTCTTTGTGAATATCGAACATAGCATCATGGGCTACTGTCTATGCGGCAATATTTTCATATATTTTAAATACATACCTCAAAGCCTGTTAAAAGGCTGCCACAGGCTTCAGTCAGTCCGCTCTTGGTAGACTGAATCTTCTGGATCACCGCACTCATAATATTGCGGTGCTCCTTGTCGATGGAGGCGTCGTTAAGCACCTCCAGCAAATTATCCAGTGCCTCCGGTTGGACGGAGGTTGCCGACATGGTAGGCTTGCCCCTCTTAGTGGGGGGGCGCCTGCCGGAGTCTGGAACTACTGGAGGTTCCGGTGAGGTATTCGGCCCAGGGCCGAACTTGGAGCCCTTGGGAGCCTTGCTCCCTTTGCGCCTCCAGTCCGGAAGGTCGCCTTGTGGCGCCTGCAGGACTACCTCCCCTCGGCTTGGGGCCCTTTGAGACAACACCTCGGCATTGTCCGTAGGGCGAGGGGTGGAGGCGGTCGGAACTGATCCTCCGCTGCTCATGGCCGAGGGGTCCAAAGAACCGCTCGACGAGGATACGTCGATACGGGCCCGGGATGGACTGCATTACCGTGTCCGGCGTTAGAAGAAGCTGTGCAATTAAATGGTGCCACGAGTTACTCTGGTGTCTGAATAATTACGATCTCGCCCAGGGCTTGGCCCTGGGTGGCCACTCGTCTTCGCTGTCGGCGGCGGTGGCGGAGTAGTCCAGAGGGAGAGTTCTTCCCTTCTTGGACCCTCCGGCCTCCCTAGTTGTGTCAGGACCCCAATCCTAAGTCACACCGATCCAGCATGTAACACATCATATCACTTTGCGGCCTCACGCACGGTATTCCCACGGGTGCCACCTTACCTGGCCCGGGACCGTTTGTGCCTTTTGGCTCACGTATATGATAGTGTCGCTAGCATCCATATGACAAAGAACCTGGGCCGACATGGCTAGTCGTGAACCCAAGGCGGCACTAACCCATGAGGACAGGCATACATGAATCACATCGAGAATGTCGGTCATCAACGTGTGAATCCGGGCTGTAGCACTGGGCTAACAGGACTCCGGTAACCCAGGCTGTAGCAGGCTAGGCAGGACTCGGAAGTCACCGCGTGACATTTCCCCGAAGGGACAGACACAGGAACGAAGTGAATCACATGCCGGCCAGTCAAGTGTTCCGAGCAGTAGTGCTGGGCTAGCAAGACTCCGGTGAACCGGGCTGTAGCGGACTACTATCGCTCAGAAGCACTAGACTACATTTCCCCATATGATAGATTGCCAAGGATAAACAACTAGATAGTCGGATCCCACTCATACCAAGCATTTCAATCATACACACAATATGCCCGATATGAGTAAATACAACATGGCATCACAACAAAACTCTACAACTCAAGTACTTTATTTAAAAGGCTCCGAGGAGCCATACATAACATATCCATACAGGTAGGAGTCACATGACCCGACACTCAAGTCATACAAACATACAAGCACATGCGGAAGCAAACTAGTCTGAGTACAGACACTAGAAAGAAAGAAGGCTTGACGAAGCCTGTCTATCTACATCGACCCTTCACAAGTCTTGGATCACCACCTGGGTGATAAGTCACTCGTCAACGTTGAGGTCTACATAGAACCCATCAGAGGGGGCGGTGTTGTTGTCTGAAAACATTAGTTAAAGCAACATGAGTACGGAGGTACTCAGCAAGTCTTACAACAGAATCCTACAATACATGCACATTCTCAGGAAGGTAGTGGAGTTATTGCAGCAAGCTAGCTTTGACTCTTGGCTAATCTATCCTACGACAGACGCAATCTGTAAAACATTTGTCGCACACGAGTCCACAATCACCAACACAATACTCCACCGTGGATCCTCTCTCGTCAGCCTACGAGAGGGCCATCCGCGGTACTCACACTTATCTTGAGGCTTTTAGTAGTATCCATTTACTTGTCTATGAACTGCATAGGTGACCAAGTAGTCCTTTACCGCGGACGCGGCTATTCGAATAGTTTTATACCCTGCAGGGGTGTACTTCTTCACACATGTTTCCACCACTTAGCGTCTGCACACGACATGTTCTCGATAGACTTGAAGCGAAAGCCGACGTGGGCGTAAACCACGACCTAACTAACCACACAAGTCTCTAGTCCAGGTTTATTGCCTATTCGGGTTCCATCCGCAAGGAGATCCGGCCGGGGTGTCCTCAACAGCCCCAAACGATGTGTGCAGGGTTCCCGGGACACCAAACGGGCGAATCGGTACACCGTGCCACGTGCCTACCGCAACACAGCCCACCCCTATGGTCAGCGCTGCGTGCGGCCCCCAGCATACTACAAACACCAGAAACTACTTGCATCTCCTGGATAGAGGACGAGAGGGGTCAGTAAGTCGAGCGGGGTCATATTTCAGGGCCCAATGTGTGGTAGTAGCTGAATCTTAAATCACACACACAAATCTCAGTTCTTAAGGACGGCCTCAATGAAACAACCCACTATGTACTCCAACATGGCCTCTCATCGATTCCTTTACCAAATCGTATTCAACACTTCACTCTCGTTCCTGACACAACCTTTCACTCTAGTTCATCATCCCGATGAGCCAGACCTGACACAACTCTAAGCATAGCAAGCATAGCATGGTAGGAAACACACATATGGCTCAATCAACTCCTACACATGCTAGTGGGTTTCATCTAGTTACTGTGGCACTGATAGGTCATGCAGAGGAAGTGGGTTCAACTACCGCAACACACGGCAGTTTGAATCGCGTTGTCTTAATGCAGGAAAACAAGAGCAGAAGCGAGAACATTGGTTTGTATCGGAATGATCAATGGGTTGCTTGCCTGATGGAGTGGTAGTGGGATACTGCCCTTCAGTTGGATACTCGTGAATATCCTCGGAGGCAGGACCTACCACAAGAACACATCAGAACACAATCAACACATGATGATATGCAATAATATGATGCATGCTATGACATGGCAATATGAGTGTGTCTTGGCGTAATGAAAGCTAAAACAGAAAGGAATGTGCTTATTTGAACCAAAGGTTCAAATGTTAGTTCATTTAACATAGCCACATTAGTGCATCATCTTGTATTGCTTAAATAGCAAGGTTAACTTGTTTTGACATGCATGAAACCAGTACCAGTGGATAGATTGAATTTTTCTGATCAAATTTCATATATAAATCTTTGCATTTGGAGTTACAGATTAATTTCTATGAATTTTTGAAGTTTGAACTATTTTCTGGAATTTCCTGTATAAGAATAATTCCAGTAATTTAATTACTGCGTCAGCATTGCGTCAGAGTGACGTCAGAGGTCAACGGGGTCGTCCAGGTCAAACTGACAAGTGGGTCTCGTGTGTCAGCAGTTAATTAAACTAATTAATTTTAGTTAAAACTAATTAGATTTAGTTAGCAGAGGGGGGCCCACTTGTCATTGACTCAGGGGAGTCAACCTGGGCCCACCCAGTCCACGTCAGCGGGTCAAACCCGCCGGTCAACGGGTCAAAGCCTGCCGGCGTTTAGCCACCGGCGAGGCCAGACGCGGCGCGTGCTACGGGATTTGCCCACAGGGCTCCGTTTTCTACACGGAGAGCAGCTACGGGCACCTGGTGCTCACCCGCATCCAGCCGTGGTGATGGCTTGGCCAGGGAGTGGCCTGAGCATCGCCGGCGATGAGGTCAGGCGGAGGCCGAAGCTCGGCCAGCTCGTGCGCGTGGCCGCAGTGGCCTAGGTGGTGTGGCGCTAGCACCTACAGCCTCTACGCGGCGCGAGGAGCGTGACGGGCACAAGCCCGTGACCAAATGGTCACCGGAGCGACGCCGGCGACGTGGTCAGGCGGCGGCGCATTCGGGCACAAGAGATGCGACGACTACAGTGCTCTAGGGGCGAAACGGAAAGCACGGGGAGGTTCAGCAGCTCACAAAGAAGCCGCAGGGATGGTCAGTGTGCTCGTGGAAGACTCGGTGCGGTCGGAACGGCGACGGCGATCTGGGCGGCCCGAGGTTGAAGACGAGCTCGGTGGAGTCGTTTGCGGGCCTCCGGTGGGGCGTGGCTTGGTGGAGCGATCAAGGAGGGAGTGCCAGAGCTTCAGGACACGGTGGAGCAGCGCGGGGACGACGAAGAGCACGGTTTCACGGTGGCGCGGGCGCGGCAGCGTCGGCCATGGCGGAGGGAGAGCGAGGGAGAGAAACCAGAGGGGAGTGCGGGTGTCTGCGAGGTCGGGGAGAGAGAGGGAGTTCGTGCCACGTCGCCAGCTCGACGAGGGGAGCGGCGAGGCGGCGGGCAGCTGCGTGGCACGCATGCTGTGCTCGCCGTCGAGCACCTGGCTGCCTGCCTGGCCAAGCCAAGCTGCTCGCTGGAGCGGTGGCTGGGCTGGGCCGGCAGGTGGGCCTGGTGGGTGGCGCCAGGTAAGCCTTTTCTTATTTTATTTTCCTTTTTCTATTTTTCTGTAACTTTAGGGCTTTATTAAAAATACTTAGGCACTTTCTAAAATCCTGAAAATAATTGTGGGCTCTGTTGGGATTATTCCTAACAGCCCTCACTTAAATCCAGAATTATTTGAACATTTAAAATATTTACTAGCATTTAAATGTCCAAAAGCAAATTACTTATGATTTAATTCATTGACCTTCTGTTGACCTAGAAAATTGTGCACCAATTTTGCCAGAGGTTCTAACCCAAGGCAAAGAGGGTGAACATTTTAGAAGGGCATTTCTGGTTCATTGAAACTAGTCGTCAACCCGTGGACCTGCACGGTCTAGCAATTTCAATATTTAAAATAACAAAGCTGTGAAAATTCAAAAATGTCAAACAATAATAATATTAATATGTTGATGTAGATTATTATTATAACACATGCATGTAAGTTCAGTGGTCGCTTGGGGTCGCTTGTCATCCCGTGCGACACCTGACTTAGAGATGTTTGTGGTTTGCCGATGGCAATGCTGGTGGGAGAGGGCACTTGATGGTGAAAAGGATATCTTCAGTGAGAAAAACTGTCGGGGGCCATCGATAGGAGAGGAGAATCGAAGGAAAGGAGTCAGCAGTCATGTATAGGAGTTGAGGGAGATGTTTTCCCTTTTACTTTGAGGAAGAGATGTGTTTCCTTTTTGCTTTTTACATGAACAGTTTTCCTCGTTTTAGTGCGAAGAAGATTTTATGGTCATCACACAGATCTTTTTTGACTTACATGGCAAACAAAGTATCAAACTCATCCTAGATCCACGATAAGAGAAAACGTGTGTCCTGAGTATAGAGAAGACTAACCAATCTAGTTGTTTCGAATCTTGTATTCTCCCTAGGCCAAGAGAAATGTAGTCTTTTTTAGAAGTATGCAGACATCTATGCCGGTGTTTCTTATATGACCATAATGAGGACCAAGACGGACCTCATGCCCGACAAACCAAATGTGGGGCGTGACTCTGGCGATGCATGGATGTGGAGGAAACATCTACCCTTTGGAAAAGCACCCGCCATCGTTGCACCTTGAGACTACGGCCACTCGATCGATAAACAAATGGGACGGAAGCCGACAGAGTTTGAGATGGTCTGCATCGACGAACCATCGGCGCACCCCCTTCAGAGCATCATCCATCGTGATTGGCATGGAAACTGAGAAGACTGAATGAATCTCCCGTCGAATATGAATTTAAAAATTAATTTCCTTATTTTTATTGTAGTGCCCTCTTATCCCATCAAATCTCTACAACTTTATATGTGTCCATTCTTTGTCTCCACATGCATATAAAAGTTCCACGGATGCAATATCTGGTTGATGAATAAATACTATTTTCCATTACTTTTTTTTGAAAATACTATTTTCCATTACTGAAGGACGCCCTTATATATTTTTTTTTTGCAACTACGGTTCAATGGCCGTACATTTTTTTTCAGGGATTCAATGGCCGTACATGCAGCCCTTATTTGTTTTCATGGGCCCTCGTACTGTTTTTGTACACATGTATTTATACAGGGACACATCTTTCTCTAAACGTACGTGCAGAGGTAGTACTGTTTGTTCTATCACGTGGGACTTTTCCCCGCAAATTTTTTTTACGTCGGCCTTTCTTTTTCTTAAAAGAAACATATCACGCCAGAATCAAATCATGCATGTCGTATGACTTGTATCATAGATGGACTTTCCAACATGCGTAGTTTATCCTGTTGGACTAAAATCACGCATGACTTGTAGCATATTTTTTTTGCGGAATTAAAAATCGTACTCTATATGGACTCCCTTATTCTAGCGTGTAGACATGCTAAAGCACTCATTATGGACTTGCACTTTTTTTAGTTTATCACGCCAGACTTAAATCACATCTTACGATTAGCATATCTGCTAATGGAAAAAAAATTAGCTTTCTTTGTTTTACTTCACGGGAGAAGATTGGAGTTTGAAGGGTAATCAAACAGATCTGCTCTCCTATTTTTTTTCCTTTCCATTGCTAGATTTTTTTATGGAAGAATGCTATCATTTTTTTAGGCAACGTTGGATGCAGTCTTTTTTTTTTGCTTCACCAAAACGTGGCAGCAGTCCTTTTTTTGATCATGTGTTACGTAAGTTTCTTTTTCATCTCTGGCGTTAATTATTTAATCCAACGGTGCAATTAATTTCAATGATGTGGATTAAGGAGAATGCTTTAATGATGCCTACAGTTAGTAAATATAAATACTAGTCGTCAACCCGTGTAGCTGCACGGGCTAGCATATTAATATTTAATATAACAAAGTTGTTAAAATTCAAAATGTTGAACAATAATATGAATATGTTCATGTAGATTATTATTATAACACATGCATGTGTATTTATTTTTGATTAGCTTGTTTGCATCCAATAATATGAATATTGTTATGTAGGTTATCATAATAACTCATGCCAGTGTTACACACTGACACTACGGCCACTGGATCACTCGGCAAACTGGATTGAGGAATGGAACCAGTAGAGTTTGAGTTGCTCTACATCGGTGAAGTATCGACGCACCTCCTAGAGCATCGTCCATCATGACTGGGCATGAAAACTCATAAGATTGAAAGAATCTCCTTCTGAATCTGAATTTACAAATTAAATTCCTTTTAAAAATTGTAGTGCTCTCTTATATGATCAAACCTTTACCACTTTCTATGTGTCCATTCTTTGTTTCTACATGCACATAAAATATCCAAAGCATGCAATATCTGGTTGGTGAATTAATCATGTTTCTCATCATAGAAGGACGCCCTCAGAGTTCAAGTTCAAGACTTGACATTGATGCTCGTATTTTCCTGGATTTATTCCAGGCCTTTCCCATGAACAACGAAGGCTTCTTTGGTGATTAAGCCAATCTTCACATAATATGTCGGCTCAGTCTTTTGGACGTGCTTCTAGGGGTAGGGTGTGCGTGCGTGCATTCGTAGCACTGAGTATATGCTCATGTATATGAGCGACTATGATTTTTGTTTAAAAAATGGCCACATTCGTTACCCTTTTTTTGCACGGGCCCTTGTGTTCTTTTTGCACAGATGTGTTTATGCATGGACACAGTTCTCTTTACACGTACATGCATGAGTAGTACTGTTTGGTCTATCACGTTGATTTTTTATTAAAATAACTTATCACGTTGGACTTAAATCACGTATGCTGTATGACTTGTAGCTAGATGGACTTAAATCACGTATGTTGTATGACTCATAGCGTAGATGGACTTCAAACACGTTCGAGTTAAATCATGTATGACTTGCAGCGTATCTTCTTCATTTTTTTTTTTGCTGAATGAAAAATCGTACCATACAAGGACTCCCTAATTTTAGCGTGTAGACACATGCTAAATCTCTCATTGCTGACTTTCTATCTTTTCATCTTCCCTTACCAACGTGTATATCCTTTTTTTTACTTAACCAACGATGAACGTGCCAGGAGCCTTTTTTTGGACAGGTTGTGTTACGTAAGTTTTCTTTTTATCTCTAGTGTTAATTATTTAATCCAACGGTGTAATTAATTTCTATGATGTGGATTAATGAGAAGGCTTTTATGGTGCCTCCTATTAGTAAATATACTAGTCATCAACCCGTGCATCTGCACGGGATAGTGATTTTTACATAGTTTAAACATTATGATGTTGTCCCAATATATAGCGTGGAAACAAACATTTCAAATCAAAAAAGTACAAAAGGTGTCATATATTTCAATATTTTTCCCTCATGAGTATCACATGAGTCATTGTTTCAAATAGAAAAGACAATGGCGTTTATATCAGCATCAAATTTTTTTTGTATCAAACTTGGAATACGAGCAATAAATCTCAATGGATTTGAAATAGTGACCATTATCTGAATTTGAATCAAACCATTGATTAATGCACAGAGTTTTAATGCTCCGTTGGTTATTTCTTTAGTTTTACATTCCAATTCGTAATTGAAGAATATATACCATCAGGATAATATATATTTGGAAGGAAGGATCAGTTTGTCAACAAAATAGGAATATACAATCATAATAATTGTCATATAAAGGCAAGCAATAGAATAAAGTGTATACCTACTCATTTTTTACTAAGTTGGCTTTCTTTTTTCTTCTCGGATTCATTTTGATTTGTCATCTATCAGGAAAAACACCAAAACAATTTAGTATAAAATCACTCACCAAAATAACAGTGTGAAATCATTTGCTCATGTAGAAGCATCTAAACTAATGGTTAACATTGCAAGTATATACATGCAATAATGTTGATGGAGTTGATGTAGTGGACGATACAGCCTTGCCGCTGGCATTGTGAAAGGCAAAATTACATAACCAACTGATTCAGATAGTCATACAAATACTAAATTGGCCTGCTCAAAACAAAATGATTTCTTCTTTCAAGCTCTAAGATTCTATCAATCAGTTTTATACATGTAACGAAAAAATATTAGTAAAAAGGAGGTCATCTTGCGAACTTTCTCAAGAACACATCCTTAAGACGGTGAGGTTAAGCTCGTCTTGCTGGTGCTGCTTGGATGAACCATTCAAGGAGGTGCTGCACGAACTTGAAGCTTTGGAGATTCAAAGGTTCGAGAGGAAGTGATCTAGGAGAATCTGGATGAATCTTGGTTTTTGTGGCGAAAGAGAGAGGGTCGTGGATTTTCTTCACACAATCCAGCGTCAATGGAGCTTAGAAGTTTAGGATGGCATGGATGATGCAAATATCCTGAGGAGGAGGAGGAGCGCTAGCGTTCTGTTGCTCGGCCGGCGGGATTGACAGAGGAAGAAGTCTGCAATGCAAGGGAAAATTTTCCTTTATTTGCTAAAAGAGTTGCACGTGGAACAACAGCCGAGTTTTTTTGGCTTAAAGAGATACATGTGGGACAACAGCCTAGGACTGTTAAAGTAGCTCATCGGACGGCTGTAGGTAAGGAACTATAAATCAGAAACGAAAAATTAACATGAGATTGATACAACTGAAAGTTGAGGATCGTTTGGTTTCAGGTGCATCTAAGCGATGAAATTATGTTTGACCTTAGAAGACAGTTGCAATAACAATCACGCCCATATAAGGAAGTGGGCAGAATGATTTTCTAGTACTGGTCGTTCTTGTCCAAATATATTAAAACTGACCAGTTCAAATGTAAAATACCTTATAGCAGTATGCAGCCAGTGGTAATATGGGATGAATAGGCGAGAGGTAATGCTAGTCCACCACAAAAATACCATAAGATTAACCCATCTTTTAATATAAATGACAGACCATATTTTCATCAACCACTTAATAAAGTATTGGGAGTTCAAAAATTAAGCAAACCATGTAACTACTGAATGATTGGAGAATTAGCGTATATAAGTCCCAACTTTCATTTGTCAGTTGAAAGATCTAGATTAACTTCCATTTTATTGACAGAGTAGTGTTACCTTATCCATGCAAAAAAAGGGTACCCGCAAAACAAAAGGAGACGCTACCTACAATTTTGTGGTCCTAAATGTGAGTATGCAGAACTAAATATTTTTGGACAATCGAATAAGGTTGAACTTGTAACTCAGCATAAGTTTGTTAGTTATTGGGGAATTCTGCTGCTGGCGTGCAAGTCCCACACATAAGCCGAACAATATTTTTCAGGTAGACACGGTCTTTGAAATTGAAAGAAACAACATAATCTGTGTGTTGAAAATACAACACGTGTTGTTTTGAAATATCTTAGATATAATATATGAACATATTTAAAATAATAAAATTGTATATATAGTATTAGATGCTAGTATATGAGACATGTGGGGTAACTACCACCGGATGGTAGGATGGATTTATATATATACATATATATATATATATATATATATATATATATATATTTCTTTTTATTTTATTTTTTTGTAACAGGGAGAACTCCATAGATCTGCAAATATTCCTTAGTATTTAGCAGACCGCATGTGCATAATCACCTGCAAGAGGAAATTAGTATAAGGAAAGCAAATTAAACAACTTGATCCACACCGTGTCATCCCTGAGATTATAAATCTGAGTCAGATGCATCATATCAAATTCATTCATAATTTTATTGCATCTGCCGAGAAACAGAATATCGGAGTCGAACACAAACTAATTAAACTGGTAGCTGCATGTCGTATATTTGTTTCACGTAGCTACTAAATTAGTGCTTCTGGTTCTAATACGTATACCTGCTGGGTAGGGCCATGTCAAGCTTGTCTTGGAACTAAACCTCTCCCTCGGCGATCTCCCTGGCATCTTGATTCCCAATGCTGACCATCTTTTCCTGCACACAAATATAATCCCTCATCATGGTGCACCTCTGCACATGGTCCCTGATCTATCTGTAGCAACCTGGTGCTCAGGTTCCCTACTTCTTCACCATCTTGGCAACCTCTCTCTCACCAGACTTCAGCAGGATGCATGCGGTACGCCTTAGTTCCACGACGGAAGGGTCGTTGGTACTCTCCCTCCTGCCTCCCTCTTCTCACTCTCCATCATGTCAGCCTCATCAGCCTAGGCCAATAGGAAATCGCCCATGTTGACGCGGCGGAACTGCCTCGTCCGGCTGGCCGGCGCCGGGGCATGTTCGCTGGAACGAAAGGCAATCGGAGGCTGGGCACGGGGATTTTGGTTGTCGAGTCGCCAAGGGAGTAGTTCGTGGACATATCTCAGGGGTAAGTTATAGGATTTTATTTGTGAATAATTACGTGAGATTCCAACATCCCCACGTTTCGTGAGATACAGTTTTTCACATTGATTTCTTTCCCTTTTCGTTAGCCTTTTTCAGTTTTCTTTCTACAGACGACAGATCAAAGTTTTTTTTGTATACCACTACCTTGGATGTGCCAGGTGCCTTTTTTGGATGTACGGAACAATCTATGTTACGCAAGTTTTTCTTTTATCCTGGACGTAAATTTTATAATCCAACGGTGTAATTAATTTTGATGATGTGGATTAATGAGAATACTTGAAAGGTGCCTCCAATTAGTAAATAGAAGATAAGATAAGATTATTTTTAGTAAACCCTAGTTGATTTCAGGGGGGTGCTGGGGGTTCTGCCTTCCCCATTTCAAATTTCTGTTGAAAGAGACATGATGCAACACTCTAATGCATGGACTAGCTAGGATGTGACAACTCACCCCCACTTGAAAAAATCTCGTCCCGAGATTTCGGATCCGCCGGGAAGAAGGTAGGGTACTCAAGTCGAAGACGATCCTCCCTTTCCCATGTAGCTTCTTGCTCGGAATGGTGTGACCATTGAACTTTGAGAAACTTGATATTCTGGCGTCGAGTGGTATGCTCGGCTTGATCAAGGATCCGAACAGGATATTCTCGATATGTGAGGTTATCTTGGAGATAAAGCGTTTCGTGGTCCACTCCACGGATAGGATCCGAGAAGCAACGCCTGAGTTGAGAAACGTGGAAGACATCATGAACTCTGGAGAGATGCGGAGGCAGTTCCAACTGGTAGGTAACTTCCCCTCGTTTGACAAGAATGCGAAAGGGTCCAATGTAACGAGGAGCCAATTTGCCTTTGATACCGAATCGATGGGTTCCCTTTAACGGTGTAACCCGAAGGTAAGCCATCTCGCCAACTTCATAAGCCATAGGCTTATGCTTGCGGTCATATTGACTCTTTTGTCGAGATTGGGCTGTTTTCAATTTCTCACGAATAACGCGAACCTGCTCTTCTGCTTCCTGGATCATATCCGGGCCAAAGAGTTGTCTTTCCCCAGTTTCTGACCAGTTAAGAGGCGTTCGACATTTTCGTCCATAGAGAACTTCGAAAGGAGCTTTGCCTAAGCTAGCTTGATAACTGTTGTTATAAGCGAACTCGGCGAATGGAAGGCACTTCTCCCAATTCATACTGAAAGAGATGACAGAAGCTCGGAGCATATCCTCCAGAATTTGATTAACTCGTTCTACTTGACCACTTGAATGGGCATGGAAGGCGGTGCTAAAGGAGAGACGAGTTCCCATAGCATTTTGGAAACTTTCCCAAAATCGGGAGGTGAAAAGGCTTCCACGGTCCGAGTCAATTTCCAATGGAACACCATGAAGAGACACTATTCGGGAGATGTACAAGTCAGCTAGCTGGCTAGCGGTTATACTCTCACGAACGGGTAGGAAGTGGGCTACTTTGGAAAGACGATCAACAACAACGAAGATAGCATTATTCCCTCTCGGTCCTGGGAAACCCGGTAATGAAATCCATACCAATTTTATCCCATTTCCATTCAGGAATTTCCAAAGGTTGAAGGGTGCCAGCAGGCCGTTGATGCTCTGCCTTAACGTGACGACAGACGTCGCAATTAGCAATGTATTGAGCGATTTCTCTCTTCATCCTAGTCCACCAAAACCTCTGGCGTAGGTCTTGATACATTTTAGTACTACTTGGATAAATGGTGAGAGGAGAATCGTGACCCTCCTTAAGGATCAATTGCCGTAGATGTTGTTTCTTGGGAACCACCAAGCGGTTCTCGAAGAAAACAACACCTCGCTCATCCATGGAGAAACATTTAGCAACTCCGCTAATGATGTTTTCCTTAATCCGGGATATGCCCTTATCGCGCTTCTGGGCAGCTATGATTTGATCCGTAAGGTTAGGTTTCGCCACCATGGTGGAAAGGAATCCTCGAGGAACAGTATGAAGGTTAAGCTTGCGAAATTCCTCATGGAGAAGTGGTTGACTTTGTTGTAACATCATGTTGTTACAATATGATTTACGACTTAGTGCATCAGCCATGACATTGGCTTTGCCTGGGGTGTAAGTTATTCCTAAGTCATAATCCGTGATCAACTCGACCCAATGTCTTTGCCTGAGATTCAAATCTGGTTGGGTGAATATGTAATTTAGACTTTGGTGATCAGTGTAGATTTTGCAGCGATTACCAAGAAGGTAATGTCGCCAGGTTTTGAGTGCATGGACTACAGCTGCAAGCTCTAGATCATGTGTGGGATAGTTATCCTCATGTGGACGCAACTGTTGAGAAGCGTAGGCAATCACATGATGATCTTGCATGAGTATGCAACCTAGTCCTTGTCGCGAGGCGTCGCAATAGATAAGAAAGTCCTTAGAAAAATCTGGTGCTACAAGTACGGGAGCAGATGTCAGGCGTCTCTTCAGTTCCTGAAAGCTGAACTCGCACTGTGGGGTCCACTCGAACTTTTTATCTTTCTTGAGGAGTTCAGTTAGAGGCTTAGCAACTTTGGAGAAATTCTCGACGAAGCGGCGGCAATAGCTCGCTAAACCAAGGAAACTCCGAACTTGCTTGACCGTTTCAGGTGGAGTCCAGTCGAGGACGGCTTGAACTTGCTCGGGATTGACAGCAATGCCCTTACCAGAGATTACATGGCCCAGATAGGTCACTTCCGGCAACCAAAATTCGCACTTAGAGAATTTGGCATAAAGGCGATGCTCTCGAAGTTTCATCAATACTAGCCTTAGATGTTCGGCATGTTCTTCCACATTCTTGGAGTAGATGAGTATATCATCGAGGTATACCACGACGAATTTATCCAAATACTCCATGAAGATCGAGTTCATTAACCGAGAGAAGGTGGCTGGAGCATTGGTTAAACCGAAGGACATGACGGTGTACTCGTATTGGCCATAACGAGTAACAAAGGCCGTTTTAGGAATGTCCCCATTCTTGATTTTGATTTGATGGTAGCCCAACCTCAAATCCATTTTGGAGAAGACTGATGATCCAACGAGCTGGTCATACAGATCGTTGGTCCTGGGGAGCGGATACTTGTTTTTGATAGTGACCAAGTTGACAGGTCGGTAATCTACAACCATCCGATCCGTTCCATCCTTCTTCTTGACGAAGAGGACGGGGCAAGCCCATGGAGAAGAACTAGGACGGATGAAACCCTTTTGCAAGGACTCATCGAGTTGTTTCTTAAGCTCGGCTAGTTCTAGGGGTGCCATCATATAAGGTCTTCTAGAGATTGGGACGGTTCCTGGAACAAGATCTATCATGAACTTGACATCTCTGTCAGGTGGAACACCTGGCAGTTCCTCTAGAAAGACATCCGGGAAGTCACGGACTACCGGAATATCTTCAAGGTCTGGAAGGGGGTTGGCATTTAAGGAGTAAAGCTGTCGCTCACACACTCGGGTCAAAACATTGACTGTCTTGCCCGATGGATGGGTGAGTTGAACAGTTCTAGTAGAGCAATCAATCTTAGCGTAATGGGCTGACATCTAGTCCATACCCAAGATGATGTTTATGTCCGAGGACTTGAGAGCTATTAGTGATGCAAGAAAGACCAATCTGTCGACAAGAATTTCATTTCCATGGCTGATTCTAGAGGTTTGCCATTTGGAACCAGGGGTTTGAATTACCTTGGAGGTGGGCATGTCACAAAATGTGGTGTTGTGCAATCGAGCATTGCTCTCGGAAATAAATGAATGAGATGCTCCAGTATCAAAGAGAACAGTTGCCGGGTGGCAATTAACAAGGAGTGTACCGAGAACAACGTTGGGGTCCTTCTGAGTCTCCTCAGCTGAAACGTAGTTGACATGGCCACGAGCAGTGGTGGCCGGCTTGGCGACGGGCACCTTTCCTGCTGGCTTGCCACGGCCAACAGACTTTCCGAACTGGTTGGGGTTGTTCTGGGGACACTCGCGGATGTAGTGACCCGCCTCTCCACACTTGAAACAAGTTATCACATTGGGGCGTGGAGCAGCATTAGCAGCGGGGCCACCATAGGTCTTGGGTGGTGCATACTGCTGGTTGGGGCGAGGCGCCTCAAAGGATGGCCTCGGAGTGAACCTGGATGGCACAGCGGTGTTTGGAATCCAGACCGGCACGTCTGGGATCCAGAGCCGGATGAAGACCCAAAGTCACGGGAGTGCTTGCGTGAAGCTTTGAAGTCAGTCTGCCCTGTCTCAGCACTGATGGCCTTGTTGACTAACTTCTGAAAGGAGGTGCACTCATGCAGACGAAGGTCACGGCGAAGCTCGGGGCTAAGTCCCTTGCGGAACCTTGCCTGCTTCTTAGCATCAGTGGATACCTCTTCAGGAGCATATCGTGCTAGATTTCCAAATTCGCGACTGTATGCATCCACAGTCAGTCTACCCTGGGTGAAACTGCAGAACTCTTCCCTCTTGCGATCCATGAGACCTTCCGGGATGTGATGCTCACGGAAAGCAGCACTGAATTCAGCCCAAGTAGTGATTTGGCCGACCGGGTGCATAGCCTCGAATTTTTCCCACCAAAGGCTAGCAGGGCCTTCGAGGTGATAGGCAGCAAAGGTAACCTTATCAGCTGCGGCTACGTTGGCAGAACGTAGCTTGTGGGTGATGCTGCGAAGCCAGTCATCCGCATCGAGAGGCTCGACGGAATGCCTGAACTTCGGTGGATACAGCTTGACGAAGTCATTGATTGACACAAGGTCATTCCTGTGCTGGCGTGCAGTATTCTGCTCAATCCGCTCCAGCAAGCGGTTGGTCTCACGCTTGTTTCGTTCTGCCTCCAGCATAACTTGGGCCAGAGATGGCGGTTGAGGCAGATTTTCATCCCTAGTAGCACTAGCTTCATCCTGCTCTGGGGCAGCCGGGTTGTTGCGGGTGTTGACCATCCTAGGAAAACAAGACAATGATTTAGACAAGGATGGCAAAATCTTGGCAAGGAAGTGCGGAATGTAATGGACAACACGGAATGCAGAGATGTTCATCTGTATGACATGGTAATATAGAAACTGCCATATATTTACCAACAGTCATACACACCATACATAGTTTGGTACAAGCCCAAGCTAGAGTATAACTATGATGAAAGACGTTACATCTCATCGAACGCATTCCAAGATCCTATACATTATTTTTCTACACCTCCGGAATTGGATACACACTAAGTCATATTCCACAAGTCACGCAGGACGGTGGACATACAACTGTTACAATACTAGCGAAACTACTACTAGCTCAGACAGCTCCGTAGTAATCCTCATAAAAGTCACCACCCAAGCCTGGAAGCGGAACATGATCATCTGGGAACAAACGGTCCTGTGGAGCTTGCGGACCATAGGGACTCGGATGTGGCCTTGGTCCAACAAACGGCGGCAGACGAGGTCCACGAGGAGGGGTGATGCCTCCTACCTCACGCCACTCCATAAAATCTGGCAGACCAGCCCGCACAGGGTACAAGTCCCTCATGTCCATACGCAAGGCCCGATTTTCACGGTCCTTGTCTTCCAGCATCTCAGTCGTGGTGCAGAGGAGTGAGTCCTCATGGGATGCATCACTGTACATAGCTGGAGGTACCCATACGCCCTAGGGAGGGATGCTGGCATGTAGCGGAAATCGGTGTTGCATAGCAAGGCAGTTCTGGCTCGAATGATAGTCATCATCGAGTAGGCTGCATCCTGCACGGACATCCCAATAGTAATCCCAAGTCCATAAGAACAGTGGAGCGGTTCAGTAGCTCTGGGATAAGATGGATATATCCTGACCATGCACAAATATTGGCTTTGATTAAAGTCTCTAAACTGCTCCTCGACGGTGTATTCGGGATACCATCGGTAACCTTTCTTGACCATCAGTCAGACCAACATGGCTGTGTGACCACATATACCAATGCAACGGGTCAGACGAACCACTTGGTTCTGGGGACGGGTGGCCATATGGAAGCACAAAATAATGCAAAGGCATTAGAATTTTCTAGGAGAAATTGGACAGCATAACGGGTGTAAATGCTCAGAAAAAGAGTTGACTCATTCACAACAGTTTGCAAAACCACTCAACAACATCATATCAAGGTTCCGGTTCAACCGGCAACATACTAAAAGTAGTAGGAACTGAACTGGGTTGTATCCAACAATCCTATAAGTTACTACGGATTAGTAACACGTGAACCTGATAGAGAGAAGAGAGCCTAGTCCTTAACCCCCGTAGAATGAGAAGAGAATGACTCAGAACAGAGGGCATAAGGTAAAGGAGTAAAAGAGCCTTACGTTCCCTCCCACAATCAATTCCCATACATATAACTAAAGCATTTCTAGACTCGACATCGACCAGTTTGGCTTAGCGAACCTATAGGCAGTCCGGCTCTGATGCCAACGCTGTCAGGACCCCGATCCTAAGTCACACCGATCCAGCATGTAACACATCATATCACTTTGCGGCCTCACGCACGGTATTCCCACGGGTGCCACCTTACCTGGCCCGGGACCGTTTGCGCCTTTTGGCTCACGTATATGATAGTGTCGCTAGCATCCATATGACAAAGAGCCCGGGCCGACATGGCTAGTCGTGAACCCAAGGCGGCACTAACCCATGAGGACAGACATACATGAATCACATCGAGCATGTCGGTCATCAACGTGTGAATCCGGGCTGTAGCACTTGGCTAACAGGACTCCGGTAACCCGGGCTGTAGCAGGCTAGGCAGGACTCCGGAAGTCACCGCGTGACATTTCCCCGAAGGGACAGACACAGGAACGAAGTGAATCACATGCCGGCCAGTCAAGTGTTCCGAGCAGTAGTGCTGGGCTAGCAGGACTCTGGTGAACCGGGCTGTAGCGGACTACTATCGCTCAGAAGCACTAGACTACATTTCCCCATATGATAGGCTGCCAACGATAAACAACTAGATAGTCGGATCCCACTCATACCAAGCATTTCAATCATACACACAATATGCCCGATATGAGTAAATACAACATGGCATCACAACAAAACTCTACAACTCAAGTACTTTATTTAAAAGGCTCCGAGGAGCCATACATAACATATCCATACAGGTAGGGGTCACATGACCCGACACTCAAGTCATACAAACATACAAGCACATGCGGAAGGAAACTAGTCTGAGTATAGACACTAGAAAGAAAGAAGGCTTGACGAAGCCTGTCTATCTACATCGAACCTTCACAAGTCTTGGATCACCACCTGGGTGATAAGTCACTCGTCAACGTCGAGGTCTACATAGAACCCATTAGAGGGGGCGGTGTTGTCGTCTGAAAACATTAATTAAAGCAACATGAGTACGGACGTACTCAGCAAGTCTTACAACAGAATCCTACAATACATGCACATTCTCAGGAAGGTAGTGGAGTTATTGCAGCAAGCCAGCTTTGACTCTTGGCTAATCTATCCTACGACAGACGCAATCTGTAAAACATTTGTCGCACACGAGTCCACTATCACCAACACAATACTCCACCGTGGATCCTCTCTCGTCAGCCTACGAGAGGGCCATCCGCGATACTCACACTTATCTTGAGGCTTTTAGTAGTATCCATTTACTTGTCTATGAACTCCATAGGTGACCAAGTAGTCCTTTACCGCGGACGCGGCTATTCGAATAGTTTTATACCCTGCAGGGGTGTACTTCTTCACACATGTTTCCACCACTTAGCGTCTGCACACGACATGTGCTCGGCAGACTTCAAGCAAAAGCCGACGTGGGCGTAAACCACGACCTAACTAACCACACAAGTCTCTAGTCCAGGTTTATCGCCTATTCGGGCTCCATCCACAAGGAGATCTGGCCAGGGTGTCCTCAACGGCCCCAAACGATGTGTGCAGGGTTCCCGAGACACCAAGCGGGTGAATCGGTACACCGTGCCACGTTCCTACCGCAACACAGCCCACCCCTATGGTCAGCGCTGCGTGCGGCCCCCAGCATACTACGAACACCAGAAACTACTTGCAACTCCTGGACAGAGGACGAGAGGGGTCAGTAAGTCGAGCGGGGTCATATTTCAGGGCCCAATGTGTGGTAGTAGCTGAATCTTAAATCACACACACAGATCTCAGTTCTTAAGGACGGCCTCAATGAAACAACCCACCATGTACTCCTACATGGCCTCTCATCGATTCCTTTACCAAATCGTATTCAACACTTCACTCTCGTTCCCGACACAACCTTTCACTCTAGTTCATCATCCCGATGAGCCAGACCTGACACAACTCTAAGCATAGCAAGCATAGCATGCTAGGAAACACACATATGGCTCAATCAACTCGTACACATGCTAGTGGGTTTCATCTAGTTACTGTGGCAATGACAGGTCATGGAGAGGAAGTGGGTTCAACTACCGCAACACACAGCAGTTTGAATCGCGTTGTCTTAATGCAGTAAAACAAGAGCAGAAGCGAGAACATGGGTTTGTATCGGAATGATCAATGGGTTGCTTGCCTGATGGAGTGGTAGTGGGATACTACCCTTCAGTTGGATACTCGTGAATATCCTTGGAGGCAGGACCTACCACAGGAACACATTGGAACACAATCAACACATGACGATATGCAACAATATGATGCATGCTATGACATGGCAATATGAGTGTGTCTTGGCCTAATGCAAGCTAAAACAGAAAGGAATGTGCTTATTTGAACCAAAGGTTTAAATGTTAGTTCATTTAACATAGCCACATTAGTGCATCATCTTGTATTGCTTAAACAGCAAGGTTAACTTGTTCTGACATACATAAAACCAGTGCCAGTGGATAGATTGAATTTTTCTGATCAAATTTCATATATAAATCTTTGCATTTGGAGTTATAGATTAATTTCTATGAATTTTTGAAGTTTGAACTATTTTCTGGAATTTCCTGTATAAGAATAATTCCAGTAATTTAATTACTGCAGCAACATTGCGTCAGAGTGACGTCAGAGTTCAACGGGGTCGTCCAAGTCAAACTGACCAGTGGGTCCCGCGTGTCAGCAGTTAATTAAACAAATTAATTTTAGTTAAAACTAATTAGATTTAGTTAGCAGAGGGGGGCCCACTTGTCATTGACTCAGGGGAGTCAACCTGGGCCCACCCAGTCCACGTCAGCAGGTCAAACCCGCCGGTCAACGAGTCAAAGCCTGCCGGCGTTTAGCCGCCGGCGAGGCCAGACGTGGCGGCGTGCTACGGGAGTTGCCCACAGGGCTCCGTTTGCTACGCGGAGAGCAGCTACGGGCAGCTGGTGCTCACCCGCATCCAGCCGTGGTGATGGCTTGGCCGGGGAGTGGCCGGAGCATCGCCGACGACGAGGTCAGGCGGAGGCGGAAGCTCGGCCAGCTCGTGCGGGTGGCTGCAGTGGCCTAGGTGGTGTGGCGCTAGCACCTACAGCCTCTACGCGGCGCGAGGAGTGTGACGGGCACAAGCCCGTGACCAAATGGTCACCGGAGCAACGCCGGAGACGTGGTCAGGCGGCGAAGCTTTCGGGCACAAGAGATGCGGCGACTACGGTGCTCTAGGGGCGAAACGGAAAGCACGGGGAGGTTCAGCAGCTCACAGAGAAGCCACAGGGTTGGTGAGCGTGCTCGGGGAAGACTCGGTGCGGTCGGAACGGCGACGGCGATTTGGGCGGCCCAAGGTTGAAGACGAGCTCGGTGGAGTCGTTTGCGGGCCTCCGGCGGGGCGTGGCTTGGTGGAGTGATCGAGGAGGGAGTGGCGGAGCTTCAGGACACGGTGGAGCAGCGCGGGGACGACGGAGAGTGCGGTTTCACGATGGCGCGGGCGCGGCAGCGTCAGCCATGGCGGAGGGAGAGTGAGGGAGAGAAACCAGAGGGGAGTGCGGGTGTCTGCGAGGTCGGGGAGAGAGAGGGAGTTCGTCCCACGTCGCTAGGTCGACGAGGGGAGCGGCGAGGCGGCGGGCAGCTGCGTGGCACACATGCTGTGCTCGCCGTCGAGCACCTGGCTGCCTGCCTGGCCAAGCCAAGCTGCTCGCTGGAGTGGTGGCTGGGCTGTGCCGGCAGGTGGGCCTGGTGGGTGGCGCCAGGTAAGCCTTTTCTTATTTTGTTTTCCTTTTTCTATTTTTCTATATCTTTAGGGCTTTATTAAAAATACTTAGGCACTTTCTAAAATCCTTAAAATAATTGTGGGCTCTGTTGGGATTATTCCTAACAGCCCTCACTTAAATCTAGAATTATTTGAACATTTAAAATATTTACTAGCATTTAAATGTCCAAAAGCAAATTACTTATGATTTAATTCAGTGACCTTCTGTTGACCTAGAAAATTGTGCACCAATTTTGCCAGAGGTTCTAACCCAAGGCAAAGAGGGTGAACATTTTAGAAGGGCATTTCAGGTTCATTGAAAATATTTTTAGTAAACCCTAGTTGATTTCAGGGGGGGTGCTGGGGGTTCTGCCTTCCCCATTTCAAATTTCTGTTGAAAGAGACATGATGCAACAGTCTAATGCATGGACTAGCTAGGATGTGACAAGTTGGGGCGGCCTTCCTTTTCTTGTCTTCCCCGGCTGGAGGGGAAGAACCTTTATCTGCCTCCTCCTCGTTTCCATGGGAGGAGTGCGTCTCAGAGTCATTGGACGATGAGTCCGATAACACCTGGCGCCGGGAACTCTTTCGGGTTCCTGTAGCCTTCTTCTTGACCTTTTTCTCCGGCACCTCATAAGGGTCTTCGGGCTGGGGGGCTGGACAATCAATCTGCCCCGACGTCTCTACCCATTTCTTTCAAAGAAATGGAAGCACAGATCCCGCACATAGTTAAACTATGAAAATGAATACCCTATAAGAGATAAAGCAGCTTACCGCGCTCGCTTGGCGCTTCGCGCTGAATCCGCGATCCTCGGTAAGGGGAGGAGGAACCTCGGCGCCCTTAAATAGCACCTTCCAAGCATCTTCGTTTGTTGTGTCGAAGAGCTCGCTCAGAGTTTGGTGTTGGGCCGGGTCGAACTCCAACAAGTTGAACACCCGTTGTTGACACGGGAGGATCCGGCGGATGAGCATGACCTGGACTATGTTGACGAGATTGAGCTTCTTGTTCACCATGTTTTGTATACAGGTTTGGAGTCCGGTTAGCTCTCCCGGACTGCCCCAGGGCAGGCCCTTCTCTTTCCAGGAGGTGAGCCGCGTGGGGATTCCGGATCGGATCTCGGGGGCCGCTTCCCATTTGGGGTCACGCGGCTCGGTGATGTAGAACCACCCCGACTGCCACCCCTTTATAGTCTGCACGTAGGAGCCCTCGAGCCATGTGACGTAGGGCATCTTGCCCACCATGGCGCCTCCGCACTCCGCCTGCTGGCCCCCCACCACCTTCGGTTTAACATTGAAGGTCTTCAGCCATAGGCCGAAGTGGGGCTTGATGCGGAGGAAGGCCTCACAAACGACGATAAACGCCAAGATGTTGAGGATGAAGTTCGGGGTCAGATCGTGGAAACCCCGGCCATAGTAGAACATGAGCCCCCGGAACAAATGAGTGGAGAGGGAATCCCAGTCCGCGGAGGAAATGGGAAAGGAACACTACCCTCTCGTGGGGCCTGGGGGTGGGGGTGAGCTGCCCCGCATCTGGGAGCCGGTGTGTGATATCGTCGGGCAGGTATCCGGCTCCCCTCAGCTTCTTGACGTGTCCATCCGTGACGGAGGAAACCATCCACTTGCCTCCCGCTCCGGACATGGTTGGAGAATGTTGAGGAAGAAAATGTGGACTTGGGCGCTGGAGCTCAAGTGTGCGAGAATGGATGAGCAAAGGAGGAAGAAGGCGTGGATGGAAAAAGGTGAACCCTTATCCCTTTATATGGGAGGACAAAGCTATACGTGCCCACCGGCCTGGTAAAACTCGCTTATCCCCGAAGCGCCGTAATTGATGGCGCGGTCAGGTTACCCACGTCCGTATTGATGAGAATCCCGCAATAAGGGGACATGATCTCTACTTCGACAAGACGTGCCAAGGAAACTGCCTCGCAAAACACGCTGAGGTTGGCTGTAAAAAACGATTCGCATAAGGGCTTGGCTGTGGTGTGATGTCACATTACGGGATACGTCAGCAGATTAGATTTGTGGAAATATTATTCTCTCTACGCTGGTATGTGGAACTTGTTTTGCAGAGCCGGACATGATCCTCGTGTTCAAAATCTTCTATGAAGTATTCGGAGGAGGAACCCGCCTTGCAATGTCGATGACAATCTGCGTGACGGACTCATCGTCATTGAAGCCTGGTTCAGGGGCTACTGAGGGAGTCCTGGATTAGGGGGTATCCGGACAGCTGGACTATAACCTTTGGCCGAACTGTTGGACTATCAAGATAAAACAATGAAGACTTCGTCCCGTGTCCGGATAGGACTCTCCTTGGCGTGGAAGTCAAGCTTGGCAATATGGATATGTAGATCTCCTTCCTTGTAACCGACTCTGTGTAACCCTAGCCCCCTCCGGTGTCTATATAAACCGGAGGGTTTAGTTCGTAGGACCATAACAACAATCATACCATAGGCTAGCTTCTAGGGTTTAGCCTCTCTAATCTCGTGGTAGATCAACTCTTGTACTACCCATATCATCAATATTAATCAAGCAGGAGGAGGGTTTTACCTCCATCGAGAGGGCCCGAACCTGGGTAAAAACATCGTGTCCCTTGTCTCCTGTTACCATCCGCCTAGATGCAGAGTTCGGGACCCCCTACCCGAGATCCGCCAGTTTTGACACCGACAGGAATCATCCCCAGTCGGGAAGCATGTTGTGCTGGGAAAATTACACTAGATGTGGTCTTCGGCACGCTAGAGAAATATATGTCCGAAGAAATTACTTTCCAAGTGGCCCCGTTCAGTAGCGGATACCATGCCCTTTTAGGGCGGGAGGAGTTCACGATCTTCCAAGCCATACCCCATTATGGGTACATGAAGCTCAAAATGCCTGGGCCCAACGGTATCATCACTCTCGCTAGTGATCTGGACACAACCCTCCGCGCCGAAAACAAAATAGCCGCATTGGCCCTCGAGGCATTATCCGAAGCCCTTGCGGCCGAGGAATTAACTGTACTGCGCTTCACAGTGGACAAGGACGACGTGATACTTGACAAGAGATCCAAGTCCACCTCCTTTAAACCAGTGGATGAAATAGTCAAATTCCAAGTCCACCCAACGGACACTACAAAAACAGCCTCCATCGGGCATAGTTAAACCCCGCCGTGGACGCCGCACTACGAGAGTTCCTGAGTGAGAATTGAGACATATTCGCCTGGCATCCCTCAAATATGCCAGGAATCCCATGCAGGCTGGCCGAGCACAGCCTTAATATTCTAAAGGGATTCTAGCCGGTCAAGCAGACTCTTCGGCGTTTCTTTGAACCTAAGAAACAAGCTATGGGAGAGGAACTAGCCAAGTTATTGGAGGCCGAATTCATTAGAGAAATAAAACATCCGGACTGGCTAGCAAACCTGGTGATGGTACCAAAGAAGGACAAATCCTGGCGCCTATGTGTCGATTTCAAGGACCTCAACAAGGCCTGCCCAAAGGATCCCTCCCCCCTCCCCCGCATCGATCAAATTATCGATGCTACCGCAGGACACGATTCATTGTGTTTCCTTGACGGATACTCCGGCTACCACCAAATAAAGATGGCGGAGTCCGACCAAGCCGCAACGGCATTCATCACACCATACGGCCCCTTCTGTTTGAACACAATGCCATTTGGGCTCAAAAACGCCGGCGCAACATATCAGCGCATGATTCAGACATGTCAGGAGAAATAGATCGGCAAAACAGTAGAGGCATACGTAGATGATGTGGTCGTCAAAACCAAACACGTTGACTCTCTAATAGACGATTTGAGGCTCACATTTGACAACCTCCGAACATACGACATCAAGCTAAATCCAGAAAAATGCGTTTTCGGTGTACCAGCCGGAAAGCTCCTGGGCTTCATTGTCTCCAGTAGAGGCATTGAAGCAAATCCGGCCAAAATTCGAGATCTGTCACAGTTGGCTATCCCAAGGGACCTCAAACAAATCCAGCAATTAACCGGATGTGTCGCGGCTCTAAACCGCTTTATCTGCCGCTTAGGGGAAAAGGCATTACCACTTTATCGCCTCCTTCGACGCACCGAACACTTTGTGTGCACGGATGCTGCCACAGCCGGATTGGAAGAAATAAAAGCCATACTGGGAACCAACACAATCTTGGCCGCGCCAAACGTCGGCGAACCAATGCTGTTGTACATTGCGGCAACTCATCATGTCGTAAGCGCAGTGCTCGTCGTCAAGCGAGAAATGGACGGACATAAATTCCCCCTTCAAAAGCCGGTATATTATGTATCCACTGTCCTCACTCCATGCAAATCACGTACCCACATTATCAAAACATAGCCTATGCGGTATTCATGGCATCCCGGAAGCTGCGACACTACTTTCAAGAGTGTTCAATTACGGTGGGCTCGGAGGTGCCACTTAAAGATATTATAAACAACCGTGATGCTACGGGCTGGATTGCCAAATGGGCCATTGAGCTCCTCCCGTTCTATATAACATACAAGCCTCGGCGAGCCATCAGGTCGCATGTTTTGGCCGACTTTGTCGCCGAATGGACGGAAGCCGAACTCCCTAAAGAGTACGGCGAATACTCCAATTGGATCATGCATTTCGACGGCTCCAAAATGCTGGCTGGTCTGGGGTCTGGCATCGTCCTGACGTCCCCAACAGGAGATATAGTTCAATACATACTCTAGATAATGTATACAGACTCCAACAATGCAGCCGAATACGAGGCCCTGCTGCATGGTCTTCGGATGGTAGTTTCCATGGGCATTCGACGCCTGGAGGTACGCGGGGACTCGAACCTCGCAATATCCAAAATAAATGGAGACTTCGATGCTAAGGATCCGAAAATGGCGGCCTATCGCAACGCCATCCTAAAGATGTCAGCTCGGTTCGAGGGGCTGGAATTTCACCACGTGGCTCGGGAAAACAATCAGGCGGCGGATATCCTCGCCCGCATCGACGCAAAATGCGATACAGCCCCCCCCCCCCAACATCTTTTTGGAAAGGCTGTTTAAGCCATCCGTGGTATGGGAAGGGGACACCGACACCAATAGTCCGGACCCGGCCACAATGCCCGATACCAAACACTCTGACGTAATCGGAGGCTCTGCCACTGAAATAACACCTTCAGCCCACGTAATAATGGCCATCATCGCCCCAGGGACAAAACCATTCCTGGCCTGCCTAACTAGGCAGGAACTTCCCGAGGACCAAAATGAGGCACGCTGCATAGTGCGGCGGTCTAAAGCCTACAGGGTCCACGAGGGAGAGCTGTATAAGAAAAGCACTACCGGAGTCCTTCAAAGGTGCATCTCCGAAGAGAAAGGGCGGAAGCTTTTGGCAGAAATTCACGCCGGACTAGGCGGCCACCATGCCGCAGCCCGGCCCCTTGTAAGCAAGGCCTTCCGTACAGGTTTTTATTGGCCGACGGCCCGGGTAGATGCACAGGACTTGGTCCAACGATGCATTGGTTGCCAGCTTTTTGCAAACCAAAGCCATATGCCACCCACCGCCCTCCAAAAATCCCCATTACCTGGCCCTTCGCGGTCTGGGGGCTTGACATGGTTGGACCCCTTAAAGAGGGAACCCATAAGAAAAAATACCTACTGGTCATGGTGGATAAATTCACCAAATGGATAGAAGCCAAACCGGTTAAAACGGCCGAATCCGGACCGGTGATAGACTTCATATCCAAGGTTGTACACCGTGATGGCGTCCCCCACAGCATCATCACTGTCAACGGCTCAAACTTCACGGCCGACGAGGTAAAACTCTGGTGCAGCAACATGGGCATCAAGCTCGATTATGCCTCTCTCTATCACCCACAAACTAACGGGCAAGTCGAGCGAGCAAATGGTCTTATCATTAGCGGCATCAAACCCAGATTAGTGCGGTCCTTAAAGGAATCTAACACGCACTGGGTAGAGGAGCTCGACTCCGTACTCTAGGGGGCTGCGGACCACGCGGAATCGCACTACCGGATACACACCTTTTTTATGGTGTACGGCGTAGAGGCGGTTCTGCCCTGTGACATAATTCATGACTCACCTCGAGTGCGCATGTACAAAGAAAGAGAAGCAAAGCTCAATCAGCAGGACAGTCTGGACACCCTAGAGGAGGAGCGCGACGTGGCAAAAGCCCGTTCTGCATTCTATCAGCAACAGGCTCGAAGATATCAAAGAAGAGAAGTACGGGCCAAAACTTATAACGTTGGCGAGCTAGTTCTACGCCTGCCGGAGAAGAAAAAGACCAAGCTCGAGCCCAAATGGGAAGGTCCCTTCATTATTGACCAAGTTCTGACCGGTGGAGCATACCGTCTGCGGGATGCAGCGGATAGTAGACTTGAGCCGCACCCATGGAACGCAGCCAGGCTCCGAAGATTCTACGCCTAACGCCAGACTCTATGTTCGTCTCCTTCCTCTGTCCATTTTTGGCATATACATTATCTTTCTTTTCTCTCTTTCTTTCCTTTCTACCTTTTCTCAAGGCCTTCAAGGGCCAACTTGTGCCTTGCTCGCACACTATTGACGCGCTAACGACGCTCATTATACTTGGGGGCTTCTCACACAGAAGCTTACCTATTTATCTGGGCTTCATGCCCTGGACATGTGTCATTCTTCCGCATGTACATTTTCTTCACCATTATATGCATCGATATGACTTAAGTTTTGGCCAAGCTGTGTTGCCTGGCTCTTGTATTTATGCCCTACGTTCCCGTTAATTCGGCTAGGGCATAAGGGCAGCACCTCTGCGATTGTTACTGCCGGGTCAACCGGATGTGTACCTCAGACTAGGTGAAGCCGAAAGATAGCGTTCTTAAGGGAATATTTGGTCGGTGAACAAAAGATGATTTTTATTTATTTTCCATATGTGCCCCAGATGTTTTTCCCCGTGTCTCTTTTCGTAGTCCGGACATGCACTTTAGGGCATGCGTACCCAGGGAAAGGAACCCTTAACGGAACTATTCTCCCTGGAAGATGTTTCTTACTACCCATGTAATATAACATAACTAGTTGGGTACTTGTCTGTTCAAGCACTAATGACCCCTACGCCTGGTTTCCACGCATGCCCCGGTTCTTATATAACTGAGCGGGTATTCGGATACACTCCGGACTATCGGGTCCCGAGGATGAAGCGAAAAGGTCCGCCATGACAAATGATTTACAATCCGGCTAGAAGGCATTATACATGTCACTTTAATTACATAGTCACTTAGACTGACTGAATTTCTCTTCTATACCATCCAACAGGCTGTCTAGCCTACAATCCTGTTGAGAATACTTTGCGGCTAATTCTACTTGCCCATACACTAAGCTAACGGGGATCTCTTTCCCATCAGGCCCCACAGGTCCGACCTCGGCCATGTGGTTTGGGTCAGCCTTGGTATATCGCGTCTTCACCATGGCCCAGGCTTCCTTGGCACCTTGACGGCAGGCCGATATCTTCCATAATCGGGAGCGCCGCAGCGCTCTCTTGAGCTTCTTCGCAATCTCTCCAAGGCCTTCGGGCAGGGAGACGGATGGCCACAAGGCCTGGGCAATGCCTTGCATCACCTGCCGAACTTGTTCATGCAGTTGTGAGAGCTCTGGTAGAAGATCACCCGCAGACCCGGGCATCTCATCCGCGGGACGCCCCGTCAGCATACCTACAGACATAACTTTGTTAGCCGGCTTCTTCGCCGAACTCTTTTTAACAAGTTCGCTCAAGCACTTACTGAAAATGTCGCGTCGAAGCCACTTATTCTCCTTCACACAGTCCGACAGCTGTGCGCGAACATCCTTTAGTTCCACGCTCAGCTGGGTATTGGCATCCTGGAGATCGTTTTTCACCTGCCTAACTTTTGTAAGAACGCGCTTACCAGCCTTTAGCTGGTGTACGACATGTTGCTCATCCGGATTCACTCCGGCATCATCTGCAATATTTATTGTCAGATTTGCAGGCATACCTCACTCTATATGGTACCTATCATTCTTTGAAACAAGTGTTACCAGAGGAGGCCTTCTCAGACTCCTTCACTGCGGCAACTACGGCCCGTAGCTGGGCCTTGCACTCTTCCAGCTCCTGAGATAATTGGGTATTTTTCTCTGCAAGAACCTGCTCACGTTATGATCCTTAAATCAGTTATCCTATATACTTAAGAAGTTCATCCCCACTACTCTATTTATCTTCACATGCAGCCTATCCACATCATCAAGTGGCCCCATGTGTGAAAAACGTCCCATCCAGCCTGCCACGTCATCACAATCATCCTTGATTTTTTCTCTCTCTATGGTAAAGCCAATCCAATGCCCACGGACTGCAATTCGGAAGCAGTACTAGCAAGTGACCTCCTCCGCTTTCCCTCCCTGTATCATCCGCAAAAACAAAATATTCTAACAAAACATACTACTCCATGTACTTCCCTCTAATAAAGAAATATAAAAGCGCACCTTTATTCTTTCGCTGGCTTCCACCCCGTCTTCTTCTCTTCCTATTCATCTTCTTCATTCTCCATTAAATCTCACTACTCCGTCCCTTCTCGTGCTGGGTCTAATTAGCTCGGTGCTTCTCCCATCTGATATTTCTCTATGGAGAGCATGAACGCGAACGTGTAATTTGGCAGGGTAACTGATGGCCAGAGGTGTTCCCAACGACGAGGTCCCCCGACGACTATCCCCGTCCTCCCTCCGGCTTTGTCCTGCCTGCGGCTTCCCCGGCGTAGGTGCCCGGTGCCCCCGCCATCGAAGCAGAGCGCCTTGCGAAGGGTGCTGCCACGCCAACATCGGCCCCGGTCAGTCTCGACGATTACCTCACGGTCGCGCGTCGGGTGCCTCGGCAGAAGGTCTGAAAGGCTTCTTGTGGCAGCGGCAAACCTTTCTCGGTGCCGCGCGTCTCGTGCGTCCGCCCCTCATCTTCCCCACCCCGCAGCAGGTGGCGGCAGGTAGGCTGATTGAGGCCCGTAGTGGCCTTCCTGTCCCGTCTGCATCGATCCAATTATCGGACCATTTGTTGCGTTCTATGAATTCAGGTAGATGCCTTCACAAGGATGGCGAGGATGTGACGATACCAATGACTGCATTAATCTTAACCCAAATTGCTAGGTGAGTTTCCTCTAGACATGAGGATGGAATCAACTATTCAGCAGTGGCTAGCTTTTCGGCGCGGCTGCGGTAAGATCAATAGCCCTTAAGCCTCCGTGAGTTCAGTTCATTCTCTCTTCAATCCCTTCATCAGAGTACAAAAAATATGTCTATTTCCTAATGAATTTCTTCTTTTACTCCTACTATACACCCTCAGGTTTTGGTATTCTACTCAGGTCATTGCAAGATTTTATCTACAATGTATTGTATGGTGTGGCGCAGAGTCGTGAGCATTTGGCGTTTGATCAGGTGGTTTAATCAGGTGATCCTGTGATTGGTTTATCTGAAGAGGTTGTGTTCATTTTGGATTTGCCCACATCCCTTCATTGTTATTTTTTGATGATGTGAACAGAAAATAGTTGCGGTTGTAATTTTTTCCTATAACTAATAGGACTAAGAATCCAGTACGGTACTCATTTAGTGATTTATACTTGATTCATTTACACATCAGACCATCAGAGTTTGATTTCAATATGGTGTGCACATACGCTTACACTTTACAAAGCGGAAGCTAAAAGGAGATTATTTACTTTGATAAGGAATAGAGCGATTTTACTAGAGATCGATCACTATATAGTCAATGTGCTCTAGGATACATGCTCTGTGTAGCTTCTTCTACTTCCAAGTTTCATTAGATCATTGAGGTGTTCACGTACAAGGGTTTTGTTCCAGCACACAGTTGGCATTATTGTACATCTGGTTGCAATATCTCATATTTCTTTTCGGTATCTTTCTTCCCATTTGGCAACATTAGCATATACACATATGGACCTGGCTATCTTACCATGATTTTCTATACCCTTTTTTAGACATCCATAAGGGGCGACTTATGCCACATTTGAGCAGCCTAATATGCACAAAAGTTGCCAAGATGTCTTGAGCATCACACTATTGTTATGAGTATATGCTAAGCCGTGTGGTTCTACACTTTGAAAAGAAAACAAGCCAGACGGATATGATGCCAGATGCCAACGCTCTCTCAGATCCACAATAACTTTGGCAATCTCGTGCTCTCCATGGAACGCTGCAATACATACGATGTTTTCCATAAGAATTTTGCACGATAGTGCATATCCAACCATCCACACACAGAACAAAATGAAGTACATCCACCAGATTTGCCTTCGTGCATGGACTGGACACCAAACATTGGACGTGCAGTAGTTCTACTTTTCTTATACATATAGTCAGATGAATAATTACCACGATATGTGAAGTAACATTAAAAATAATTTTTGTTATACTTTAAGGTTACCAAATGAAGATTTATCTGAAACGAGCTAACACCATCGACAGTTCAGTATAACAAACACTGGCAACAACAAGCGAGTATGGCACTTATGTAAAAGTTGCAGCCTTGCTATCACCTTCAGAGCGATTCGATCCTGAAGTCAGCGCCTCCACCTGCACCTGCACTGTTTCAGTGCCTTGCCTTCCTTTACTTAATGCTGAATATTGTTTCGGTAAAACAACTGATCTATTCCACAATGCATATATTCTTTCCGAATAGAGAAACAGGATGGCGATATGATATGCGAGTATGAGTTGGATGTCAGCCATCTATTTTTTATCTAAAACATCCAATACCATCATATTATTTAAGTCCATATTATTACACTTATTTTCTTGATAGTATGTGATACAAAATTCCCGCAGCAACGCGTAGGGCATCATCTAGTTCTAACTATTTCAAGTCTCAGGGGTTACTGATATATATAACCATCAATTTTTCTTACCCGTATATTCTTTACATACTGGACCGTGGCTCTGGCTAGACCATTTTGAGCTGCACGGATATACGCATATCCTGAGTTGAAGGCATCAAACGCCTCTTGGGAGAAACAAGCGTCATAGGGTACGGCTCGGCGACGCCTTGAAGGAAATATGCCCTAGAGGCAATAATAAAGTTATTATTTATTTCCTTATATCATGATAAATATTTATTATTCATGCTAGAATTGTATTAACCGGAAACATAATACATGTGTGAATACATAGACAAACAGAGTGTCACTAGTATGCCTCTACTTGACTAGCTCGTTAATCAAAGATGGTTATGTTTCCTAACCATAAACAAAGAGTTGTTATTTGATTAACGAGATCACATCATTAGGTGAATGATCTGATTGACATGACCCATTCCATTAGCTTAGCACCCGATCGTTTAGTATGTTGCTATTGCTTTCTTCATGACTTATACATGTTCCTATGACTATGAGATTATGCAACTCCCGTTTGCCGGAGGAACACTTTGTGTGCTACCAAACGTCACAACGTAAATGGGTGATTATAAAGGTGCTCTACAGGTGTCTCCAAAGGTACATGTTGGGTTGGCGTATTTCGAGATTAGGATTTGTCACTCCGATTGTCGGAGAGGTATCTCTGGGCCCTCTCGGTAATGCACATCACATAAGCCTTGCAAGCATTGCAACTAATGAGTTAGTTGCGAGATGATGCATTACAGAACGAGTAAAGAGACTTGCAGGTAACGAGATTGAACTAGGTATTGGATACCGACGATCGAATCTCGGGCAAGTAACATACAGATGACAAAGGGAACAACGTATGTTGTTATGCGGTTTGACCGATAAAGATCTTCGTAGAATATGTAGGAGCCAATATGGGCATCCAGGTCCCACTGTTGGTTATTGACCGGAGATTTGTCTCAGTCATGTCTACATTGTTCTCGAACCGTAGGGTCCGCACGCTTAACGTTACGACGACAGTTATTATGAGTTTATGCATTTTGATGTACCGAAGTTAGTTTGGAGTCTCGGATGTGATCACGGACATGACGAGGAGTCTCGAAATGGTCGAGACATAAAGATTGATATATTGGACGACTATACTCGGACACCGAAAGCGTTCCGGAGAAGTTTCGGATAAAACCGGAGCACCGGGGGGTTACCGGAACCCCCCGGGGGGTTAATGGGCCTCATGGGCCTAAAGTGGAGAAGAGGAAGGGGCTGCCAGGGCAGGCCGCGCGTCCCCTCTCCCCCTAGTCCGAATTGGACAAGGAGGGAGGGGCAGCGCCCCCCTTTTTCCTTCTCTTCTTCCACCTCTCCTACTTGGACAAGGAAAGGGAGGGGAGTCCTACTCCCGGTAGGAGTAGGACTCCTCCTGCGCGCCTCCTCTAGGACCGGCCGCACCCCCCCTTGGATCCTTTATATACGGAGGCAGGGGGCACCCTAGAACACACAAGTTGATCCTCGTGATCTCTCCTTAGCCGTGTGCGGTGCCCCCTTCCACCATATTCCACCTCGGTCATATCGTTGTAGTGCTTAGGCGAAGCCCTGCGTCGGTAGCCCATACTTTGGTTCGCCGGTATTGTTGGATGAAGCAGCCCGGACCGACATTACGCGTACGCTTACGCGAGACCGGTTCTCCCGACGTGCTTTGCACAAAGGTGGCTTGCGGGTGACTGTTTCTCCAACTTTAGTTGAACTGAGTGTGGCTACGCCCGGTACTTACGAAGGTTAAAACAACATCAACTTGACAAACTATCATTGTGGTTTTGATGCGTAGGTAAGATTGGTTCTTGCTTAAGCCTGTAGCAGCCACGTAAAACTTGCAACAACAAAGTAGAGGACATCTAACTTGTTTTTGCAGGGCATGTTGTGATGTGATATGGTCAAGACATGATACTAAATTTTATTGTATGAGATGATCATGTTTTGTAACCGAGTTATCGGCAACTGGCAGGAGCCATATGGTTGTCGCTTTATTGTATGCAATGCAATCGTGATGTAATGCTTTACTTTATCACTAAGCGGTAGCGATAGTCGTGGAAGCATAAGATTGGCGAGACGACAACGATGCTACGATGGAGATCAAGGTGTCAGGCCGGTGACGATGGTAATCATGACGGTGCTTCGGAGATGGAGATCACAGGCACAAGATGATGATGGCCATATCATATCACTTATATTGATTGCATGTGATGTTTATCTTTTATGCATCTTATCTTTCTTTGATTGACGGTAGCATTATAAGATGATCTCTCACTAAATTATCAAGATAAAAGTGTTCTCCCTGAGTATGCACTGTTGCCAAAGTTCGTCGTGCCCAGACACCACGTGATGATCGGGTGTGATAAGCTCTACGTCCATCTACAACGGGTGCAAGCCAGTTTTGCACACGCAGAATACTCAGGTTAAACTTGACGAGCCTAGCATATGCAGATATGGCCTCGGAACACTGAGATCGAAAGATCGAGCGTGAATCATATAGTGGATATGATCAACATAGCGATGTTCACCATTGAAAACTACTCCATTTCACGTGATGATCGGTTATGGTTTAGTTGATTTGGATCACATGATCACTTAGAGGATTAGAGGGATGTCTATCTAAGTGGGAGTTCTTAAGTAATTTGATTAATTGAACTTAAATTTATCATGAACTTAGTACCTGATAGTATCTTGCTTATGTATGTTTGATTGTAGATAGATGGCCCGTGCTGTTGTTCCGTTGAATTTTAATGCGTTCCTTGAGAAAGCAAAGTTGAAAGATGATGGTAGCAATTACACGGACTGGGTCCATAACTTGAGGATTATCCTCATTGCTGCACAGAAGAATTAGGTCCTGGAAGCACCGCTGGGTGCCAGGCCTGCTGCTGGAGCAACACCATACGTTATGAATGTCTGGCAGAGCAAAGCTGATGACTACTCGATAGTTCAGTGTGCCATGCTTTACGGCTTAGAATCAGGACTTCAACGACATTTTGAACGTCATGGAGCATATGAGATGTTCCAGGAGTTGAAGTTAATATCTCAAGCAAATGCCCGGATTGAGAGATATGAAGTCTCCAATAAGTTCTATAGCTGCAAGATGGAGGAGAACAGTTCTGTCAGTGAGCATATACTCAAAATGTATGGGTATAATAATCACTTGATTCAGATGGGAGTTAATCTTCCAGATGATTGCGTCATTGACAGAATTCTCCAATCACTGCCACCAAGCTACAAGAGCTTCGTGATGAACTATAATATGCAAGGGATGAATAAGACTATTCCCGAGCTCTTCGCAATGCTGAAAGCTGCGGAGGTAGAAATCAAAAAGGAGCATCAAGTGTTGATGGTTAATAAGACCACTAGTTTCAAGAAAAAGGGCAAAGGGAAGAAGAAGGGCAACTTCAAGAAGAACAGCAAGCAAGTTGCTGCTCAGGAGAAGAAACCCAAGTCTGGACCTAAGCCTGGAACTGAGTGCTTCTACTGCAAGAAGACTGGTCACTGGAAGCGGAACTGCCCCAAGTATTTGGAGGATAAGAAGGATGGCAAGGTGAACAAAGGTATATGTGATATACATGTTATTGATGTGTACCTTACTAGAGCTCGCAGTAGCACCTGGGTATTTGATACTGGTTCTGTTTCTAATATTTGCAACTCGAAACAGGGACTACAGATTAAGCGAAAACCGGCAAAGGACGAGGTGACCATGCGCGTGGGAAATGGTTCCAAAGTCGATGTGATAGCGGTCGACACGCTACCACTACATCTACCTTCAGGATTAGTATTATACCTAAATAATTGTTATTTGGTGCCAGCGTTGAGCATGAACATTATATCTGGATCTTGTTTGATGCGAGACGGTTATTCATTTAAATCAGAGAATAATGGTTGTTCTATTTATATGAGTAATATCTTTTATGGTCATGCACCTTTGAAGAGTGGTCTATTTTTGATGAATCTCGATAGTAGTAACACACATATTCATGATGTTGAAGCCAAAAGATGCAGAGTTGATAATGATAGTGCAACTTATTTGTGGCACTGCCGTTTAGGTCATATCGGTATAAAACGCATGAAGAAACTCCATACTGATGGACTTTTGGAACCACTTGATTATGAATCACTTGGTACTTGCGAACCGTGCCTCATGGGCAATATGACTAAAACACCGTTCTCCGGTACTATGGAGAGAGCAACAGATTTGTTGGAAATCATACATACCGGTGTATGTGGTCCGATGAATATTGAGGCTCGTGGCGGATATCATTATTTTCTCACCTTCACAGATGACTTAAGCAGATATGGGTATATCTACTTAATGAAACACAAGTCTGAAACATTTGAAAAGTTCAAAGAATTTCAGAGTGAAGTTGAAAATCATCGTAACAAGAAAATAAAGTTTCTACGATCTGATCGTGGTGGAGAATATTTGAGTAACTAGTTTGGTGTACATTTGAAATAATGCGGAATAGTTTCGCAACTCATGCCACCCGGAACACCACAGCGTAATCGTGTGTCCGAACGTCGTAATCGTACTTTACTAGATATGGTGCGATCTATGATGTCTCTTACTGATTTACCGCTATCGCTTTGGGGTTATGCTTTAGAGACGGCCGCATTCACGTTAAATAGGGCACCATCAAAATTCGTTGAGGCGACGCCTTATGAACTATGGTTTGGCAAGAAACCAAAGTTGTCGTTTCTTAAAGTTTGGGGCTGCGATGCTTATGTGAAAAAGCTTCAACCTGATAAGCTCGAAGCCAAATCGGAGAAATGTGTCTTCATAGGATACCCAAAGGAGACTGTTGGGTACACCATCTATCACAGATCCGAAGGCAAGACATTCGTTGCTAAGAATGGATCCTTTCTAGAGAAGGAGTTTCTCTCGAAAGAAGTGAGTGGGAGGAAAGTAGAACTTGACGAGGTAACTGTACCTGCTCCCTTATTGGAAAGTAGTACATCACAGAAACCTGTTTCTGCAACACCTACACCAATTAGTGAGGAAGCTAATGATAATGATCATGAAACTTCAGAACAAGATACTACTGAACCTCGTAGATGAACCAGAGTAAGATCCGCACCAGAGTGGTACGGTAATCCTATTCTGGAAGTCATGCTACTAGATCATGATGAACCTACGAACTATGAAGAAGCGATGGTGATCCCAGATTCGGCAAAATGGCTTGAAGCCATGAAATCTGAGATGGGATCCATATATGAGAACAAAGTCTGGACTTTGGTTGACTTGCCCGATGATCGGCAAGCAATTGAGAATAAATGGATCTTCAAGAAGAAGACTGACGCTGACGGTAATGTTACTGTCTACAAAGCTCGACTTGTCGCAAAAGGTTTTCGACAAGTTCAAGGGATTGACTACGATGAGACCTTCTCACCTGTGGCGATGCTTAAGTCTGTCCGAATCATGTTAGCGATTGCCGCATTTTATGATTATGAAATTTGGCAGATGGATGTCAAAACTGCGTTCCTGAATGGATTTCTGGAAGAAGAGTTGTATATGATGCAACCGGAAGGTTTTGTCGATCCAAAGGGAGCTAACAAAGTGTGCAAGCTCCAGCGATCCATTTATGGACTGGTGCAAGCCTCTCGGAGTTGGAATAAACGCTTTGATAGTGTGATCAAAGCATTTGGTTTTATACAGACTTGCGGAGAAGCCTGTATTTACAAGAAAGTGAGTGGGAGCTCTGTAGCATTTCTGATATTATATGTGGATGACATATTACTGATTGGAAATGATATAGAATTTCTGGATAGCATAAAGGGATACTTGAATAAAAGTTTTTCAATGAAAGACCTCGGTGAAGCTGCTTACATATTAGGAATAAAGATCTATAGAGATAGATCAAGACGCTTAATTGGACTTTCACAGAGCACATACCTTGACAAGATTTTGAAGAAGTTCAAAATGGATCCAGCAAAGAAAGGGTTCTTTCCTGTGTTACAAGGTGTGAAGTTGAGTCAGACTCAATGCCCGACCACTTCAGAAGATAGAGAGACACTGAAAGATGTTCCCAATGTTGGGGAACGTTGCAGAAAGCAAAAAATTTCCTACGGTTTCACCAAGATCCATCTAGGAGTTCATCTAGCAACGAGTGATTGGATTGCATCTACATACCTTTGTAGATCATGCGCGGAAGCGTTCAAAGAACGGGGATGAGTAAGGCGTACTTGACATGATCCAAATCACCGGAGATCCTAGTGCCGAACGGACGGCACCTCCGCGTTCAACACACGTACGGTCAACGTAACGTCTCCTCCTTCTTGATCCAGCAAGGTGGAGAAGAGGTTGAGGAATATGGCTCCAGCAGCAGCACGACGGCGTGGTGGTGATGGAGCTGCAGTACTCCGGCAGGGCTTCGCCAAGCTTTATGGAGGAGGAGGATGTGTTGGAGAGGGAGAGGGAGGCACCAAAGGCGTGGTGTAAAGGCCCTCCTTTCCCCACTATATATACGGAGTCCAAGGGGGGGCGCTGGCCCTAGGAGATCCAATCTCCTAGGGGGGGTGCGGCCAAGGGAGGAATCCCTCCTCCCCAAGGCACCTAGGAGGTGCCTTCCCCCTTTGGGACTCTTCCCTTCCTTGAACCCTAGGCGCATGGGCCTCTTGGGGCTGGTGCCCTTGGCCCATATAGGCCAACGCGCACCCCCTACAGCCCATGTGGCCTCCCGGGGCAGGTGGCCCCACCCGGTGGACCCCCGGGACCCTTCCGGTGGTCCCGGTACAATACCGGTGACCCCGAAACTTGTCACGATGCCCGAAATAGCACTTCCTATATATAATTCTTTACCTACGAACCATTCCGGAACTCCTGATGACGTCCAGGATCTCATCCGGGACTCCAAACAACATTTGGGTTACTGCATATACATATCCCTACAACCCTAGCGTCACCGAACCTTAAGTGTGTAGACCCTACGGGTTCGGGAGACATGTAGACATGACCGAGATCGCTCTCCGGTCAATAACCAATAGCGGGATCTGGATACCCATGTTGGCTCCCACATGCTCCTCGATGATCTCATCGGATGAACCACGATGTCGAGGATTCAAGCAACCCCGTATACAATTCCCTTTGTCAATCGGTATATTGCTTGCCCGAGATTCGATCGTCGGTATCCCAATACCTCGTTCAATCTCGTTACCGGCAAGTCGCTTTACTCGTACCGTAGTGCATGATCCCGTGACCAGACACTTGGTCACTTTGAGCTCATTATGATGATGCATTACCGAGTGGGCCCAGTGATACCTCTCCGTCATACGGAGTGACAAATCCCAGTCTTGATCCATGTCAACCCAACAGACACTTTCGGAGATACCAGTAGTATACCTTTATAGTCACCCAGTTACGTTGTGACATTTGGTACACCCAAAGCACTCCTACGGTATCCGGGAGTTACACGATCTCATGGTCTAAGGAAAGGATACTTGACATTGGAAAACTCTAGCAAACGAACTATACGATCTTGTGCTATGTTTAGGATTGGGTCTTGTCCATCACATCATTCTCCTAATGATGTGATCTCGCTATCAATGACATCCAATGTCCATAGTTAGGAAACCATGACTATCTGTTGATCAACGAGCTAGTCAACTAGAGGATTACTAGGGACATGTTGGTGTCTATTATTCACACATGTATTACGATTTCCGGATAACACAATTATAGCATGAATAAACACAATTATCATGAACAAGGAAATATAATAAAAATGCTTTTATTATTGCCTCTAGGGCATATTTGCAACAGTCTCCCACTTGCACTAGAGTCAATAATCTAGTTACATTGTGATGAATCGAACACCCATGGAATTCTGGTGTTGATCATGTTTTGCTCTAGGGAGAGGTTTAGTCAACGGATCTGCTACATTCAGGTCCGTGTGTACTTTACAAATATCTATGTCACCATCTTGAACATTTTCATGAATGGAGTTGAAGCGACGCTTCATGTGCCTTGTCTTCTTGTGAAACCTGGGCTCCTTGGCAAGTGCAACAGCTCCAGTGTTGTCACAGAAGAGTTTGATTGGCCCCGACGCATTGGGTATGACTCCTAGGTCGGTGATGAAATCCTTCGCCCAAATTGCTTCATGTGCTGCCTCCGAGGTTGCCATGTACTCCGCTTCACATGTAGATCCCGCCACGACGCTCTGCTTGCAACTGCACCAGCTTACTGCCCCACCATTCAAAATATACACGTATCCGGTTTGTGACTTAGAGTCATCCAGATCTGTGTCGAAGCTAGCGTCGACGTAACCCTTTACGACGAGCTCTTCGTCACCTCCATAAACGAGAAACATTTCCTTAGTCCTTTTCAGGTACTTTAGGATATTCTAGACCGCTGTCGAGTGTTTCTTTCCGGGATTACTTTGGTACCTTCCTACCAAACTCACGGCAAGGTTTACATCAGGTCTGGTACACAACATGGCATACATAATAGAACCTATGGCTGAGGCATAGGGGATGACACTCATCTCTTCTATATCTTCTGCTGTGGTCGGACATTGAGTTGAGCTCAATTTCACACCTTGCAACACATGCAAGAACCCCTTCTTAGACTGATCCATATTGAACTTCTTCAATATCTTATCAAGGTATGTGCTTTGTGAAAGACCTATGAGGCGTCTTGATCTATCCCTGTAGATCTTGATGCCTAATATATAAGCAGCTTCTCCAAGGTCCTTCATTGAAAAACTCTTATTCAAGTAGGCCTTTATGCTGTCCAAGAGTTCTATATCATTTCCCATCAAAAGTATGTCATCTACATATAATATGAGAAATGCTACAGAGCTCCCACTCACTTTCTTGTAAACACAGGCTTCTCCATAAGTCTGCGTAAACCCAAACGCTTTGATCATCTCATCAAAGCGAATGTTCCAACTCCGAGATGCTTGCACCAGCCCATAAATCGAGCGTTGGAGCTTGCACACCTTGTCAGCATTCTTAGGATCGACAAAACCTTCCGGCTGCATCATATACAATTCTGCCTTAAGGAAACCATTAAGGAATGCCGTTTTGACATCCATTTGCCATATTTCATAATCATAGAATGCGGCAATTGCTAACATGATTCGGACGGACTTCAGCTTCGCTGCCGGTGAGAAAGTCTCATCGTAGTCAACCCCTTGAACTTGTAGATAACCCTTAGCGACAAGCTGAGCTTTATAGATGGTCACATTACCATCCGCGTCTGTCTTCTTCTTAAAGATCCATTTATTTACTATGGCTCGCCGCTCAACAGGCAAGTCAGTCAAAGTCCATACATTGTTTTCATACATGGATCCTATCTCGGATTTCATGGCTTCTAGCCATTTGTCGGAATCCGGGCCCGCCATCGCTTCTTCATAGTTCGAAGGTTCACCATTGTCTAACAACATGATTTCCAAGACAGGGTTGCCGTAACACTCTGGTGCGGAACGTGTCCTTGTGGCCCTTCGAACTTCAGTAGGATCTTGATTAGAAGTATCTTGATCATCATCATTAACTTCCTCTCTAGTCGGTGCAGGCACCTCAGGAACATTTTCTTGAGTTGCGCCATTTTCCGGTTCAAGAGGTAATACTTCATTAAGTTCTACTTTCCTCCCACTTACTTCTTTTGAGAGAAACTCTTTCTCTAGAAAGGACCCATTCTTGGAAACAAAGATCTTGCCATCGGATCTGAGGTAGAAGGTATACCCAATAGTTTCTTTAGGGTATCCTATGAAGACGCATTTTTCCGATTTGGGTTCGAGCTTTTCAGGTTGAAGTTTCTTGACATAAGCATCGCATCCCCAAACTTTTAGAAACGACAGCTTAGGTTTCTTCCCAAACCATAATTCATACGGTGTCATCTCAACGGATTTCGACGGAGCCCTATTTAAAGTGAATGCGGCAGTCTCTAAAGCATACCACCAAAAAGATAGCGGTAAATCGGTAAGAGACATCATAGATCGCACCATATCTAATAGAGTGCAATTACGACGTTCGGACACACCATTACACTAAGGTGTTCCAGGCGGCGTGAGCTGTGAAACTATTCCACATTTTCTTAAGTGTGTGCCAAACTCATGACTCAAGTATTCTCCTCCACGATCTGATCGCAGGAACTTGATTTTCCTGTCACGTTGATTCTCAACCTCACTCTAAAATTCTTTGAACTTTTCAAAGGTCTCAGACTTGTGTTTCATTAAGTAGACATACCCATATCTACTCAAGTCATCAGTGAGGGTGAGAACATAACGATAGCCACCGCGAGCCTCAACACTCATTGGACCGCACACATCAGTATGTATGATTTCCAATAAGTTGGTTGCTCGCTCCATTGTTCCTGAGAACGGAGTCTTGGTCATTTTACCCATGAGGCATGGTTCGCACGTGTCAAATGATTCATAATCAAGAGACTCGAAAAGTCCATCAGTATGGAGCTTCTTCATGCGTTTGACACCTATGTGACCAAGGCGGCAGTGCCACAAGTATGTGGGACTATCATTATCAATCTTACATCTTTTGGTATTCACACTATGAATATGTGTAGCATTACGCTCAAGATTCATTAAGAATAAACCATTCACCATCGGAGCATGACCATAAAACATATCTCTCATATAAATAGAACAACCATTATTCTCGGATTTAAATGAGTAGCCATCTCGTATTAAACGAAATCCTGATACAATGTTCATGCTCAAACTTGGCACTAAATAACAATTATTGAGGTTCAAAACTAATCCCGTAGGTAAATGTAGAGGTAGCGTGCCGACGGCGATCACATCGAGCTTGGAACCATTCCCGACGCGCATCGTCACCTCATCCTTCGCCAGTCTCCGCTTATTCCGCAGCTCCTGCTTTGAGTTACAGATGTGAGCAACTGCGCCGGTATCAAATACCCAGGAGCTACTACGAGTACTGGTAAGGAACACATCAATTACATGTATATCACATATACCTTTTGTTGTGTCGGCCTTCTTGTCCGCTAAGTATTTGGGGCAGTTCCGCTTCCAGTGACCACTTTCCTTGCAATAAAAGCAATCAGTCTCGGGCTTGGGTCCGTTCTTTGGCTTCTTCCTGGCAGCTTGCTTGCCGGGCGCGGCAACTCCCTTGCCGTCTTTCTTGAAGGTTTTCTTACCCTTGCCTTTCTTGAACTTAGTGGTTTTATTTACCATCAACACTTGATGTTCCTTTTTGACTTCTACCTCTGCTGATTTCAGCATTGCAAATACTTCAGGAATGGTCTTTTCCATCCCCTGCATATTGAAGTTCATCACAAAGCTCTTGTAGCTCGGTGGAAGCGACTGAAGGATTCTGTCAATGACCGCGTCATCCGGGAGATTAACTCCCAGCTGAGTCAAGCGGTTATGCAACCCAGACATAGTGAGTATGTGCTCACTGACAGAACTGTTTTCCTCCATCTTACAGCTGAAGAACTTGTCGGAGACTTGATATCTCTCGACCCGGGCATGACCTTGGAAAACCATTTTCAGCTCTTCGAACATCTCATATGCTCCGTGTATCTCAAAACGTTTTTGGATCCCCGGCTCTAAGCTGTAAAGCATGCCGCACTGAACGAGGGAGTAGTCATCGGTGCGTGCCTGCCAAGCATTCATAACATCTTGTTCTGCAGGGAGAACAGGTGCGTCACCTAGCGGTGCTTGTAGGAAATAATCTTTCTTGGCAGCTATGAGGATGATCCTCAGGTTCCGGACCCAGTCCGTGTAGTTGCTGCCATCGTCTTTCAGCTTGGTTTTCTCTAGGAACGCGTTGAAGTTGAGGAGTACGTTGGCCATTTGATCTACAAGACATATTGTAAAATTTTAGACTAAGTTCATGATAATTAAGTTCATCTAATCAAATTATTCAATGAACTCCCACTTAGATAGACATCCCTCCTGTAATCTAAGTATAACAATGATCCGAGTTAACTAGGCCGTGTCCGATCATCACGTGAGACGGACTAGTCAATAATCGGTGAACATCTTCATGTTGATCGTATCTTCTATACGACTCATGCTCGACCCTTCGGTCTTCTGTGTTCCGAGGCCATGTCTGTACATGCTAGGCTCGTCAAGTCAACCTAAGTGTTTGCATGTGTAAATCTGTCTTACACCCGTTGTATGTGAACGTTGGAATCTATCACACCCGATCATCACGTGGTGCTTCGAAACAACGAGCTGTCGCAACGGTGCACAGTTATGGGGAACACTTTCTTGAAATTATTATGAGGGATCATCTTATTTACTACCGTCATTCTAAGCAAACAAGATGCAAAAACATGATAAACATCACATGCAATCAAATAATAATAGTGACATGATATGGCCATTATCACACAGCTCCTTTGATCTCCATCTTGGGGCTCCATGATCATCTTGTCACCGGCATGACACCATGATCTCCATCATTGTGTCTCCATGAAGTTGCTCGCCAACTATTACTTCTACTACTATGGCTAACGCGTTTAGCAATAAAGTAAAGTAATTTACATGGCGTTTCTCAATGACACGCAGGTCATACAAAAAATAAAGACAACTCCTATGGCTCCTGCCGGTTGTCATACTCATCGACATGCAAGTCGTGATTCCTATTACAATAGCATGAACATCTCATACATCACATATAGATCATTCATCATTCATCACAACTTTGGCCATATCATATCACAAAGCACTTGCTGCAAAAACAAGTTAGACGTCATCTAATTGTTGTTGCAAGTTTTACGTGGCTGGAATAGGGTTCTAGCAAGAACATTTTCTTACCTACGTGAAAGCGAAAACGTGATTTGTCAACTTCTATTTACCCTTCATAAGGACCCTTTTCATCGAATCCGCTCCAACTAAAGTGGGAGAGACAGACACCCGCCAGCCACCTTATGCAACTTGTGCATGTTAGTCGGTGAAACCGGTCTCACGTAAGCATACGTATAAGGTTGGTCCGGGCCGCTTCATCCCACAATACCGTTGAAGCAAGATAAGACTAGTAGCGGCAAGAAAGTTGACAACATCAATGCCCACAACAAATTGTGTTCTACTCGTGCAAGAGAACTACGCATAGACCTAGCTCTGATACCACTGTTGGGGAACGTTGCAGAAAACAAAAATTTTCCTACGGTTTCACCAAGATCCATCTAGGAGTTCATCTAGAAACGAGTGATTGGATTGCATCTACATACCTTTGTAGATCACGCGCGGAAGCATTCAAAGAACGGAGCTGAGGAAGGCGTACTCGATGTGATCCAAATCACCGGAGATCCTAGCGCCGAACGGACGGCACCTCCGCGTTCAACACACGTACGGTCAGCGTAACGTCTCCTCCTTCTTGATCCAGCGAGGGGGAGAAGAGGTTGAGGAAGATGGCTCCAGCAGCAGCACGACGGCGTGGTGGTGATGGAGCTGCAGTACTCCGGCAGGGCTTCGCCAAGCTTTATGGAGGGGGAGGATGTGTTGGAGAGGGAGAGGGAGGCACCAAAGGCGTGGTGTAAAGGCCCTCCTTTCACCACTGTATATAGGGAGTCCAAGGGGGGGGGGGCGCCGGCCCTGGGAGATCCAATCTCCTAGGGGGGTGCGACCAAGGGAGGAATCCCTCCTCCCCAAGGCACCTAGGAGGTGCCTTCCCCCTTTGGGACTCTTCCCTTCCTTGAACCCTAGGCGCATGGGCCTCTTGGGGCTGGTGCCCTTGGCCCATATAGGCCAAGGCGCACCCCCTACAGCCCATCTGGCCCCCCGGGGCAGGTGGCCCCACCCGGTGGACCCCCGGGACCCTTCCGGTGGTCCCGGTACAATACCGGTGACCCCAAAACTTGTCCCGATGCCCGAAATAGCACTTCCTATATATAATGCTTTACCTCCGGACCATTCTAGAACTCCTCGTGACGTCCGGGATCTCATCCGGCACTCCGAACAACATTCGGGTTACTGCATATACATATCCCTACAACCCTAGCGTCACCGAACCTTAAGTATGTAGACCCTACAGGTTCGGGAGACGTGTAGACATGACCGAGATCGCTCTCCGGTCAATAACCAACAGTGGGATCTGGATACCCATGTTGGCTCCCACATGCTCCTCGATGACCTCATCGGATGAACCACGATGTCGAGGATTCAAGCAACCCCGTATACAATTCCCTTTGTCAATCGGTATGTTACTTGCCCGAGATTCGATCGTCGGTATCCCAATACCTCGTTCAATCTCGTTACCGGCAAGTCACTTTACTCGTACCGTAGTGCATGATCCCGTGACCAGACACTTGGTCACTTTGAGCTCATTATGATGATGCATTACCGAGTGGGCCCAGTGATACCTCTCCGTCATACGGAGTGACAAATCCCAGTCTTGATCCATGTCAACCCAACAGACACTTTCGGAGATACCCGTAGTATACCTTTATAGTCACCCAGTTACATTGTGACGTTTGGTACACCCAAAGCAGTCCTACGGTATCCGGGAGTTACACGATCTCATGGTCTAAGGAAAGGATACTTGACATTGGAAAACTCTAGCAAACGAACTATACGATCTTGTGCTATGTTTAGGATTGGGTCTTGTCCATCACATCATTCTCCTAATGATGTGATCTCGCTATCAATGACATCCAATGTCCATAGTCAGGAAACCATGACTATCTGTTGATTAACGAGCTAGTCAACTAGAGGCTTACTAGGGACATGTTGGTGTCTATTATTCACACATGTATTACGATTTCCGGATAACACAATTATAGCATGAATAAAGACAATTATCATGGACAAGGAATATAATAATAATGCTTTTATTATTGCCTCTAGGGCATATTTCCAACACCCTATGCTTCAGCCATAGGATCTATCATGTATGCAATGCTGTGTACCAGACCTGATGTGTGCCTTGATATAAGTCTAGCAGGGAGGTACTAAAGTAATCCAGGAGTGGATCACTGGACAGTGGTCAAGAACATCCTAAAGTACCTGAAAAGGACTAAGGATATGTTTCTCGTACATGGAGGTGACAAAGAGCTCATCGTAAACGGTTACATTGATGCAAGCTTTGACACTGATCCGGACGATTCTAAATCGCAAACCGGATACATGTTCACATTAAACGGTGGAGCTGTCAGTTGCTGCAGTTCTAAACAAAGCATTGTGGCGGGATCTACATGTGAAGCGGAGTACATAGCTGCTTCGGAAGCAGCAAATGAAGGAGTCTGGATGAAGGAGTTCATATCCGATCTAGGTGTCATACCTAGTGCATCGGGTCCAATGAAAATCTTTTGTGACAATACTGGTGCAATTGCCTTGGCAAAGGAATCCAGATTTCACAAGAGAACCAAGCACATCAAGAGACGCTTCAATTCCATCCGGGATCTAGTCCAGGTGGGAGACATAGAGATTTGCATGATACAGACAAATCTGAATGTTGCAGACCCATTGACTAAGCCTCTTCCACGAGCAAAACATGATCAACAACAAGGCTCCATGGGCGTTAGAATCATTACAGTGTAATCTAGATTATTGACTCTAGTGCAAGTGGGAGACTGAAGGAAATATGCCCTAGAGGCAATAATAAAGTTATTATTTATTTCCTTATATCATGATAAATGTTTATTATTCATGCTAGAATTGTATTAACCGGAAACATAATACATGTGTGAATACATAGACAAACAGAGTGTCACTAGTATGCCTCTACTTGACTAGCTCGTTACTCAAAGATGGTTATGTTTCCCAACCATAAACAAAGAGTTGTTATTTGATTAATGAGATCACATCATTAGGTGAATGATCTGATTGACATGACCCATTCCATTAGCTTAGCACCCGATCGTTTAGTATGTTGCTATTGCTTTCTTCATGACTTATACATGTTCCTATGACTATGAGATTATGCAACTCCCGTTTGCCGGAGGAACACTTTGTGTGCTACCAAACGTCACAACATAAATGGGTGATTATAAAGGTGCTCTACAGGTGTCTCCAAAGGTACATGTTGGGTTGGCATATTTCGAGATTAGGATTTGTCACTCCGATTGTCGGAGAGGTATCTCTGGGCCCTCTCGGTAATGCACATCACATAAGCCTTGCAAGCATTCCAACTAATGAGTTAGTTGCGAGATGATGCATTACAGAACGAGTAAAGAGAGTTGCCGGTAATGAGATTGAACTAGGTATTGGATACCGACGATCTAATCTCGGGCAAGTAACATACCGATGACAAAGGGAACAACGTATGTTGTTATGCGGTCTGACTGATAAAGATCTTCATAGAATATGTAGGAGCCAATATGGGCATCCAGGTCCCGCTGTTGGTTATTGATCGGAGATTTGTCTTAGTCATGTCTACATTGTTCTCGAACCGTAGGGTCCGCACGCTTAACGTTACGATGACAGTTATTATGAGTTTATGCATTTTGATGCGCCGAAGTTAGTTCGGAATCCCGGCTATGATCACGGACATGACGAGGAGTCTCGAAATGGTCGAGACATAAAGATTGATATATTGGACGACTATATTCGAACACCGGAAGCATTCCGGAGAAGTTTCGGATAAAACCGGAGCACCGGGGGGTTACCGGAACCCCCCGGGAGGTTAATGGGCCTCATGGGCCTAAAGTGGAGAAGAGGAAGGGGCTGCCAGGGCAGGCCACGCGCCCCCTCTCCCCCTAGTCTGAATTGGACAAGGAGGGAGGGGCGGCGCCCCCCTTTTTCCTTCTCTTCTTCCACCTCTCCTACTTGGACAAGGAAAGGGAGGGGAGTCCTACTCCCGGTAGGAGTAGGACTCCTCCTGCGCGCCTCCTCTAGGGCCGGCCGCACCCCCCCTTGGATCCTTTATATACGGAGGCAGGGGGCACCCTAGAACACACAAGTTGATCCTTGTGATCGCTCCTTAGCCGTGTGCGGTGCCCCCTTCCACCATATTCCACCTCGATCATATCATTGTAGTGCTTAGGCGAAGCCCTGCGTCGGTAGAACATCATCATCGTCACCACGCCGTTGTGCTGACGGAACACATCCCCGAAGCTTTGCTGGATCGGACCCCGGGGAGCGTCATTGAGTTGTACGTGTGCTAAGAACTCGGAGGTGCCGGAGTAACGGTGCTTGGATCGGTCGGATCAGGAAGACGTACGACTACTTCCTCTACGTTGCGTCAATGCTTCCGCTTCGGTCTACGAGGGTACATAGACAACACTCTCCCCTCTCGTTGCTATGCATCACCATGATCTTGTGTGTGCGTAGGAATTTTTTTGAAATTACTACGTTCCCCAACACGCCTGTGGTTCATGGCGCTCTCCACTTCGGAATTTGTAGCGGATATTTTATCCGCATCCTCTGTAGGAGGAGAATCCGGCGTGCGCCTCGTGCTAGCTTCTGCCTCTGTGTCCGGCCCTGGAGCCCGACTGGTACAGGCGTGATCGGCGACCTCTCTGGATATAGTTCGGTGAACGTTCTTCCTTCTGGGAAACACGGGTGTTGTTACGTTTTTTAAAAGACGACAACCACAGTGCGAGGCGTTACATCATACCTCTGCGCTGGCGTCTCCGTCCGTACCGCTTTCCTTTTTAGCCTATCCGGCCTTGGAGCTTCTTGTTGGCGAGTTGCCACAGGCTCGGCATGGCGTCCCGAGGGCCTTCCCTGTAAAACATCGCTTGTTTATGGTGGGTGAAGTGCATATAAGGGAATCCATTTAAAAAGTTGGGACTTCGATCTCAGTTACCTGCGAGGCTGGGAGTAGCCCGGGGTAGTCGGCTGTAATGGCCACCATGGCATCACCGCAGCTCAGTTGGTAGAATACCCTGTCAATCAGCTCTACGAATATGTCCGGATCCTCTTTGAGGCCGGGGTCGAGGGACCGCTCAGGATCCTCTGGTTGTGGAGGTGGGCTGTTGATCTCCCTTACAGCCTTACACAGCTCCTGCGATGAATTTGCAAGGTAAAATATTTAACTGCAGAAATATGGAATGGGTGGGCATAAAAAGTGGCGGCCTACCCAGCTCGAAGGGTTGTACATGGAGAATCCATCCAGTGGCTTGATGCAGAGGAACTCCTCTTCCTCTCCCTTGTATAGACCGGACAGGATTTTTGCTAGGGCAGCACTCGAGTCTGGCCCCTTGCGGCCGCAGCGGGTGGCATCCTCTTCCCCGTTGAAATCCCACATAGGATGGCCTCGATATTGAAGTGGCTGCACCCCCCGCATAATGCATATTGACATAACCTCGGTTATGGTCAGTCCTAATTGAGCCAGTACCTTTATCCGGCCCATCAGGTAAAGAACGTCTCTATCATCTTCCTCCAGAGGGCTACGTGGCCGCCAGCTCAGGCGCTTCTTCAAGGGAGCATTATCAAACTCGGGAAGGCCGATCCGAATAGGATCCGGAAGAGAGACGTCCTCCATATAAAACCACTCTGAAGGCCAGTCTTCTTCGGGGTACCAGATAGGTATCCGGTCCCGGCGATGCGCCACACTTTGGCTCCTCCCACTTGATATATTGATCCCCTCTGTGTACGGGGCACAAGGCAGAACAACTTCTTCCACAGTGCGAAATGAGCTTCACAGTCAAAGAACAGTTTGCAAAGGGCTACGTAACCAGCGATGTGCAGTATGGAGGCAGGGGTGAGGTTGTGCAACTGGAGGCCGTAGAACTCCAGGAGCCCTCGGAGAAACGGATGGATTGGAAATCCGAGTCCCCTTAACAAATAAGGGACAAGGCATACTCGCTCTCCCTTAGAGGGGTTGGGAAAGCTCTCCGCTTGCTCCACGCCATTATAGGTGGCGAGCCCGGCTCGAACCGGGACCATATACGCTGGAGGGAGAAATCCCTGGGTCTGTAGCTTCACTAATTGGTTGTTTGGGACGGAACACCTCTCCCAATCTCCGGGCTTGGGGCTGCGGGAGCGAGAGGAGGAGCTGCGCTGGCCAATCATGCTGGAATGGATTTTTTCGGGCGCGCTCCGATGAATTCTCGCTGAGGGAGGATGGTGTGATTCGGATCTAAGAATCCTCGTCTCTTTAAATAGACAGTTCATTCACACAGCTAGGGTGGTAAATATAAAAACGCCCTGGATCCTCACATTCGCTTGACACGTGGAAGATGGCCATTGTTTGAGGCAGAAGCCAAGAAGCGCAACATTTACGAGAAGCCGAACACTATTTAACAGATACTTAGAGTTTGAAGAAGAACCCGCCTTGCAATGCCGAAGACAATCTGCACGCCGGACTCATCGCCATTGAAGCCTGGTTCGGGGCTTACTGAGGGAGTGCTGGATTAGGGGGTATCCGGACAGCCGGACTATATCCTTTGGCCGGACTGTTGGACTATGAAGATACAAGATTGAAGACTTCGTCCCGTGTCCGGATGGTACTCTCCTTGGCATGGAAGGCAAGCTTGGCAATACGGATATGTAGATCTCCTTCCTTATAACCGACTCTGTGTAACCCTAGCCCCCTCCGGTGTCTATATAAACCGAAGGGTTTAGTCCGTAGGACGAACAACAATCATACCATAGGCTAGCTTCTAGGGTTTAGCCTCTCTGATCTCGTGGTAGATCAACTCTTGTAATACTCATATCATCAAGATCAATCCAGCAGGAGTAGGGTTTTACCTCCATCGTGAGGGCCCGAACCTGGGTAAAAACATCGTGTCCCCCGTCTCCTGTTACCATCCTCCTAGATGCAAAGTTCGGGACCCCCTTCCTGAGATCCGTCGGTTTTGACACCGACACCAATCTCTACTGCTCTTGCAAAAGTGGATCCAGCGCTCTTCAACCCGAAGGGCATTTGTACAAAAAAATACGTGCCACATGGGGTTATGAACACAACCTTCTCTTCATCCTCCTTGGACATGAAAATCTGGTGGTACCCGGAGTAGGCATCCAGGAGGAAAGCAGGTGGTGCGGTCAGTGTGATCCTCTTAGTCAAAGACAATGGGCGTGCGGGACCACTTGACCGGCTTCCGAGAATTCATCGCCGGCTCCACGATATTGACCTCATGTGCCCACTGTTTAAGTTGGCAGTGAGAGGAGTGCAACGACGCACCTCCGTCAATGCACAGAGCGTCAGTGGCCTTCTGGAGCTCCTGCTCGCTAGTTTCCTCTTAATCTCCTTCATCACTCTCGTCATCGCCCCCCTTCTTCTCTCAGCCTCTGGCGGGTTTCCCTTGATACCCAGGGGCCTTGCCGAGGCGACATCCTCTGCCGCCTCAGGCCTTCCTGCCAACACCATCTTGTTCTTTCACTTTGTCACACTTCTCGTACTCAGCGCTCTTCTTCTTGACGAGTTGCTCAACTTGATGACACTCCTGATGATCGTGGCCCTTAGTCCGACGGATCTTGCAGTATGGCATGTCAGCTTTCCCAACCTTCTTAGCAGCCGTAGCTTCCAGGTAATCAGTGCACGTGGAAACTTCCTTGCCGAGAGCCTCGATCTTGGCCTTCTTGCCGGTACTAGGAGTGTTTGATCCTTCAACAACCAAGGCTGCTTTGTCCTTGCGCTTCTTGTTGCGTTTCTTGTTCTTCTTACTCTGACTATGGCGTTGTCGTCGACCTCTGAGTCAACATCGACGCCATCTTCTTCACCGGGGTGTCATCTCCCCTCCTCTGCTTGGACACACTTATCCACCAAAGTGTATAGCTCATTCAGAGTCTTTGGCAACCGGACGTTCATCTTGGAACATACTTTCTGGTTGCGCACATTGGACTGGAACGCGGCTATTACAGCTGCCGAGTGGATGTTTGGAATGTTCCTGTGCACCCACCTGAATCTTTGCATGTACTCCCGCAAACTCTCTCCTTCCTTCTGCGGGAGGAGCTGCAAGTCACTGGGCCGCCCTGGTTCTTGATGGCCTCCTATGAAGGCGCCAAAAAACTCATGGCACAGGTCAGCCCAGGTCGAGATGTAGTTCTCTAGCAAGTGCATCAGCCACGACATCACTGATGATGACACATTCCTTGGGTAGGATCTTAGGCCTGACCTACATGCCCTACCCAAGGAAACTAATAAAGACTCCAAGACCTACAAAGTTAGAAAGGAGATACCGACTAGAATCACCACAACATGCAAGTCACTTGACAGAAGATCCACTTGGTTACTCCACCCCCACTCGACCTGTTTTCATTCACTCGGAACATCTGGTTTCACTCAGAGAACAGAAGACCTAGAGCAACCCTAGGATGGCAACGGTCAGGCGATCACTCCTTTGCTGTAAAGATCATTAAATATGGGCGTTTCCAGTAACGTTCCCATCTTTTACTCTGTCATAGAACCCTTGCATAATGGAGGGCTACGAGGGGCCAACGGACTCTGTATAAGCCGCCGCTCTCCTCCCGCACAAGGGTTCGCACTCCCTGTAACTCAACACTCCAAACAAACAAAGCTCCCGTAACACAAAGACGCAAGGCTATTACCTCCTCCGAGAGGGGCCTGAACTCGTAAATCTGTGTGTACAATCTTTCCGTAGCTAGGCTCTGCCCTCTCCTACGTACCCCCAACCTGTACTGTCAGATCCGTTCCAAGGACAGTTGGCGCCCAACATGGGGCAGGCGTCTCAGTGACTTCCTACGATGTTGCGTTCTTCAAACTTCTTCGACATGATTTTCGACGGTGGATTGTCTCTGGATTGCGGGATCCGTCTTGGCATGCTCATTTTCATCGCCGACGATTCGTCCTGGCTCTAGGAAGGCCCCCTCGATGTCGAGGCGCTCCCTATTTGCTGGGTGGCGCACTTCTGTGCGAGTGCCTGCAGCGTCCTCTTGCGGCAGACGTCGATTCAGTATCGGGCGGCTCCAGTGGGGTCTTCCCTCCCCGCTGCTCACCGTCACAAGTGATCCGGTCGCTCACTAATCCAGCGGTGGGTGAAGCACGTGGTGGCTCGTCGGTCATCCACTACTCAGATAGCGACAATCAAGCTCGACGAGTCCCTTTATGGCCAGTTCGATCTATCATTCGGCCACTCGGGTACGCTTGGGAAAGCAATGATCCAACAGCGGAAGTCCTGGTGGTTGGCACCCAGCGTAGCCCACCCGGACTTCCCTGTGGCAGGGGCGAAAGCGGTGGTCCATCACATGGCAATGAAGAGTACTATCCACAAACCCTCACTGCAGAACAAAGAGAAGAACTGCAACGCAGAAACGAGCAGACCCTTCAGACCCCCATCGTTTGGGAGACTGCCGAGGTGCAGGCTTTGGAAGCCGCACGTATAGCCACTCTGGCTGAACATGCACGCCTAGAGGATCTCCAGAAGTAACTGAAAGACCGCGCTCGCAGGCCGCCCCCAAATCCCAGTCGATGGCAGCGACAACTCTTTCTAAGTGGATCACAGAGTGAGTATTAGGTATTCTGCACTCCGATTAAGAAAGTTGTTGCTGTTGCGTGGATTGCAGATTCCATCCAGCCATCCTGATCTAAAGTAGTAGAAGGTCTTCGGCAGATCAGAGCGTTTCTCAAGTCGGCTGGGGAATAGAATTCAGCCATTTCCCAGTCTCGCAACAGGATCCACAGCAGGTCCGTCAGAGCGGACATAGTCCAGTCTGCTCACAGCCCAAGATGGCCTCCGCGGTGCGAAGATCGTGGGTACCGCAAGGACCAGTACCTGGATCAAGGCCACAAGTAGCTTGATCCTCAGCATCACCATGACGATCGTTGTCGAGTGCTTACGCCCCCTGCGAGGGGTGGTTCGTACGCGCCCCAGTGGTATGATCACAGGCGCCCGTACGGTGACGAGCGGAGGAATCCAATCGACCCCCGAGAGCCTAGGTTTGATGCAAGGTCAATCCTCATGGAGGGCCTAATCGACAAGGGCCGGGCTCAATGAGAAGGTCTCGATAGATATCATCCGAGTGGAAGTGGCGTGTTTGTCTCAGGGCCCTAGTGTTTCAGCAGGGCCATACGAGCCGCTGAGATACCACCCAATTTTAGATTGGCCACAGGCGTGAACAAATTCACTAGCGAGTCAAAGCCAGACACGTGGTTGGAGGATTACCGAGTGGCTGTTCAGATTGGTGGAGGCAATGATTATGTTGCAATGAAACATCTGTCCTTGATGCTAGAAAGGTTGGCCCGAGCGTGGTTGAACCAGTTGGCTCCTATCGGCATCTACTGCTGGGAAGATTTGGCCCGAGTTTTTATTAAAACATTTGAAGGCAATTGCAAGCGACCTGCTAGTCTGAATGAATTGCAGCACTGCGTCCAGAAACTGAATGAAAGTTTGAGGGATTACATACAGAGGTCGACCATGCTTCACCATGTGGTGGAGAATGTTATGGAGCACCAAGCAGTCTGTGCCTTCAAGGAAGGCGTCACGTACAGAGAGATCATACTGAAATTTGGGCGATCTGGGACCCTGACCATGAACCGAATGACGGATATTGCCACTCGGTACGCAAATGTTGAAGATGAAGACCGCTGCCGCAGCGGCAAAGGAAAAGCCAATGAGCATGACCCTAACAATGCCAATACCAGTCGGAAATAGAAGCGCAAAGATGAAGCCACTGGTCAAGCTGAAGCGGCCGCCATTGCCGCTCAAGGCAAGTTCAAAGGGAAGGCCAAGGAACTGTGGTCCCTAGGAAGAAGAAAGACAAGTTGGGGCAAGATGTCCTTGATTTTCCGTGTGCCATTCACACAAAGAAATATGAGGAGGGTAACCTGATTTTACCCAAGCATACCAGTCGGCAGTGCAAATTTCTCATTCAGCAGTTCTATGATGGTTAGCCGAGTGAAAAGGGTTCTGACAAGGACGATGATGAAGAAAAGGCAGAGGATTACCCAAAGGTCAATGCCACCCTGGTGATTTTTGCTCACGTTGAGAGGAAAAGTCAAATGAACGTCATCAACCATGACGTGAACATGGTTGCTCCGGCGACTACAACGTACCTCCAGTGGTCAAATACTCCCACTACCTTCGATCAGTCGGACCACGTAGCTCAAGTTGCTACCTTGGGTGGCATGCGCTGGTAGTGGATCCAGTTGTAGGAGGCACTTCGTTGTGAAAAGTTTTATGGATGGCGGCAATGGTTTGAACATTCCACTACTAGGAAAAGGCATGCTAGTGGCACACCAATTTTGCCTTCTAATGGCACACTACTGGTGCGCCACTAGCATCACGCGATTAGAATTAAATTCTAATGGCGCACCACGGGTGCGCCATTAGTATCTGGTGTTCTAATGGCGCACCACGTGGTGCGCCATTAGTATAGCCTGTAGTGCGCCATTAGAATGCCTCCCAGGGGGGCATATGTACCCATGTTCTTTGTCATTCTAAGCACTACTGGAAAAGACCATGGTGCGCCATTAGTATTTTTGAATTTTGAAGGCGGGAAAATAGTAGTGGCGCACCGTCTAACCCCCATCGTGCGCCATTGCTATTTTTGAATTTTGAATTTGGATCTGGATCGCAATTTTTTTGCCCATTTTTGCTCGTTTTTTTGCACGATATTATTTCAAATTTTGTTCCCGTTTTTGGATCTTGTACGTTCTTTTGCCGTGTTCTTTTGCCGGAGAGGAGTTCGCCGGAGAGGAGGAGGAGGAGGTGACCGGAGAGGCGCTCGCCTACATCGCTGGAGAGGAGGAGGAGGTCGCCGGAGAGGAGTTCACCGGACCATAGGAGAGGAGGATGGAGAAACCATGAGGGAATGGGAGGAGAGGAGGGAGGAGGACCTCACCAGAGAAGAGGGAGGAGGAGCTCTCCGGAGATGAGGGAGGAGGAGCTCACCGGAGAGGAGGGAGAAGGAGCTCACCGGAGAGGAGGAAGGAGAAACCGTGAGGGGAGGGGAGGGGAGGAGAGGAGGGAGGAGGAGGTCGCCGGAGAGGAGGAGGAGGAGGTCGCCGGAGAGGAGGAGGAGGAGGTTGCCGGAGAGGAGGAGGGTAGTATGGTGGAGGAGAGAATGGAAGGTGGAGTGGAGGAGAAGAATGAAGAGGTAAGGAAGAAAGGACACGCCCAGCCATATATACAACATAGTAATGGCGCACCGTGGGCAGGTGCACCATTACTATTTTTTGTATTTTTTTGATTTATTTTGAATTTTGAAGGCGGGAAGATAGTAATGGCGCACCATGGGCAGGTGCGCCATTAGTAACTTCTTTTATTTTTTTGATTTATTTTGAATTTTGAAGGCGGGAAGATAGTAATGGCGCACCATGGGCATGTGCGCCATTAGTAAGTTTGAATTTTTTTTGAATTTTTTTGCCTCTCCAGATCTTAAAAGCCCCGTATCTTTTTTTCTGTTAGGTTTTTGAGGATTTTGAAAATGTTTAACGGGGTTCGTATGCAAAAGTTATGCCCATTTTTACAAATTCTCGAGAGATTTTGCAAAAAAGATCGAAAATTCATGTTTGTAAATTTTGCTAACAACTAGACCACATATCACATGGGAATCTTATTTTCTTTTATTTTTTTGACATTTCTATCATTTTCTTTTATTTTGTTTGAAACTGAAAAGGCGGTCCACGAGGCGGGGGGGGGGGGGGGGTGCATTCGGGGGAATGTTTGGGCCAAATTACTAATGGCGCACCGTGCGATGGTGCGCCATTACTAGTTCAACTAGTAATGACGCACCACTCCCACGATGCGCCATTAGTAGTTTAAAAAATAAAAATAAAAAATTGAAAAAAAAAATTGAAACATAATTACTAATGGCGCACCGTGGGATGGTGCGCCATTACTAGTTCAACTAGTAATGGCGCACCATCCCACGGTGCGCCATTAGTAGTTTTGAAAAAATAAAAAAATTACTAATGGCGCACCGTGGATGTGGTGCGCCATTAGTATTTGCACACTAATGGCGCACCAACACATGGTGCGCCATTAGTATTTAGTAATGGCGCACCACATGTACAGTGCGCCATTAGTGTCCATATTAGCTATAGCTGTTTTTGTAGTAGTGTTCTCTATGCTGAAACCCTCTAGGGGATGGGCATTCCAATGTCCCGACTCAGTGAAAGGAACATGCAGTTGGACGGAGTCATCCCAGCGAAGAAGCCAAAGTCACTCGGTCAGATTGCTTTGGATGTGGTTTTTGGTGACTCGGAGAACTTTCGGAAGGAAAAGTTGACGTTTGAAGTGGTGGATTTTCAAAGTGCCTATCATGATATTCTGGGCCGACCAGCTTATGCTCGCTTCATGGCCCACCCATGCTACGTGTAGATTAATATAAAGATGCCCGGATCCAAGGGCGTGATCACCATCACTGGGAGTAGGCAGAGAGCTTAGGAATGTCTTCAACAGGGATCCAAGATTGCTGATGAGTAGATGGCAGTAGTGGAATTGGAAGAATACAAGAAGAACGCGGATCTGAGTGATTTGCTCTACTCCAAGAAGCCAGATTCCGAGTCTTCTTTTCAGTCGGCATGTGAAACCAAACAAGTTCACATTCATCCGGAAGATCCCATAGCCGCTCTGATACGTCCATTTTGCATCATGCTCTTATATCGATATTTATTGCATTATGGGCTGTTCTTACACATTATGTCACAATACTTATGCCTATTCTCTCTTATTTTACAAGGTTTACATAAGGAGGGAGAATGCCGGCAGCTGGAATTTTGGGCTGGAAAAGGAGAAAAATTAGAGACCTATTCTGCACAACTCCAAAAGTCCTGAAACTCCACGAAAGTTATTCCTGGAAATAATGAAAAATACTAAGTGGAACAAATACCAGAGGGGGCCCACACCCTGGCCACGAGGGTGGGGGCGCGCCCTACCCCCTGGGCGCGCCCCCTGCCTCCTGGGCCCCCTGTTGGCCCTCCGGTGCCCATCTTCTGCTATATGAAGTCATTCGTCCGAAGAAAAATCACAAGCAAGCTTTTGGGACGAGAATCCACCGCCACGAGGCGGAACCAATCTAGGGCTCAGGCAGACCTGTTCTATCGGGGACACTTCCCTCCGGGAGGGGGAAATCATCGCCATCGTCATCACCAACGCTCCTCTCATCGGGAGAGGGCTAATCTCCATCAACATCTTCACCAGCACCATATCCTCTCAAACCCTAGTTCATCTCTTGTATCCAATTCTTGTCTCTAAGTCTAGGATTGGTACCTGTAGGTTGCTAGTAGTGTTGATTACTCCTTGTAGTTGATGCTAGTTGGTTTATGTTGTGGAAGATCATATGTTCAGATCCTTTATGCATGTTAATACTCCTCTGATTATGAACATGAATATGCTTAGTGAGTAGTTACGTTTGTTCCTGAGGACATGGGAGAAGTCTTGCTATTAGTAGTCATGTGAAATTTGTATTCGTTCAATATTTTGATGAGATGTATGTTGTCTCTCCTCTAGTGGTGTTATGTGAACGTCGACTACATGACACTTCACCATTATTTGGGCCTAGAGGAAGGCATTGGGAAGTAATAAGTAGATGATGGGTTGCTAGAGTGACAGAAGCTTAAACCCTAGTTTATGCGTTGCTTCGTAAGGGGCTAATTTGGATCCATATGTTTCATGCTATGGTTAGGTTTACCTTAATACTTCTTTTGTAGTTGCGGATGCTTGAAATAGGGGTTAATCATAAGTGGGATGCTTGTTCAAGTAAGAACAGCACCCAAGCACCGGTCCACCCACATATCAAATTATCAAAGTACCGAACGTGAATCATATGAACATGATGAAAACTAGCTTGACGATAATTCCCATGTGTCCTCGGGAGCGCTTTTCTCTATATAAGAGTTTGTCAAGGCTTGTCTTTCGCTACAAAAAGGATTGGGCCACCTTGCTGCACTTTATTTACTTTCGTTACTTGTTGCGCGTTACAAATTATCTTATCACAAAAGTATCTGTTACCGATAATTTCATTGCTTGCAGAGAATACCTTGCTTAAAACCGCTTATCATTTCCTTCTACTCCTCGTTGGGTTCGACACTCTTACTTATCGAAAGGACTACGATAGACCCCCTATACTTGTGGGTCATCAAGACTCTTTTATAGCACCGTTGCCGGGGAGTGAAGCACCGTTGGTAGGTGGAATTTGGTAAGGAAAAAATTATATAGTGTGCTGAAATTTACTGTCACTTGTCATTATGGTAAGTATTCCTTTGAGGGGCTTATTCGGGGTATCTTCACCCCAACCAGTAGAGCAAAGAGTTTCTCCTCAACCTACTGAACCTACCAAAAATAAAAATGTCTACTTTGAAATTCCTTCGGGTATGTTAGAAAAACTACTAGCAAATCCTTTTGCAGGAGATGGAACATTACATCCTGATGAGCACCTAATCTATGTGGATGATGTTTGTGGATTATTTAAGCTTGCAGGTGTGCCCGATGATGTTATTAAGAAAAAGGTCTTCCCTTTATCTTTGAAGGGAGATGCATTGACATTGTATAGGCTATGTGATGATATGGCATCATGGAACTACAAATGATTGAAATTGGAATATCATCAGAAGTTTTATCCTATGCATCTTGTTCATCGTGATCGTAATTATATATATAATTTTTTGCCTCGCGAAGGAGAAAGCATTGCTCAAGCTTGGGGGAGGCTTAAATCAATGTTATATTCATGCCCCAATCATGAGCTCCCAAGAGAGATAATTATTCAAAACTTTTATGCTCGGCTTTCTGATAACAATCGCACCATGCTCGATACTTCTTGTGCTGGCTCTTTTATGATGAAGACTATTGAATACAAATGGGATTTATTGGAAAGAATTGAATGCAACTCTGAAGATTGGGATCTCGACGAAGGTAAGGAGTCAGGTATGACACCTAAGTTTGATTGTGTGAAATCCTTTATGGATACCGATGTTTTCCGTAAATTTAGCACTAAATATGGACTTGACTCTAAGATAGTAGCTTCTTTCTATGAATCTTTTGCTTCTCACGTTGATCTCCCTAAGGTGAAGTGGTTTAAATATCATCCTCCCATAGTAGTAAAAGTAGTTGCACCTATTAAAGTTGAAGAAAAGTCTATCACTTATAATGATCCTATTGTTCCTACTGCTTATGTTGAGAGACCACCTTTTCCTGTTAGAATAAAAGATCATGCTAAATCTTCAATTGTGGTTCGTAAAACCAATATTAGAACCTATACACCTCTTGAGCAAGTTAAAGTTGAACCTAATATTGCTATAGTTAAAGATCTCTTGGCTGATAATATTGATGGGCATGTTATTTATTTCTGTGATGAAACTGCTAGAATTGCTAAACCGTGTGCTAAAGATAAACATAGACCTGTGGTAGCCATGCCTGCTATTTCTGTTATAATAGGAGATCATTTTTATCATGGCCTATGTGATATGGGTGCTGGTGCTAGTGCAATACCCATTGACTTATACAAAGAAATTATGCATGATATTGCACCTACTAAGTTAGAAGATGTTGATGTCACAATTAAACTTGCCAATAGGGATACTATTTCACCCATGGGAATTGTTAGAGATGTTGAAGTCTTGTGTGGGAAAACAAAATATCCTGCTGATTTTCTTGTTCTTGGTTCCCCACAAGATAGTTTTTGTCCCATTATATTTGGTAGACCCATCTTGAACACTGTTAATGCTAGGATAGACTGCAAAAAGGATGTTATTACTATTGGTTTAGGTGATATGACTCATGAGTTTAATTTCTCTAAATTTCGTAGACAACACCATGAAGAGGAATTGCCTAGTACAGATGAAATTATTGGTCTTGCTTCTATTGCCGTACCTCCTAATGATCCTTTAGAACAATATTTGCTAGACCATGAAAATGATATGTTTATGAATGAAAGAAGGGAAATAGATGAAGTATTCTTTAAACAGGAACCCATCACGAAACACAATTTGCCAGTTGAAATCCTAGGGGGTCCTCCTCCACCCAAGGTTGATCCCGTGTTTGAGCTTAAACCATTGCCTGATAGCCTTAAATATGCTTATCTTGATGAGAAAAAGATATATTCTGTTATTATTAATGCTAACCTTTCAGAGCATGAAGAAGAGGAATTATTGAAAACTATGAAGAAGCACCGCGCTGCTATAGGACACACTCTTGATGATCTTAAGGGTATTAGTCCCACTCTATGTCAACATAAAATTAATTTGGAGAAAGATGCCAAATCAGTTCGTGATCACCAACGACGGCTGAATCCTAAGAAGAAAGAAGTGGTAAGAAAGGAAATACTGAAGCTTCTTGAGGCAGGTATTATTTATCCCATTGCTGATAGTCAGTGGGTAAGTCCTGTCCATTGTGTCCCTAAAAAGGGAGGTATTACCGTAGTTCCTAATGATAAAGATGAATTGATCCCGCAAAGAATTATTACAGGTTATAGGATGGTAATTGATTTCCGCAAATTAAATAAGGCTACTAAAAAAGATCATTACCCCTTAGCTTTCATCGATCAAATGCTAGAAAGATTATCCAAACATACACATTTTTGCTTTCTAGATGGTTATTCTGGTTTCTCTCAAATACCTGTGTCAGTCGATGATCAATCAAAGACCACTTTTACTTGCCTTTTGGTTTATGTAACGCACCTGCTACCTTTCAAAAATGCATGATGGCTATATTCTCTGACTTTTGTGAAAATATTTGTGAGGTTTTCATGGAGGATTTCTCCGTTTATGGATCCTCTTTTGATGATTGCTTGAGCAACCTTGATTGAGTTTTGCAGAGATGTGAAGAAACTAATCTTGTCTTGAACTGGGAGAAGTGCCACTTTATGGTTAATGAAGGTATTGTCTTGGCGCATAAAATTTTTGAAAGAGGTATTGAACTTGATAAAGCTAAAGTTGATGCTATTGAGAAGATGCCATGTCCCAAGGACATCAAAGGTATAAGAAGTTTCCTTGGTCACACCGGATTTTATAGGAGGTTCAGTAAGGACTTCTCAAAAAAAATTCGACCTCTAACTAATTTATTACAAAAAGATATACCATTTGTCTTTGATGATGATTGTGTAGAAGCATTTGAAATACTTAAGAAAGCATTGATTTCTGCACCTATCGTCCATCCACCTGATTGGAATTTACCTTTTGAAATTATGTGTGATGCTAGTGATTATGTTGTAGTTGCTGTTCTAGGGCAAAGAGTTGATAAGAAATTAAATGTTATTCAATATGCTAGTAAAACTCTAGATAATGCCCCGAGAAATTATGCTACTACTGAAAAAGAATTGTTAGCAGTTGTATTTGCTTGTGATAAGTTCAGACCTTATATTGTTGATTCTAAAGTAACTATTCACACTGATCATGATGCTATTAAATATATTATGGAAAAGAAAGATTTGCATATTATTGATAGAAAGGGAGCTGAGAACCCCGTTGCAGACAACTTGTCTAGGTTAGAGAATGTTCTTGATGACCCACTACCTATTGATGATAGCTTTGCTGATGAACAATTAAATGTCATAAATGCTTCTCGTACTGCTCCATGGTATGCCGATTATGCTAATTACATTGTTGCTAAATTTATACCACCTAGTTTCATATACCAGCAAAAGAAAAGGTTTTTCTATGATTTGAGACATTATTTTTGGGATGACCCACATCTTTATAAAGAAGGAGTAGATGGTGTTATTAGACGTTGTGTACCTGAGTATGAACATGAACAGATCCTATGCAAGTGTCACTCTGAAGATTATGGAGGACACCATGCTGGAGATAGAACTGCACATAAGGTATTGCAATCCGGTTTTTATTGGCCTACTCTCTTCAAGGATGCCCGTAAGTTTTGTTCTATCTTGTGATGAATGTCAAAGAATTAGTAATACTAGTCGTCAACCCGTGCGTGCGCACGGGCAGACCATATTTTAGAGAGATGTATATGCTTCATAATTCTATTTAAAAAACTTGCAACAATATTTGAGAGAGATGTATATGCTTCATAATTCTATTAAAACTTTTTGAGTCCAATATTTATTAGATATGATATATAAAATAAGAATTATAATAAAATTTCAATTTATTTTAAGAAATAACATGCAACAACACATACTGGTTAAAAGTTGGAAAAAAGGACATATTCTTTCAAAAATAAAACCGATCATATAATTTACATGTACGTATGATTTACCTATTATGTTACACTACTAATTAATTGTAATATTATATTTTATAGGATCGGTTTGTAGACCTTTCACACCATATATCAGTGTATGGTAGAAATAGTGCACAACAACATGATAATATTCACCAAAATCTACATCTATATATCTACTAAATGAGTCATCTCAAGCCCTAAATTATTAGGTAATATGTCTTACTCTAAAAATAGATGGTATGACACAAAAAGGTAAAAATCATATTTCTTTCATTAATAGTGCCCTTGTGTGGTTGTGAAATCCACCATGTAAAACCCATTGACACTAATATATAATCACCCACGAATAGGCACTAATATATCATCATACTTTGCGAAAACCCTAAATGGCTCCTTTAAGCCCGGTTAAAACACAAAAGAAAGAAAGTGCATGTTAAAGTTTCAGATAAAAATATACATGTAGATGTCTACTCCCTGACTTTTAAATTTGTTTAAAATCAATTTATTTGCCTGTTACATGTAACGACCATGTCGTGCATCGGTTTAATCGACCGTTTAATTCATTAGTTCCACACATACGTAATGTTTTGCATAACCCATATATATATTTAAGTCAATTGCTGCATACACGTAGTGGTATTTTCATGTACTAAAAAATCAAGAATTTTTAAAAACTTATATATGACATTTCATTTGGTTTTTAGTTATTCGCCTTTTGAACACTGGGAGCGAAATATTTGCAAGTGATGTGGTGATACACTTTTATTATGAAAGATAATGAATAAAAGTTAAACCTACATACATGAACTTTTTTTTCACAAATATGTTACCCAAGTGTTTGTGCTGACTTTAATTGTTAAAACGGATAAGTTTAGATCAAGCCTAACTTATTAATATGCAATATAAATTATAGAATATTTATTGGGTTTTACAAAACATGGCTCACACAGACAAACCCATTTTAACATGCACAATTGTATGGTTGTTCTCAACTTGTAGTAGAGTACTTTCAAAGTATTGCATTAGAAAGTACATTCTTTGCGAGTGTATAACCCAAAGACAACCAAGTAACTAAATGTACACTATTAAAATGGGTGTATGTTATCATATGATGAACCCATAAAAAGACCTTGTTGACATCAAGTTGTTGTGCGAACAAACTTAAATGTCACCGGCCCTTATTCTAACCAATAAGGATGCTAGCCGACCCAGCTCCATGGAGCTTCCCTGGATTGGCATGTTCGTGGCAGTCCGATCACGGTAAAATTTTCATACCCATATAAGTCCACCGGTTATTTCCAGCAGTTCCAATGTGACTTACCCTCTATCAATAATAGTGTCCATTAAATAATTTTAAATAGCAGTGATGCCTAAAATAGAATAGCGATTTCTTCCTAAATTTATTCGTTTCACAATTCCACCGATTAGATGAACCTACAACTAAACCACAATGTAAAGGCCCAACCCCCGGCATGTTCAGGAGAATTTATTAATCAAGTGATGAAAGGAACACCAATTTCTTCCAAAGGAAACAATATTATATCACTCATTACGTAGAATGAGAAGCAGATATGTCCAATAGCTCAAAGACTAATCCTGAAGCTGTTAGTCTAGGGCGATTTATATTTTTCTATATTTCCTATCTTTTTAATTGGAAGATAACTTGCACAATTTAGCATGTACTATATTTGTGCAGATGTAGCAAGTGCCCAGGTACCAACTATATCATGTAAATAATAACTGAAACTTTCAACCCAAGACATATTCCGGTATTAATCATTTCATGCATTTAAAGCCTATTGTCAAACAATCAACCACACTGATTATCTTGAAAAGAATTACTAACAAAGCGAAAGATCTAATGGGTAGTGTTACCTATTTAACAAAATAGCTGTCCAACACACCCTTCATACAGGAATATAATATGTGACCTTTTTCATTCATAAACAACTACATGGGTAATTCAAAATACATCTATTGCAAGGGAGTATGTGTCGTGAGTGTCCACCACATCAATAGGCATGGATGATGCTATGACTGGACAAAGGAGGCTCTTGTTGCTATTGTTTCTCCCAAAATAGGGCATAAATCCTAGCAGTAGCCACATACAAAATATTAATTTTCTTCAGCAGGCAGATAGATGTGTTTGCTGCCGTCTTGTATGACCCAATAAATAAGACATAGCTCCTGCGGTAGCTGTGCGGTGCTGGTTTCATAAAGGCTGAGAAGATCATCATCAGATTTATAGAAAATATACTAAAAACACACTTACACATACTAACCTGACTCCCCAAACAGGTTGATCGGTTCCGGCAGGCTAGATGGGCTAGTACGTACGTACATATATGTAGCACATATCTATTTCGTTGAGCTGCTAACACACGCACGCGAGAGCCACGATCGATGGAAACACAACCGTGTTCATGCTGGTGCGCAGCGTCAAGCTCGCTTGATTTCTTCCCGGCATGATCATGCAGAACCTCGCTCGGCGAGATGCCATGTACATGGCTCTATTGAAAATCCACGTAGACAACCTTGATAGCAACATGCAGTGATCAATATTCACATCTGAAAACGGTGCATATAACTCATTACTGCAGCTATCTGTGCGCTGCTGGTTTCATAAAGGCTGAGAATATTATTATCAGATTAGAGACAATATACTAAAAACATACGTAGACATACTAACCTAACTCCCCAAACAGGTTGATCGGTTTTGGCAGGCTAGATGGGCTAGTACGTATGTACATGTAACACAGATTGATTTCTTTCGTCCGCTAACACAAGCACGGGAGGGCCAAGATTGATGACGACATAACTTTGCTCGTGCTGGTCTGCAGCATCAAGCTCGCTTGATTTCTTCCCGGCGTGATGATGCAGAAGCTGGCTTGGCGAGATGCCACATAGATACTGGCTCGATTGAACATGCACGTAAAAAAAACTTGATAACAACATGCACTGATCAATATTTACAGCTGGAAACGCTTCAGAGAGCTCATTAAAGGATGCAAGAGAGAACAGCCAGAGGAGGATGCGCTGGCCTTGGTGGCAGCGGCTCACGCCAAGGATGAATTTTCATAGAAATCGATGGCAGCTTGACATGGGGACATGGAGAGGAGAGAGGTAGACGTGATTTGCCGCTGGATCTAACTCACCGCAACCGGAAGCTGTATTTTTCTTAGTAGGAAAGAGAGGCGGAAGGCCATGGATGTGCCAGGGAGAGGCGCCTGCAAGGAAGAGGCGATGCCCAATTTTGTTGCGATTGGATTGCTTTGTTTTAGTTATACTTTTTTTTTGCGGTTGAGATCAGATTGCTAATATGTTTTTTTTCGGGTTGAGATCAGATTGCTAATATGTTTTGCACAAAATATATTGTTCGTAGTTTTTTTCTCCTGGACTCAATACACGGAGGGTAGATCTGGATGGAAGGTTATTCTTGGTCCACAAAATAGATGGTTTTATTTTTTTCTTTGGTTATGGTGGGAATGTCTAACGGGTTAATCAACACCGTAATAACTCGGCCCCACATAGATTAACGGCTCCTAATTACTAATTAACGTGGGAATTTTTAGGAAGTGCCTAATTAATATAGGTATAGATTAGTAGATGTCAAGAAATGCCTATAAATTATTCACTTGTTGTTGAACCATTTGATGTTTGGGGCTTTGAATATATGGGACCTTTTCCTGCCTCCAATGGATATACACATATTTTAGTTGCTGTTGATTACGTTACTAAGTGGGCAGAAACTATTCCAACTAATAGTGCTGATCAGAACACATCTATTAAAATGCATAAAGAAGTTATTTTTCCGAGGTTTGGAGTCCCTAGATATTTAATGACTGATGGTGGTTCACATTTTATTCATGGTGCTTTTCGTAAAATGGTCAAGAAGAATTGAGTAATAGAGAGCTCAAATTAATTTTACAAAAGACTGTTAATAGATATAGAAAGAATTGGTCCAAGAAACTTGATGATGCATTATGGGCCTATAGAACTGCATATAAAAATCCTATGGGTATGTCTCCGTATAAAATGGTTTATGAAAAAGCATGTCACTTACCTCTCGAACTAGAACATAGGGCGTATTGGGCTATTAAAGAGCTCAACTATGATTTCAAACATGCCGATGAGAAGATGTTTTTTGACATTAGCTCACTTGATGAATGGAGAACCCAAGACTATGAGAATGCCAAGTTGTTTGAAGAAAATGTTAAAAGTTGGAATGACAAAAGGATACAAAAGCGTGAGTTTAATGTAGGTGATTATGTATTGCTATACAACTCTCGTTTAAGACTTTTTACAGGAAAACTTCTCTCCAAATGGGAAGGCCCATACGTTATCGAGGAGGTCTATCATTCTGGTGCCATAAAAATCAACAACTTCGAAGGCACAAATCCGAAGGTGGTAAACGGTCAAAGAATCAAACACTATATCTCAGGTAATCCTATAAATGTTGAAACCAATGTTATTGAAACCATAACCCCGGAGGAATACATAAGGGACACTATCCGGAATGTTTCAGACTCCAAAAAGGGATAGGTATGTGGTACGGTAAGTAAACCGACTCCAAAACAGTTCTAATGGCAATTTTTCTCCGTTTTGGAATATTTAGAAAAATAAAAAATTAAGAAGCAGTCCGGGAAGCACACGAGGGCTCCACGAGGGTGGAGGGCACGCCCTACCCCCTGGGCGCGCCCCCTACCTCATGGGCACCTCGTGCGCTCTCCGGACTCCGTTTTCTTGCACGATACCTATTTTGGTTGGTAAAATTTGATTATATAATCTTCCGAAGGTTTTGACTCCTGTATCACGCAAATATCCTCTGTTCTTGTTTTGAGCTATTTTCTGTCAGGATTGTCAAGGCCAGGCATCAAGTCGTCCCCCTCCTCAACAATGGTGACAACGATGCTTGGCTAATGAAGATAGAGCTGAAGAGGGAAGAACCTGTGGAGACCAACAAGGATGAAGGGATCAAGAAGGCCACGGAGGACCAAGTTCCAGTAGCAGAAGACACCCTTCAACTTGATCACAATCTTCTTACCCCAACTGAGATCGAAGCTTTCATGATGATTGAGTTAGCTTGTATACAAAACAAGTATCTCACACGTGAAAATATTTTGTTGAAGGAGCATATCGTTGCACTCAAGGGCATTATCCGCAAGTTGGAGGATCTCTTTCGCTCAATGTGCGACTACCCATCATCAACAACTCCACCACCTTCCTCACCAACAAAAGAGATATAATCATATGGGTATGGGCACTCCCCTTGGCAACTACCAAGCTTGGGGGAGGTGCCCCGGTATCGTATCACCATCACATCTCTTAGCTTTACAGTTTTTCTTAGTTCGATCCTTTGAATAGTATCTTGATCTAGCAGAGTAAATGTTTTGGTATGATTTAGTTTTGAGTTTTGCTTTATGATCCCTTTCTATAATCGAGTCCGTGAGCTATATATAATAAAGATTAGTTTTGAGTCAAGGGCTTGATTATTTTGCTATGATCTTGAGTGAATAAAAGAAAGGAGAAAAGAACAAAAAGAAACAAAGAGATCATATTAATCTTATGGATAGTAATGACTTCACATAGAAAGAGTATGATGATTAAAAGTTGTTGAGAGTTGACAAACATAGCTTTGGTCATCGTTGCAATTAATAGGAAGTAATAAAGAAAGAGGGGTTTCACAACAGGGGCCCACGAGGTAGGGGGCGCGCCCCCGACCCTCGTGGACAAATGGGCCCCCCTCTGGTGAACTTCTTCCACTGGATATTATTTATTATTTCCAAAAATGACTTTCGTGGAGTTTCAGGACTTTTGGAGTTGTGCAAAATAGGTCTCTAATATTTGCCCCTTTTCCAGCCTAGAATTCCAGCTGTCGACATTCTCCCTCCTTATGCAAACCTTGTAAAATAAGAGAGTATAGCCATAAGTATTGTGACAGAACGTGTAATAACAGCCCATAATGCAATAAATATCGATATAAAAGCATGATGCAAAATGGGCGTATCAACTCCCCCAAGCTTAGACCTCGCTTGTCCTCAAGCGAAAGCCGATAACGATAAATATGTCCTCATGTTTAGAGGTAGAGGTGTCGATAAAAAATAAAATACGGACATGAAGGCATCATGATTATTCTCATAATAGCAACATATATGGATATTGTCATATGATTTCTTATACTCAAATAATAATCCATTCAAAATGCAAAAGTATGAATGATAAACTTTATTGAGAACCAACAAACTATAATCTCAGTCATTGAAGCAACTGAAATTTATCATAACATCAGAAAGAGTCTATGTCAGAGCTTAAAAGCAAGCCCACATACTCAACTATCATCTAGTCCTTCATAATTGCTAACACTCACGCAATACTTGTGGTTATGGAGTTTTAATCGGACACAGAGAAAGATAGGGGCTTATAGTTTCGCCTCCCAACCATTTACCTCAAGGGTAATGTCAACAATAATAACTCATGCTCCCCTGCACCTGATTAGATATATATTAGGATCTTTCCAACATACTGTGCTTGCCAAAGGATAAAATGAAAAAGGAAAGGTGAAGATCACCATGACTCTTGCATAAGGTACAGGATAATAATAAAAGATAGGCCCTTCGCAGAGGGAAGCAGAGGTTGCCATGCGCTTTTATGGATGGATGCACAAAATCTTAATGCGAAAGAACGTCACTTTATATTGCCACTTGTGATATGAACCTTTATTATGCAGTCCGTCGCTTTTATTACTTCCACATCACAAGATCGTATAAAGCTTATTTCTCCCACACCAATCAATCATACATATTTAGAGCAATTTTTATTGCTTTGCACTAATGACAACTTACTTGAAGGATCTTACTCAATCCATAGGTAGATATGGTGCATTCTCATGGCAAAACTGGTTTAATGGTTTTGGAAGCACAAGTAGTATCTCTACTTGGTGCTGAGAATTTGGCTAGCATTAGGGGGAAAGGCAAGCTCAACATGTTGGAGGATCCATGACAACATACTTTATCTCAGATATAAGAAAACATAACTCATTACGCTGCCTTCCTTGTCCAACATCAACTCTTTAGCATGTCATATTTTAATGAGTCCTCCCAATCATAAAAGATGTCAATGATAATATATCTATATGTGAAACCTCTCTTTCCTTATTACTTCCTATTAATTGCAACGATGACCAAAGCTATGTCTGCCAACTCCCAACAACTTTTAATCATCATACTCTTTCTATGTGAAGTCATTACTCTCAATAAGATCAATATGAACTCTTTGTTTCTTTTTATTCTTTTCTTTTATTCACTTAAGATCATGGCAAAATAATCAAGCCCTTGACTCAACATTAATCTTTATTATATATAGCTCACGGACTTGATTACATAGAGGGATCATAAAGCAAAACTCAAAACTAGATCATGCCATAAACTTTGTTCTACTAGATCAAGATACTACTAAAAGGATCGAACTAAGAAAAACGATAAAGATAGGAGTGTGATGGTGATACGATACCGGGGCACCTCCCTCAAGCTTGTCAGTTGCCAAGGGGAGTGCCCATACCCATGTGATTATGTCTCCTTCTTTCTTGATGAGGAAGGTGGAGGTGTCGTTGATTTAGTTGATGGCATAGACTTCTCCCTTAATTTGCGCTTGAGGACGGCATTTTGATCCCTCAGATCATCAATCTCCCACTCCAGGATTAATATCTTTTTGCATAGGCCCTGCTTATTTTCCTGCAAGAGACGAAAAGGGATAAACTCGAACTTGGGTTTCTTTACCCTATCAGGGAGACTTGACTTTTTGAAATCCACGTGCATGTCCCCAGGTTGAGGTAATGGGGCTTCATCTTCATCTGAGCTCGTCTCCTCCTTCCCCTTGGGGTCATAGTCCTCTTCTTCCTCCGTGGTCCAACCATCGTGTTCCACATCTCCATAGACCTTGGGATTTGCTAAGTAGTCATCCACATAGCTTTCTCCTTCCTAATCCTGGGACAACATGTCGAAACAAGAACAGAGGATAATTGCATGATACGGGAGTCAAAACCTTCGGGAGATTATATAATGAATTTTTACCGACCAAAATACGTATCGTGTAAGAAAACGGAGTCCTGGAGGCACACGAGGTGCTCACGAGGTAGGGGGTGCACCCAAAGGGGTAGGGCGTGCCCTCCACCCTCGTGGGGCCCTCGTGTCCTTCCCGGACTGCCACTTATTTTTCTATTTTTCTAAATATTCCAAAACGGAGAAATATTGCCTTAAAAATTGTTTTGGAGTCGGTTTACTTACTGTACCACATACCTATTCCTTTTCGGAGTCTGAAACATTATGGAAAGTGTCCCTTATGTATTCCTCTGGGGTTACGGTTTCAACAACATTGGTTTCAACATTTAAAGGATTACCTGAGATATAATGTTTAATTCTTTGACCATTCACCACCTTCGAATTTCTGCCTTCGAAGTTGTTGATTTTTATGGCACCGAAACGATAGACCTCCTCGATAACGTAAGAGCCTTCCCATTTAGAGAGAAGTTTTCCTGCAAAAAATCTTAAAAGAGAGTTGTATAGAAATACATAATCACCTACGTTGAACTCACGCTTTTGTATCCTTTTTTCATGCCATCTTTTAACTTTTTCTTTAAACAACTTGGCATTTTCGTAAGCTTGCGCTCTCCATTCATCAAGTGAGCTCATATCAAATAACCTCTTCTCACCGGCAAGTTTGAAATCATAGTTGAGCTCTTTAATATCCCAATATGCCTAATGTTCTAGTTCGAGAGGTAAGTGACATGCTTTTCCATAAACCATTTTATATGGAGACAGACCCATAGGATTTTTATATGCAGTTCTATGAGCCCATAATGCATCATCAAGTTTCTTAGACCAATTCTTTCTAGACCTATTGGATGTCTTTTGCAAAACTAATTTGAGCTCTCTATTACTCAATTCTACTTGATCACTAGACTGTGGGTGATAGGGAGATGCAATTCTATGATTAACATCATATTTAGCAAGCATTTTACGGAAAGCACCATGAATAAAATGTGAACCACCAACAGTCATTAAATATCTAGGGACTCCAACCAACGGAAAAATAACTTCCTTAAGCATTTTAATGGAAGTGTTATGATCAACACTACTAGTTGGAATAGCTTCTACCCACTTAGTAACGTAATCAACATCAACTAAAATATGTGTATATCCATTAGAGGCAGGAAAAGGTCCCATATAATTAAAGCCCCAAACATCAAATGGTTCAATAACAAGTGAATAATTCATAGGCATTTCTTGACGTCTACTAATATTACCAATTCTTTGGCATTCATCCCAAGATAAGACAAACTTACGGACATCCTTGAAGAGAGTAGGCCAATAAAAACCGGATTGCAATACCTTGTGAGCAGTTCTGTCTCCCGCGTGGTGTCCTCCATAAGCTTCGGAGTGACACTTGCGTAGGATCTATTCATGTTCATGCTCAGGTACACAACGTCTAATAACACCATCTACTCCTTCTTTATAAAGATGTGGGTCATCCGAAAAGTAATGTCTCAAATCATAGAAGAACTTTTTCTTTTGCTGGTATGTGAAACTATGTGGTATAAATTTAGCAACAATATAATTAGCGTAATTAGCATACCATGGAGTACTATGAGAAGTACTTATAACATCTAATTGTTCATCAGGAAAGCTATCAAGAACATTTTCTAACCTAGATAAGTTGTCTGCAACGGGATTCTCAGCTCCCTTTCTATCAACAATATGCAAATAAAATTCTTGTAGCAAGAGAACCCATCTAGTAAGTCTAGGTTTAGCATCTTTCTTTTCAATCAGATATTTAATAGCCGCATGATCAGTGTGAATAGTTACTTTAGAATCAACAATATAAGGTCTGAAGTTATCACAAGCAAATACAACTGCCAAGAATTCTTTTTTAGTAGTAGCATAATTTCTTTGAGCATTGTCTAGAGTCTTACTAGCATAATGGATAACATTTAATTTCTTATCAACTTTAAGCCCTAGCACAGCACCTACAACATAATCACTAGCATCACACATAATTTCAAAGGGTAAATTCCAATCAGGTGGTTGAACAATATGTGCAGAGATCAATGCTTTCTTAAGTATTTCAAATGCTTCTACACAATCATCATCGAAGACAAATGGTATATCTTTTTGCAATAAATTAGTCAGAGGCCGAGAAATTTTTGAGAAGTCCTTAATGAACCTCCTATAAAATCCGGCGTGACCAAGGAAACTTCTTATACCTTTGATGTCCTTGGGACATGGCATCTTTTCAATAGCATCAACCTTGGCTTTATCAACTTCATTACCTCTTTCAGAAACTTTATGTCCCAAGACAATACCTTCATTAACCATAAAGTGGAACTTTTCCCAATTCAAGACAAGATTAGTTTCTTCACATCTCTGCAAAACTCGATCAATATTGCTCAAGCAATTATCAAAAGAGGATCCATAGACGGAAAAGTCGTCCATGAAAACCTCACAAATCTTTTCACAAAAGTCAGAGAATATAGCCATCATGCATCTTCGAAAGGTAGCAGGTGCATTGCATAAACCAAAAGGCATACGTCTATAAGCAAAAGTACCAAAAGGGCATGTAAAAGTAGTCTTTGATTGATCTTTAGCTGACACAGGTATTTGAGAGAAACCAGAATAACCATCTAGAAAGCAGTAGTGTGTATGTTTGCATAATCTCTCTAGCATTTGATCAATAAAAGGTAAGGGGTAATGATCTTTCTTAGTATCCTCATTTAATTTGCGGAAATCAATTACCATCCTATAACCTGTAATAATTCTTTGTGGAATCAATTCATCTTTATCAGTAGGAACAACAGTAATATCTCCCTTCTTAGGGACACAATGGACATGACTTACCCACTGACTAACAGCAACGGGATAAATTATACCTGCCTCCAGAAGCTTTAGTATTTCTTTTCTTACCACTTCTTTCGTTTTAGGATTCAGACGTCGTTGAGGATCACGAACTGGTTTGGCATCTGCTTCCAAATTTATTTTATGTTGACATAGAGTGGAACTAATGCCCTTAAGATCATCAAGAGTATATCCAATAGCAGCACGGTGCTTCTTCAGAGTTTTCAATAATCTTTCTTCTTCATGCTCTGAAAGGTTAGCACTAATAGTAACAGGATATATCTTCTTTTCATCAAGAGAAGCATATTTAAGATTATCAGGCAACGGTTTAAGCTCAAACACGGGATCACCCTTGGGTGGAGGAGGATCCCCTAAGATTTCAACAGGCAAACTGTATTTCAGAATAGGTTCCTGTTTAAAGAATACTTCATCTATTTCCCTTCTTTCATTCATAAACATATCATTTTCATGGTCTACTAAATAGTGTTCTAAAGGATCACTAGGAGGTACGGCAATAGAAGCAAGACCAATAATTTCATCCTTACTAGGCAATTCTTCTTCACGATGTTGTTTACTAAATTTAGAGAAATTAGACTCGTGAATCATATCATCCAAGCCAATAGGAACAACATTCTTTTCGCAATCTATCTTAGCATTGACAGTATTCAAGAAGGGTCTGCCAAATATGATGGGACAAAAGCTATCTTGTGGGGAACTGAGAACAAGAAAGTCAGGAGGATATTTAGTTTTCCCACACATTACTTCAACATCTCTAACAATTCCCATTGCTGATATAGTATCTCTATTGGCAAGTTTAATTGTGACATCAATATCTTCTAACTCAGCAGGTGCAATTTCATGCTTGATTTCTTTATACGAATCATAAGGTATAACACTAGCACTAGCACCCATATCACACAAGCCATGATAACAATGATCTCCTATTTTAACAAAAATAACAGGCACGCCAACCACAGGTCTATGTTTATCTTTAACACAAGGTTTAGCAATTCTAGCATTTTCACCGCAGAACTGTATAACATGCCCATCAATATTATCAGACAAGAGATCTTTAACAATAGCAATATTAGGTTCTACTTTAACTTGCTCAGGAGGTGTATAAGTTCTACTATTGCTTTTACGAACCACAGTTAAAGCTTTAGCATGATCCTTTATTCTAACAGGGAAAGGTGCATAACATTGTCAACAATAGCATGATCCTTTATTCTCAACATAAGAAGTAGGAACAATAGAATCATTATAAGTGGCAGTCTTTTCTTCAACTTTAATAGGCGCAGCTACTATTACTTCTATGGGAGGATGATATTTAAACCACTTCTCCTTAGGGAGATCAACATAAGTAGCAAAAGATTCACAGAAAGAAGCTACTATCTCAGAGTCAAGTCCATATTTAGTGCTAAATTTATGAAAAATATCGGTATCCATAAAAGATTTAACACAATCAAACTTAGGTGTCATACCTGACTCCTTACCTTCGTCGAGATCCCAATCTTCAGAGTTGCGTTTAATTCTATCCAATAAATCTCATTTAAATTCAATAGTCTTCATCATAAAAGAGCCAGCACAAGAAGTATCGAGCATGGTGCGATTGTTTTCAGAAAGCCAAGAATAAAAGTTTTGAATAACTGTTTCTCTTGGGAGCTCATAATTGGGGCATGAATATAACATTGATTTAAGCCTCCCCCAAGCTTGAGCGATGCTTTCTCCTTCGCGAGGCCAAAAATCTTATATCTTATATTTACTAATTGGAGGCACCTTTCAAGCCTTCTAATTAATCCACATCATCATAATTAATTACATCGTTGGATTATAAAATCAACGTCCAAGATAAGAAGAAGACTTACGTAACACAGATAGTTTAGGCTGTCCAGAACATGGCATATGACACGTCCAATATCTTGAAACAAAAAAAACATGTGTTCCTTAAAAAAATGATGGACTCCTTCCATAACAACTCTGTAGGATCCGTCATCTGTGAAACTCTTCTTTTTACATGCAGGACCGTGAAACTCATGTGCGAAATAAAAAAAGGTAAAATATCGCTCCTTAGAAAAAGAGAAAAAATCTCCCCCGCTCCTGTACATTTTTTGAGCAACGCTGGCTTCTATGGCAATTAAAAAAATCTAGCACGTCCAATTTTTTAAACAAAATAAAAAGGTATCCTTCTATTCCTTTTAAAAAGAGATAGCCTCCGTCTCAAACAAGAATGGATAGCGTCCTTCCATAACAGCTCATCCGTGAAACTCCTCTTGCATATTAAAAAAAAGGAAAAGATCTCTCCCTAAAAAAAGAGAAAACATCTCCCTTGGCCCATGTACATTTTTTAGTCAACCACCGCTCCTGTACATGGCCGGACCTTTCAAGCCTTCACACTAATCCATGTCATCAAAACGAACTACACCACTGGATTGTAAATTTAAGTCCGGTAAAAAGAAAACTTACAAAACATAGATGATCCCGTCCAAAAAAAATGGCATGTGACACGTCCAATGTTGTCAAAAAAAAACGTCAATCTGTTCCTTAAAAAGAAAAGATAAAGTCCATAAGGAAAAACTACCAATAAAAGAAAAAAAGACGGAATCCAGTTGACGACCCATGAAACTCCATGAATAAAATCTTCTGTTGATCTCTTAGAAAATTAAATATACCTGGCTGGACTCTGTACATGGCCGCTGATTCCACCTCCTCTTTAATCCTGCTCTCCTCCATATGGCTGGTGGTGGCGATTTCTCTCACCAAAGGATGTCCCCGACTCCCCATCCACCATCAAGTGCGCTCTTCCACCACCAGCGCCAACAGCAACCCGCAAAGTAACCTGAAGCCAGGTGCTGCAAGGTATGATGCGAGATCGACTGCGACCCAAAGTGGCGATCGATCTTCCTCATTGTTAGTGTCTCCGCATCTCCCTCCATCCACTCCTAGCATCAATGTACATCCACTTTTATGATGTAAAAAAGGACAACCGTCAAGTACAACCTCTAACAAGTTATTCTTGGCTTCATGTTCCATGAAGACTACACTCTATTGTGATGATAATAGATTAATGGTCGATGCAGCATAAAATGAGGTGTACCAATGGTGGTCTAAAGTACATCATGTTGTTGTGGTAATTGGTAAACTGAACCTTCAATGAACAGGAAGCACAACGATCAATGTCATCCAATTGATTGTTGGTTCTCCAACTCCACATGCAAGTAAAACCTATCCTGCAGTTTTTTAGTGTGCTACTTGATTTTTGTCTCTTTCAGCTCATTATTATCCATGAGCACACTTCACCTGATTATGTTTTAGAGGAGCGAACAAGATTCAGCAGAATCCAATGTGGCCAGGTGCATCGTAGTGGTGCGTGATGTATAAGTGTTGAATCATTTGGAGCATCAATTAGTATTCTGCATGTGCACAATACAATTTAAAGATATACTACATTGCCTGGCTTGCATGCGATTGGTGAATTACATGGATTCACATTATTCTATTTAGGTGCAGATTGCTAATAGATATCTGCATATATAGTATACATGCCTTTATTTTGGCCTTAGAGAAAAGAGAAAAATAGCTATTAAATCATCTTTAAATACATATAAATTACTAAAGTAACAATAAAGTCTGGATGTATCATGCGCCAAAAGATCTCATATGAACACATAATTCTCTATTTAATATAAATATGTATACAATATGGATAGAAAAAATTAAAAAATGACATCCATATTAAACATAACAAAAATTATTTGCGAATTTGTTGGTTGAGAAAAGAACTTAAAATCTGAATCTATGGTGCTTATAGTAATGAGAATATACCACAAAATATTGTTCGCCATCACACAATGAAAATATTGATAATGTTGTCACACAATTGGATGCAAACAATCAAACCACAAAATAGTCCGAAAAATGTAACATTGTTGAACCCTATCTCCAACAAAGATAAACATGCATGTGTAACAGCAATAACCCATATCAACATATTCATAAAAATAAAATGACATCCATATTAAACATAACAGAAATTATTTACGAATTTGTTGGTTGAGAAAATAACTTCAAATCTGAACCTATGGTGCTTATAGTAATGAGAATATATCACAAAATATTGTCCGCCATCACACAATGAAAAAATTGATAATTTTGTCACACAATTGGATGCAGACAATCAAACCACAAAATAGTCTGAACAATGTAACAATGTTGAACCCTATGTCCAACAAAGATAAACATGCATGTGTAACAGCAATAACCCATATCAACATATTCATATTATTGGCTGTCATTTCTAATTCGTAAGAACTTTGTTGCATCTAATATTAAAAGTGCTAGCCCGTGCAAGTGCACGGGTTGACGACTAGTTATATATATAATTGCGATCACGATGAACAAGATGCATAGGATAATACTTTTGATGAAATTCCAATTTCAATCTTCTATAGTTCAAGGATCTGGTATCATCACACAGCCTATACCATGTCAATGCATCTCCCTTCAAAGATAAAGGGAAGACCTTCTTCTTAGCAACATCATCGGGTATACCTGCAAGCTTAAATAATCCAAAAACTTCATCCACATATATTAGGTGCTCATCAGGATGCTTTGTTCCATCTCCTGAAAAAGGATTAGCTAGCAGTTTTTCTATCATACCCGAAGGAAATTCAAAGGGAACATTTTCATATTCAATAGGTTTAGTTGGTTGAGGAGCAACTCTTTGCTCTACTGGTCGGGGTGAAGATACCCCGAACAAGCCCCTCAGAGGATTACTTTCCATAGTAACAAGTGACAGTAAATTTCAGCACACTATATAAATTTTTCCTTACCAATTTCCACCTACCAAAGGCGCTTCACTCCCCGGCAACGGCGCCAGAAAGGAGTCTTGATGACCCACAAGTATAGGGGATCTATCGTAGTCCTTTCAATAAGTAAGAGTGTCGAACCCAACGAGGAGTCACTAGTAGAAAACAGGGCTATGGTCCAGGCCGGGTCAGCCCATTAGTCCCGGTTCAGTCTAGAACCGGGACCAATGTGGGCATTGGTCCCGGTTCGTGAGCCCAGGGGGCGGGCTGGGCCACGTGGGCCATTGATCCCGGTTCATCTGGACCTTTTGGTCCCGGTTTGTGGGATGAACCGGGACCAATGGGCCTCGCTCCTGGCCCACCACCATTGGTCCCGGTTGGTGGCTTGAACCGGGACCAAAGGCTCCCCTTTAGTCCCGGTTCATGCCACCAACCGGGACCAATGAGGTGCCTATATATACCCCCTCGCGCAAGAGCAAAGCACAGTGCTCTATTTTTTCTGGACGAGGGGGAGAGGGCTTTGTGGTGCTCTAGCTCACCTCTATGCACATGAGGTGTTCGATGGAATGCCTGAGCCACACTACTTAAGCTTTCTCCTCTCGAAGCTCGACCTCCAAGCTCCATTTTCCTCGAGATTTGTCTAGATTTAGCAGTCTGTCACGCCCCGTCCCCGTCTTCACCGCCGTCGATCACCCGTGCCGATCTCATCACCGACACCACCGTGGTGAGCCTCTTATTCTTATCTTCTTTCTGAAAGGAAAAATATTCTTACTTGTATGTTTAGACAGATACTTGTATCATTTTCTTACATTTATTATTGCATCTTATATAGTGCGATGGTTTTGGTATCCGCCCCCGTCGGCCCTCGTCCTGTCTATGATTCGTATTTGGTATGTATATTATCTTTATAACTATTGGTTCATTTATTGTTTATGAAAATTATGCCGACCAACGTGACATAGATTTTATTTATCTAGGATGTATGTGAATCAGAAATGCCACCCGACCCTATTGTCGAGAGGTTAAATTTAGTTGAAGAAGAAAAAAAATTATTGAAGGAAAAAATAAAAAAAAAATTGAGGAGGAGAAGATGATATTGGAGTTGCATGTTGCGGATGTCGTCGATGATCACAAGATCAAGATGGATGCAATGCGCTTGAAGATTAGAAAGATTATAAAATATGCCATTCATACCGAGGCTTGGTATCATTATGCCGTTGGATCAATTGTTACCTTGGTTGCGATTATGATCGCATTTGTTTTCGCATTGAAATGTTTTACATAGTTTCAATGTATGGTTTAATTAATTAGATGCTCTGGAGAGCTATATGTTGTTAGATGAGAACTATGTATGCACTTTGGTTTTAATGTGATGATGAACTTCTATTAATTTGGACACTTAATTATATATAATGCACGCAGATGAACCGGCAATGGATGTACGGTGACAGACACACCCGCGAGTACATTAAGGGCGTGCATGAGTTTCTCGATGCGGCTGAGGCAAACAAGCAGAATGGTTTTATGTGTTATCCATGCACTGAATGTGGGAATACGAGGTCTTACTCTAACCGGAAATCCTTCACTCCCACCTGCTTTACAAGGGTTTCATGCGACACTATAATGTTTGGACGAGGCACGGAGAAATAGGGGTTATGATGGAAGACGACGAAGAAGAAGGGTACGATGAGAACTATGTGCCCCCTGAATACGGTGATGCTGCAACGGGGGAAGCTGGTGAAGATCAAGAGGAACTAGACGATGTGCCCAATGATGCTGCCACGGGTGAAGCTGCTGAAGATCAAGAGGAACCAGACGATGTGCCCGATGATGATGATCTCCGCCGGGTCATTGTCGATGCAAGGACGCAATGCATTAGTTAAAAGGAGAAGCTGAAGTTCGATCGCATGTTAGAGGATCACAAAAAAGGGTTATACCCCAATTGCGAAGATGGCAACACAAAGCTCGGTACCATACTGGAATTGCTGCAGTGGAAGGCAGAGAATGCTGTGGCTGACAAAGGATTTGAGAAGCTACTGAAAATATTGAAGAAGAAGCTTCCAAAGGATAACGAATTGCCCGACAGTGCATACGCATCAAAGAAGGTCATATGCCCTCTAGGATTGGAGGTGGAGAAGATATATGCATGCCCTAATGACTGCATCCTCTACTGTGGTGCATACAAGGATCTGAACGCATGCCCGGTATGCGGTGCATTGCGGTATAAGATCAGACGAGATGACCCTGGTGATGTTGACGGCGAGCCCCTCAGGAAGAGGGTTCCTACGAAGGTGATGTGGTATGCTCCTATAATACCACGATTGAAACGTCTGTTCAGAAACGAAGAGCATGCCAAGTTGATGCGATGGCACAGTGAGAACCGAAAGAAAGATGGGAAGTTGAGAGCACCCGCTGACGGGTCGCAGTGGAGAAAAATCGAGAGAAAGTACTGGGATGAGTTTGCAAAGGACCCAAGGAATGTATGGTTTGCTTTAAGCGCGGATGGCATTAATCCTTTCGGGGAGCAGAGCAGCAATCACAGCACCTGGCCCGTGACTCTATGTATGTATAACCATCCTCCTTGGATGTGCATGAAGCGGAAGTTCATTATGATGTCAGTTCTCATCCAAGGCCCTAAGCAACCCGGCAACGAAATTGATGTGTACCTAAGGCCATTAGTTGAAGAACTTTTACAGCTGTGGAATGGAAACGGTGTACGTACGTGGGATGAGCACAGACAGGAGAAATTTAACCTTAAGGCGTTGCTGTTCGTGACCATCAACGATTGGCCCGCTCTCAGTAACCTTTCAGGACAGACAAACAAAGGATACCACGCATGCACGCACTGTTTAGATGACACTGAAAGTATATACCTGGACAAATGCAGGAAGAATGTGTACCTGGGCCATTGTCGATTTCTTCCGACCAACCATCAATGTCGAAAGAAAGGCAAGCATTTCAAAGGCGAGGCAGATCACCGGAAGAAGCCCGCCATGCGCACCGGTGATCACGTGCTTGCTATGGTCAATGATTTACACTACGTAATCTTTGGAAAGGGTCCCGGTGGACTAGCTGTTCCAAATGACGCTGAGGGACACGCACCCATGTGAAAGAAGAAATCTATATTTTGGGACCAACCCTACTGGAAAGACCTAGAGGTCCGCTCCTCAATCGACGTGATGCACGTGATGAAGAACCTTTGCATGAACCTACTAGGCTTCTTGGACGTGTATGGGAAGACAAAAGATACACCTGAGGCACGGGAGGACCTGCAACGTTTGCACAAAAAAGATGGCATGCCTCCGAAGCAGTATAAAGGTCCTGCCAGCTACGCTCTTACGAAAGAAGAGAAAGAAATCTTCTTTGAATGCCTGCTCAGTATGAAGGTCACGACTGGCTTCTCGTCGAATATAAAGGGAATAATAAATATGCCAGAGAAAAAGTTTCAGAACCTAAAGTCTCATGACTGCCACGGTTGCATTGAGGGGGCTTCTATCGAAAAACGTCCGATTAGCCATTGTGAAGCTATGTGCATTCCTCAATGCAATCTCTCAGAAGGTGATCGATCCAGAAATCGTACCAAGGCTAAGGAGTGATGTGGCGCAATGTCTTGTCAGTTTCGAGCTGGTGTTCCCACCATCCTTCTTCAATATCATGACGCACATCCTAGTTCATCTAGTCGACGAGATTGTCATCCTGGGGCCTGTATTTCTACACAATATGTTCCCCTTTGAGAGGTTCATGGGAGTCCTAAAGAAATATGTCCGTAACCGCGCTAGGCCAGAAGGAAGCATCTCCATGGGCCATCAAACAGAGGATGTTATCGGGTTTTGTGTTGACTTCATTCCTGGCCTTAACAAGATAGGTCTCCCTAAATCGCGGTATGAGGGGAGACTGACTGGAAAAGACACTCTTGGAAGAGACTCAATAATATGCAGGGACGGATATTCTTGGTCTCAAGCACACTACACAGTTCTACAGAACTCTACCTTGGTGACCCCGTATGTCGATGAACACAAGAACAGTCTGCACTCCAAACACCTGGAGCAATGCGACGACTAGATTACATGTGAACACATCAGGACTTTCAGCAGTTGGTTGGAAACACGTCTCAGAGGTGACAACACTGTTTGTGATGAGTTGTACTTGTTGTCCAGGGGACCATCTTTGACTGTATTGACTTACAAAGGATACGAGATAAATGGGAATACATTTTACAAGATTGCCCAAGACCAAAAGAGCACCAACCAAAACAGCGGTGTCCGCTTCGATGCAGCAACCGAGAGCGGAAAGGACACATATTATGGTTACATATTGGACATATGGGAACTTGACTACGGACCTGATTTTAAGGTCCCTTTGTTTAAGTGCAAATGGGTCAATCTGTTAGGCGGCGGGGTACAGGTAGACCCATAGTACGGAATGACAACAGTGGATCTGAAAAATCTTGGGTACACTGACGAACCGTTGGTCCTAGCCAATGATGTGGCACAGGTTATCTATGTGAAGGACATGTCTACTAAACCGAGAAAAAGAAAAGATAAGGAAGCGAATACATCATACGATGAGCCAAAGCGCCACATAGTTCTTTCAGGAAAAAGGGATATCCTAGGAGTGGACGGCAAGACAGACATGTCTGAAGATTATGAAAAGTTTCATGAAATTCCTCCCTTCAATGTCAAGGCTGACCCAAGCATCCTGATAAACAATGAAGATTGTCCATGGTTACGGCGCAATAAGCAAATGACACAAGCGAAGAAAAAGTGAAGACTTTCTCCCGCAACTATTATGATGATACCATGCCAAATTTGTAGCAGACGAACATGCTACCATTGTCCGTTTTGTACATGCACATGCTATGTGGGTGAAATTATGATACCATCCCAACTTTCAACTTTTTCAGAGTTCATATGAAATGCTTTCATGTCTTATGGTTCAAAACTTTGATACTTCGAAAGTGATTGTCCATTTTGTACACGAAGTGCATCAAGTTTTTGTCGTAACCCCCTCTACTTTTTGGAACATGCTATGTGGGTGAAATGATGATGCCATGCCAACTTTCAACCTTTTCAGAGTTCATTTTGAAATGCTTTCCAATCTCAGAGTCATTTAGCTCAAAGAATGAATTAATAGCAAACAGAATGAAGTACAAAACTTTTATGAAAATAAAAACAATCAATTAAAATATTATGTTATGATCAACTAAAATAAAACTATAATATTCTTCAATAGCAAAAAGAATATAATTTTTGTGACCTAAAATGAAACTATAAGTATTTAATTGTAAGTATAAATAAAAAATAAATAGGAAAGAAGAAAAAATATCTATTTTTATAGTAAAGTTATTCATAAACTAGTGATTCACACAAATTTTAAAAAATTCAAATTTAAACTATTCAAAATTTTAAAACTAATGGCACTAACAGAAAGTTTATAATTTTTGTGACCTAAAATCAAAAATAAATCACTAAAAAACTATAAGTATTTAGTTGTAAGTATAAATAAAAAATAAATAGAAATTTTTTTCTATTTTTATAGTAAAGTTATTCATAAACTAGTGATTCACACAAATTTTTAAAAATTCAAATTTAAACTATTCAAAATTTAAAACTAATGGCACTAACAGAAAGTTTATAATTTTTGTGACCTAAAAGCAAAAAGAAATCACTAAAAAACTGTAAGTATTTAGTTTTAAGTAGAAATAAAAAAATAAAAAACCAAAAAAATGTAGAAATAAAAAAGAAAAAACCAAAAAAAATGCCTCCTACTTGGCCTCCACGGCCTGAATACGACTAGAAACCCTACATGGGCCAGGATTCAGGCCCGCAGAAGGCCCAGTAGGCCCACAGGCAGTAGCAAGTTTAGGCCCGAAAGCCTGCATTAGAGAGGACCTCGAATGGGGAGGCACACCAGCGCTTATAAACAAGTGTCGGCGCCCTTCAGCTAGCGATGTGGGACTAAACTTTTGGGCGCGGGGCAGCACAAGGCCATTGGTCCCGGTTGGTGGCACCAACCGGGACTAAAGAGGGCATTGGTCACGGTTCGTGGCACCAACCGTGACCAATGCCCCCCTTTAGTCCCGGTTGGTGCCACCAACCGGGACCAAAGGCCGCCACATCCCGCCCTTTGGGCTGCTGAAAATTGGCCTTTGGTCCCGGTTCGTGGCACCAACCGGGACCAAAGGGGGCCATTGGTCACGGTTCGTGCCACGAACCGGGACCATTGCTCTGGCTATATATACAACACTTGGGAAATTTCCGCCAACTACTCCCATTCCTCATCATCGACGCCGGCAGGCTGCCCCTCTCGCGTGTCGCCGCCGCCGAGCCCTGCCCCTCATCGTCGCCTCCGCCACCGCCGAGCCCTGCCCCGACACCGTCAGGCTGCTCCACTTTGTCGTCCTCGCCGCCGCCGCCGAGCCCTACCCCGCCGCCTTCCCGGCCCGCTCTCACTGTGAGCCGCCGTGCCGTTCCCCTCCTCTCCTCCTCTCCCCCCCCTCCCCGCCGCGCCCTGCCACCGCCGCCAGCCGTGCTCTCTTGCCGCGCCCCGACGCCGCTGCCCGCCGTGCTCTGCCCCGATGACGACGCCTGATCGTACGTGCTCCGCTTGCCGCGCCGCCGCTGGTTCGCCACCGCCTCCCGTCGTGTTTTGCCTCGACGCCGCCGCCTGGCCGCGCTCCGCCTCTGTTAATTTTTTTGAGATATGTATGCATGTGTGTAGTGTATGTGTATGTATGTGTATGTGTGTGCAGTGTATATGTGTGTGCATGCAGATATGTATATGTATGTGTATGTATGTGTATGTATGCATGTGTGTAGTGTATACGTGTATGTATGTATATGTGTGTACCAGATAACTTTGACATGAGGGGGGTCGATATACCCCCTCCCCGATAACTTCGACATGATGGGATCGAGGGGGCGAGGGTCGGGAAGAAGAGGAGAAAAAAAGAACAGGAAAAAGGAGAAGAAGAGGAGAGGAAGAAAAGGAAGAGGAGAAGAAGAAAGGAATAAAAAAAATTTCTATTTTTTCTTCTTCTCCTCTATTCCTTTCTTCTTCTCCTCTTTTTTTTCTTCTTTTCTTTCTTCGATCTTCTCCTCTAGCTATTCCTTTCTTCTTCTCCACTATTGGTCGAGGGTCAGGAACTAGGGTAGAGGGTCGAGGGTCATTAAGGGGTCAAGGGTCGAGGGTTTCAGGGTCGTCGAGGGTTCGAGGGGTCAAGGATCGCCGAGGGGTCGAGAGAGGTTTCCTAGTGTCAAAGTATTGAAGAAATCCATGCCTTCATCATTAGCCGGAAGTAACCAGGGCATGTTGGTACGAAGTTCTGCAAAATTGTTCTAGAATGGAGTCCCGGATAGAATAATCCGCCTTTTGGTACGAATTCAGCAAAGGCCTTCCAAATAGCGATATTCGGAAGGCTCTTGCTGAACTTTATACCAAAAAGCGAATTATCCTATCTGGGACTCCGTTCCAGAACAACTTTGAGGAGCTTCGTACCATCATGCACATGTTACTTTCGCCTAATGATGAAGACATGGTTTTGTTGAATCCTTTGACCATAGGCAACCTCCCGACCCCTCGGCGATCCTCTCGAACATGAGAGGAAGAAGAGGGTCGTCTAGGGGTCGAGGGTTCCAGGGTCGTCGAGGGTTCGAGGGGTCGAGGATCGCCGAGGGGTCGAGAGAGGTTTCCTAGTGTCAAAGTATTGAAGAAATCCATGCCTTCATCATTAGCCGGAAGTAACCAGGGCATGTTGGTACGAAGTTCTGCAAAGTTTTTCGGGAATGGAGTCCCGGATAGAATAATCCGCCTTTTGGTACGAATTCAGCAAAGGCCTTCCAAATAGCGATATTCGGAAGGCTCTTTCTGAACTTTGTACCAAAAAGCGGATTATCCTATCTGGGACTCCGTTCCAGAACAACTTTGAAGAGCTTCGTACCATCATGCACATGTTACTTTTGCCTAATGATGAAGACATGGTTTTGTTGAATCCTTTGACACTAGGCAACCTCCCGACCCCTCGGCGATCCTCTCGAACATGAGAGGAAGAAGAGGATAAAAAAAGAAGAGGAAGAAGAAAAAAAAAGAGGAGAAGAAAGAATAGATTCTCCTCTATTCTTTCTTCTCCTCTTTTTTTCTTCTTCTTCCTCTTTTTTTTATCGGGAACGAGGGTCGACGAGGGACATAGATGTAGTGTCATCGTTGTCGATATATACCCCCTCCCGATAGCTTACTATGATTAGGTAGCTAGTTCTACATTTGGCACTAATATATCCATCTGTCATGTTTGAATAATAATTGCCATGTTGTAAATATTTGTAGAAACTATGGACACCGCCTTAGACGAAGCAACAAAAGAAGCGTTGTTGAGGGACATAATCGCAGAAGGAAGTGATGCCATCTCGTTGTTTCTCAACGAAACCGATGGTCTGGAAGGAGAGGGTGAACAAGCTGGCTACGGTAACCTAATGCCGGTGCAAGAAGAAGAACATGAGGACGGCTCTGGTGACCCAATGTCAGTGCAAGAAGGAGACCGTGATGACGGCTCCGATGACCGAACCGAGTCCGGCCAGGAATATATATTAGTTAACCCTATGCTGAGTAGCTGATTGATGCATTCATTGTTTTGGTATGTACACATATTAATTAAGTCTTTGTTCTTTTTTCTAGCCCTCCGGATCGAGCACAACTTCGGTAAAGAGACGAGGCCCGAAGAAAAAGTTGAGCTCGGATGAAAAGTTTGAGATCATAGCAATCGCGCCCGACGGCCAACCTATTGAACCCCTCCGGACAAAGAGCGCATTTGTTGCTTAGTGCGGGGTTCTGGTTAGGGACAAGATCCTGATAAGCATCCAGCAACGGTTTAAGCCGGCTACAAAAGACCCTGAGGTGTCTTATGTCAATGATATGCAGAAAAATGATCTTTGGACTGAGCTGAAGTCAAATTTCACCCTACCGCCAGAGGATAATCCAGAGAACCCAGTTAAAGAGAAATTAATCAAGTCTTTTGCTCTGGAGAGGATGGCAGAACTATTCAGGAGGTGGAAGAAAGAGCTGAATAAGTTTGTCGAAAATAATGAGACACCAGAATTCAAGGGCAGATATGAGAAGATCAGAGATCACTGGCCCGCATTTGTGGCCCACAAGACATCGGAAAAGAGTAAGAAGATGTCGGCGACAAACAAGCAAAATGTTGCGAAGAAGAAACTTCACCATCGCACGGGGTCACGTGGCTACCTCGTAGCCCGACCTAAGTTGTCCAAGACTGAGAATGATCTAGTTCATAAAGGGTTCGAACCAGAGACAATTAACTGGCCAGACCGTTGCCGGACTTGGTTCTTCGGGGCTGGCGGAACCCTGGACCCTATAATAGGGAAGTGCATTTGGACGAACGATCAAATGGACATACCAGTCAGTAAGCTTAAGCAGTATATCGAAGCAGCGCAGGAAGGGACGTTCTTTCCAGACAGAGAGAACGACGAGCTCACAATGGCCCTCGGGACTCCTGAGCACCCTGGACGGACACGAGGCACGCCAGGCTCCATTCCATGGAAGGTTGGGTTTCCGGACGCAGGCGGTTACAAATCCCATGAGAGGAGGAAAAAAGTGAAGCAGACCCAAATGCAGGCGCTGCAAGCAAGGGTAGACGCGATAGATGAACGAGAAGCAAATCGCAGCAAACGTACCGCTGAAGCCTCCCCCGAAGCTACCCCGCCATCTCAGTGCAGAAGCAGCGTGGCTTCCACCGAGCTGCTTCAGCCGGAGCATGCCTTGACGGCTCCTGCCAGCTATCCCGTGGATGCTACCACGGAGTCGCAAAATTGCCACCTTATGACGCAATGGATGAATTTGAAGGTCAAGGCGGCTGTTGGCTCTGTTTATCCTACTGAACCCGGCGCAACTTTTCACTGTCGGCCGATTCCAGAATGATATGCTAGGGTGATGGTGGATGAGATAACGGAGGGATTTGAGGACCTCCAGCTTGACCACCCAACCGGTGAAGGGGAGACTCGGCTGGGGTCTGCTCTGAAGACTCCATGCCTATGGCGGAAGGAGCTCATCAACCTTCCAAACTGGACGCCTCCGCCTCCTCCTCCTCCTCCCGCGAGTCAGGGCACTCCGCCTCCTCCACCGCCTCCTCCTCCGGCGAGTGACGATCAGGGCCCTCGGCCGGCTCCTTCTCTGGCGTGTGGCGGCACTCCGCCTCCTTCTCCGCCTGCGCCGACGCGCAAGAGCAGCCAGCCTCCTCCTTCTCCGCCTCGTTAGCAAGGGCGGAAGAGACCTGCCGCCGCTCCAGCTGCTCCGGTGCGTTGTAGTCCTTCTCCTCCGCCTCTTAAGCTAGTAAAGAAGACAACCGCTCCATCTACTCGGTCGGCGTCTAGCAGTACAACCAGAGGCGGGAGGACATACAGATTCGGTCCTTCTCTGAAGACTCCAGAGAAGTTACCATATGAGAGGACCCCGGAGGAGAACGCCGAGATCGTGCGGACCGAAGTGAAGGACTTCTTTGAAGGGTTGAAAGCAAAGAGACATCCACCTCCAGAGGAGAAGGTAGATGTGGTGAAAGCAAAGCGCACTCTGGCTGCCCTGACAAAACCACCGAAGTCTCCGCCGAAAGGAAACTATGAGCGCATTATTGGAAAGGAATTTGCCGAAGCGGAGCGGTCGGGAAGTACTGTCAGTGATCAAAGGCTGAAAGAACGACAAGCTGGGAAACAAATTGCCCATCTCGGCGAACAAGCGAAGCAATCGTGCCCCCCCCCCCCCCCCCGCTCAAGGTGCCTAGCCACAACGTCACTAATGATCCGAGGATGGTGCCTGGTTATAGCAATCTTGCAGATTACCTGCCCGACGAAGTACATTATCAACCCATGGACATGCAGATACAAAGATACGAGTACTGGAAGCCTCTCGTCAAAGATGAAAGATCTCTATCAACGATGATGCGAAGATTGCATGATTGGTACTTGAAAATCTGCAGAGACTCTAGGGGGAGGAGTACTTTGTATGTGAAAGTTAAAAAGGAGCATGACCTCGTTGGAATTGATCTGTTGCCTGTTCCATTTGAGGAGTTCTATCAGTTTTTCAATCAATTGGCCCTTGATAAAACAACGGTCGCCTGCTACTGTCTGTAAGTAGTACTACTTCTATCATTAAGTTTCTCTATATAGCTTAGCTCTTTCATTGCATGTATTTATAATCATCCTCACTATATTATGCAGATTGAAGATTGCCGAATTGAAGAAAAGACAAGTCGGTGATATTGGGTTCATTAACACATATCTCATAGATGCAACTTAGGTTAAATTTCATGCCGCAGATACCGAGGCCAACTTGTTACAATCGTTGGTAATAAATCAAAACAAAGATATATACTCTATCCTTACAACTTCAAGTGAGTGTTACTGTCTTGTGCGTATTCGGTTTCCCTTATATATTAGTCAAGGTTATAGTAATGTAATTAATGAGTTATGCATGCGTGTGCAGTTTCCACTATATTCTCCTACATATTAAGCTTGAGCAGGGACTAGTAACCGTCTTAGACTCAAGACGAAAAGATCCCCAGGACTATGCAGACATGACTCAAATACTCGAGAAGTAAGTTAAATCGATCATTATCCACCATATCAGCAACTTTTGTTCATTTCCTGATATATCAAGTAATTGTTTTCTTTGTCCGGCAGGGTTTGGAGAAAATTCACCAGAAAAGCTCCGGGAATGCCAAAGGAGCTACAATTTAGACACCCGAAAGTAAGTACTATAGTAGCATTTTAAGCGCATCTACTAGTCATTCAAGCACTAGTTTCATCAATACCATTTGGCATTCTTGCTTATCAGTTTGATTAACCTCTATTTCTTGTAAAGTTGTTGTGGCAGGAATAAGGGAATGATTTCTATGGATACTATGTTTGCGAGTCCATCCGCCACACGACCTGTGAGCGGGGCTACACTGAAGAACAATATGAAGTACGTAAATAACAACATTCACCATTTTATTTTATTACCATCATTTGTGTTGAGTTTCATTCATTCATATATATATGTATTGACCCCCTTCTTTGAATTAGAAGTTTCGGAAGCGGGATGAACTCCTAGCACCAGCTCGCATGCGAGCAATTCAAGAGGAATTGGCGGCATTCTTTCTTGACCACGTGATCCCTGAAAACGGAGAATTCTATGTGGACCCTGAGTCCGTATGATTATATTCGTAAGAGATAACTATTGTATATATGTAGCCGGTAGTGTCAGATAGGTATACGAGAACTTGTTGTTCGACCAATCTCTCGGAGAAGGAGAGGTGGTCGATATCACTTCTCTCTGTATGCATATATGTTCATGACAATCTTCTGTTTCCTTCGTTTGCTTACTAGCTAGCCAGCGTGTCTAGTCCTCTCTATACATATGTATAGTATGTAGCATCGACCAAGCACGGACATAAGAGAGGACACTTCTCTCTATTAATTATAGCTAGCTAACACAATATATGAAACACCTAAATTAACCCCCCAAAACCCCCAAACCCCCCCCCCCTTCAAAAAAACAAAAACCCCAGCCACAGAAATGCTGATGCGAGGATGCCTATTGGTCCCGGTTGGTGCCACCAACCGGGACCAAAGGGTCTCCTGCCTGGGCTCTGCGCACTGCCCACGTGGAGGCCCATCAGTCCCGGTTCTGGATTGAACCAGGCTAAAGGGTCGGGGCATTAGTACCGACACTTTAGTCCCAGTTCAGGAACCGGGACTAAAGGCCCTTACAAACCGGGACTATAGGCCCTTTTCTACCAGTGAGTAGAAGGAAATGATAAGTGGTTTTCAACAAGGTATTCTCTGCAAGTACTGAAATAAGTGGTAACAGATAATTTTGTGATAAGATAATTTGTAACGAGCAACAAGTGACAAAAGTAAATAAAGTGCAGCAAGGTGGCCCAATCCTTTTTGTAGCAAAGGACAAGCCTGGAAAAACTCTTATATAAGGAAAAGTGCTCCCAAGGACACATGGGAATATCGTCAAGCTAGTTTTCATCACGTTCATATGATTCACATTCGGTACTTTGATAATTTAATATGTGGGTGGACCGGTGCTTGGGTGATGTTCTTACTTGAACAAGCATCCCACTTATGATTAACCTCTATTGCAAGCATCCGCAACTACAACAAAAGTATTAAGGTAAACCTAACCATAGCATGAAACATATGGATCCATATCAGCCCCTTACGAAGCAACGCATAAACTAGGGTTTAAGCTTCCGTCACTCTAGCAATATCTACTTATTACATCCCAATGCCTTCCTCTAGGCACAAATAATGGTGAAGTGTCATGTAGTCGACGTTCACATAACACCACTAGAGGAGAGACAACATACATCTCATCAAAATATACACCCTAGAGGAGAGACAACATACACCAAATGTGAATCATATGAACGTGCTGAAAACTAGCTTGACGATAATTCCCATGTGTCCTCGGGAGCGCTTTTCTCTATATAAGAGTTTGTCAAGGCTTGTATTTTGCTACAAAAAGGATTGGGCCACCTTGCTGCACTTTATTTACTTCCGTTACTTGTTGCTCGTTACAAATTATCTTATCACAAAACTATCTGTTACCTATAATTTCAGTGCTTGCAGAGCATACCTTGCTGAGAACCGCTTATCATTTCCTTCTACTCCTCGTTGGGTTCGACACTCTTACTTATCGAAAGGACTACGATAGATCCCCTATACTTGTGGGTCATCACGCTCCAACCTGTTCGCGCACGAACACGTCACCGTGTACCCTTGATGCCGTGGGTGATGCACCGCAGCTGACGTCGAAAGAGACCCGTCGGAAGCGCGGTACGCAAGACAATCCGGCGGTTGCTTTTGTACACCCGAAACCCCACACGCCCGGGAGGGACCCCGTCAGGGCGTGCAGCGGCTATGGGCTGCCCTAGGTCGACCTGATCGCCCTTAGGGCCTCGAGGTTCACCGCCCTGCAACAAGAAGAACAGACGAAGAACGAGGAAGAAGAAGAACTAGGGTTAAGGAGAAAAGATATATAAAAGATAAAAAGTGGTAGATGATTTGATCGTTTGTGTGTTGCTCAATCGGCCGTCACCACTTAGGTACATAAGAGGCGGCTGGACTTCCCGTGCAAGGAAAAGGCTTGGATTCACGTCCAAAACCCTAGTCAAATTTGAATTGACTTTGTCCGAACTTTCCAAAGCTGTTCGGTTTAAACTGGCTGCACCTTGTAGGTAATTTTTGAGCTGGTAAACTACCTCGGATGGAAACAAGCCCAAAAGAAATCTTGAACGTTTCGATGAGACGAACAACTTTCATGTTGAACGCTTTTAGATCTGAGATCGTCTTCAATCGCTAATTGCTCACGCATTGTATCAGACATCCATCAACATGTGTGTGATGTCCAGCGTAATATATTGATCCCTAGCTGGTCTGCATCATATTGACTGTAACTTTTGCATACGCACTCCGATTGAGATGATTTATATATGAAAATCGATCGCCTCGACGATACGAAGACAATTCCTTTAGAGTGCTCCTTCATCCGATGCCATCTTGAGCGTGTAGTCAGCCGAATAGTGTTCTAGATACAAAATCTACTTCGAACACAACTTCGGCCTTAGAGACGAGACCGGATGTCTATGACCCAAATATCAAAGTTTCTCCTTTTGAAGATACGTAACTTCCTCACTTTGAGCACTTCAATCATGCCAAAATCAGGTGTCAACACATGCCCCCTTGTTTTTCGGCAAAACTTGTGTGCCGAAAAATAGCTTGCACGAAGTTTGTTCTAAGCGCGATGTCAACAATTCAGTGGCCATTTTTACGTGCTTAGGACGATAGGTATATATCGGCCATTTAGATTAGCAACAAAGTGAAGCTAATTGAACATATGATGATTTGGTAATACCCTTTCATGATGTAAAAAATTATATTGCATCCATGGATTAAAATAAGCCCATTGAGGGTAACCAATCATACCTGATGAAGAATTCCATGGCATATGCATCAACGACATAGTTGAAGAATATGGATAATGTGTGGACCGAAGATGTTGAAACCTTCGGCTTGCTCGTTCATCATTTTCACTCTTTTTCTTCTTTACATTTGTCACACTTCTTGCAATGGAAGCTTGCACACCATTCTTCTTTTGAGTACTTCCTTTGGGAACCCATGCCATGTTTCTCGTTTCAAGCTCTTGTGCACTAATTTTTTGTAATTTCTTCTTTTGCCAATATGATAAGCCGAGTGGGCGCCCCGGCTGTGATTTTGTTTGAACTAATGACAATTCTTCTTTTACCTTGTGCACTTTCAACCTCTTTTCTTCAGATTTGGCAATTTGATTTTTAACAATTTATTGCTTTACTTCTTTGCCTTTTGTAGCCAATGTCAACACTTAAATTGGCTCTTTGTCATTTCGAATCCAATCTGAAATAGCACACTTACGACCATCCTTCTTGACCATGTATACTTGCTTGACCACCTCTTTCTTCGTCCATGGGCTCCGGACCGATTCTTTTTTATTGAAACGGTCTTTAACATGTGATTGTTCAAATGTTGGTCTTCTTGGAGCTTCATAATATTGGTGAGATGGTCTAAAATAAGATGGAGAATGTGCCCTTGTATCATACCTGTCCCATGATGGATATGGATCTACATGAGCATAGGGATGCATCCACGGCATTGGCATTGGCGGCCCAAAATAAGGATATGAATATGTTGCATTAAAATTCTCACTTTGCCAATACTGATCCTCATATTTGCACCTAGGAGGTGATCTTGATGCTTTTGCACTACTTGGCCGATAAGCACTTTTTTCTTGACTTGCTCTTTGATATTTAGCTAGTAACTCTATGAAAGTGATTTTCGATCTCTTACCCTTGTGCTTATTTCGGCCTTTTTTTCTTTGGTTGTGCTTGTACCGATCTCTGAATTTTCTTGCTGCCCCCAGTCCTTGGCGTCTTCATTGTAGCTTCGACAGAATTCTCGCCCTCAAGATTATGCTCATTATGCTCTTCAACAACTTCTTTTCTTGAAAGCTTGATCCCGTCACGTGCAGTTTTTACCTTCTCTTTAAATGGATCAGCTTGAAGCAGCCGATGCATAAACCTTTTGCCATTAGGACCAATTGGAATAGATTGGTCATCTCTTGGTGTTTCAACAAATTTCAATCGTCCTTTTTCAATGGACGATTTAACTATTTGACGAAACATGTTGCAATCCTCAAAATTGTGCTTGAACGAATGATGCAACTTACAATACATTCGTCCTTGGATTGATGGCTTCACATGGTGATCAAGAACTCTAATGTAATTATTTTTCAGCAACAAATCAAATATTTGATCACACATGCTTGAATTGAAGGTATATGATAACCCACAAGTATAGGGGATCGCAACAGCTTTCGAGGGTAGAGTAATCAACCCAAATTTATTGATTCGACACAAGGGGAGCCAAAGAATATTCTCATGTATTAGCAGCTGAGTTGTCAATTCAACCACACCTAGAAACTTAGTATCTGCAGCAAAGTGTTTAGTAGCAAAATAATATGATAGTGGTGGTAGCGGCAACAAAAGTAAAGACAGCAAAAGTAATGTTTTTCGTATTTTGTAGTGGTTGTAACAGTAGCAGCGGGAAAGTAAATAAGCGTAAACAAGTATATGGAAAACTCGTAGGCACCAGATTAGTGATGGATAATTATGCCGGATGCGGTTCATCATGTAACAGTCATAACATAGGGTGACACAGAACTAGCTCCAATTCATCAATGTAATGTAGGCATGTATTCCGTATATAGTCATACGTGCTTATGGAAAAGAACTTGCATGACATCTTTTGTCCTACTCTCCCGTGGCAGCGGGGTCCTATTGGAAACTAAGGGATATTAAGGCCTCCTTTTAATAGAGAACCGGAACAAAGCATTAGCACATAGTGAATACATGAACTCCTCAAAGTATGGTCATCACCGGGAGTGGTCCCGATTATTGTCACTTAGGGGCTGCTGGATCATAACACATAGTAGGTGACTATAGACTTGCAAGATAGGATCAAGAACTCACATATATTCATCAAAACATAATAGGTTCAGATCTGAAATCATGGCACTCGGGCCCTAGTGACAAGCATTAAGCATAGCAAAGTCATAGCAACATCAATCTCAGAACATAGTGGATACTAGGGATCAAACCCTAACAAAACTAACTCGATTACATGATAAATCTCATCCAACCCATCACCGTCCAGCAAGCCTACGATGGAATTACTCACGCACGGTGGTGAGCATCATGAAATTGGTGATGGAGGATGGTTGATGATGACGACGGTGACGAATCCCCCTCTCCGAAGCCCCGAACGGACTCCAGATCAGCTCTCCCGAGAGGTTTTAGGGCTTGACAACGGCTCCATATCGTAAAACGCGATGATTTCTTCTCTTTGATTTTTTTCTCTCCTAAAGCAAATATATAGAGTTGGAGTTGGCGTCAGAGGGTCTCCAGGGGGCCCACGAGGTAGGGGGGCGCACCCTAAGGGGGGGGCGCCCCCCACTGTCGGTGGGAAACGACACCTATGGGATCACAAGAATCCCTACTACGGTTCTGGGGCGCGGGGGTCGTGAGAAGAGCGGATCAAACAGATAGCACACGGTTCCTTTATCCAGGTTTGGGCCGCGAGGATGCGTAAAACCCTACTCCTGCTTTTGTGGATTGTATATCAGTGTTCTTGAGCTAGCTATGGGGCGTGAAGAGCTCCAAAAAGCCGAATCCTCCTCCTGGTTGCCTCGGGCCTCCTTTTATAGGTAAGGGGTCGCCACAGTGGCACACAGGAGGTGGAAAGGGTACAGTAACACGAGTTTATCCCTCGCATTACATGACAAGGCGCATTTAATGCACCTTGATTAGGTGTCCTTGCTATATCGGGGACAGGGGAGAGTCCTGTCCCGTCCATCGCCGATCCCTCTTGCGTTGACACGCGCCCTGGCCAGCGGTGCTTGTGGTGCCGCGGGGTGAGGCAGCGGGCTGGTCCCAGTTCCCTGTGCCTTCTGCGTCTTGATTGGCTGAGCGGGGCGGCCGAGCCCCCACCCCATTCCTTTATAAAGAGCGAGAGGGGGGGTGGCGTCCCGCATTCTTTCATCTCCTCCTTCCTTCAGCTTCTGCCCCCCCCTTCCATCTTCCATGGAGAGAGGGAACTCTGGTCCTTCAACGGTGGCGGCGAGGGTCGCCGCTCGACAACGCGTCCCTCCTTCTCCCGCACCTGCCGAGAGGGGAAGGGGGAGGGGGCGAGGCCGTGGGCGAGGCCGACGCGCTTGGGAAAGAGGAGGACGGGGCGGCGCACCGGCCTCGCCTCCGCCAGCGGTTCCTCCTCCTATGGAGGGCCATGTTGGGGATGACCCTTGCGAGTTCTTCGTCAGGCTGTGCCGGCCACCTCGCCGTCGCCTTCGTCTTCCGACTCCATTCGCGCGGGAGATGGAGCTGGATCCGCCGGAGTCGCTGCGGCTGCACATGAGGGGCTGTGGGATCAGCGGCACGCGGGTTCGCATCGATTTCCCAGCCCCTCACGTGATGTATCTTCGTCGGGGATGGAAGACGTTCGCTCATATCCACCGCTTGACGGAGGGGCTCACTCTGCATTTCAAGCTGATGGAGGGCGGCCTCCTCTCCGTCAAGGTCTTCGGGCTCTTCGGGACCCGTGCAAGGTGCTGCGTGGAGAGCTCTTCTGACAGCGAAGGCTCCTCCTCGGGCGAGAGTGACGAGGAGGGTAGCGGCAGCGATGACGAGGGTAGTAGGCGGCAGGATGACGGGTCCGACTAGGTGTCGGGCGCCGCTCCGTGCGGCACCGGAGACCCCATCATCCGTGTCTCCGGCTCCCTGAACTTCTCGGGGTCGTCTCCTTGGGTGGTTGGCGTTGGGAGGCTGCGGAAGAGAAAGAGGACGGGCGGCAAGGCCGTCAAGTCGGAGTACGCGGGCACCGACGCCTTCGACACGTGCTGACATCCTGCCGCCTCGTCTTCGAGCTCTGCTTCCGGCGCCGCCATCACCATCCAGCCTTCGGACGTCCACCGAGATGTTCTCTTGGTGTCTTCTGCCACCCGTAGCTCGCCTAGGCGCCCCTTTTGCCCTTTTCGCCTCTGACCTGCCTCCTGAGGGGAGGGACAAGAAAGGGGTTACGGGCACCTTATCTCTTTTTAGTTTGTAAGCCTTCGGGCCTTGGCTGAATTTAAAACTTGTAATTCCATCATTCATGTTTTTCATTCCCTATGGGCTGTACCTGAATGGAATCTTATATTTACTAATTGGAGGCACCTTTCAAGCCTTCTAATTAATCCACATCATCATAATTAATTACATCGTTGGATTATAAAATCAAAATCCAAGATAAGAAGAAAACTTACGTAACACAGATAGTTTAGGCTGTCCAATATCTTGAAACAAAAAAAAAACATCTGTTCCTTAAAAAAATGATGGACTCCTTCCATAACAACTCTGTAGGATCCGTCATCTGTGAAACACTTTTTTTTACATGCAGGACCGTGAGACTCATGTGCGAAATAAAAAAAGGTAAAATATCGCTCCTTAGAAAAAGAGAAAAAATCTCCCCCGCTCCTGTACATTTTTTGAGCAACACTGGCTTCTATGGCAATTAAAAAAATCTGGCACGTCCAATTTGTTAAACAAAATAAAAAGGTATCCTTATATTCCTTTTAAAAAGAGATAGCCTCCATCTCAAACAAGAATGGATAGCGTCCTTCCATAACAGCTCATCCGTGAAACTCCTCTTGCATATTAAAAAAAAGGAAAAGATCTCTCCCTAAAAAAAGAGAAAACATCTCCCTTGGCCCATGTACATTTTTTAGTCAACCACCGCTCCTGTACATGGCCGGACCTTTCAAGCCTTCACACTAATCCATGTCATCAAAACGAACTACACCACTGGATTGTAAATTTAAGTCCGGTAAAAAGAAAACTTACCAAACATAGATGATCCCGTCCAAAAAAAATGGCATGTGACACGTCCAATGTTGTCAAAAAAAACGTCAATCTGTTCCTTAAAAAGAAAAGATAAAGTCCATAAGGAAAAACTACCAATAAAAGAAAAAAAGACGGAATCCAGTTGACGACCCATGAAACTCCATGAATAAAATCTTCTGTTGATCGCTTAGAAAATTAAATATACCTGGCTGGGCTCTGTACATGGCCGCTGATTCCACCTCCTCTTTAATCCTGCTCTCCTGCATATGGCTGGTGGTGGCGATTTCTCTCACCAAAGGATGTCCCCGACTCCCCATCCACCATCAAGTGCGCTCTTCCACCACCAGCGCCAACAGCAAACCGCAAAGTAACCTGAAGCCAGGTGCTGCAAGGTATGATGCGAGATCGACTGCGACCCAAAGTGGCGATCGATCTTCCTCATTGTTAGTGTCTCCGCATCTCCCTCCATCCACTCCTAGCATCAATGTACATCCACTTTTATGATGTAAAAAAGGACAACCGTCAAGTACAACCTCTAACAAGTTATTCTTGGCTTCATGTTCCATGAAGACTACACTCTATTGTGATGATAATAGATTAATGGTCGATGCAGCATAAAATGAGGTGTACCAATGGTGGTCTAAAGTACATCATGTTGTTGTGGTAATTGGTAAACTGAACCTTCAATGAACAGGAAGCACAACGATCAATGTCATCCAATTGATTGTTGGTTCTCCAACTCCACATGCAAGTAAAACCTATCCTGTAGTTTTTGAGTGTGCTACTTGATTTTTGGCTCTTTCAGCTCATTACTATCCATGAGCACACTTCACCTGATTGTGTTTTAGAGGAGCGAACAAGATTCAGCAGAATCCAATGTGGCCAGGTGCATCGTAGTGGTGCGTGATGTATAAGTGTTGAATCATTTGGAGCATCAATTAGTATTCTGCATGTGCATAATACAATTTAAAGATATACTACATTGCCTGGCTTGCATGCGATTGGTGAATTACATGGATTCACATTATTCTATTTAGGTGCAGATTGCTAATAGATATCTGCATATATAGTATACATGTCTTTGTTTTGGCCTTAGAGAAAAGAGAAAAATAGCTATTAAATCATCTTTAAATACATATAAATTACTAAAGTAACAATAAAGTCTGGATGTATCATGCGCCAAAAGATCTCATATGAACACATAATTCTCTATTTAATATAAATATGTATACAATATGGATAGAAAAAATTAAAAAAATGACATCCATATTAAACATAACAAAAATTATTTGCGAATTTGTTGGTTGAGAAAAGAACTTAAAATCTGAATCTATGGTGCTTATAGTAATGAGAATATACCACAAAATATTGTTCGCCATCACACAATGAAAATATTGATAATGTTGTCACACAATTGGATGCAAACAATCAAACCACAAAATAGTCCGAAAAATGTAAAATTGTTGAACCCTATCTCCAACAAAGATAAACATGCATGTGTAACAGCAATAACCCATATCAACATATTCATAAAAATAAAATGACATCCATATTAAACATAACAGAAATTATTTACGAATTTGTTGGTTGAGAAAATAACTTAAGATCTGAACCTATGGTGCTTATAGTAATGAGAATATACCACAAAATATTGTCCGCCATCACACAACGAAAAAATTGATAATTTTGTCACACAATTGGATGCAGACAATCAAACCACAAAATAGTCTGAACAATGTAACAATGTTGAACCCTATGTCCAACAAAGATAAACATGCATGTGTAACAACAATAACCCATATCAACATATTCATATTATTGGCTGTCATTTCTAATTCGTAAGAACTTTGTTGCATCTAATATTAAAAGTGCTAGCCCGTGCAAGTGCACGGGTTGACGACTACTGTTTTTAATGAAAAAGGGATGTTTGCCGGGCCATGTGTTTGCGGGTAGAACCCGCGACAAGGAGTAAATCCTTGATATCTTTAAGATAAACATTTCTTTGCCCGGCAACAGGCCTTGCCGTCTCCCCACCTCACTCGACCTTTCTCACACCTTTGGCGGAGGCAAGGATGAGGCGGGTTCAGGCTCCTCGTTTCATCCTTTTGTTGCTGCGACTACGACCAAACCTGGCCCCAGGAACGAGTCTCAGGGCCTAGATTTTTAGGAGCACGGTAGCTTCTAGGAAAAACGAGGTCTCACATACCTCAGTCCATAAGGGAATGCATGACAAGGGATGAAGAACTTATCTGAAGTTGTAGCCCCCGGCAACTTTGGTTTGCCGTGGGTGAATCTTTGCTCTTGCAGCCCCCGGTAATACTGGCTTGCCGGGGTCTAGATGCTGGTCCGTCCTCCTTCTCTTTCTCGTCCTTAAGTGGTCCGGCAAGGATATGTGTGAGTCCTGCAAGCCAAAGAAAAGGACGCACACTCGACCTCTAAGCTAGGGGTTAGTCGCCGCTAAGCACTATCAACCCTAACCAAGGATGAGACTTAACCTAGCATGCATGCTGTAACTTAGGGCGCCAGCGCTTCATTTATTTATGCTCAGGGTCTGCGCCTGGCTTTGTACAAAGGGTTACATGCATCATCGGCAATGCTTGTACAAAAGGTGGCTTGCCGGGAGGCCCGGCCACCCGCGCCTCACGGGTAAAACTTGCGAAGATGCTCAATGTTCCAGGAGTTACTCACCGGAACGACATCTTCGGTCTCCAGGCGGACTGCGCCGGGCCTGGTGACTCGTATTAACCGATAAGGGCCTTCCCACTTTGGCATCAACTTGTTAGAATTCTTGGCCAATTGAACGCGCCGAAGGACAAGGTCGCCTTCCTCAAGGCTTCGGGCATGAACCTTGCGGCTATGGTAGCGGCGCAAGGCTTGCTGGTAGCGCGTTGCTCTCATAGCCGCCCGAAGACGATCTTCCTCAAGGAGCATTGCGTCATCTTGCCGCAGTTGCTCTTGCTCAAGCTCATCATAAGCGAGCACTCGAGGTGACCCGTGTATGAGTTCAGTGGGGAGAACTGCTTCTGCCCTGTATACCAGGGCAAAGGGTGTCTGGCCGGTGGCTCGATTTGGCGTCGTTCTGATCGACCAAAGAACCGTCGGTAACTCATCAATCCAGCGCCTTCCGCTCTTGTGCAGCCTGTCAAAGGTCTTTGTCCTTAAGCCCCGCAGTACTTCAGCATTTGCCCTCTCAGCTTGACCGTTGCTTCGTGGGTGGGCAACGGAAGCGAAACAGACTTTGCTGCCGAGGTCTTGGGTACATTGCATGAAGGTGCGGCTTGTGAACTGTGTGTCGTTGTCGGTGATGACCCTGTTGGGTACACCAAAATGGCACACTAGCCCCTTGAGGAACTTGACGGCTGACTGAGTTGTGACCTTCCTCACTGCTTCCACCTCTGGCTACTTTGTGAACTTGTCGATTGCAACGTACAAGTACTCAAAGCCACCGACAGCGCGGGGGAAAGGGCCCAGTATGTCGATCCCTCGGACCGAGAAGGGCCAGGAGAGAGGAATGGTTTGAAGGGCTTGAGCTGGTCGATGAAGCTTCTTCGAATGGAACTGACACGCTTCACACTTGGTGACTAGTGTCGTCGCATCCTGGAGGGCGGTGGGCCAGAAGAAACCTTGCCGGAATGCCTTGCCGGCAAGGGCCCTTGACCCGATGTGGGTTCCACATTTGCCTCCGTGTATCTCCGCCAACAGCCCCAGTCCTTCCTCTCGAGGGATGCACTTCAATTTCACACTGTTCGGCCTCTTCCTCTACAGGACGTCATCGACGAACTGGTACATGGTAGAGCGACGGGCTACTTTTTCCGCTTCTTCCTGCTCCTCAGGAAGTTCCCCTATTTGGAGGAATCGGACGGTATGCTGTGCCCACGCCGGAGCCTGAGGCTCAACGGCGAGGACTAAAGGCATTTCCTCCGCTATTGGGACGGCTGTTTCGACGGCAGGACCTTGACGCTCCGCCGGAGCCAGCCGTCCCGTGGCGGGATCAGTGTCCCTGGCAACATCCTTGCCGGCGGCTCCCGGGAGCTCGGCGGGAAAGTACTTGCCGGGCCCTGATTTCCTCCTCTTGTTCTGCTCTGTTGATGGATCAACGGATGGTTGAGTTAGCTGAAGCACAAAGGTACCTGGTTCCACAGGTAGCTTGAGGGTAGCGCGTTTTGACATGTAATCGGCGATGTTGTTCTCCGCTCAGGGAACGTATTCAGCCTGCATACCTTCGAAACGCTCTTCCAGCTTTCTCACTTCATCAATGTAGGCCTTCATCAACGGGCTCTGCTAATCCTTGTTGACTTGCTTGACGACGAGCTGCGAGTCGCCCCTGACGATGAGCTTCTTGATTCCGAGGTCTGCCGCGATCCTAAGACCGGCAAGCAGTCCTTCGTACTCTGCCGTATTGTTTGTTGACACCTCCCTGGGGAAGTGCATCTGGATCATGTAATTGAGGTGCTCTCCGGTGGGGGCGACAAGCAGTACGCCAGCCCCGGCACCTTGTAGAGAGAAAGCCCCATCAAAGTACATGACCCAATTGCAACTTGCCTCCTTGCCGGGGAGAGCAGTCTCTTGGGCTTCTTCGTCAGGTGTTGCGGTCCATTCTGCAATGAACTCCGTCGGGACTCGGCTCTGGATCGTCGAAGTACTTTCAAACTTGAGGCCAAAGCTGGACAGCTCCACTGCCCATTCCACAACCCTCCCCATTGCATCTGGATTGTGCAATATCCGTTGCAGAGGGAGGCGAGTGACGACAGTGATCTCGTGTGCCTGGAAGTAGTGACGCAGCTTCCTTGAGGCCATAAGAAGGCCGAAGAGCAGTTTCTGCATGCTGGAATACCTTGATCTAGCCCCCTGCAGGAGGGAGCTAACAAAGTAGACCGGGTGCTGCATCGTTTTCTTCTTCGGCAGCACTTCAACTGGCTGTGTCGTCTCCACATTGGTGGTGTCGGGCTCTGTCGCTGCCACTACCTCGTCGCCAACCTCACTCTGGGCCACTAGTGCGGCGCTGACGACCTGGTTCGTTGCCGCCAGGTATAGCGGCAACGACTCCTGTGGCCTAGGCGCAACTAGTATTGGGACAGAGCAGAGGTACTTCTTCAAATCTTGCAACGCTGCCTCGGCTTCTGGCATCCACTCCATTGGGCCCGCCTTTTTCAGGATATTGAAAAAGGGAAGGGCGCGCTTGGCAGACTTGGAAATGAACCTGCCCATGGCGGCGACACAACCAGCAAGCCGACGCACATCCTTGATTCGCTTGGGTGCTTCAATCTGCTCTATAGCTCTAATCTTGTCCGGATTGGCCTCTATCCCATGCTGTGAAACAAAGAACCCGAGAAGCTTGCCAGACGGGACACCGAAGACGCACTTCTCAGGGTTCAGCTTGATATTGATCTTGCGCAGGTTTGCAAACGTCTCTTGAAAATCTGGTATGAGGGTTGCCCTGTCCTTGGTTTTGACCACTATGTCCTCCATATAAGCTTCCATATTTCTATGGAGCTGGGGTTCAAACCCAATCTAGACTGCCCTTGCAAATGTCAAACCAGCACTCTTCAACCCGAAAGGCATCCGCATGAAACAATACGTACCACATGGGGTGATGAATGTTGTTTTCTCTTCGTCTTCTCTTGTCATGAAGATCTGGTGGTAGCCGGAGTAGGCATCAAGGAATGACAACAGATCACACCCAGCTGTGGAGTCGAAAATCTGGTCGATGCGCGGCAATGGGAAGGGGTCTTTAGGACAAGCCTTATTGATATCTGTGTAATCAATACACAGCCTCCACTTCCCATTTGCCTTGCGCACCACGACCGGATTGGCCAACCACGTTGGATGGAGCACTCCTCTTACCAAACCCGCTGCCTCCAGTTTCCGGATTTCTTCCGTGATGAACTCTTGTCGTTCCAAAGCTTGCTTCCTGACCTTCTGCTTGACGGGCCGCCCATGAGGACAGACAGCAAAGTGGTGCTCAATCACCTTGCTGGGAACGCCGGGGATGTCGGAAGCTTGCCATGCAAACACATCGACATTCGCCCGCAGGAAGGTGACGAGCGCGTCTTCCTATTTGTCGTCAAGGGTGGAGCTTATGGTAAAAGCTCCTCCCGTGTTGTCCTCATTGACGGAAACCTTCTTGGTTCCCGACGGTGTGGCCCTGGACTTGTTGTTTCTACCGGTGGAGCTCTCTGGCACGTCCTCAACGGTAGCGCTACACTCTAAAGAGGTGCGCTTGCCGGAGTGGGTGTCCGAGATCTCACCGGCCTTCTTCTTCTTCTTCCCTCCCGGGGCCCCAGCGGCAGGAGCAAGTGCCCTAGTGGCGGCAGCTGCTGCAACTGCTTGCTGGTATAGTTGGTCAGCGCAAATCAGCGCATCTTTCTTGTCGGAGGGGATGTTGATGATCTTCACAGGTCCTGGCATCTTCAGGGCGTTGTAGGCGTAGTGTGACGCCGCCATGAACTTGGCCAGCGCGGGGCAGCCAAGGATCCCGTTGTAGGGCAAGGGGATCTTGGCAACATCAAACACGATCCTCTCCGTCCTGTAGTTCAGGTCGCTTCCGAAAGTCACGGGCAGCGTGACCTTCCCCTTGGGTTGGCTTCTTCCCGGGTTGACCCCTTGAAACGTGCCCGTCTCTTCGAGGTCTCCATCAGGAATCTGCAGCTTCTTGATCACGGCAGGCGAGATCAGGTTCAGACCGGCCCCGCCATCGACTAGCATCTTTGTCACCTTGAGGTTGCGTATCGTTGGTGAAACCAACAACGGCAAGAACCCGACCGTAGTAGTGCGATCAGGGTGATCCTCAGTGTCAAAAATGATAGGTGTGCTGGACCACTTCAGCGGCCTCTGGGCATCAAACGACGGCTCTGCCGCTGTAATCTCCCGCACCAACTTTTTAAGCCGACGGTGGGAGGTATGCAGCGAGGCGCCGTTGTCGACGCACATGGCCTCTGTAGCTTTCTGAAACTCTTGGTCGCCGGACTCGTCGTCCTCCTCGTGATCGTCGCCTTCTGGCTTTCTGTCACTGCCCCGGGCGGGACTCTCCTGTTGTTTATCCTTACCGCGACGGCCCGCCTGGCCGTCACGCTTCTTGCCGGATCCCTCAGCACCGTCTTGGACCTTATCCTTGTCCCGCCTCTCATATTCAGCCCTCTGTTTCTCAGCGATGAGCTCAACCTGTCGGCAGTCTTGGAGAGAATGGCCTTTGGTGTGATGAATCTTGCAGTACCGCTTGTCGGAGTTGCCTGGCTTCTCGGCAGCGGCCAAGGCCCGGCAGGCGACACATCCGACAATCTCCTTGCCGGGGTCATCTGCCTTGGTTTTCTTGGTGGAGCCGGTGTCATCAGATACCTCGACGGTAAGCACGGCTTTTCCTTTGCGCTTCCTATTGCGGCGTCGGCCTTTCTTCGCCGGGGCGACAGTATCCTCATCTAAGGAGTCGGTTTCCACGCCGGCATCTTCGCCGGGGTACTTCCTCCCCTCTTCAGCCCGGGCACATCTATCAGCGAGAACATAGAGTTCTGCTACATCTTTCACCTTGTTCATCGCCAGCTCCTCGCGCATCTTGCGGTTACGCACGTTCTGATGGAATGCGCTGATGATGGCGGCAGGGTGAACATCAGGGATATTGTACTGTATCCGGCTGAACCTCTGTATATACTTGCGGAGACTCTCGCCTCCCTTCTGGGGGATGACGTGCAGGTCGCTTGCCTGGCCATGGGCTTGGTGGCCTCCAGTAAAGGCGCCCACGAACTCATGGCACAAATCCGACCAGGAGGAAATGGAGTCTACTGGCAAGTGCATCAACCATGACATGGCGTTGGGTTTAAGAGCCAACGGAAAGTAATTCGCAAGCACCTTATCGTCGTGGGCTCCGGCAGCTTGCATCGCACTGGTGTAAATGCTGAGGAACTCGGACGGGTGAGTCTTGCCACTGTACTTTTCGCCCACGTCAGGTTTGAAAGTGCGGTGAGTGGGCCATTGGAACTGCCGCAGCTCACGGGTAAAAGCCGGACAGCCTACCTCGTAAGGTAGGCCTCCAGGGCTCTCCAGTGCCGGGTGGTCCATACCAGGCCCTGCTCGCTTGTCTGATTGGTGGCGTGCTCCGCGCCGGCGCTCGATAGTGGTTCGAGCGTCTTCATGTTCTCGTTCCCGAAGGACTCGGCGCTGGTCACAGTGGGTCCGCGGGTCGGACGACGGTATGGAGATTTCGTCGCCCGTGACGTCTCGACAGGCTGACGTCCGCGGCGCCGGGCGAGGAGGGGGCGGGTACACCGTGGTCGCGGTACCGCCAGCTCTCCTGCCACTGGTGCGCGGGATTCCGTCGGAGCGTCGACCCGGGGGCTCCACTGGGCTTGTTTCATCTTTGTTGGCCACCGCAACAAGGCTTCAGATGGTGGCTCTCCATTCGTCGAGTTTCCCCGTAGTGTGAGGGAAATCGAGGAGCAACTGCGCGCATGCCAAGGCTTCTGCTGGCGTTGGTGGCAGCGAAACCTGCACGGATCGGGACGCAATTCGACTTCTGACCATGTCAGAAGGAGCTCTATCACGACCCCGCGGTCGCGTGTCATCTTCGCCAGCGCCTCGACGAGCGGGCTGGTCTTCTACATCCCGGGAGGGGCGCTCGGGGCTCTTCCCACGGCGACGCCCGGGGTCTTCGGTGTGATTACGCCGTTCGTCGCGCATCGCTTGAGAGGAGCGCACCGTCGGCGCCGGCGTGGGAGTCTGGGAAGCCCTCGCGTTGCCTTCGGGCGGGGTGGCAGCGATCTTGGAAGGCCCCGCGCCACCCGCGGAAGGCCTGGCTCCGTCTTTGGATTTGGCGGCGTGCGGCCTGTTGCCAGGTGCACGAACATCGCCGTCTCCCAAACTCCGGCTGATGGTACGGTGTTGGTGTTCGCGAACAGTGCCCCCGGTCCTTTCCGCGACCGGTCCGCTTCTCGCCCATGTCGCGGCGGGATGAACGGCCTCCGACGGGCCAACCGCCATCGTCGTCTTCTTCTTGGGCGCCATGACGCTGAAGGAGTGTCGAACTAACTGCTAAAGCTGATTCTCACAACTGCGCTGCCTCCTACCTGGCGCGCCAAAGATGTCGGTGGGAAACGACACATATGGATCACAAGAATCCCTACTACGGTTGCGGGGCGCGGGGATCGTGAGAAGAGCGGATCAAACAGATAGCATACGGTTCCTTTATCCAGGTTCGGGCCGCGAGGATGCGTAAAACCCTACTCCTGCTTTGGTGGATTGTATATCAGTGTTCTTGAGCTAGCTATGGGGCGTGAAGAGCTCCAAAAAGCCGAATCCTCCTCCTGGTCGCCTCGGGCCTCCTTTTATAGGTAAGGGGTCGCCACAGTGGCACACAGGAGATGGAAAGAGTACAGTAACGCGAGTTTATCCCTTGCATTACATGACAAGGCGCATTTAATGCGCCTTGCTTAGGTGTCCTTGCTTTATCGGGGACGGGGAAAAGCCCTGTCCCGTCCGTCACTGCTCCCTCTTGCGTTGACACGCGCCCTGGCCAGCGGTGCTTGTGGTGCCATGTAGGAAGGCAAGTAGCTGAGGTGGCGCAGCGGTGGGTCTCCACGAAGATCTGCATGCCGCCACGCAGGTGCCTGCCCAACTGGTTGGGTCGGCAGCTGCATGGAGACGGCGGTGGGGGCGTGACTGGTGCGGGCCTGATGGTGGCCCCACGGGTGTCCTTGGCAAGGGCCTTGCCGGGGCCCCAGCAAGGGTCTTGCCGGGGCGCTTGCTGTCATCCCCGGCAAGGCTCTTGCCGGGGGCCTTGTGGTCCTCTTTTGCTGGGATCCCGCCAAGGGTCATTACCTTCTTAAGTGGGCATCTGGTCTTGAATGTCTTCACAAAGATCTGCATGCCACCACGGGGATGTCTCCCGAATCCTTGCCCCATGGGGGAAGTGGACTCACGGGTGACCTCGCTCCGTAGGTGTGGGGTGAGCTGCCACGACAAGGATCTTGCCGGGCTAGCTAAAGCTGCCCCCGGCAAGGACCTTGCCGGGGGGTCTGCTCTACCCCCTTTGCTCTTTGTGGTCTTGGCGTCGTTCTACTTCTCTTCAGCTTCGGCCTTACCTTGGTTTACCTCCCTTGCCATGCGCGGTGTGGCGGCGCCCGTGGCTCAGACTGCCCGTGCACAGTCATAGGGGTACAAAAAGTGTACCCCCGCTTTTTGTACACCGACACCCACCCTCGTGGACATGGTGTGGGCCCCCTGGTCTTCATCTTTGGCGAGGACTTTTTATTATTTTTTATAAGACATCCCGTGGAGTTTCAGGTCATTCCGAGAACTTTTGTTTTCTGCACATAAAACAACATCATGGCAATTCTGCTAAAAACAGCGTCAGTCCGGGTTAGTTCCATTCAAATCATGCAAGTTAGAGTCCAAAACAAGAGCAAAAGTGTTTGGAAAAGTAGATACGACAGAGACATATCAGTATACTTCTTGTTTTCTAGCCGATCTTGGTGTGCAAACGGCTTTGGAAGTAAGCAAATGAATGGTTCAGATTTAGAATCTCCCCATTCGGCTATGCATTGTGTTTTACACCCTATCTCCGATGTATTTGGATAAAATATTATATTAGCATCAGATTTCTCAAAAGAATTTGACCTTGGCTTTAAATTTCTGAAACGAAAATATTTAGAATACACAGGTCTCATTTGAGATCAAGTGCAAGCCAAGTAAGAAACAAGCAAAGTTACCCCATTAGATATGAAATTTTGATAAAGCAATGGGGAAAACTTCGGCTGCAATAATAGGTCACTATCGGCCTTTATAAATGGCACAATAGATTGACCGATATGTTCTATAATAGTTTTATTGCTAACAAGTAAATTTCCCTTCGTCATTGGTCTTTCAAAATTACTTATGAGAATTTCTCTTATAGAAGCATCAACAATAAAGTTGCGACCAAATCGGAAGATAGGTAAATCACTTGCTAGACATACCTTTTCAAACACGTTGGGAGTAGCATGAAGGTTGTGTTACTTGAACGATATGTTGTTCCACTTTTGAATAGCTCCCCAACACCTTGTCGTCCTATTTTACTAGAAAAGATTCGGCATACATAATATTTGATTTGGTCTTTTCAATAGCCGAATTAACTTTGTTATCCGAATCACCACCTTTTTTGAAAATTCTATCAACTCCCAATGGTTTCTCTTTTTGGCATAATCTAGCTTGGATTACAGTAGAATTAATAGGCCTTCCCTCTTATTAATTCATGTAGAACAACATTGCATTCGTCCAAAAAAGACGTAAGATTTTTCTTAATGGCCCAATCTGGATAGAATTTCCCCCCGACACTTTTAGATTCTTTCGGTAACGAGATGTCACCAAAATTCTATAATTGTGTTGGGGGAACATGATATGCTACGGTAGTAGGTGAAGGCATTTGTGCTCCTTCAGAAGTTTCACTTATTCGGCCATGACCATGAAGGTGCGGAGTCGAATTATGGACATCAACAGTTGCGTATGGTGCAAGAAAATTAGTAGCATGATGTGTGGCATATGATGTGTGAGGGTAATTGGCCGGATAACTAGTAGTAGCATGGCCAATTCCCCTATCCACCGGCATGTTTGGATTAATATACTGCAAGCTAGTTGCCGATGAATAAAAAGATGAAACACTTTGTTGCATACTATCGGAACTTCCTATATGAGGTGTTTTAACTTGATTAACTGAACTCATCATGTTGTTCATTGGCATATGGATTTCTGGGGTTGCCAATGCATGGGAGGTTGAATACATATGTTGCATGTTGCTAAAATTACATGAGGTAGAAGCATGAAGATTTTGTTGCATCGGCCCTTGCACATAATTATATGCATGATTGATAAAGCTAGGGCTAGCCGATACAATATGCTCATTAGATGATCTAGCAACAACATACGCGTTATTTGCATCTACATATGTGAACTGGGTATTCATATTACCTTTGTAGATTGCAAACCCTAGATGACGATCTCTTCGTAGCAAGAATGAGCCGGAGACTGTTCAAAGCTTCGTCCCCAGCGGAGTCGCCAAAAGTGTGTTGATACGTCTCCAACGTATCTATAATTTTTGATTGCTCCATGATATATTATGTAATGTTTTGGACTACATTGGGCTTTATTTTCAACTTTTATATTATTTTTGGGACTAACCTATTAACCAGAGGCCCAGACCAGAATTGCTATTTTTTTTGCCTATTTCAGTGTTTCGAAGAAATGGAATATCAAACGGAGTCCAAACGGAATGAAACCTTCGGGAACGTGATTTTCTCACCGAACGTGATCCAGGAGACTTGGACCCTACGCCAAGGCACCAAAGAGGCGGTCACGAGGGTGGGGGGCGAGCCCCTGCCTCGTGGGCCCCTCGGAGCTCCACCGACATACTTCTTCCTCCTATATATACCTACGTACCCCCAAACGAACAGAACAGGAGCCAAAAACCTAATTCCACCACCGCAACTTTCTGTATCCACGAGATCCCATCTTGGGGCCTGTGTCGGAGCTCCGCCGGAGAGGGCCGTCATCACAGAGGGCTTCTACATCATCATAGCCTCTCCGACGAAGTGTGAGTAGTTTACCTCAGACCTTCGGGTCCATAGTTAGTAGCTAGATGGCTTCTTCTCTCTTTTTGGATCTCAATACAAAGTTCTCCCCCTCTCTCGTGGAGATCTATTCGATGTAATCTTGTTTTTGCGGTGTGTTTGTTGAGACCGATGAATTGTGGGTTTATGATCAAGTCTATCTATGAATAATATTTGAATCTTCTCTGAATTCTTTTATGTATGATTGGTTATCTTTGCAAGTCTGTTCGAATTATCCGTTTGGTTTGGCCAACTAGATTGGTAGTTCTTGACATGGGAGAAGTGCTTAGCTTTGGGTTCGATCTTGCGGTGTCCTTTCCCAGTGACAGAAGGGGCAGCAAGGCACGTATTGTAGCGTTGCCATCGAGGATAACAAGATGGGTTTTATTTCATATTGCATGAATTTATCTCTCTACATCATGTCATCTTGCTTACGGCGTTACTCTGTTTTTAACTTAATACTCTAGATGCATGCTGGATAGCGGTCGATGAGTGGAGTAATAGTAGTAGATGCAGAATCGTTTCAGTCTACTTGTCTCAGACGTCATCCCTATATACATGATCATACCTAGATATTCTCATAACTATGCTCAATTATGTCAATTGCTCAACAGTAATTTGTTCACCCACCGTAGAATACTTATGCTCTTGAGAGAAGCCACTATTGAAACCTATGGCCCACAAGTCTATTCTCATCATATCAATCTCCATCACTTTAATCTTGATTTGCTTTTTTACTTTGCCTTTTACTTTTCACTTTGCATATCTATATCAAAAATACCAAAAATATTATCTATCATCTCTATCAGATCTCACTCTCGTAAGTGACCGTGAAGGGATTGACAACCCCTAATCCCGTTGGTTGCGAGGAGCTATTGTTTTTGTGTAGGTACGAGGGACTTGAGCGTGGCCTCCTACTGGATCAATACCTTGGTTCTCAAAAACTGAGGGAAATACTTACGCTACTCTGCTGCATCATCCTTTCCTCTTTGGGGAAATCCAACGCAAGCTCAAGAGGTAGCAAGAAGAATTTCTGGCGCCGTTGCCGGTGAGGCTTACGCAAGGTCAAGTCAAGATTTGGACTCCCGACAACGAGCCATTTCTGGCACCGTTTCCGGGGAGTCTACGCAAAAAAGTCAACATACCAAGTACCCATCACAATCCCTATCTCCCGCATTACATTAGTTGCCATTTGCCTCTCGTTTTCCTCTCCCCCACTTCACCCTTGCCATTTTATTTGCCCTCTCTTTTCCAATCTCCTTCTCCTTCTCCTCCTTTTCCATTTGCCTTCTTTCTCGTTTGCCTTGTTGTCATGGCCAATCTTATTTCCTCTCCGTTATCTCCCGAGAATGAAGTCTTAAATTTTAAACAAAGGGAGGGAGAAAATCTGAAAGACGCTTGGTATAGAATTTGCAATGCTCAAAACAGAGCTACCACGAAGCAATCTACTTCAGTTCTTCTTCGCAATTTTTATGTAGGTGCTAGTCCTTGGTATAGATATATCCTTGATACCATTACCGGGGGGAATTTTTTGGGTAGCCATAATTTTTATTCTTATAATGCTATGATAGATTTATTTGGCTCACCACCTCTTTTGGGTAATGGAACTATGTTAACTTTGGAGCATGTTATGCAAAGGCTTGAAATTGTTGAAAACAAGGTTGCTACCATTGAGTCCATTGAAAATCTAGGTAAAAAGATCCATAATCAAATTACTCAATATGGATCTAAGGTAGGAATGACTTTGAAAAATATTAAGGAGAAGGAACCCATGGTTAATGAGAAAATAAATCTAGATTCCACTAGAATCGATAAACTTGAGGGTATCATTACCAACTTGTGAACTGCTTTTTCTTCCGTAGAAAATACTCCTAGTCCTCCCACTAAAATTGCCAAGCTTATGTATGTTCCTAATAATAAGGGTGAATCATCTAGTAAAGAAACTGCGGATCTTAAATCTATAAGTATTCATCCCGATGTTTTTGCTTTCATTAAGGAACCTTTCGCTACAAATGAATTTTTCAATCTTGTGCCTAAAAGTTTGATAATCACTAAAAATAAAGAAATCCATAAGAAAGGTAGATTCCTCATTGAATAATTGCCTACCAAAGATGGGAATACCTAGATCTATCCTCGCTTTTATGCCTAGCTAGGGGCGTTAAACGTTAGCGCTTGTTGGGAGGCAACCCAATTTTATTTTTAGTTTTTTGTGTTTTTCTTCTTTTAGGGAATAAATAACCCATCTACCTTCTGTTTGATTGTGGTTTTGTGTTTAAATTAGTGTTTGTGCCAAGTTAGACCTATTGGATCTTCTTGGATGATAGTTATTTGATCTTGCTGTAATTTCCAGAAACTTTGCATTCAGTGGCCGAATTGTTAAAAATCACCAGAACGTGATAAAATACTGATTAAATTTCTGATGATCAATAAACAAATTGTCTAGGTCGTCCAATTTTGGTAGATTTTTTGGAGTTCCGGAAGTTTGTGTTAGTTACAGATTACTACAGACTGTTCTGTTTTTTGGTAGATTCTGTTTTTCGTGTGTTGTTTGCTTATTTTGATGAATCTATGGCTAGTAAAATAGTTTATAATCCATAGAGAAGTTGGAATACAGTAGGTTGAACACCAATATAAATAAAGAATGAGTTCATTACAGTACCTTGAAGTGGTCTTTTGTTTTCTTTCTCTAACGGAGCTCACGAGATTTCTATTGAGTTTTGTGTTGTGAAGTTTTCAAGTTTTGGGTGAATTCTTTTGATGGATTATGGAACAAGGAGTGGCAAGAGCCTAAGCTTGGGGATGTCCATGGCACCCCCTAGATAATCTAAGGACACCAAAAAGTCAAAGCTTTGGGATGCCCCGGAAGGCATCCCCTCTTTCGTCTACTTCCATCGGTAATTTACATGGAGCAATATTTTTATTCACCAACATGATATGTGTTTTGCTTGGAGTGTCTTGTATTATTCGTGTCTTTGTTTGTTAGTGTGCCACAATCATCCTTGCTGGACACACCTTTTGAGAGAGCCATACATGAATTGAATTTGATAGAATACTCTATGTGCTTCACTTATATCTTTTGAGCTATGTAGTTTTGCTCTATGTGCTTCACTTATATCTTTTGAGCATTGTAATTTTGCTCTATGTGCTTCACTTAGATATTTTAGAGCACGGTGGTGGATTTGTTTTAAAGAAACTATTGATCTCTCATGCTTCACTTAGATTATTTTTAGAGTCTTAATAGCATGGTAAATTGCTTAATAATAATATGCTTGGTATTCAAGATTTGTTAAACTTTCTTTTGAGTGCATTGAATACTAAGAAAAGATTGATGCTTGATAATTGTTTTGAGATATGAAGATAGTGATATTAGAGTCATGCTAGTTGAGTAGTTGTGAATTTAAGAAATTCTTGTGTTAAAGTTTGTGATTCCCATAGCATGCACGTATGGTGAACCGTTATGTGATGAAGTCGGAGCATGATTTATTTATTGATTGTCTTCCTTATGAGTGGCAGTCAGGGACGAGCGATGGTCTTTTCCTACCAATCTATCCCCCTAGGAGCATGCGCATAATACTTTGCTTTGATAACTTCTAGATTTTTGCAATAAGTATATGAGTTCTTTATGACTAATGTTGAGTCCATGGATTAGATGCACTTTTTCCCATCCTTCCACCATTGCTAGCCTCTCTAATACCGCGCACTTTTTGTCGGTATCATACACCCACCATATACCTTCCTCATAACAGCCACCATACCTACCTATGATGGCATTTCCATAGCCATTCCGAGATATATTGCCATGCAACTTTCCACCGTTCCGTTTATTATGACACGCTCCATCATTGTCATATTGCTAGCATGATCATGTAGTTGACATCGTATTTGTGGCAAAGCCACCATTCATAATTATTTCATACATGTCACTCTTGATTCATTGCATATCCCGGTACACCGCCGGAGGCATTCATATTGAGTCATATGTGTTCTAAGTATCGAGTTGTAATTGTTGAGTTGTAAGAAAAATAAAAGTGTGATGATCATCAATTTTTAGAGCATTGTCCCAAGTGAGGAAAGAATGATGGAGACTATGATTCCCCCATAAGTCGAGATGAGACTCCGGACGAAAAAAAGAGGCCATAAAAAAAGAGAAAAGGCCCAAATAAAAAAATAAAAAAATGAGAGAAAAAGAGAGAAGGGACAATGTTACTATCCTTTTACCACACTTGTGCTTCAAACTAGCACCATGATCTTCATGATAGAGAGTCTCTCGTTTTGTCACTTTCACATACTAGTGGGACTTTTTCATTATAGAACTTGGCTTGTATATTCCAATAATGGGTTTCCTCAAAAATTGCCCTAGGTCTTCGTGAGCAAGCGAGTTGGATGCACACCCCACTAGTGCAGAACCGGGCAATAGCACCGGTTCGTAAGGCCCTTTAGTGCCGGTTACATAACCGGCACTAAATTGTGGTCACTAAAGCCCCCCCCCTTTAGTACCGGTTCAGCACGAACCGGTGCTAAAGGGCAACCACGTGGCACGAGCCAGCTCCGGGGGCCTGGAGCCCTTTATTACCGGTTGGTAAGACCAACCGGTACTATAAGGTTTGGGGGGTTTTTAGTTTTATGATTTCTTTTTCATTTAATTTTGTGTTTCCATTTTATCTCTTTTTCGTTTGCTGGTATTTTGCGATACTACACATTGTACATGTTATGCATATATATATAAATAGAATTTCTAGTAGAACCAATCATCGAGTTCAACATGATTGTCATGATATTATAAGCATTCATATATATATATAACACCACAAAAGCAAATCACTTAAGTTCAGAACGAAGAACACGGACATGAAAGGACAAGTACTAATTAAGAGCAGCATGAAGAACTAGTTGAATCACTCCTGCTAGCTACTCTCTCTGGTAAAATAGCATAGAACATGTATAACTCTCCTAATTGATCATACTAGAGCATGCCGATGAACCTGTCTCCTAATCGTGGGCTGCGCTTCTCATTGCTGCCCCCTAGTACTTCTCTGCGATCATTAACAATTTTCCTCCATTCTTTCACTATTAAGCATTCATCGCTTCTAGAAATCCTGAATGCATTCATGTGCAATGCAGGATATCTTGGCCGTAAGCTAACAATTGACATCTGACCTTTAGTCTCGATCCCCTGAGGCACAACTGTCATCGGGAGTCCCTGTTGAAGAACATCGTATAGTACTTAATTAATATACTTAGCAATGAAAGTTTAGCAAAAAAATATGTATGCAAAATATGCACTGAGGACAAATAGTAAATATCTTACCATCATTCCTAAATAGATGTGACCATAGTTCAATACCATCACTATTGGTCGCACGTTTTGAGTACTAACATTTCTAAGTGCAGGAAGAAAATTTTTCTTGACAGTATGAAGATCCTCAAGCCATGAAACATAATGACTTATCTCCTCGCAGTTTACTTCAGCTCCGGGACAGTAGTAGGTCCTATCTACCAAGCGCCGGACATGTTTGGTTGAATGGAGATAAGCTGTCAATAGAAATTAGTTGTTAGTTATTTTTGAAATAAGCAATATCAAAGACAAAAATATAGTTGAGAAGAACTCACATAATGGTAGAACTGGAGGCGTCTGCACATCGACCCATATGTCTCTATTACCTTCAATATCATCTTCCGGACGAATATCAAAGGTGATAACCATACCAGGCTCAAATGCATAAGCCTTGCATAGTGCTTGCCAAGTTTTGCATTCAAAATATGTGTACGTGTGTGTGTATTGTATACTTTGACGTTGAAAGTATAACCATCATGCTCAGTTTTCAGGTAAGCTCTCTTTACCTCCATAGTTTCCATATCTTTGAAACCTATCTTATCCAAGACAAAAATTCTTGCATGGCAGGGGATGCGCTAGTAGAATAGTGAAAATTAAAAATTATGAAAACAGACTTGTCGTTGTGACTTACTGTATCGAATTCGAAAGTCTCATCCAGCTTGATGCTGAATCGCCTACCAGCAACAAGGAAATTTCTGTCGCACTGGCCGCGCTGGTCTTCACAGTATTGGCACATAATGAAATTTTTTCCGTCGTCAGACGACATTTCCTATGTTCATATTAGGCGAAACATTAAACACTTACTAATTCAATTAATTCAAGTACTTCTATTAATTCAACTAAACATTTACTAAAAATAAAGTAGTTATATTAATTCAATTAGTTCAACTAAGCATTTACTAAAAATAAACTAGTTCTATATATTAATTCAACTAGTTCAACTAAACATTTACTAAAAATAAACTAGTTATATTAATTCAACTAGTTCAAAGAAAGCATTTACTAAAAATAAACTAGTTCTATATATTAGTTCAACTAGTTCAACTAAACATTTACTAAAAATAAACTAGCTATATTAATTCAACTAATTCAAAGTAAGCATTTACTAAAAATAAACTAGTTCTATATATTAATTCAACTAGTTCAACTAAGCATTTACTAAAAATAAACTAGTTATATTAATTCAAATAGTTCAACTAAGCATTTACTAAAAATAAACTAGTTCTATATATTAATTCAACAAGTTAAACTAAGCATTTTCTAAAAATAAACTAGTTCTATATATTAATTCAACTAGTTCAACTAAGCATTATATTTACTAAAAATAAACTAGTTATTATATTAATTCAACTTGTTCAACTAAGCATTATATTTACTAAAAATAAACTAGTTATTATATTAATTCAACTAGTTCAAAGTAAGCATTTACTAAAAATAAACTAGTTCTATATATTAATTCAACTAGTTCAACTAAGCATTATATTTACTAAAAATAAACTAGTTATTATATTAATTCAACTAGTTCAAAGTAAGCATTTACTAAAAATAAACTAGTTCTATATATTAATTCAACTAGTTCAACTAAGCATTATATTTACTAAAAATAAACTAGTTATTATATTAATTCAACTTGTTTAACTAAGCATTTACTAAAAATAAGTAAAAAAATATGTGTGTGTGCAGTACGTGTGTGTGTATATGTGTGTATGTACATGTGTAGTGTACGTGTAGTGTGTGTGTGTGTGTAGTACGTGTGTGTGTATATGTGTGTACGTACATGTGTAGTGTACGTGTAGTGTGTGTGTGTGTACGTGTGTGTGTGTGTGTGTTTGTGTGTGTCTGTGTGTATGTGTGTGTGTGTTTGTGTGTAGTGTGTGTGTGTGTGTGTGTGTGTGTGTGTGTGTGTGTGTGTGTGTGTCTGTGTGTGTAGTGTGTGTGTGTGTATGTGTGTATGCGTGTGTGTATATACGTATAGAGTGGGCCGGGTGCGTACGGGTGGCGGGGGCAGCGACGACGGGCGGCGGGGGCCGGGGACGGTGACGAGACGGGCGGCGGCAGCCGGGGACGGCGACGAGACGGGCCGGCGGCGGCCGGGATCGATGGCGACGAGACGGGCGTGGCGGGGGGCGGCGACGACGACGGGCGGTGGGGTGCGCGCGGGCGACGACGATGACGGGCGGCGGGGGGCGGCGAGGGCAACGGCACGGCGGCGGCGTCGTCGTCGGAGACGATAGATCGAGAGGACTCTCGCGCGAGAAGTGGAACAGAAGTGGCGACGATAACTGATTTTTCGTAAGTGTAGTATATATAGGGGGAGCCTTCAGTACCGGTTGGAACCACCAACCGGTCCTAAAGGCCAATTTTGGCCAGCCCAAGCGGCGGGAAACGAGGGCCTTTAGTACCGGTTGGTGGCTCCAACCGGTACTAAAGGGCAACACATTAGTACTGGTTGGAGCCACCAACCGGTACTAATGGCCGTGCGCTGCCACCGCAGTGCGCTATGTTTAGTCCCACCTCGCCGAGCGAAGGGCAGCCGCACTGGTTTATAAACACAGCCGCGGCTGCCCTTTCGAACTCCTCTATTTAGCAGGCTTCTGGGCCTAACTAGGGCGCGCTGCCCTGTGAGCCTGCTGGCCCTACTGGGCATGTATTTGCACACCCAAGGTCTGGCAGGCCTACAGGGCAGCGCCCCAAC